>CM064971.1:71225355-71346176 GCA_032847665.1 Solanum chilense | reverse complement strand
ATGAGGATCGGAGTGCCACGTTCCGGCACCAGGATAGAAATGAGGATCGGAGTGCCACGTTCCGGAACCAGGATAGAAATGAGGATCGGAGTGCCACGTTCCGGCACCAGGATAGAAATGAGGAGCGAGTGCCACGTTCCGGCACCAGGATAGAAATGAGGATCGGAGTGCCACGTTCCGGCACCAGGATAGAAATGAGGATCGGAGTGCCACGTTCCGGCACGGGATAGAATATGGATCGGAGTGTCACGTACCGACACGAGAGGGATAAGTTATGAATCTTGAAAGATGTTAATATGTTAAGTCTATGAATCTGTTAATGAGTATGGTTTTTGAGGCATGAGTCCTCCTGGATGAACTTGGTGATATTATTGATGATCGTAGTATTTGTTGTTACTACATGTTGAGTATTATAGTTGATTTGTGAGATTAACTGTTATATACTGTTTTCTATTCTGAGTTGGCCGATGATACCTACTCAGTACGTGTGGTTGTACTGACTCCTACTTGTTTGTTTCTTTCTTGTATTTGTGGAGTGCAGCAACCGTGCCGTCGTCTTCAACTCGACCGCGATTCTAGCCAGTCTTCACTGTACCGGATCTCAGGGTGAGCTATGCTTCTAGCTTGGACTGGATCTTCTTCTTCTCGTCTTGATGCCTTGAAGTTCCGGCATGGACTAGCTTTCATTTGTTTTACTTCTTAGAAATACTCTTAGTTTCGTAATATGATCGTAGAGGTTCTTGTGATGATGACTTCCGGATTTTGGGGATATGTATCGTATTTAAGTATTCGTTTTTCGTTATTGAGTTAAGTCTTCCGCGTTGTATTTTATTATTTTGTTTTGGTTTAGATTGGTTGGTTCGCTCACACAGGAGGGTAGTGTGGGTGCCAGTCGCGTCCCGGTTTTGGGTCGTGACAGTTTCATTAATATCCTACGGCTAAATTTGAAATTTTGCATATGAATTGTATTGTCGTTATATTAAGTGGGTTTGCAGAAAGAAGGTGCAAATTGTTAATGGTGCAACAATGGGGACAAAACTGTAGCCTAATCATTGGCTAATTATTGCCTAAAATGATAAAGGCATTGGTAATTCTAACATTTCAACATAATGAACCATATTATTAACGTCACTTATTTTCTTACTTTTTTAAATATGCCTTATAATTATTATATTTTAGATAATCCTAGTTTGATACATTATATGTAACTACATATAATGGTATAAAGTTATATGAAAACAATTAAATTTATGATATTAGAGAAGTTGAAACTTAACCCTAGACTTGAAATTTGGAAATTTGAGAATTGATATGTTAATTGACATTAAGATTAGGAACTTGATTATAGAGTTGAGTGTTGTTGATTAGTCTTGAAATCTTATGCAGGTCATTTACTTGAATAGATTACTTTGGTTGAAAGTTCAACGAAAGAGGAAGGCTCAAGTTTCAGAGTGAATTCTTGATTGATTGATGCAAGTGAATTTCTAAACTCTTGCTAAGTGTATGAAATGCGTGTATTTTCTGGTGGTATATGTTTGGGAGTAATGGGACTTGGTGATGGGTTGACTTGTCCACATCAATTAATTCTAATGATGAAAACAAAGGGTAATAAAAAGACAATGTGAATAATTGCTTGTGTGTGATGTGTTGATAATAAAGAATGGTTTGAAAGACTTGTTGAATCATTGTTTATGTTGTTTTGAATTTTGCAGTGTTATGAAAATGGTCGTATCCTCTTTATTTGTGTAAACATGTCATTTACCTTATTTTAAGACACGGTTGTGACAAGTGTTATGTGCATTGAGAAAGAATAAATACTTAAAGAGGATGTACCATTTCGAGGGACGTATCGCGCGTCGCGATGGTTACTATTATCGAGGGTCGGGTCGTGCGCCGCGATAAATGCATGGACAAATATGCCCCCCATGGGTCCCGGACTGAGAGACATCGGGTGTGTATCACTAGGTCAGACATGTATCATTATACTTGACATTGCATTCCATTGCATTGCACATACTTAGTGAACTTGATATTGTGTTTTGTTGATCTTGTGATTGCCTTTCTGCGAAACTTGTGATTGTTGAATACTGAGCTTGTTATTGAGGATATGTAATTTGTTGAAGTAGTGTTGTTGAGGATATGTAATTTGTTGAAGTGTTGTTATTGAGGATATGTAATTTCTTGAAGTGTTGTTGTTGAGGACATGTAATTGGGTAAAGTGTTGTTGTGGAGAATATGTAATTTGTCTGAGTGTTGTTGAGTTACTTGCTATGTAAACTGTTAGCTGTTAGGTTGTACTGATTTTTATGTAGGTTGTAGTTGTGGAGGTTCGGTTGGGTGGTAGGAGTACCCGTATTTCATACCCTTACCTTGTGTTTAGGGATTTACTTTCTGAGTACCGTGTAGTTGTTGGTCATCTCAGCATCCCTCCTTACTCCTGTTTATGATTTTGTTCTACTCTAGAAATAATATCATATGAGACTTATAATTTCTTTTGATTTAATTGTAATACTTTAGAGGCTTGTACACGTGACAACCAGGTTATGGGGTATAATATAAGTTGATAGTAAATTTTCCGCATTTTATTGTAATAGTTGAGTTTTAGTCTAACTTGTCTTGGTGGGATAAGACGAGTGTCATCACGTCCATTTTTGGGTCGTGACATTAATATTTTTATTTTGTAGGTGTAGACTATGAAATTTATAATGATCTACTAGACATCCTAAGAAAGACATATGTTGATGGAATTTCTCTACAACTATTACAAAATACCATACTCCTTCGACGACAAGTTCTCGATATGTATGCTTCTGTAAAAAAGTTGAGGGTATTATTCTTTAAAAAGAAGGCGGAAGCTTTTTAGGCATTACACATTTTGTAACTGTAATGTTGACATTTGAATTATGTGTAGTAACATGTTAAAAAAAACTTTTAACAAGTTGAATACTTGATATATTATAAGAATTGTATAATTGAAATCGTTATAGTATTAGCTTTCAAATTCACTTGATAACAATTTTGTGTATAATGTTGTGTCTTGCAATAATCATAATATCAGTTCAATATGCTTAGTGTTCATTGATTCAAATTTGTAATTTACATATCGTATACTTATATTTTATAGGTATTTATACTAATTAGCAGTGTATATACGTGTAATGCACGTGTTCGAAAACTAGTGTATGTTAAACACAATTGTTAACTTCAGTATATATGTTGAGATGTAAACTAACCTCTTCAATTTGTTGGTCAACCTCCTTAGATAGGTTGTCTTCATCAAAAGTTAAACAAGTAGATACAGTCCTCCTTTCAATCAACAATGTGTATTTCATGCACAACAATGAAAGTTGAAGCATATGTGCCTACTTTTCTATTTCCTTGAGTCTTCTAAAAAACTAATAGTAAGCAACATAAGAAAAAATCATGAAGAATGTAAAATAAATAGAATTTGACATAGAAATAGTTTAACCACACATAGAAAATATGTGTTTTGTAATCATGAAAATAAGATGAATTATATTTTATAATCTATGCATAAAAATATCTTTTGATGCACAATTGATGGATGTTATAAGTTAAGAACGAGATGAGGAGAGAAAATTAAAAAGAAACTCACTTGATAAGTGCCTCCAGATTCTCGAGTTTCCTAAAAATGGTAGGCAACATTACAAAAATTTCATGGATATGTATAATAAAATAAATAAGAGTTTAACTTAAGTACACTAATAATGTAAAGAAAAACTCGATGACAAGTTCTCTTTGCGAAGCCATTGAAACAAAAGTGAAAATTAAGAATCAAGATGGTGATATTGTTCTTATTTTTCATATGACTTGGTTCTCATATGAGGAGAAAGCCCTTTAAATAGGAATTTCATAATGTTCTTGCAAAACTAATGATCGAAATTCAAGAAAATGATAAGATGTCATTCAATATGAAAAAATTTGCATATCTCAAGAATATGGTAAAATAAATGATTTTGTTTTCCAAATGACATCATTTAACTAATTAAATCTAACCAAAAGAGTCATTAATCAAGAATATATATATTAAAATGTAACAACTTGACATTTATGAATACCGTAAAATGTGTACTCTTCTATTTATAAATGTATTTATTTGAAGGAAAAATTACCTAAATACACATCTTATTTTATCTTAATCTCTAAAATTTCCTACCTTCCCTCCCCCCCCCAAAAAAAATCCCCTCTCGAGTACATCACCTCCCTCTTGCTGATACATCCTTCTCTCTTTGATACATCCCTCCACTATGTGTTTGGATGTCTTGTCCCTTCTCAGATATAGCCAAATTCCATATATGATACATTCCTCCTGTCTCGGATATATTTCTCCCCTATGTCTCTGGATGTCCTATCCCTTTCTCTCTGATACATCTCTATCCCCTCTCCGATACATCTCTCCCCTCTCGGATTCATCTCTCCCCTATGTACCTGGATGTCTGGTGTTGTATTCGAAATTCATAATTTTTAACAAATTTTGGTATTTTTAAAAAGTATAAGAAAATGATGTAATTACTCTTAGAACTATGAAATTTATGTAAATTGTACTTATTTTAAGGGTAGTTTTAAAATATTGAAAAGTCTTTTCATATTTCATGAATTCAATGAGATAGAATAATTAATTTGCACATGCGATTGTTAAATAAATTAGCATACAAATTTTATTCTTTAGAGAGAGCTCTCCGTCGCAAGATAAAATCCAATCAATGAATTCTAGCAATACCACTTCTTGCACGGTAATTTGAATAAAACCAATACTTGATGTTAAAGATGAAATAGTTTTTTTAAAATTAATTAGGTTTTGACATAAATTTCACTTGATAATTTTTTTATTGAAAATTTAAGCTTTGTAAGTGAATAAATTGTTCACCATATCAAGAATTCACTCTATAATACAGCTAGAGGAAAAATAATCATATAAATTTTTAAACAAAAAATTGTAGTTTAAATAAAGATCGACGATATTAGGTAAACGAAAAAAAGTAAGAGACTAGATAACTCTCTCTAAATAAAGAATATTATACTTGTAATATGCAAAGGGCTATTTAAAAGCCGGTAAATTAAGAACAACTATATTTTAAATGAAAACACATCAGAGAAGAAAAATAGTTAATTCAACGTTAAACATAAATTTGAATTTCCGTAAAAATGACAATTTAAGAAGAATTTAAAATTTGACAAGAATTAATTATTATTATTTACCGAGTATAATGTTAACAAATTTATAGATATCATATATAGCCTTTGAGAAGAACACAAATGAGGCAAATCAATCATGATTTGATGCACTTATTTTTAGAAAATAATGTACTTACAAGCAATATGTAAAAAATAATCCAAGATACGATATGTATGAAAACACAAATCTATGTGCAAATTAAAGATTTTCCACTAATTGCTACCTTAGATTGACTCTATGTATAAACTTTTGATGGCTTATCGAGTCATACAACAAATATATTTCATAAAACCAAAAAATCAGAATCAACTATATACTTCATCTCTAATTGCATTTAGCTAACATACTTTATCATAAACTATTGCTAAATAGATTTTATTATTTATATACAAAATTTGAAAGTTGTTAAATTTTATTTTATATATATGATGTAAAAAATCTTCATTATACAATTTTTTTGATGTGAAATAGAAAATTTTTTGAAGAGGCCATTACAATTAGAGATAACACTAACAATAAAGAAGCTATTATACCTCCCTCTTTCTATTTGATTTGTTATATGACCTGATTCTCAAAAGAGAAGAAAATCCTTTAAATATATTGAATTTGAACTACGATCATTGATCTCCTAAGCGAGGTCTGTCAGAGCCGCTTGAAGATGTCCTTTACAAAAAAAAAGAGCAAGTGCAGTATCATTATACACCTCAGTTAACTAGTAGGATCACGCGGCTATCCCACTAAGTGCAACATAAACAAGTCAAGATAACATTATAATCACATGCATATATCGAACATCAATGGGAGCTTTGTTGTCCACACATATCTTAGTGCTTTCCTTCATCTCCAACCCAAGATCACATAAGATTTTCTTTATCCGTAAAGCTTAATTGACCGTAACTGTAGCAGCAATGAATTCTTCCTCTACGATTGATTGAGCAACAATCTCTTATTTGTTGGAACACCAAGAAAAGCATCAAGCACCAAAAATAAAACAGTACCCTGAAGTACTTTCCATATCTTCAGCAGAACCACCCCAATCATTGTCAGAAAATCCTTAAAGTTTGAAGTTCTGGCATTTGCTAAATTTGAATCCATAGTCATTGACTGCAAGCTATAGCCTATGAAAATTCCAGGTCCTACCTTCTTATCAAGTTTATGCCTTTTCGGCTGAGGTATGTGAGAAAAGCATAAGCAACCAAAAATCTTGAGATTTTTTAGTAAAGGTTTGTAACCATGCCATGCTTCAAAAGGTGTTTGACCAGTCACTGCGTTTGTAGGCAGCCTATTCAACAAAAATACAGCTGTATTAATTAGTTGCCTCTCCCCAAAAAATCTTGGGAAGCTCTTTCTCATGCAATATACATGATAAATTGCAGAATCTAAGATATTCTAGATGCAGATATGAGATGCATCACTAGAGAGAATAAATTGCTACCTTGCATTTCTTTTCAATGAATAAAGTAATCTGTTTTTGTTTTGTGTTAACTTTTACATTACAGATGCACTCTTCTATATATAGAGTGAACTGATTCATCATTGTGTAACTAACCCATGTGCAACATGTACTCTAACATAACAAACTTTATAACAAACTTCTAACTACCACTAGCAGCTTTAAGTTTCCTTTTGCTTCTTCTTCTTTGAATCTCAATACGCCCCCTCAAGCTGGTGGTTGAAACACATCTAACACACCAAGCTTGGATAGTAGAAACTCGTGTTTTCCTGTCCCAAGCCCCTTTGTCAATATATCAGCTAACTGTATGTTGGAACAAACAAATTGAGGATCTATATATCTAGCCTTAACCTTGTCTCTAGTGAATTTATAGTCAATTTCAATATGCTTCGTCCTCTCATGAAATATGAGATTTCCTGCAATTTGAATGGATGACTTACTATCTGAAAAGATTTTAATAGGAAAAATATAAGCACATTCAACTCTTGCAACAACCTCGAAAGACAAATCAATTCTGAGACTACTGTTGCCATGATTTGATACTCTACTTCAGTAGAGCTTCTACTCACAGTTTGTTGCTTTTTTGACTTCCAAGAAATCTCTCCTAACTTTCTCACATAACCAGTGACAGATCTTCTAGTGTTAAGACAAGAATCCCAGTCGGAATATCCCGTTAAGTCTTTAATCTCACCCTTCTTCAGAAAAATACCAAGGCTTGGAGATCTTTTGATGTATCTCACAATTCTAAGGGTTGTATCCCAATGTGATACTTTTGGATGTTGCATGAATTGACTCAAAGTTTGGACTCCAAATGCTATGTCCGACCTTGTAATTGTCAAGTAGATGAATTTTCCAATTAACTTCTGATATGCTGTAACATCAACTAACTCAGGATCAGAATTGTTTCCAGTGTGTTGATCAGAAATCAAGCTAGTGAATTTGTGATTGAATTCAACAGGAGTATTGATTGGTTTTGCACCACTAAGGCATGTGTCAGCAATGAGTTGTAGTACATATTTTCTTTGGTTTAGCAAAATTCCATCTTTGGACTGCATCACTTCTATGCCCAAAAAATATTTTAACTTCCCCAAATCTTTCATCTTGAAATGTTGGTGTACACTAGACTTAGTTTCAACAATCATCTTGGAGCTGGAGCCAGCAATCAATAAGTCATCAACATACACCAGAAGCACTACAATATCACCACATGCTTCCTGGTGAACATAGAATAGGCACTTTGAATATAACCAGCTTCTAATAAAGCATCAGTTAATTTAATGTTCCATTGTCTAGAGGCTTGCTTCAAACCATACAAAGACTTTTGTAACTTGCATACTTGATTGTTACCTTTTCTGTGAAAGCCAAGAGGTAAGTTCATATAAACCTCCTCATGAAGATCAATTTGTAGAAAAACATTACTCACATCCATTTGACATAGGTCCCAGCCATAAGAAGCAGCTAAAGTAATAACTGTCCTAAATGTTACCATTTTTGCAATTGGAGAAAAAGTCTTATTGTAGTCCATCCCCTCCCTTTGAGTGAAATATGTCTGTTCTTTCTTTCAACAACACCATTTTGTTGAGGTGTGTATGGACAACTACTTTGATGAACTATTCCATGATCATTCGACACGTCAATCCTGTAAGTATTGAAAAACTTTGTACCATTGTCAGATCTAACAACTTTTATTCCAACACCAAATGATTACAGACCATAGAGACAAAATTTTTCAAGACTACTACTACCTCTTTCTTAGACTACATCAACATGATCCAAGTGAATTTGCTATAATCATCTACAATAGTTGTTAGCGGAAACGTGAAACTAAAGAACAAGGAAGAACAACAATATTTAACGTGGTTCGGATCAAAATGATCCTACATCCACCAAAGAACAACTGCACCAATATTTATTTCACTATACAAAGAATATAAGTGAAATACTACAAGAGAGAGAACACAATGCCTTAGAAGGTGAGAAGGCAAGTGAAAGGATGATTTGAAAATGAATTGAGAGCTACCTATTTATAGGAATAAATTCATCCTATTGATGTCATCAATGACATCACTATGTGTCAAAATTGTCAAGGTTAAGATAGCAAACCATTTTATGGTTTGCCTAACTTTCACCTACCAAGATACAATCTTTGACTTGTATTTTGTACTAATTATCTTCCTACCAAATATTCATATTAATTCATCTTCCATTTAGTTTGATTCCACAAGAACCAAAACCAACTCTTTCAATCTCCACCTTGGTTTGTGTTCCAAGCATGCGTATAAACAACTCCGGCCAAAACTTCTAAGCTTACTGGGCAATCCCATTGTAAGAAACAAGAAGAATCAAACCTTTGTTGAACATACCAGATCCACCTAGCAGTTGTTCTCTTAGAGTTGCATCAATTGATGCATACTCCCGCCAAGTCCTTGCAGTGTGCAAACTTGGCAAGCGGGACTATTTTGGTCAACATGTCTGCAGCGTTATCGTCTGTGATAACCTTCTCAACCTTGATAGCTCCCTTTTCTACGACATCTCGAATAAAATGAAATTTGACATCAATGTGTTTGGTGCGCTCATGAAATCTTTGATTTTTAATCAAATGAATAGCACTTTGACTATCACATTTTAGAATTGATTTAAGCTGAACTGAACTCAATTCTGCCACCAAACCTTTCAACCAGATAGCTTCTTTCACTGCCTCCGTTGCTGCCATATATTCTGCCTCTGTTGTAGACAAAGCGACAATCGACTGTAAAGTCGATTTCCAACTAACGGCACTGCCAACGAGAGTAAAGATGTATCCAGTTGTGGACCTCCTTCGATCAAGATCCCCTGCATAGTCAGAATCAACATAACCGAGAATTGAAATACCTTCACTTTTCCGAAAGGTTAGGCCAACATCAGGAGCTCCTTTGAGATATCTCAATATCCACTTGACAGCTTCCCAATGCCTTTTTCCTGGATTTGCCATGTACTTGCTTACTACACTTACAGATTGGGCAATATCTGGACGTGTGCATACCATAGCATACATAATGCTACCAACTGCACTCGCATAAGGAACCTTTGACATATGCTCCACCTCATCCATAGATTGAGGCATTTGTAACTCTGAAAGCTTGAAATGAGAAGCTAAAGGTGTACTTACAGGCTTGCTCATATCCATATTGAATCTTTCAAGAACTTTTCGGATGTACCTCTTCTGAGAAAGATGTACAACACCATTTTCTCTTGAAATTTCCATTCCAAGGATTTTCTTTGCAACTCCTAGATCCTTCATGTCAAATTCCTTGCTCAACAGTTTCTTCAAAATATTTATCTCTGTGATGTTGTTAGCAGCAATAAGCATATCATCAACATACAACAAAAGATAAATCATAGAGTTACCAGACATCTTCTTGTGATACACACAACTATCAAATGCACTCCTCGAAAATCCATGTGTAGTCATGAATGCATCAAACCTCTTGTACCACTGTCTAGGGGATTGCTTCAAACCATACAAAGACTTCTTCAGTTGGCATACATGGTCTTCTTTTCCTTCAGCTAGGAAACCTTCAGGCTGATCCATATAGATTGTCTCTTCTAGATCACCATGTAAAAAAGCAGTTTTGACATCAAGCTGTTGAAGCTCTAAATCAAATTGTGCAACCAATGCTAGCAGCACGCGAATTGAGCTATGTTTCACGACTGGAGAAAAGATCTCATTGTAGTCAATTCCCTCCTTCTGACTGAAACCCTTTGCAACCAATCTCGCCTTGAACCTAGCAGCTTCCACTTCTGGAATACCTTCTTTCTTTCTGTAGACCCATTTGCATCCAACTGTCCTCATCCCCTTTGGCCTTTTAACTAAGACCCATGTCTCATTTCTGTGAAGAGACTCCATCTCTTCCATCATGGCCAACTGCCATTGTGCAGCATCTTTGCAAGAAGTTGCTTCAATATACGAAGAGGGCTCGAGATCCTTAATCTCTTCTTCTGCAGCTACGAACGCTTGTGCAATCAGATTTTCTTGCTCTATAAGACGTTCCGGTTTCCGTATCCGCCTTTTGTCCCTTTCCTTCGCAATTGTGTATGGTTCATTGGAAGCAAGTTCTTCTGCATCTTTTGACTCATCACTTTGAGTCTCTTGATCCCGTTTCTTGGTAAGCTCCACCGGTAGCTCCACCTGCTCGTTGTTCTCGTTTCTAGATAACTCCACAGAAACTTTACGAGGATCAAGTATAGAGGATTCATCAAAGGTAACATCTCTACTAACTACAAATTTGAGTAAAGACAAACACCATAGTTTGTACCCTTTTACTCCATCAACATACCCTACGAATATGGCCTTTTTAGCCCTTGGTTCAAGCTTACCTTCATTAACATGATAATAAGTTGGACACCCAAATATTCGCAAGTATGAATAGTTAGAGGGTTCACCTGACCAGACCTCATTCGGAGTCTTAAAGTCAATCGCTGATGCTGGAGACCGATTGACAATATGAGAAGCAGTATGAACTGCTTCAGCCCAAAATACTTTGGACATCTTAGCTTGTAAGAGCATACAACGAGCCTTCTCAAGAAGAGTTCTGTTCATTCTCTCGGCAACTCCATTCTGCTGTGGTGTGTGCCTGACCGTCTTATGCCTTGCGATCCCATGAACCTTGCAGAAATCATTGAACTCTTCACTGCAAAACTCCAAGCCATTGTCCGTGCGAAGATACTTGATTTTCCTCTCCATTTGATTTTCAACCAAAATCTTCCACTCTTTAAATGCTTCAAAAGCATCACCTTTTGTCTTCAGGAAACGCACCCAAACCTTTCGTGAAAAATCATCAATGAATGTGAGAAGATACCTCTTTCCTCCCTTTGATGGAAGCTTAGAGGGACCCCATAAATCTGAATGGATGTAGTCTAGCACCCCTCCCGTCTTGTGCTTGCCAGTGCTGAAGCTGACCTTTTTCTGCTTCCCTAAGACGCAGTGCTCACAAAATTCAAGTGTGCTGATCTTCTCACCATTCAAAAGGTTGCGGTTGCTCAACATCTCCAATCCTCGTGCGCTCATATGGCCTAGTCTCATGTGCCATAATTTTGCCTTGTCATCATTAGATAACTGCACTGTAGATGCATTTACAGAGCCAATAATGGTGCTTCCCGCAAGTGTGTAGAGGCCATCCTCCAGCTTGGCCTTCAACATGACTAAAGACCCTTTAGTCACTTTCATAGTTCCTCCTTCACTCATGTACTTATAGCCTTGTTTATCTAAGGTACCCAGGGAGATCAAATTCTTCTTTAGATCAGGAACATGACGGACTTCTGTAATAGTCCTCATGATTCCATCATGGCAGCGAACATGAACTGAACCAATGCCAACTATTTTACAAGTTGCATTATTGTCCATTAATACAGTTCCTCTGCTTGTTTCATAGCTGTTGAACCAATCTTTTCGGAATGTCATATGCAGAGTACAACCAGAGTCTAAGATCCATTTGTTGTCATAGACTCCATTATTGCATGATGTTGTTAGTACATAATCATCATCATTATCATGTACTTTCTCAACAATGGATGCACTCGCCTTTTCTTTGGACTTCGACATAGGACAATCTCGTTCAAAGTGCCCCTTCTTGTGACAGCCCCAACACTCCGCATTCTTTTTGTTCACACGAGACTTTGATCTGTACTTCAATTTGCTCCTTCCCTTTTGGCTAGTACGACCTCTTACAAAGAGTCCACTAGCTTCGTCACATTTGTCTCCTTCAAAATGCATCCGCACATCACAAGAGTTTAGTGCTTGCCGCACTTGCTCAAGTTTAATAGGTTGTTTGCTATACATCATTGAATTCTCAATATCATGATATTTTGAAGTCAATGAAAATAGTAAAGAATATGCAAGTGTCTCCTCGTCCTTTTTAATTCCAGCAGTTTGTAAGTCCATCACAAGTTTATTGAACGCATCTATATGGTCTTGCAACAAAGTACCTGAATCCATCTTAAATGTATGAAGACGCCGTTGTAACAACATCCTTGTTGTCACTGACTGGTCCTGGTAAAGCCCTTCCAGCTTTTCCCATAACTCTTTGGCCGTCTCTTCGGTACTTGTACTCACTTCACA
Organism: Solanum chilense; assembly: GCA_032847665.1. Lineage (NCBI taxonomy): Eukaryota > Viridiplantae > Streptophyta > Magnoliopsida > Solanales > Solanaceae > Solanum > Solanum chilense. The sequence continues at coordinate 71,333,429 of CM064971.1, read as the reverse complement.
AAGTACGTTAGGTGCAAGGGACAGTTGGATTGCACTCAATGCATCGCCTTCAATCTTTTCCTTGTCGGAATCCGATATCTTATCGGGGTACTTTACGTCAATAGCATGGATTGAACCTTCCCTCCGCAGTAACGCTATCATCTGGATTTTCCAGATATTGAAGTTGTTGCGCCCACTAAATCTATCAATTTGAAACTTCATGGAACTCATTTTTTTTTTACTTGTTCTTCCTTTTCTACTACAATGTATTTGGAACTACAGAAAACCAAAGTAATCCTTTTCTGATGTGGAAGTTTAGACTGTGCTGCAACCACAGAGCATACTCAGACAGAACCTTGCTCTGATACCAATTGTTAGCGAAAACGTGAAACTAAAGAACAAGGAAGAACAACAATATTTAACGTGGTTCGGATCAAAATGATCCTACATCCACCAAAGAACAACTGCACCAATATTTATTTCACTATACAAAGAATATAAGTGAAATACTACAAGAGAGAGAACACAATGCCTTAGAAGGTGAGAAGGCAAGTGAAAGGATGATTTGAAAATGAATTAAGAGCTACCTATTTATAGGAATAAATTCATCCTATTGATGTCATCAATGACATCACTATGTGTCAAAATTGTCAAGGTTAAGATAGCAAACCATTTTATGGTTTGCCTAACTTTCACCTACCAAGATACAATCTTTGACTTGTATTTTGTACTAATTATCTTCCTACCAAATATTCATATTAATTCATCTTCCATTTAGTTTGATTCCACAAGAACCAAAACCAACTCTTTCAATAGTCAATAAATAGTGTTCTCTATCATATGTAGGGTGTTTATAAGGACCCCATACATCCAGGTGAACCAACTCAAACAAACTAGTAGATTTAGAAGTATTAAATGGAAACCTTAACCTACATTTTTTCGCTAATGGACAAATGATACACTCTTGTTGTACACCATCATCCACTTTATGCTTTAAAGTCTTCATAACTCTTACAGAATGATGTCCTAGCCTTAAATTCCACAACCTCTAATTATCTTCAGTCTTGATAACAACTCCAAAGGTTGGTGTTATGTGATTTTTCAGGATATAGAGTCCATCAATTTCTCTACCAATCCCCATCACCTTCCCATTGGAGAGTTCCTGCAATACACATTGATTAGGATAGAATGACACCAAACAATTTGAATCCTTGGTGAGTTTTTAAACTAAAAACAGTTGAATTTAAAATCAGGCACATGCAATACATTCTTCAAGCAGTGACTTCCTAGAACCATTGTGTCTATAGTGTGTTCTATTTGTATTCTATTTCCTGTAGGGACCTGCACTTTATTGTTCCTGGATTGATCTAACTTTGGATCATTTCAAAAATGATTTACAACATGTTACATGATGTGAAGCTCCTGAGTCAATTATTCATTCTACAGCAGGACAACAATCACTTCTTATAGTATTCATACCTGCTTGTGCATCAGCCTTGCAACTACCTGTTGGTTTAGGACTCATCCTTTTCGGTGATTCATTATAATCATCCCTAGTGAAATACCCACCTGGAAAGATGAACTTCTTTTCTATGTCATTTCTCTTCCTCAATTGTGATATTATTGGCTTGTGGCTTGAAAGCATCAGATTGTCCCTTCCTCCTACTTTTGAAGTCTGTTGGAAAACCTACTATCCTGTAGGAAGTTTCTTTTGTGTGCCCATTAAAACCACAATGCTCACATATGATTCCAGATCTCTTGCCTCGAAATGATTGCCCTTGGTACTGTGCTTGTGAATTATTGTGTGAATTTTGTCGTGGTCCCTGGTTATTGTACACATTAGCATTTCTTCCTGCAAGCATAGTTAGTGGTTCCCCTCCTAAATCAGTATTGCCTAACTTCCTTTGGCTCTCTTGCTGTATCGCCATAGCATAGTCTTGGCTAACAGAAGGCACGTTTCGGATTATGTAGAATATAACTTCTTACTTGAGCAAAGGTGTCATTCAACCCAATCAAAAACTGCAACAACCTTTGTTGCTTAAGGTACTCAATGTAGGGCATTGTTGCCACAGTTGCACTAATCACGATAGAACTACAACATCACATCTTTCCCATTTGCTTAATTGTATGAATTTTTCTCGCAGGTGCCATCCCTAAATCCAAGTTTGTTTTGACTAGCAGCGGGATACGCATCGACCTGCTCCACATACCATAATTCTCAGGGCCTGTGAGCTTTATCGGTATTAAAGCGACTTTGGGAACATCTGAAGCTTGTAAATGCAATGGGTAATTGTGATCTATTTGTGGATCACCGATGAAACCTCTGCGCCTTGTATATTCTGCGTTTCATCAATTATCGAAGCTTGAGAACTTGAATTTTGCTCTCGTCAAGCTGGATAATGTTAATGAAGATATTATATTCAATCAAAAAGCTCTGATACCATGACAAATTGCAGAATCTAAGTTATTCTAGATGCAAATATGAGATCCATTACTAGAGAAAAAAAAATTGCTACCTTACATTTCTTTTCAATAAATCAAAGTAATCTTTTTTGTGTGTGTTAACTTTTACATTACAGATGCACTCTTCTATATATAGAGTGCACTAATTCATCATTGTGTAACTAAACCATGTGCAATACGTGCTCTAACATAAAAAACTTCAGGAACCTCCTATTTGAATCTTAAGAAGTATATCTAACACATCCTTGTTAGATCATCAATAAAAATCATGTAGTACCTATTTCTTTTCAATGATGAAGTTCTTTTGAGGGCTCCAAGATCTGTATGAATCAACTGTAATTTTTGAGTCGCTCTCCAAGTTAATTTTTGGGAATGACAATCTTGTATGCTTACCAAATTGACATGCCTAGCAACTTTATAGTTCTCGTTTATGTGGAGGTAAACTTTTTACCAACCTTTATTTTGCATATACAAAAGCGCCCTGTGATGGAAGTGACCCAACCGTTTGTGCCAAGTTACTCCAACAATGGACTGAGTTGGAAAAGCCATCTGTTGTTCCTCCATTAGATTCAAAGAAACACTTTTACTGTGCATTTTAATTCTAAATAGTTCTTGACCACTTGAATAAATGATTAGAAACACCTTATCTTCAAAAAATAATTTGAACCCATTTTCAAGTAGCTGTCCAACACTTGATAAATTTTGATCAAGTTTAGGAACAAAAAGAACTTCAAAAATAAGTTTTGTAGATATATAACACTCAATAGATATAATCCCCTTTCCTTCTGCAGGAAGGTATTCTCCATTTCCAATCTTGGCTCTTGATGTTGCTATTCTATCAAACCTTTTGAAAATTTTTTCATCACTAGTCATGTGGCTTGTACAACCATTATCAATACTAGATGCTAAGCATGATGCAACAAATAGCTGTTCTTCCTCATGTTGATTTGTAACTCGAGCTTCTCCTTATTGTTGCTGCCCTTTCTCCTTGCAGATGATCTCAGCATTCCCAAGTTTTTAACATTTTTGGCATATCATATCCGACTTTCTCCAACATTTGAAGTGAGGATGAATCTTACTTCCACAATATTGAGACTGGAGGGAATTTTTCTCCTCTGTTGCTGCATAAATTGTGGCTACTTCCATTACCATCGAAACCTGACTATTTTCAGCATAATTCTTCTTCCCTTTGATTTTCTTGTGTTTTTTTTCAGGATAGTTTTGCAACCTGGCCTGGAGTTCACCTTATACTAACCCTTCATGTACATTAACCTTCTTTGCTCTTGTGCTTGCAATGCATTTGGTAATTATGCCAAAGTGATCTTTGACAGATCCTTGGTATTTTCTAAGGAAGCAATGGTTGGTTCAAACTTCTCCGGTAATGTAACAAGAAGCTTGTCAATAACTCTGCTATCAGTAACCTTATTGCCAACATTCTTACCTTGATCACAATGCTAAGAAACCTATCAAAGCCAGAATTTTTCATTCTTTGTATCTCAAATTCTCTAATGATATTCATAGCTTTCGTACCTTTGATTCACTCATCTCTTTGGCATTCTTTTTTTAGAAAATCCCAGATTGCTTTTGTTGATCCCAATGTCATAAATGTGGAAAAAAATATAGGTGATAATGTAGCATATAAGCAAGATTTTGCCTTGGATTTACTTTCTTTCCTTGTGAAGCTTGATCTGAGCCATTGTTGGATTGCTTGGTAAAACAGGAATTTTGTAATCCTCCTCTACTGCTTCCCAGAGATCACATGCCTCCATGTGAGTTTGCATCTTGATAGCCCATACCTAGTAGTTCTCTCCATCAAACATTGGTGGAGAAATAACATAAGAACCAAAAGACTGTTCTAAATTCATGTGTTTTGATGGCTTTTCAAGGCAACAAGTAGGAACTTTGTTGATGATTCACTCAGACTACACTCACAAGTCCCTTAATAAGAGGGCTCTAATACCAATTTGTTGGTGTTAACAACTAAGTAAAACATATGACAGAAGAAGAAAAAAGATATATGATAGGAAGTTGAAAGAAGAAATGTTTAAATAGAAGGAACTCCTAACAATCTGCAATAGATAATGCAGTAACTAAAAAAACAAAATCTTCCTAATAACTAGGCACTAAGTCTACAAACAACTCTACATGCGTAAAGACTAGGAAACTCAAAACTGAAAACTAAAACAGAAATATTTATCTTCTGCAAACAGAAAACACATGAGCAGCCATGTCATCATGCCAACTTAACATCAATTAATAGCTCATTAGGCAGATGTCAACAGAAATAAAGTCAGTAAATTCTTTTATCTCTATCTTGGTTATACTCTGTTTTAATTTAATATGATAAACATTTATTTATAATTTCTACTGTTGTCATAAGAATTAATTCGTTATCTTTATCTGTATCTTGGTTAGTAAATTATTTGTTGTTTTTCCCCAGCCATTGTGTACTTGAAATGATATTTAAGTCTAAAAACCCTCAAATGCAAAATTATCAAATACAAACAATCACTCATTTAACAATTATCTAAATCGTGTTTGATGATACAGATTTTCGATTAAGTTCAAAATAGGTAATGTACTCCTTGTCCTTCAATTTGCATAACACATTTTGCTCTCTTAATTTCTAGTACTTAACATTGTCTTATGGTACTTTTTCGTTTTATTGAACTTCAGGGTTCCAAAAATGTGGAAAAACTGGTGCTTGAAGGACGAGCATTAAAAGGTGTGAACTTGAGCACCAACGCTATTCAGAAGATGATAATATCTTAGGCTCCTTGCAATTGACGGCAAGTTTCATATCAGTGGAGATTTTAAGCTATTGTACAAGGTGCTCAGATGATTGTCTTATAAAGAACATCCGTTAAAATTTTGGAGATTTTGAGCTATTGTAAAAGGAGATCAGATGATTGTCTTGGAAAGAACATTCGTTAAAATTTACGCTATCAAGTTTTTCAACTGAGAAACTTGTATTTTTTTCTGAATATAAATGGGAGTAATATCAAAGAATTTTCTTTGAATTTGTAGGTTCATTACTCAATTCTAGATCTATAATTTCATGTGTTTTGTTTTATTTTAACTAAGTGAAAGAAAATATTATTAAAAGTTATTTTGTTTACTTTTAGTATTTAGTATTCTAAAAGTTTGAAGAAGTTGGATCTCTCTGATCGCAAGCTCCTCAGAAGTACTCTAAACTTCATGGTTCACGAAGTCTCGAGACTTTTGTGCTTCAGAATTGCTTAAGTTTGAAGGAGATCCATCTGTCAACAGGAAAATTGGATAGACTAACTGGTCCATCTTTGTATTGTTGCTAAAAGATTATAGATCTTCCAAGCAGCAGATGTGTGAAATTAGGTCTTAGGACTAACTCATACCCAAAAGTTAGCTCAAAGGGATGAGGATTGCCCAAGCCTTATACGGAGTCCACCCATCTCATTAACCACTGATGTGGGACATTTGTCATTCTTTGACACCCCACCTCACGCCCTGCACTTAGCATCTGGTGCGTGGGAAATTTTGATTTTGAGGGCCCAACATTGGGTGAGATGGGCCCTGCTCTGATACCATGTGAAATTAGGTCTTAGGTCTAACTCATACTCCAAATTATAGCTCAAAGGGAGGAGGATTGTTCAAGCCTTATAAGGAGTCCACCCATCTCATTAACCATCGATGTGGGACTTTTGTCATTCTTTAACAACATGCCAACTAAAATCCCTTGAATACTTGGACATTAGTTATTAATCATCTTTACAAACAATTGCTAGTTGACATTGGAGATATGCAAAGTCTAAGGCATCTTCTTGCATGTGATACCAGTATAAAGCAATTGCCTGAATCTGTTAAAATGTTAAGAAGTCCAAATTTAGAATCATTTCGATGAACGTTCCACAAGATGATATATAAAGAGATATTGGGAGTTTATCCAACTTATTGTTCTAGATTTGAGCGGTAACAATTTTCTCTATCTACCCTTTGCTTTTTCCAAGTTACCATAGTTGATGTCCTTGTGTTTGAGTGATTGTGAGAATCTTCAAACACTACCGTCAATATCGAATTTAGAGTACCTTGAAATTCTTGAACTTAGAAAAGGCCAAATTGGTCAAGATCACAGTGTTGACAACCTTCCTTCAATTCAGAAGAATGACATGATTAATTGTACTTCTCTGCAGATTCCATTTGATGAAGGCTTCTTTAGTTCCCCTTCTCTATCAATTCCATCTAGGAAATATATGAGTATGAGGTTAGTCCTCTCTCTCTCTCTCTCTCTCTTATATCAGATTATTAATTATCTAGTTGTAAAATCTCGCAATTCAAAATAGTGAGGAAGAAGCTAAGAACTGGAAATAGCCATTTTTGGAAATAATTAAAAATCTAGAAAATTTACTTAAATTAGAAAAAGTGAGTTTTTGGTAAACTTCGAACCGTCATAACTCCTAGATCAAGATGAGTTAAGTGTATTTCCATATATAGCTGGAAAGCTCTTGGAATGATCTTTTCAACGCCTCTGAGTTTGCGCAATTCCGAGTTCGAATGAGTAAGTTATGCCCTTTGTAAGTTTGGTCTTTTTCTAAACATCATGAGGCCTTTCCTATTACCAATCATAATCCTTGAGTCCACAATTCAATTCAAGGAGATTTAAGAGTCGATTCAAATTAAGTCAAGTCAAGAAAAGTTTGTCCAGGTTTTCAAAGGTCTTTTACAAATGTTTTAAATTTGTTTAAGACTTAAAGTTCAAAATGAGTTGAGCAAATAGTTCAGATTTGAAGTTCAACTCTTCAAAAGTATATTGGGACTAAGTATTCCCAAAAGGATTTTAAAATGTTTTCACATTTAAATAAGAATGGAAACTGAGATTTCCAAAGAGCCTTCAAGCTAATTTTCAGAAAAGAATAATCGCATTCTAAATGAAGCAAGAGAGGGAACTTTGATTTCCAAAGTAGCTTGTGAGATAAGTTTTTGAGCGCTAATCTAAAATCACATAAGGAAGTATGTTTTTAAACATAAGAGATAATATTATATTATTTTTGAGAGTAGTGTTGAGCACCGATATGGGAAAGATTTCGGATAACTCACAACCTCCATAAATCATGTAGCCACATTGATAGAAAAGGGGTATAATTTTTAGATGATTTTTAGTGCTTTTTAGCATAGACTAGTGGATCCACTTACTAGTTCAGGTACTATACTAATGGCAAGGTATAGGACGGCCCTAGCAGCTTGAGGCAAAATGATGTATCATCATAATAGCTCTTACGTGATGGTTGTCGGTTAGAGAAACTCCTACAGAAGTTAATTGTATTTTATATACACAACTTATTCGTATTTTTACATACATCTCAGAGTTATATTGTATCTTTGCATACATATAGAGTTGATATCATATTTTAAGCAATCGTTCTTTATATAGCACTTGTTTTAAATTGTTTTATATTGAAATGAGTTCAGTCTTGTAGAGTTGACTTAGAGTTGAGTTGAGTCAGGTAAGTGTTGTGACGAAAAGAAGAAATCGAAAATCTAACAATAAAGAACACCAAGTTTAACGTGAAAAAAACCTTCAAACCAAAGGTAACTACCACGGGATCGACAACATCTGAATTGCTTCACTATACCAATAAGAGGGTTACAAATATTCTTCTAATGAATACACAACAAGTGCAAAAAGAGAACAAACAATAGCTACACCAACAAAAGATAAATAGAAATAAACACCATCCAAACTCAGCTTCTGTTCGGGACCTAAAATAGGATCTTACTAACTGACGAATCCGGTATTACCATTCAAATCAACCACCAAGATGTCAGGAATACTCAGTCCAAATTTCAGCCCGATCCAACGGTTAGTTAATCAGAAAATACGATTTAAACGTTACTGGTCGGAGAAAAAGACTACAACAACGTTACTGGTCGGAGAAAAAGACTACAGCAAAAGAACCCTTTTCCGTTTCCTTTTTATCTTGTTGAAAGATCTCTCAAAAACTTCTCTTATGTTCTAATGTCTTTCAAAGAAAATATCAATGAGCAATTAAATTATTCTCTCAAGACCATCCTCTATTTATAGAGTTGTGCTTTTCCTTACAAAGTCAAAACCAACTACAAATACGATTACAATTCTAATCCTTTTCCTAATAGAATTGGAAACCAAATAAAGAGAATAATTTCAATAGTTTTCCAAGTAGGATTAGGCCATGGGCCTTTGGCTGGAACATGGGCAATAGCCCAGTAGTAAGTTCTTCAGATTTCCTTTTAGGCCTATGTTTGTGTGTTAGCTTTCCAACTCGCATACTCGTACATTCAATATACTGATGCCAATTGGAATGCATCATATTATGATGTGGACACACGTAACTAAGATTGACATCCAGCGTACCGTTGATCCAGTGAGCTGTTTAGAGTCAGTTAGTGAGCCTCCTTGTTTTCCAGAGGATCCATTTCATTGCCTTTAGTATTAGTATTAGTTTCATTAGGATGTTCTGGGTCTTGTCCCAACATCCATCTTATTTGATTTTAGAGGCTTCATAGACAGATAGTATAGTTCTTTAGTTATTCATTTCAGTTGTATCGTTAAAGACTTGAGTTGCCATTTTGGCTAAGATATTATTTCATTAAGTTATTACATAAACTTATCTTTGTTGAGTTTAAGTCTTCCACTGAGTAACTAAGACGGACCAAGGGTTTGCTTGGGCCAACAATGGTTCTCGAGTGCGCCCACCTGGGTGTAAACTTAGAGCGTGACAATAATATGTCTTTGTCTAATGAAGCAGGGGTTACAAATATATCTCCAAAGCAATAAGATTATATCACTATGCCCACATTACAGAATTATAAGTTCTTAGGTATGGTTCTCTGGTTTGTTTGTGACTTTAAAGTTTTTATCCCATTTTGGACTCATTATTGTTGTTGTATCCAACAACAAGCCTTTAGTTTTTGAGTGGTCTAGGTATATGATAATATCCCATTTTGGACACTTCGTTGTCGGTTGTTTGAATTTGAATTGTGTTGGTTTTGAAACAACAGACAAATCTATTTCACTAACTCGTAATTGGAATTACTAAGGAATTTAGGAACTAAAAGGAAATTGCAGAACACAAGTAGGAGAAAGGGATGAGAAGCAGAACTCATAGAAAGGGGATAAGAGGACTAAATATTTTTCTCAACAATTTTCATAATCCCTAAATCACATATCACTACTCTTTTTTTGGAACCGTTTCATGCCCACTACTTAACCCAGATCCCAAATTAACCTGACCATATTGCTCGTTCAAGGCCCACTAACTCTAGCCCAATAACAACTTGTATGAAATTAGTATCGAGATTGGGCTGGACTTGATTAATAACCAAAATGGTGTTGAAGCTATAGCAACATAGTTTGGAGTAAAACGGTGTTGTTTCAATGGACATACTTAGAAGTTGACTCAATGCACAACCAACATGGTGACAATGGAGCACACTTTCTAACTAAAGCTTAAGAAGATCGTGGACAACAACATTAACTAGAAGAAGAGGGTTGGAATCCGAATCACTCACCGCTACAGAGAAGGAAACCAACTAGCTGATTTTCTTGTTGCATTTTTTATTCTAAGGAAATAGGTAGATGCTAATACTAGTGGGCCTACTATACTCAAACATGGACAAACAACAGCCTATAGATCATAGAGGCAAAACGAGTTGGTACGAAGAAGAGAAATTGAGGAGGAGGCAGAGGTTTGTCTGAAGTATGTCAACGCGGATACAAGTAAAATATTTTTTTGAAACAAACTAATAAAATATATAGCATTAAAAGTGCGGTGGAAACTAGCCACGTCATTAGTTTTTTACGCATAATGTAACAAACTAGATTTCCCAACACAAATACTAAAATAGTGTATAATCACTCAACCAAATTACAATGGCAACACCTAAACTATTGAATTACAGCTTAATTAATATCTAAAACATGCCAGAGAAGTATCTAGAATATTTAAAGTTGTAAAGAAATGAAGGGATATATCTAGTATGAGTGTTTCTGAAAGAAAAATATAAAAAAATGTAGAATGGATAGTTTTAGAATTCTGTAGTTGGAGGAACGTTCTAGAGTAGAATAGTAAATATCCTCCATCAGATCTGATCCTTCCATCACCATCTATAACTAGAGGTGGTCATTTAAGGTGTAGCCAAGAAAGAAAGAAAGTTAGCAAACAAGTACAGAGTGGTACTCAAGACAAAAGTGGGTGCTCAACCTAGATCTCAAGTAAATCTATTGTTGGATGTTTAATTCTTGAGCCTCTTCATGGTTTAGACCTAAGGCCAACTACTTGGATAGCATCTGGGCTATCCGTGTTTACAACATATAATTCCATCCACACATGGATACAATATATATACTACTCCCACACTTGCAAAATCAGGAAGACATGACATTGTAACATGACAAAGAACAAAAACAATGATCAGAGAAAACCAAACAAATAAGAAGTCTCAAATAAGTGTATCAGTATAAAAGATAATTGTAGCAACACATATCTCACAGTCTTGAGATTTTAGAAGTCACAAAGAAGGGAACACATCATCCTTCAAAACCATCAATTGTCTTAGTTTTGAAATCTTCAAAACAAACAAATAAACAAACAACATGAAATTAAACCATCACAAATCAAAGCAACCCAATGCTGCTTTGATTTTTAAAATTGTGGCGCCTAAAATGCCATGAACAGAAGCCACTACATCCCATTGTTGCTGCTTGGAGGTTGGATTATCACCACAAATCAATATTTGAAAAGCCACTGTCAAAATTGAACCATTTTGTGCATTTGCAGTGCTGTCGCTATTCGAGGAGAGCCGTCCATCGGGACTTATGATGATACCAGAGGGCAAAATGGGAACTTTTGTTGCATCACCTCCATTTACAATTGAAGTGATTGCTCGTATCTCTATGGGTGCATAGACTAAAAATGCTCCCATTTCATCAATACTCGTCTCTTCAAGCACTAACATTTCCTTATGCATATTATAAGGCTGTATATGCATTACAATAATTAAGAAATATTAGGGTAAACACTATAAAAGAATAAGTGACAGATAAGGTATGTTGCTAAATAATAAAAAATCCACAACTTATCCTATTCAATAATGAATTAGTGAGGGATTATAAGCAATCTTATTAGTTATAGGGCTATAGGTTATTTAACAACAGATTAACAAGGAATTTCATAGCTAATTCTTATTCTTTTTCGTAGTGAAATACATTTAGCATTATCAGTTCACCTAAAAGATAGTTAAAAATAATTATTGGATCACAGACTAAACCAAGTGGAATTATTAATATAGAAAATGAAACAAACAACAACTTGCTATAAATGGCTAAGCTATGATAATGTGAAGAAGATTTTCAAATGATCCGTGTATATAAACTAAACGTGAGAAATTAGTTTTTATTTTTGTGTGTGTTATATTGTTAATTGACTACAAGTCAAAAGTGAAATTAGACTGTAGAAAATTCATTTTGATTCAATAATTAAAGATCAAAAAGTCTAAAGGAAAACATGATACAAGTTTAGAAATATTTGGTATTTTTGCATGCGAAAAAAGATAAATCCAATCATAAGTAATATTATTTGATTCTTCAAAATGTCATTATTACTTGATGTTTAGGTATAAATATCTAATTATAAATAAATAAATATGATAAATACCTGAATAACTGTAATGTTGTTTCCCGAAAAAGTTCCTGTAGGTACTCGATCTAACTCAATCACATTATTTCCACCGGTCAAAATAACCCACTGAAAAAAAATCAAATGATAAAAAATATCATAATTTAATTGACAAGAAATTACTTTGTGGGATGAGTATTATTTAAGATCATATATTCAAAATAATATATGCACAATCAATGCCAAGACTAGCAAAACATGTAGATAATATTTGGCGTGTAAAAATAAAATCGATCGATAAATCAAATCGAAAAAAGTGCTAATAGTATATTGCTATTAGATTAATGGACTTTTACTGACCTTATAGATATTTAAAAAATATTTATCGGGTTATCAGTTTGGTATTTGGTTTTCTAATATTGGGTTATTGGGTAAACTGATAACTTATCAAGACTATAGTAATTTGTAACTTTACCAGACATAAATATTAAATATTAATCGTAATAAACTGTTTTTGCCCTTTAGCCTTCCATTCACACTTCATAGTGACTTCGAGTTTATAATTTCACATTATATAAAATGTCTAAACCTAAAATAAGAATCTTATGCCTCTTAATTTCTCTTTGTGTAATACTTATATAATTCTTTTTATGTTAGTTATTATTGTTTCTATTTTATGAGTATTTGTAGAGTTACATTATTATCTTATCGCATCAAATTATTGGAGAAAAGTTATATATTTTATAATCATTTTCTTATTGGTTAAACTAAATCGAACTCTTAAGGACCAAAATCGATTAAAAATATCTTATTGATTTGATTTTTTGTTTAGCGAATTTGAAAACTAATAAACAAAACCTATAACACATCAAACAGAACCGAGCTGATATATGCACACTCTAGTAACCTGGGTACATAATATTAGCAAATCAATCAAATTTGGGACTTTAACTTAGTGGTTTCAAAAATCCTTAACACTGAACTCATTCTATTATAATTTTAAAATTATGATATTTATTGAAATAATAGAGAGTTTTACATAAAAATATATACAGGAATTGAAAAAAAGTCAATTTCTATATGAGTATTTTTAGGGGTCATTTGGTGAACAAGTTATACAGGGATTGAAAATGTAAAAATTACTTCTTTTGTTAGATGTTTGGCTCATTGCATTAAAAATTGAATATCAATGCTAATATATATACAATCATTCTTTTTTATAACAATCTTTCCCTATAACAACATTTCACCTATTATATATTTTAACAATAATATATTATTTGTAATATCACAATGTGGAGATTGTACAGGGTAGAATATACGCAAATTTTACCCTTATCTCTCGAAGGAAGAGAGACTATTTTTGAGATACCCTCGGCCAATTTAATGTAGAATTAAAGTTTTATTTGAAAAAAATATCAATATCATGTTATATTATTATGTTCTCTATAATAACATTTTGCTATAACCACTAAAAAAATTATCTGAACAACTGACATTATTATGAAGAGGTTTGATACATACCTGATTTCTTGTCTTGTCATCTTTGAAGAAATTGAAGACATCTTGGAATGAAAGAGGAAGCCATAGAGAAGCAGTGGCAATAGCAATAAAGCCTTTTGGTTCGATAATTTCTTCATTTTTTCTTACTGAAATCCTATCTACACGGTTTACCTGTGATGAAGTTGGAAAATCTCCATCGTAGTCTGTCATGCTTAGAATTTCAAAAAAACTCTTCACCATCCTTTGAGATACTTGTATCGTATTTTTCAGCCCTTCTAGATCATGAAACACTGAAAGTAAAATGAAATTTAAATATTACAATAACATATATATCTAATATAATTCCACAAATGATGACGTCATCTTGAGAAGGTAGAGGAATTGTTCTTGATAGATCCTAATACAAGTATATCCAAATTCAGATATGAAAAGCAAATACATGGATATAAAGGAGACAACATGTAATACTAAAGTAGAAAAAAATAAAATATTAGGAAAGTAATTATAACAATACTAATAAGGAAACAAGATACGAGTGTGTTTTTGTTTTTTGGAGAATAATTTATTTTAAGAAAACTACTTTTATTTTCCGATTTTCTTTAGAAAGTACTAAATATATTTTCTAGAAAAATAAACTTCTATTTAAGATTGCTCAGAAATATTAACAGATAGGAAAGTATTTCGATGATAATTTTACATGTTAAAGGTGATAACAATATTTGAGTGTCGTTAAAGCATTGATATAATATTCAAAGTCAAGATGATTGTAAAGGCAAATGACTTTCCATAGAAAATGAGAGAAATAGTCATTTTTCCTGCTCCTTTGGTTGCAAAATATTTTCTCTATAAACTAAAACAAAAAAAATTCAGTGGTCGAATGTGATTAAAGTAAGTATTATATATATACCTCAAAGATTTTTTTTTTAAAATGTCATATTTCAAACATATAAACAAAGAAAAGGGATGAATTTGGACCCACTTCAAGATTTTTAATTTTTAATTAAAGTTGCCTTGAAGTGATGAAAAATTTACAATTGATTCTTTTCTCACCTTATAAATTAAAATTCAAAAAAGCAGTAAATAAATAAAGGGAACATAAAATCAAACCTCCTTTGAAATCATGCCTAGTAGGGTATGTTGAACCCATTGAAAAATTACATCTCTCGCACATCCTTTGAAGTGTAACAATCCATCTTTTAGCTCCGTATGCTTCACGATCACACAATAAATCTCTAAAGATACAATTAACCTGATATTTTTCATATACTTGAACATGTTCCACCCAAGTAACCTGCAAGAGTAAAAATAATCAAGAAACCAGAATAAAAATAATTAATTTATTGGAAAATAATGAGGAAAGAATGTGCTGGAAATTTGTGTTTTTTTTAGCAATGGATGTCATAAGGCAATAATTGATCAGGACCATATGAGCAGAAAGTATAATCCTTGCTTTTTTAGATTCAAACATCTGAGACATGAACAACATTGTATAGGCCGGAGTTCAACATTGTTAAATGAAGACTAGCAACTCTGAAAGCATGTTAAAAGGATGGTTATTGAATCTAACCCAGCCCTAAAATAATACTTGTCAGGTTTGGGGATTTTCCAAGTTTATACACAGACAAAAAGAATATTTTCTAAACCAATACGAGGACACTTCAAAAGCCCACCATGCACATCCCAAAGTTGATCATTTGGAGAATAAATTGACAACATAATATGAAGATCCAAAATTGGATAAATCGAGAATAAAGATAGTTTGATTCTTATATCATATTAGGAACAATAGAGATCATGAAATAGGCATAAAATATGCATTAGTACGTGTAAGTTCTTACCTATGTAGCATACCCTATGAAAAAAGGCTACATATAAATAGTGATATGTATGTTACCCGTTTGAGTTGTAGAATAAGGTTGCAGTACTCAAAGAACTGTGTAATATAGCTACAAAGAAAGATTGTTTATGGATCCAATGGTGCATACTTATTTCATTAAGAAAGAGGGATTGAAACTGTTACTCTGCCAACTGTTGCTTCATGGGTAATGCGGAAGATTTTGAGTACAAGAGATATGATAATCCCAACGGAAAGTTGCGCAAGGTGAGTTGATGATGGACTTTGCAAAGGCACATAAAGGTAAGAAGTTTTCTTCTAAGAAGATGTAAAACTATATCATGCCTACTTTTCCAGAAGTAGAATGGAAGAGTATGACTTTGCAACAAGGAGTACATCCAAGTGGCTAGTTGTGCAGAAAAGATTAGCAATTGTTGAAAGACTTGAAAAGTTTGGTATTCAGATGTCATCTGAATGTGTGTTCTATAGTAACACAAAGGAAACCTTTGAACATCTTTATTTTGATTGCCAAGTGACAAAGACATTACGGGGAAGAATGTGCAACTGAATGGGAATCCAAAGAAGTATTGACGACTAGATCAAGACTAGTGTTTTTGTGATGATTATATATATCATTTGGAGAGATAGAAACAAAATTAGCTTCTATCGAGGTAGACTATCATGTGCTGACAAGGTCCTCAGAGAGACTGTAATGCATATTCTTCTAAGAGGACAACACAAGGCTAGCTACAAACCTATTATTAATTTGCTTTCTGTATGAGTAGGAAGATAGATGGTTAGAAAGAGAAGAACTTATGGGTGTTTCTATGTAATGATCTTTTTTTCATTATAAATTAAAATCCTTGTTATAAAAAAAATTAATTCATGCATAAATGTAGGATAAGACTACATATAATAGACCCCAGTAATATGGACCACGTGTATAGAGGGAGCTTAATGCACATAATTTTCCTTTTATATAAATCTTGATATAGAGAGAGGAGATGAATCTTACTTTACTTTGGCCATTGCCCATATCTTGAATTACACAACCAGATGGGAACTTCCAAGAATAACAAGGTACACCACTCTGAATCTCATTGAAGATATCATATGAAATATCCACCATGATCCATGTTGTTGCATCAAGTTGTCTACAACAACGTATGAAGAGAAATTCTCTAGCTTCAACTAGAGGAGATAAAATATGCAACTTTTCATACATCTGTATTCAAGAACCAAAAAAAAAAGATCATTTTATGAGTCAATTTTAATATTGATTTAATTTTTTAGGGGAACAAAATCTAAAAGATGGATAAATATTTACCAATTGTATAGAGCCTCCCCAAGTACTAGAATCAAGAACTTCAATAGTCTTAGCTTCTGTGACTATAGTAGGAAACAAGTTCATCCATTTGACCTACATATAATAATCAATCGTTTTTAAGAATATGATTAATTATTAAACAATAAGAATGACAACTATGTCTAAAAATAAGTACTCATTGTACATGTCCATCACTCCATATAAACTCATTTTAATCAATATTGTATGGGAGAAATCCATGATATTGGCATGGTATGTTTCCACATCAGAAGTGGTAAATTTCCAATGAATTCTCAAACACTGGCTACTTTTCAAAAATCAACTAGAGCACCCAATATTTTATTATATATATATATATATATATATATATATATATATATATATATATATATATATATATATATATATATATATATATATATATATATATATATATATATATATATATATATATATATATATATATATAAAAGTAAAACAAGCCTTAGATTCTAGTATTGACACGTTCAAAACCCATACATCAATCTAGGTTCAAAATAGATAATATCACTTCTAAACTAAATGTTTATAACATGCAAGTGTTTATGAAACTTACTGGATCAAGAAAATTATGGATCAACTCAATTGCAGTCATTGACACAATTCCAAAATCCTTTGATGATTCAATTCGACCCATTGATGTTTGGTAAAGTAGAACTTGATTTGAAAATTTTCTTCCATAAATCTCACGATGAATAAAACATCTCCTATCACTTGACGAATCTACCCAAAATGGATCATTCATTTCCCAAAGTTTAACCATTTCATTCATACAAGCAACAGCAGTCTCAAACATAATCTTTTGTTGCCTGCTATCATGATGATATTCATCATGTTCCTGTGGTGATGGAGACATTATTGAATGTGTATGAACATTATTATTATTATGATTGTTTTCTTGACGAAGAGGAGGATATTTAATGAGAGAGCCACATATCTCTTGGTTCAATAAAGTTCCATCAGATGAATTTGAAGTTGATCTAAGAGTCGATTTTTGTGGTGCCAAATTTGAATCCATCACAAAAGGCCTTCCAACAACACGTGAGATGAGATTTGATACTTTTTCATACTGCAAAAATAAATTGTTAAGTTAATTTACTTACAATAATAAGTATGTATCCAAACTAAACATGATTTTAAAATCTAAAAAGGATAAGAATGTATGATTTGCTATTACTGTATATAATTTAAATTCTTTCAATCAATTAATTGATTGTGAGATCAAGATGATCTCTCTTGTGAAAGGGAGGGTGCTACTCATAATCATGGGCAGAAACAAATCCAAGATATAAACATGATGACCTCGGCCTTTTTAGGTATTTAACACTCGTGTAAATCCCACTGAAAAGAGAGTCACTTCATATCGGGCTCAAACCTAAGACCCTTTTTTAAGGAAAGACGAATCTTATCCGTACCATCACAACACTTGGTAGTAGGCTTCTAACGCTTAATTGTTGTATTTATAAAATTATGGATGCAAATATAATATTTATTTAAATTTTAGTAATTCTTTACATGTACCTATTCCTCGAGTAAAAAATACTAACTAAAATTTCAATAAATATAATAGATCTGACTCCTTCATTTTATATTATAAGTTATGTGCTAATACCTTAAATCCTGTATTAATCCATCGAGTTCAAACCATGAATTTGCCTCGTCTTTTGTTAAACATAAAATAAAGTAAAATAAATAGGATAAATAGAAGGTTTACCTGTTCTGTCAACCATTGATTTTCCGTTTTCATATTTTCTAAATTACGTTCCCTTTCTTCTTTTCCAATGGGCAGTCCATCACATTTTGGGCACATAATATTCTTCATTGCCTCTTTCATTGCCTTGTTTTCACAAAGAAATCTTTCTTTTTCTTTTCGAAGAGCATTGTTAATGGATCTCTCATTTTGAGTCTGATAAAATATATATATAACAAAATTAATAACATGTTTAATAATAATACAAACTTAACATAACATATAGGCAATTAAATAATTGTAAAATTAATCATTATGTTAAATTTTTGAATATTCACAAAGAAGGGATCAATAGTGCACATTCCAATAAATTGAAAATTTATGTATTGAACAAGATATTACTAGTATCAAAATTAGAATATTATAATAATTGAAGGACCACAAGTGCTACTTAGCCTTTTTTATAATGCTTGAAAAATATATTTTCCATCCATCTTTGCTTAAGAGTTCAAAAACCATTCTAATTTTTAATTTGCATACACTTTCTTCCTCGTATAAGATATAAATTTTAAAGAATTTTTGCATAGGTGAAAAATTAATCCATGAAAAATTAATTTGCTCAACTTGCCCAAATTTAACTAGAAGTTTTGAACCACATATTATCTTTGCATCACTACTACTACCCAAAGCTCCCGCAACTAAAAACTTCTCTATCGTATCTAGAGCACTGGCCATATTCAAGCTTCACCATTTTATCCTAGGTTTGTTACCCACAATCCTGTTCTTCCTCTCCCTTAAAATCGAACAGATGGAGTTAATATTAGGTCGTTAAATTCTCACTCGGGATAACCAACAGTCTTTGTAAAACCTTTATTTTTCCTTCCTAAGAAGCAAATAGTCTATCTGAGTTTTATCTACCGTGCTATGGAAGGTAACCAAGTGCTCTTCCTCCCTCAAGAAACTCGAATTGACTAGCACCAACCCAAAATCTCTTGAAAATTCATAAGTGAGACTCATTCGCATTCTTGTCCCTGAAACCAAAACCTCCATACTAATCACTACACCCCATCGGAGTAGACTCGATGTGACCATTGAAATATCCTCCTATGAATAACTTCTTTGTGTTTGAAACACCTCTACCCACCTCGTTTAAATCCTCCCAGAAAAGCTTCTAGTCCTTCTCGTCCAAGACCATTTGCGGAGCATAAGAACTAATAATGTTAAAAGTGGACACTCCAATGACTAACTTAATCGCCACATCCTATCATTGATCCTATTTACCTCAATCACTTCCTCCCTAAGCTCACAGTCTGCTAAGATGCCTACTTTATTCCTATTCCACACACCTTCTGAGTACCACAACTTAGACTTATTCATATCATGTGCCTTCTTGAGAATCTTCACTAGCTCTATTAAATTCCCCATCAAAGACTATACTCTTAGCCTAGATGTGATAAATATAGTCATGTTAAAAAAGGAAATTACATTGTTTGGTAATTGAAAAAATAATGAGAAAAAATTTAAGAAAAATAATTTTTTGATAGAAGTTGAAAATTTGGGTCGTGGTCTATTTTAAGCCCAACCCAACCCAACCCAAATATTTATTAATCTGCTCATTTTTTCATACAAATTATTTTGACGAGCTTGGACTTCGTTCAATTGGTCCATTTAATATTGCAACATTTCCTTTATTCATCAAATAATCTTGAAAAGGAAAATCATTAGTTCTAAGTTGTAAAACCAAAATTTTCTGACTTTAAATTCTCAAAACCTAGTAGGGATTCAACTTTATCAATTTTGTAATTTCTTGCTAATTATGGAACTTGCTAGGGAGTTCATGTACTTTGAATAATTTAACTTAATTGTATCACTGATTTTATTGAGCAACAAGTTAATTGAATTGATGATTAGATGACAAAAATAATTTAAATGAAAAATACTTTCAAATCTATTGATCAATTCAACATGAAAAATCAAACGAGTGACTTAGGAAAACTATATAGAAATTGCAAAGTGAAATCATCAATAATGAAATTGATTGTAAGCGGGGGGTGGGGGTGGGGGGGTGATACTGGAATTAAATAACTTGATTATTAAGAGGAAGAAATTATCTTATTTATTCACACATTCTAACAAGTTAACCAAATTTAGAGAAACAATTTACCAATAGATTCACTGCTTTCCATTAAACTGATTCAACTTTTATCATCACTTTTTCTAGATTTTTGAAAATTTTAATGAAAAAAATATTAATTTGTTGTTGTGTGTAAACAACAACAACACCAATAATATCCAATTAATTAAGTACAATTGACAATATGTAAAAGAACTAAATAATCGAAATTACCTTTGTTTGAGTCCTTTTGTTTTGGAACCAAAACTTGACCTGCTTGTGGTCAAGCCCTGCTTCCCTACCCAATTGCTTTTGTTGATCCTCATCTGGATGCGGACATTTCTTGAAGAATCTTCATTCAAAAATTCACGAAGAAAAAACATTATTGATCATTTTTTAAAAAAAGTAAACCTAAAAATTAAAATAACAAAAGAATGTCATAAAAACATGGTGGATTGACAAATATTTCTCCATCATAAAAATGTCATAAAAAAAATGTCATAAAAAACCATGGTGGATTGGCAAGTATTTCTCCATCATAAATCAGGTCATAAGTTCGAGCATTGGAACTAATGTTTTGGTAGGGAACATTTATCCCTTAAATGGGACTTGGTTCCCCACTTGAATTTGAATTTGTCTGGCCCTAGATCAAGTACTAGATACTCACCAAAGATTGAGGAGTAGTAAGTACTCTTTTATCCTTAACTAGAGGCCTCATGTTGATTCATTAGACAAGAGTTGTCACCATCGATTGGGAGAGGTTTATCCCCCACCCACCCACACAAAACTGAGAATTTCTTATGCAAATCTGAACTAAGCAGGACCTAAAGTGGGACTTTTCAATGCAAATCTAAATTAGTCTATCTCTAAGGTGAGATTTTTTATGTTATCTAGATTAGTTGGGCCCTAAAATGAGATTTCTCGACACAAAGTTAAATTAGTCACGCCTCAAAAGGGGTATCAAACATAATGGGAAATAGATTGTTTGTTTTTTTGGTGCAAATATAAGAATGAAATTGAAATTAAATGAACTTATCTTCTTATGCTAAAGTCATTAATGAATAATCAAGAATAAACCAGTTCTTTTATAAAGATGTATACACATAAAAGATTAATCATCAAGATAAACTATTTCAAAACCATTTTAGTAACTCAATGAAATCAAAAGTACAAATCTTTGATTAAATATAATGGACATGTAGGGAACAAAAAAACCACCAAAAGAATATCAATAAAAACAAATAAATATCAATTGATGCACAAAAATTACATACAAAAAAACAAATTATTCTATCACTCGTGCAGTTTAAGAAAATAACATCATTTCTTTGAACAAACAAAAAATTGAACATATATATCTAAAGGATAAAATGTTTTTCTTAGAAAAAATTGATCTTACGCTTCGAGTCTTTGGATTTGTTCCATAGAATGTCTGTGGTACTGTCCATGCCTTTCCGATCTATTTTGGGAATTTGATGGTTCTCCAGCAGGTTCTTCCCCAGAATCTGTCATATTTTTGGATAATGTTCTGTTTGATAAAACAAAATAACAAAAGAAACACAAAAAATAAGTGTTAATCTATTTGATTTATTGTGTAAGTAATCAATTTATATAAGAAACAACTAAAATAGAACAAAGAGAAAAAAAATATTAGAGAAATTTTTTTACACACCTTTTGATTGATGAGTAGCTATAGAGAAAAAGAAATGTAAGTGGTCTATTTATATAGTAGAAAAAATAAGTTGATTGTACATGAGAAAGATACATAGAATCTGATATAAAGGGGGGGGAGGGGGGGGGGGGATTCCAAAGAATACTAAGGGTTTTGTTTGGAAAGACACCTTGATAATAGATTTTGGTGTAATTGGGTGTAATTACATTGTCTGACCCATTAGTTGGTCAGGAGGTAATTTCACTGTCCAATTCATAGGAAGGAGATGTGAATTGTTGATAATTATATGGTGTAATTACAAGCTGATTACTTTTTAATTTTATTTTTTTTCATTTTAATTTATTTTCTTTTTATATTAATAAAAGTTCTTTTTTTTTATTTTTCATTATTCTAAAATTTTCTTTTTTATTGTATATTATTTAGATTTTATTTCTTTCTCGTTCTCAAACTTTACTTCATGTGATTCTATGCAATTTTTTCGCATTCTATATTTTTTATACCATATTTATTTATTTCATTAACATAACTTTTTGCTAGTATTTTAAAATTAAAGTAGAATTCACTATTGAGTAAGATTATAAACTTATGTTTTCCTATTCTTTTCAATCATAAATGTTTTGTTGAAATTTAACATAAAACTATATATTGAATTTTTGTTTTGAGTTTAGAACTTGTGTTATATTTTTAGTTTCATTCGTTTTAGTAGTATTGATTTGAAACTTCACACTACAAGTTATTTGTTTTTTAATAGACTTGATAGATTATCTTTTTGTCACATATCTTAATATTTTATGACATAATAATAATCTTTTTGTCCAACATGCATTTCAAGATGTTCATAGAAATTTTGTACTTTTAGTTTTTATGATTAATTAAATTGAAATACGCTAATTTAAAAAATATTAACCAATTATTTTTTTCATAATATTAGTTAAGAACATATGTTACTAATTAATATTAATTAAGTATCTTATTTTTTTAATCAAATTTTATATAACTAATTGTTAATTTTCAGATTTAATATAACTTTGTGATTGCATTTGTATATCCAAACAACACATGTGTAATTATATTTTTATTACACTGTGGAAAATAAGCAAGTCGATATCATTACTACGTTGTGTAATTACTATGATGATATTTACTATCCTAATAATTACATCAATTCTTTCAAAAAGACCCAAAATGTGAAGAGTGAAGACAAGATAGGAATTGGAATGTGTTTTGTTTTTCTTTCATAAAAGATTTTGTTTGATATTAGTAAATATGGTCTTCATTTATAAATTTTCTATTCAAATTGCAAGTTAATTCCTTAAATGGACATTTGAGAACAATATTTTCCATCAAATTACATAATTATTTTTCTAATAGTAAAATCACATTTTTAATACTATTTTTAAATACTTAATCTAATATCCACCAAACTCGATTACAAGAGGATAGAAAAGACTTGACTCCTAAAGAATTAAGGAGAAATGGCATGGTATACCTCAAATTCAAAATATATAGTTGATATATAATTTGTTACAAAAGTGACTCCTATACACTCCTATTATACATGAATAACTCAAATATATCATATTTATCTAATGGGAGTGAAAAAAATAACTAAATTTACAATGTAGCCTCAAAAGAACAATCTTAAATTATTTTGTTCTTTTACCATTCACGTTTCTTTATTTTTTTCTCATATTTTCAGATAAAAATTAAAGGGAAAAGGATCGGATAAAACCTTTAACTTTATGATTTATAGTTAATATATCCCTTGTTGCAAAAGTCACTTACATATACTCTTACCATTACACAAATGGCTCAGACATGGCACTTTTGCAAAGTTAAGGGATACATTGGAATGAAGTGATAAGTAAAACGTATAGAGAAGAATTAAGTGTTGTTAACAACTGAAAAGTATTTTAAAAAGTATGGAAGATCTCTAATGAGTAGAGAATTTTGGGCTCATTTTAGGCTTCTAGTATACCAAAAGTAATGTTCTCAATGTCTATTTACAACTTATTCTGATCAAATGTATTTGTATTTCAATTATGAGACTATAAGCATGGATAAATAATAGATCAAAAGCAGCCAAAAAACTTATAAGAAATATGCAAAATCGACAGTGAGCATCACCCAAGTTGACTTGGTATATCACCGAAGGTTACAGTTCTTAACCCTCAAGTTCATCTCAGTTTGGCATTATCAGGGAGAAGTCGATGTATTGTCAAAGTGATTCGGTGATGATCATTGGTGTCGTTGAATGTAACAAGAAGCTGAAAGAAAAATTAAAGTTGGAAAGTACGAGTGGCGATGAACTCTATTGTTTAGTGTATAACCCGACCTACTTGGTTGTCCCGACTTAGTTAAATGAAATAACATTGAAATGATCCATCCCGATCATTATGAATAGGTCAATGGTGAAAGAATTTGGGTTTTTAATTTCTTACATAAAAATTTATATTCCTAATAAAAAAATGTTGAGGTTTGGCTATTGCACAACTAATATTTTACTGAATTTGCAAGGTGCATGGAACCAGAAGTGGAAAAAAAGTTTATACCATTTAATATAATGTGATAATAGATGATGAAATTTTAATTCGTAATCCATTTGGTTTAGTGGTAAAAATAGTTAGCATATCTTTACATATGTTGGTTTATTTAATTTTCTCATAAAATATTATAGTAGATTCAATAAAAATAAAAATAGAATAAACATGATAACAATTAAATTTGGAAATAAATATTAATTAAATAGCACTAGAATATCAAGATATAATTTTAGGCAATTCATAAGAAAAATTAATCCTTGAAAAGAGAGTAAGAGGCTATAACTATTTTTAAAAAAAGTTTAATACGTAGGTGATAACATTGAAAGCTTCTAGGGAAACTTTACTCTTCATTAATCATTATTTTTTTTACTCGACATCATCTAGTAACTCTTCATCTGCAAAGAAAAAAAGACAAAGATAATGTTTCATAAAAAGTTAAGCAAGTAGATATACTCATCCTTTCAATCAACATTGTGTATTTCATGCAGAGCAATGAATATTGAAGCATACATACCTTTTTTCTATTTCCTTTAGTTCTCTTAAAAAAATAGTAAGCAACATAAGAAACATTCTTCAAGAATTTAAAATATATACAATTTGACATAGAAATAGTTTAACCATCCATATACGTGTTTAGTGATTGTAAAAATAAGATAAATTATATTTAATAATATATAAATAAAATTAAATTTTTGATGCACTACTAATGGATGTTATTATTAGTTATGAGCAGGACAAGGAGAGAAATAAAAAAAGAAACTTACTTGTTAAGTGCCTCATGTATCTAGAATTTTTAAAAAATGGTAAGGAATATAAAACAAATCCATGAACATATGAAGTAAATAAGATGTCATAATCCAAAATTCGTCGAGATTGGCACCTAGACTTACAAGCCGGTTGGAGAACCACTACTACTATCCAACTAAAACAATTATTCTAAAACTAAGGAATTAAAGATACAGAAGCAAGTTAAATGACTAAAACGCAAAATTCCATTACTAAACAAAGATCTAATCACTAACATTTACAGAAGATAAACATAGAACCTAAAAGTCAATGTACCAAGACTACTAACGATAACCAATTCTAAACAAGGAATTTCTAATGAACTATTCAACTAACTAAACATAGATGTACAAGTCCAAAATTGGTGGACATGGACGAAAGAGAAATACGTGGCAGCCCGGAAGAAGCAGCTCACCCTTGAAGTCGTTGCAATAATCTCTAATCTCCTAGGTGAGATTTGTCAATAGTCGCTTGAAGATGCCCTGTACTCAACAAAAATAAGAGCAAGTGCAGAATCAGTACATAAACATCATATACTGGTAGGATCACGTGGCTATCCCACTAGTACAACATAAAAAGGTCGAGCAACATAATAATCACATGCATATATATGAAAATAAACAACATTACCAACATGGAAATTCGACAACACATTTCACATGCTTAACACATCACTAGTCCTCTCACGGAACCCAAACCCAATAGTTAGTTTGTCAAAACGTGGCAATCCAATCCCAAGTATGCCGTAACGTGGCAATCCAATACAAAGTTATGCCAAAACGTGGCAATCCGATCCAAAGTTAGCTTGCCAAAACGTGGCAATCCGAACCCCAATCACACATCACAATCACAATCACAAGTACATCATCAAGATCATACATTTACATTGTGATTTCATAGATACTTTATTTGTCTATCACGATTACAATAAGTGTGATTAATATTGCAACATTCATATACATGCAAGTATTATAATGAAGCAAGAATATGCATAAATCATACAATCATGAATCACAACCATCACCTACCTCGAAACAAGCTTGAAACCCTAAGAAACTTGATCCTTCCCTTTTCGGACTCGTTCCGCTTGTTCTTGGTCTAATAATAATCACAATAACACGAGAATCAACAAACAATCTCTAATTACCCGGAATATTAACAATTCTATGAGCCATAGATCAAACCCATGATCCCAAATAGTCAAATAAGGGTTAGTTACACCATAGAATCTATTAATAATCTCTTCCTTATAAATATTGACCCATTCTATTATGTTGTACGGATCGAAAGTGACTTCGGGGAGTGAAAAGTGTACCTTTAGCTTCAAAAATGGTGAAAACGAGTTGGAATAGCCCAGGGGGTTGCGTCTTAGCTCTAAAAGTCAAAAAGTGTCAAATAAGATTCTGTTGGGGTTTTATTTACGACTTTATTCGCGTCTTTTGCCGCTATAGCGGCACCTTTTGAACTAGTGAGCTCTCGTAAAAAAAAATCCCAAAAATCTTATAATTTTAATCCCATCTCATCCGCTACAGTGGTGCCCATTGCATAAATCATGTTGCAGCAACAGGATTCGAGGCAACGAGCCTTTCAGAAAATTTCTATTCTCCCTTTTTACAACACACTCTTAACCTACTATGTTTAGAAAATACCCTTAACGCTAAGATCAATCCTAGAGATTTATTTATCTAAATCGATTTCGTAAAGTCGTACGGATTCCTTAACGAGTTATCTAACCAATTATGAAATCGAATTCACATTTGTTCTACCCGATTGCTACCAGATTTCCCTACACTTTGATGATGCCGATTTATTCTAAATTTGGACAAGGTTGGGAAAATCCTAATACTACGAAATAGTTTTTCCGGCCCACTTTTTCCCTCGTTGGCATTTCTATAATGAGGGAACCTGATCATTACATAAGACTAACTTATATACAATAATATTGTAAAGAAAAACACACTTGATGACAAGTTCCTGTAGTGAACTAAACCCCCTTCATGAAGAAGCCATTGAAACAAAAGAGAAAATTAAGAATCAAATAGTGTTCTTGTTCATATATTTCATATGACTTGGTTCTCATGAAAGGATAAATCCCTTTAAATAGATTGATACCACAATGTTCATAATAAAAGTGTCATGACCCAACCCACCGGGCCGTGCGGGTACCCACTCTAATACCTAAGTAGAAGAATCCTCATACCTCAAAGGTTAAAACATGCGGAAAGTTAACGAAAGATAGATATAATATAGATAAAAAATCTTTATAAATGGAATCTTTTTCAACGAACTAGTCAAGACTTGTAAAGTAATTAATAACCCCAAGGATTTAGTATAAATAGGCACAACAGATACTAAGGATACAATGGACAATAAAATACACGATACAACTCCCACCAAGCGGAAGGACAAGTAGAAGCTACAGGAGATTCTTCGTCTTCACCTAAGGCAACATCACTGAATCCTGCAACCAAATGATGTCAAAAGACATAACAAGAGTAGTATCAATACAAACACATTATTGGTAAACATCACAGGTCAACCCGACACTCACCACATAATATAAGAAACCAACGAGTATGAATCATGAAATAAACCAGTCGCTTCTCCACCTAACCCTTTCATTGAATTACCCCTAACTACTGACTCGTTCGTCACCCACTTATCAAATTCTAGATCAGGGCTTAAACATTCTAAACACATAGTCAACCCCCAAGTATCCTCACCATCAATTTAACTAATCGTTCACGTCATATCTTACCTTGTCATAATACCCTACCATTGTCACTTAAATCATTAGACTAACTTTCGTCATACTAATGCCCATCTGCACTTCTCCAAGTAGAATTCACCTAACATACTTTATCGGATGTACCATCTCTATTCTTACAATTTCCTCCTCACGACACACTAACTACAAGTCGTTATAACCTGAGTACCACCAATGCTACACCATTTTTACAAGCGTAGTTCAAGCATATACTATAATGACAACAAGCTTCTCATGCACATTTATCACGAATTCATTGGTTATCAATTATTGAGCAACATATCATCTTCCAGTATCATTTTTCAATAAATATAAACACAATCCTCATAATTGGATACACAACATAATTCAATAGTTCTCTCATGGAACCCAAGAATGAACAATTACTTTGCCGGACGTGGCAATTTGAATCCATTATTATTGTGCCGAAATGTGGCAGCTGATTCTATGTTTATGCCGGAACGTGGCAACCAATCCCATATTTATATCGAAACGTGGCAACCGATCCCATTGTTAGTGTGGTGAAACGTGACAGTCGATCCCATGTTTATACAGGACGTGGCAACCAATCCTATATTTATGCTGGAACGTGGCAACTGATCCAAGTTAGTTATGTTAGAACGTGGCAATATGATCCCAATCACACACCACAATCACAATCACAAGTACATCATCAAGATCATACATTACATCATGATTTCATGGCAATCATTATTCATCTATCTCATTTACAACAAGCGTGATCAATATTGCAACATTCATACATATACAAGTATCATAATGAAGCAAAAATAACAACATCACATAATCACAACCATCACTATGAGTTACTTCTCAATTCCTAATATACAAATATAACAAGCTCAGTCCTAATTCTTCATTAGGGTAATATCCTAATTTGCCAAAGTTCATCAATTTCATAACTTCAATAGATTGAATATAACATATACCCATAATCACGTTCCACTTTATCGGATATCCTTATTCTTGAAGCAATTCTACTCAAGAAGGAAATTTTGAAAACCTTAACAAGTCAACAAAATCTCTTTTTAAGCACTAACCCAATTACGTTAAACTATAGCAATTTCCCACGGTATCCACTCTGTGTATGAAGGTCTACACATAACCCATACTATTGATTTCATACATTACATGGAAAGCACAGATTCACGACTAGTCAATGCACAAAACCTAGCCTACTTGGATGCCAAGCAGTTGTACGAGGTTTTTGACTTCTTTTCCAGCTTTTACGGATTCGAAACAGTGAGTTTAGCCATAAATTCACAAGATCCATCATTTCCACGCTAGAAATCTCTTTCTCCTTCCTTCCCGATCTTAGAGAAGCTTTTTTGAGGTTTCTAGAGTAATTTACGACCTTTCTAAGTATTTTAGGAAGATGGAGAAATGGGATTTCCCGTAGGGGCTCCGACGCGCCAGTGGCATCTAGCCCGTTGTATCGGGACAGGGTCCAGATTTTTCACGAATTCTTGTCTTTCCTAAATAATGATGGTTTGGATCATTACAAAAAGAAAAAGTCATAATTCAAAAAAATGATAAGATATTAATCAACTATGAAATTAATAAATTAATAAAATCTTGCATATATCAAGAATATGGTATAAAAATGATTTTCTTGTTAAAATGGCATCATGAGACTAATTAAATATAACCAAAAGAGTCATTAATCAATAATCTAGGCTTTATGTGCGTGAGAGAGAGAAAGAGAGAAACAAATTTAAAATGTAAGAACTACTTTTCAAACGGGGGTGACCAAATATTGTGAGTGCCATATTTGAGTTGTCTGTAAAGAGATAGTAGCATTTAGAGGTTTTCTTTTCTTTTTTCTTTTTTATAAAAAAAAACATTTTATGTAACTTATTATATTTATTAGGGATAATGCACAAGTAGCCCCTCAACCTATGTCCGAAATCTCAGAGACACACTTATACTATACTATGATCATATTACCCTCCTGAACTTATTTTATTAATAATTTTCTACCTCTTTTCGGCCTACGTGACATATCTTATGGGTCCAACGCTAGTTGACTTTTTTTATCAAGCTAGTGTCACGTAGGCCGAAGAGGGGTGGAAATCACTTATAAAATAAATTCAGGGGGGTAATAGGACCTTAGTATAATATAAGTGTATCTCTGGGATTTCGGGCATAGGTTGAGAGGAAACTTGTGCATTTTCCCTATTTATTATATAAGTTATCCATGTTACTCTATTTATATTAATTAATTTTTGAGGCTTTTTATATTGTTTAAAATAATTGGACTGCTCAAAGTTCTAGAGGGATGATTTTTTTTACATATTTGTCCTTCCATATATTTAAGTTTTATATTTTCTAGGAGATGAATTGCATTATTTACAAAGTTAAATTTATGATTTCACAAAGAACAATAGTGAAAATTATGATATAAAGTATGTCCTTGAATGATTTTCTTAATAGGTGTGCATGAACTCACAAATTCCGTTAATATGAATAGAGGGAGTATTATTTATTTGTCATCGTAATTATTACTTGTACTACTTTCTATATTCTAATTTATGTAACATGCTTTTCATTAGAATTAGTTCCTAAAAGAAGGACATATTTCGTATTTGACAAATGTTTAATGACCCTATCAATATTATTTGACAAAACGTCCATACATGTATATACTTTTCTATTTAAAAAAATATTTATTTAAGGGTAATTTGAAATATTGAAAAATCTTTTCATATTTCATAAATTTCATTCTAACCGCATCACATTAGTTAGTTTAAAAAAGAATAATAATTATTTGTATCTGACAAATGTTTAATGACCCTATCAATATATCTGGCAAAAAGTCCACAAATGTGTGCTCTTCTATTTTACAATGTATTTATTTTTAGGGTAGTTTTGAAACATAGAATTTTTTTTTCATATTTCAAAAATCTTGTGCTATATACATCAATAGATTAAGATAGAGTAATTAATTTGTACACGCATTAATTAGCTTATAACTTTTATTATTTAGATAGAACTTTCTATGAATAAATAAAAGTTCAATGAATTCTAGTGATACCACTTCATACACGACAAATTGAATTATATTTGAATTCAAATTGAATAAAATGAGTGCTTGATGTTGAAGATACAATTTTATTTTATTTTGAAATTAGTTGGGTTTTGACATAAATTTGACTTGATACTATTTTCTATTAACTAAAAATTTAAGTTTGTGAGTGAATCAATTCTTCACTATATCAATAATGCCCCCTATCATATGGCTAGAGGAAAAATAATTATAAGATTCTTTGAGCAAAAAATTGTAGTTTAAATAAATATCGGTGATATTATAATATCCCAATATTGTCACACGACACCCCGACAAATTCACCTCCTTCTTCTCTTTAAAAGTTTTCTTATAATTGTTGAAAATGTTTTTAAATTGCTTTTGAAATGCACAAAAATGTAGAAAAACATGGTGATTTTTTTTGAGTCCGAAACTTAAAGGGTACAAAATATTAACAAAAATTCCAAAACGGTATATAAAATTTTATATTAATCAAAACGGTAAAATCACTGCAGGTACAGCGACTTACCTCACCTGAAAAAGTAAAATCGCTGCCTCAGCAGCGATTTTGCAAAAAAAAAAAAATTTAATAAAAAAATGAAATCACTGCCTAAGCTGCGATTTCAAAATTTTGCTTCTTACAAATCGCTGCCTTGGCAGCGATTTCATTTTATTTTTTAATTATACATTTTTTTAAAAAAAAATAAGGTATATCCCTGCCAGTGCAGCGATTTATAAAAAAAAAAGATTTTTATAAAATAAATCGCTGCCATTGCAGCGATTTATAAAAGAATTTTTTTTTAATAAAGTCGCTTCCCAGGACAGCGTTTTATGAAAAAAAAAATTTATAAATTGCTGCACTGGCAGCGATTTATTTTATAAAAAAAATTCTTTTATAAATCGCTTCCCTGGCAGCGATTTATAAGAATTTTTTTTTATAAAATAAATCGCTGCCAGTGTAGCGATTTATAAAAAAAAAAAAAAATCTTTTTGATAAAACGCTGTCCTGGGTAGCGACTTTATTAAAAAAAAGTTCTTTTATAAATCTCTGCATTGGCAGCGATTTATTTTATAATTTTTTTTTTATATAAATCGCTGCCTTGGCAGCGATTTACCTTATTTTTTTAAAAAAATATATAATTAAAAAATAAAATGAAATGGCTGCCAAGGCAGCGATATGTAAGAAGCAAAATTTTGAAATCGCTGCTTAAAAAATTTTTTTTTTGCAAAATCATTGCTGAGGTAGCGATTTTACTTTTTCAGGTGAGGTAAGTCGCTGCACCTGCAACGATTTTACCGTTTTGGTTAATATAAAATATTATATACCGTTCTGAAATTTTTGTTAATATTTTGTACCCTTTAAGTTTCAGACTCTTTTTTTTTTCATGGGATAAGGTCACATAAATTTAGAAAAATCATTCTCGAAAATAAAATAACATTGGTATCCTAAATTTGATAAAAATAGGAGACGATTGTCAAACATTAGAATGAATAATGTATTCTAGTTGATGAGAGTTACAATGATCGACTAAATTAAATGGTAAATGTGGAAAATACAATTATTGCTAATTCAAGTTTGTCTAAAACACAAGATTGCATAAAACTCAAGTCTTACTACACGTTAAGTGAGCGCTATCTTGGCTAGCTGAAATTTACATATGAACTCAGACGGTCTGCTTATATGGAGTTGTACAATTTTCCTTTATGAGTTAGTTTTAGGAATGAGTTAGACCGAGGTGTATTACAGTCAGGTTCATCCCTATTTGGGCTCCCGGTTCACGCTCCAATTGGGACTGGGCGTCAAAGAAGGGGTTAGAGTGGATAAAAGTCTCACATTGGCTGGAGATTGGATTGACGATCCACTTATATGGACTTGGGCAAAAGTCTCACAATAAGGCAGAATTAGTAATCCTTTAATTGTATGATTACTCATAACCCTTTGTAGGCTTACCATTTTATTATAATTTGAATTAAATCTTCAAGCTTTTATTTTGAATATGGTTACGATACGACACTTCAATTTAAGTAGTCACTTTCTTTAGAATCTATTCTTGTTTGTTAAAGGGGCAGACCTACTAAGCAGAATGACAGACAGAATCAGTTTCTTGTTTTCAGCAATAATATAATTGCCACTATATTATATTTAGCTGCAATAATAAATATGAGTATTAATAACCAATACTTTACATAAATGTTGCTAAAGGGGCTTTAGCGTTTCTAGATGCACTGACATTAACTCTTGCTGCTAAATATTTTTGCAACATTAATAAATATTATTACTAGAAGGAAAACTTATTGCCACTAAATGTCTTTTTTGTTGCAGTATTAGTGGTCATCTAAGCCAAAACTTCATCCCTCTTCGCACCAACAAGAAGGGACCAAATATCTCTCATCTATGCTATGCAGATGACACTATTGATCCATAACACTCAATTTCCTTGCTTGAACTGTAGAACTAATTGGAAGGAGTTAAGCCCTTAAGTTGCAGATCCAATTTAATTCTTAATATCAGGTGAAATAAACCATAACAGTCTCTTAGGACTGGTCACTGCGACCCCCTTTGTGAGGAAGTACCCCTACTCACAAAGTTACTCAGCTATATTGTTGAGTTCCTTAGACAAAGTTTTCTCGCGCCCCTAGGTATTCTATACCTACTCACCTAAGTCAGTTTCAGGTACCTCTTGCTCAAAGTCGTACGAACTTCTTTTGAGAATATGGCATGGGTTAATTCAGCGCCTCAGTACCTGAAGCAGCTTGTGGTGGAATTTGCACATACCATGATGGTAATATGAATACGATCTTCCTTTTTTACTTTGGCATCTGCAGTATGATAGAAACACACTTCTTGATTATCACTAACATGATATTGATAACTGACAAGGCTAAAGTCAGTGTCTCCAAATCAGACATTAATTGTACAGCTGACTGCCTTGCTAATTTTGGTTCATAGTATACGAGATTAGGTTCTTCCAGATAAGATGGCTATTAGTATAGTAAGTATCTGTGATATTGAAGTTTAGTTAACTGTGGCAGCTGCCGCATAATTCCTCAGCATATGCACAGGCCTGAAAATCATACCAAAATTTTACTTCTTGAAGGAAAAACTAATTTGGTAATTAATGCAACAGATAATTAAACTACACCACATAATGCTTCAGGCACTAAGTTCTAGTGGTAATCGTCTTTCTCAATCTATCATCATCACCTTGAACATGATATCTATCAGGTAGGAAAATTCGATAAATTGAACCTCCACGTTTAACGTGGTACAAATATGAAAATGACTCCTGCAGTTGTATCGCTAAAGTTAGAGAGCTTGATCATTGCATTTCACAACCAAACTGTTTTACAAAATTTATCATATGTCAGATTAACCTGCCAGAGCAACATACAACAAATCCCAAGAAGCTATCAGGTACATACCAATTTTAAGGCAAATTCACTGATACACTTTTATCCATTCCCACCATGCTTAATGGTAAATGCTCATAGTGACAAGAAATCTGAAGCAGAGATGTCATGCCGCATTGACGAGACATTCTGACACAATAAACATGGAAATGAAAAATGCATTGAATTTAGATCCCTCATCATCACACTAGCATGTGAATCTCCATCTCCAGTTCCATGCTTCCGAGTATTTCAGGAAAAGTTTCTAAACTAGAGCACACATGTAGAGTCAGATATTTAAGGGAACTGATGCACAGAGCTGGAAACCTCTTAAACAGTTTACAATTAGTTAATATATATTCACAGAGATTTTGAGAATTCCCAGCGATTGATGAACTTCTTCAAGATTGTTCGCAACTTTACCTTGTATTTGTGCAAGAGGTTGTTTCCACGATGTGAACGCGTGACCTACTGACCAAATGGAAACAACTTCACTAATTACGCTAAAGTCCTCCTGCACACACACACACCATGGAGGTGGATTAAAAGAAATAGTTTTCTTTACTTTAAAAATATGAAACAAACTTTCATACTTTCATTAATAACTTTCATAATAACATGCTTTGAAAGATTAAAAGAACATTTCTTCACAAATTGATAACATCTAGAAAAAAATAGAGTTACCATCAAGAACTCCGTAGCTTGAATACAAATCTTATCGTATCTGATCATTAGATTTGGAAGCTGCCACTTATCCTAATTATAGTTGCAGCAGATTCTAATTAATGGAGATATATGCAGGGTATGTTAATTCTGTTTCCTTCTTTGCAACCACATCCGCTATTTGATTGTCCTGATCTGTAACAGTGAAAATTCTCTAGTGTTAGGAAAAGATAACCTCATAACAGCTTTCATGTTCCGTATAAATATCCAACGACTTTTTTCTCCTTAAATAAAGATGGATTTAAATTCATCTATGATAAATAGGGCATGTGTTAAGGGGTGTCAAATGAGAGTGTAGAGTCGAATTTGGTGGGGGCAAAATAAATCGTGTTGAATTAAAAAAATGAGTTGGTCATTAGTCCGCTCAAATCTTACTTATTGGACTGAAACGAATTGAGTCAAAATGGGCTAAACAATTGTCAATGGGTAGTCCAACCCGCTCAACAATTATTCATGACGTTTCTCAAGCCAAGCTTTTCGATGGGTTGAATTAGACTGATCAAAATGAGTTAGAATAGTCCAATCAGTCCGGCCCATTACAAAATGGGCATATATAGTAGAAAGGCTTAGAACTGTAAGAGATGGAAATAAGTTTGGTGGAATAAGGCAAGGTAATTTAATCATGGTTTTCTCTATTTCAGTTCAATGTAGCAGTAGCAATATCGCTAAATGAAGCTAGTTCAGCAGAGTTTGAAGAAAAAAATGTAAAGAAATGAAAGGTTATACTAGAATGATAGTTCCTTAGAAAACAAAATGTAGAAACATTCTAGAAGGGATAGTTCTAGAATTAAGTAGTTAGAGGAACATGCTACAGTAGAATAGTACATATCCTCCACTAGTCCTTCCATCGGTCACCACCAATAAGTAGAGGTGACCATTTGAGTTCTAGTAAAGAAAGTATGCAATATCTATTGCCACTACATGTCTCTTTTGTTGTAGTGTGAGTGGTCGTCTAAGCCAAAATTTCATTTCTTTTCAGACACACAAGAAGGAACCAAACATCTCTTATCTATGCTACGCAGATGACACTATTGATCCATAACACACAATTTCCTTGCTTGAACTGAAGAAGTAACTGGAAGGAATTAGGTGCTAAAGTTGCACAGCCAATTCATTTCTCAATATCAGGTGGAATAAAACAAAACCGTCTCTCAGGCCTGGTCACTGAGACCCCCTTTCTGAGGAAGCACCCCTTCTTTCAAAGTTATACTGGGATATATTTCTGAGTTCCTTATAGAGAGTTGTCTCGCGCCCCTAGGTATTCTCTACATATTCACCTGTGTCGGTTCAGGTAGAGGTACCCTCTTGCTCAAAGTCGTTCGAGCTTTTCGTGAGAGTATGACATGGGTTACATCAGCGCCTTAGCGCCTGGTGATGCAGCTTGAGGTGACATTCTCACAGACCATTATGGTAATATGAATATGGTGTTTAATTCTTACTTAGGCATCTGCACAAATATGGTAGAAAGTCTAGCTCGTTTGATGGGGATACTATAGTGCGTCCAGAACGATATTTTAATGTGGACACTCAAACATACTTCATGATTATCACTAACATGATAACTGACAAGGCTAAAGTCATGTGGACGGTGACAGTTTCCAAATCAGACAGAAACTATTGTACAGCTGACTGCCTAGCTAATTTTGGTTCATAGTATACGAGAATAGGTTCTTCCGGGTAAGATGGCTATCAGCATAGTAAGTATCTGTGACATTCAAGTTTAGTAAACTGTGGCAACTACTGTATTTTCTCTCAGCAGATGCACAGCCTGAAAAACATACCAAAATTTTACTTCATGACGGAAAAACTAGTTTGGTAACTAATGCAGGACAAAATTAAATGCCAAATAAATATCCAACGACTTTTTTCTCCTTAAATAAACATGGACTTAAATTCATCTATGATAAATAGGGCATGTGTTTAGGGGTGTCAAATGAGTGTGTTGAGTTGATTTTGGTGGGGTCAAAATAAAACGTGTTGAGTTAAAAAAAAATGAGTTGGTTATTAATCCGCCCAAATGTTACTAATTGGGCTGAAACAAATTGAGTCAAAATGGGCTAAACAATGGGTAGTCCAACCCGGCTAACTCTTACTCATGTTTCTCAGCAAACTTTTTAGATGGGCTGAATTAAATGGATCAAAATGAGTTGAGTTAATAAATGATGACGCTAATGATTATATTTAGAATATCAGGGCTGTTCTGAAATAAAATAGTTGAATCAGTCCGGCCCATTACAAAATGGACATATATAGTAGAAAGGCTTAGAACTGTATGAA
This sequence comes from Solanum chilense, assembly GCA_032847665.1. Classification (NCBI taxonomy): domain Eukaryota; kingdom Viridiplantae; phylum Streptophyta; class Magnoliopsida; order Solanales; family Solanaceae; genus Solanum; species Solanum chilense. The sequence goes on along the minus strand of CM064971.1, from coordinate 71,295,648 downwards.
ATGGAAATAAGTTTGGTGAAACAAGGCTCCTCATGGCACAATCAAAGTGAACACTGATGGGAGTTACTCACAAAAATATGTGCAAAGATAGTATAAGTGGAATTGTTAAAGATAGTCAAGGTGATTTAATGTAACAGTAGCAATATCGCTAAATGAAGCTATTCAGCAGAGTTTTGGAGTGAAATGGTGTGGACTGAATGCACAACCAACATGGTGACAAAGGACGATTCTTTCTACCTGAAGCTTTACCAGTTTGTGTACAAAATCATTAACTACAAGAAGAGGGATGGAATCCAAATCACTCGCCGCTATAGAGAAGGAAACCAAGTAGTAGATTTTCTTGTTGCCTTTTTCATTCTAAAGACACAACTAGACACTGATGTGCCAAAAAAACAAATACTAGTGTGCCACTATACCCAAACATGGATGAACAACAACCTACAGATCATAGAGACAAAACGAGTTGGTATAAGAGAAATGGAGGAGGAAACAGGGGTTTATCTGAAGTATGTCAACGCAGGCTACAAGTTAAATATTTTTTGAAAAAAACTAAAAAAAATGTATAGCATTAAAAGCACGGGAGAAACTGGCCATGTCATTAAAAAATTTATGTATAAATTAACAAACTAGAATACTCAACTACTGTATAATGACTCGTAACCAAATTATAACACCAATACTTAAACTATTGAATTACAGTGGAAACTACTGAAATAACAAGTAACTAAAGAATAGAGATAAGAATGGAGGATGAGAAGCTTAGACTCTAGAAAGTGTTAAGTATTCATCACCAACTTAGTTAATATCTGCCAGAGAAGTACCTAGAATATTCAAAGTTGTAAAGAAATGAAAGGATATAGCTAGAATGAGTGTTCCTGAGAGAAAGTGTAGATATTTTGTAGAATTATGTAGTTGTAGGAACACTCTAGAGTAGAATCGTACATATTCGATCCTTCACTAGATCCTCCCATCGATCACCACCTATAAATAAATGTGGTCATTTGAGTTGTAGCCAAGAAAGAAAGAAAGTAAGCAAGCAAGTAAGGAGTGTGTACACAAGACGAGTGGGTGCTCAACCTAGACCCCAAGTAAATATATTTTTTGGCTGTCTAATTCTTGAGTCTTTTCGTGGCTTAGCCCTAGGCCCAACGACTTGGCTAGCGTATGGACTATCCGTGTTCACAACATATACTTCCATCCACACGTGGATACTGTTTATATACTATTCCATCTACACATGGATACTATTTCTATACTACTCCACTAGATTAAACTAGCAAAATCAGGAAGGCATGATATTGTAACATTACAAAGAACAAAAACAATGATTAGAGAAAACCAAAAAGAATAAAAATGGAAAAAACCAAACAAATGAGAAGTCTCAAATAAGTGTATCATTATAAATGACAATTGCAACAACACATATCTCACGATCTTGAGATTTTCAAAAGTCACAAAGAAGGGAATGCATCATCCTTCGAAACCATAAATTGTCTAAGTTCTAAAATCTTCAAAACAAACAAACAAACAACATGAAATTAAACAATCATAAATCAGAGCAACCCAATGCTTCTTTGATTTTTAAAATTATGCTGCTCAAAAGGTAATGAACAGAAGCCACTACCTCCATTTGTTGCTTTTGGGAGGTTGGATTATTATGACCACTTATCAATATTTGAAAAGTCACTGTCAAAATTGAACCATTTTCAGCATTTGCAGTACTGTCCCTATCCGAGGAGAGGCGACCATCAGGACTTATGATGATACCTGAGGGCAAAATGGGAATTCTTTTTACATCACCTCCATTGACAATTGAAGTGATTGCTCGTAAATCTATGGGTGCATAAACTAAAAATGCTCCCATACTATCAATGCTTGTCTCTTGGAGCACTAACATTTCCTTTTGCATACAAGGCTGTACATACATTGCAACAATTAAAAAATATTAGTGGAAGTACTAAAAGAGATAATGTGAAAAAGATTTTTAAATTATCAGTATATATAAATTAAATGTAACAAAAGATAGTCTTTGTGTTTTTATTGTTAACTGACTAAAAGTCAAAAGTGAAACTGGACTATAGAAAATGTCATTTGATTCGATAATCAAAGATTAAGGATGAAAAGATACAAGTTAGAAATTTTGGTATTTCTACATATGAAAAAAGAAGAATCCAATCATAAATATATTATTTGATTTTTGAAAAATGTCATTATTACATAAAAATCGCAAACTATAAATAATAAATATGAAAAATACCTGAATGATTGTAATACTGTTTTCTGGAAGAGTTCCTGTTTGTACTCGAGCTAACTCAATCACATTATTCCCACCAGTCAAAATATCCCACTAAAAAAAAGTCAAAACGATAAATAATATCATAATTTAATTGCTAAAATTAAGTTTGCGAGATGAGCATTGTTTAAAATAATATGTACAATTAACGCCAATGCTAGCAAACATGTAGATAATATAACATGGGAACACAACATTAGCAAATTAATCAAATTCAAGACTTCAGCTTAATGGTTTAAAAAATTCTTAACGTTGAACTCATTCTATTTTTTATTTTAAACTTATGATATTTATTGAAATATTTGAGAGTTTCACATAAAAATCTATATAGGGATTGAAAAAAGTCAATCTCTATAAGAGTATTTTTAGGGATCCTTTGATTAACAAGTCATATAGGGATTAAAAGTGCAATTTTTTTAATCAGATGTTTGGCTCATTGCAATAAAATTGAATATCAAATGCAAAGATATATATAATCATACCTTTTTTTATATTATTACAATCATTCCCTATAACAATATTTCACCTATAATATATTATAACAATAACATATCATGCGTAATTTCACAATGTGAGGTCTATAGAGGGTAAAATGTAGACAAACCTTACTTGTACCTCTTCGAGATAGGTAGGCTGCTTTCGAAATGCCTTTGGCCAATTGAATATAACATCAAAGTTTTATTTGAAACCGATATCAATATCATGCAAATTATATTCTCAATAATAATATTTCGTTGTAACAACTAAACAATTTATCTGAACAATTGTCATTATTATAAAGAGGTTTGAATACATACCTGACTTCTTGTCTTGTCATCTTTGAAAAAATTGAAGACATCTTGGAATGAAAGAGGGAGCCACAAAGAAGTAGCAGCAGTGGCAATAAAGCCTTTTGGTTGGATAATTTCTTCATTTATTCTTATTGAAATTCTATCTCCGCGGTTGAGCCGTGATGAAGTTGGAAAATCTAAGTTGTCTGTCATGCTTAGGATTTCAAAAAAGTTCTTCACCATCCTTTGAGATATTTGTATTGTATTTTTCAGCCCTTCTAGATAATTAAACATTGAAAGTAAAAATAAAAATAAAATATAAGTATTACAACAACATATATATCATGCGTAATTTCACAATTGGAGTTTGAGAAGGGTATCCCTTCCCTGAGAAGGTATAAATGTTGTTTTTGTTAGATCCTTATTCAAATAAAGTATATCAAAATGCATATATGTAAAACAAATAGTATGATAAAATTGGAGCCAAGGAGACAACATGTAATACTAAAATCGAAAGATAAAATATTTGGAAAATAAAATTCACAATACTAATAAGGAAAAAAAGGTAAGGGCGTGTTTTTTGTTTTTTGAAAAATAATCTATTTTAGGAATTCTATTTTTATTTTCAGTATTTGGTTGGAGAGTGAATACATATTCTAGAGAAAAAAAACTTCTATTGAAGATTGATAAAAAGTATTAACTGACGAGAAAGTATGATGAGATATTTACATGTTAAAGGTGAAAGTGATGCCCGAGTGTCATTAAAGTGTCAATATAATGTTCAAAGTTGAGAAGATTGTGAAGGAAAAATGACTTTTCTTTAAACAATGAGAAATACAACCATTTTTCTTGCTCCTTCAGTTGGAAAACATTTTCCCTAAAAGTTATTTTCAGAGAAGTCAATAAACATCAATAAGACTATTTTTTTAGAAAAAAATTCAAATCATACCAAACACACAAAAAAAGAAAACTTTGAAAATGACAATTTCAATTAAAAATTGAGAAAATTGCAAAGAAAAATGACTTCACCTAAAAATAACAGAATGAGTCGTGTTCAAGGCCCTTTCAGAAAAGAAAACATATCTCTACTCGAGTATGTATTTTTTTTTTTAATATATGTATATATATTGTTAAACATACCTTTAAAGATGGTTTTATTTTTATAAAAAGTTTTATATTTTTAATGAAAACCACAATGATGAAAGATTTGCAATATATCCTTATCTTACCTTAAAAATTAAAATATGAAAAGTAGTAAGTAAATAAAATAGAATATAAAACCGAACCTCTAGCTACGTTAAAATCATGCCTAGTAGGGCATATTGCACCCATGGCAAAGTTATATCTCTCAGACATCCTTTGAAGTGTAACAATCCATCTTTTAGCTCCGTATGTTTGACGATCACACAACAAGTCTCTAAAGATACGATGTACTTGCTTTTTTTCATATACTTGAACATGTTCCACCCAAGTAACCTGCAAGAGTAAAAATAATCCAGAAAACGGAATCAAAATAATTAGCTTGTTGGAAAATATTTAGGAAGGTATGTTGAAAATTAGTGTTTTTGTAGCAGTGGATACTATAAGGCAAGGACTGATTAGGACCATATGAGGAGACAAATATTAATCCCCACTCATTAAGATTCAAACATCTGGACATGAACACCATAGTATGGGTCGTGTGAGCGCTCCTGAACTATACAGACGACTTTTTGGCGGTAGGGTTGGAGTGCTTGAGGCAGATTCAAAGAGAAGTGGTTTATTACTCTATGTTTAATGATAAATAGTAAAGTTAGGAACTCAAGCTAGCAAAAAACAAGACTGGGGTCGATAGGGAGGCATTTTGGCACTGTTGAAGTGGAGTTCCACATTGTTATATGAAGAATCGTGATAGGTCTGACGACTCCTAACATGTTAAAAATGGCTACTAAATCTAACTCAATCCTAACATATAACTTATAAGTTTGTTGGAGATTTTCCAAGGCTGTAGATGGATAAAAAGATCATTTTCTAAACTAATATGGAGAGACTCAAAACAACCCATGATGCACGTCTCAACGCTGACCATTTGGAGCATGAATTAGTAACATAACATGAGGATCCAAAATTGAATTAACTGAGAATAAAGATATTTTGATTCTCATATCATACTATAAGAAGAATAGACATCATGAGATAGGTACCGGCAAATATTTACCTCTTGTAGCATAGTTTTCGAAAACTAAGTTTCATATAAATAGTGATATAGATGTTACATGCTTGAGTTTTTGGAAACAATCTCATGCACAAGTGCAAGACAAAAATACATATAATAGACCTTAGTAATTTGGATCTCATGTATAAAGGGAGCTTAAGGCACATAGTTTTCCTTTTATATAAATAGTGATATTATTAGAGAGATGAAATAATTCATACCTTACTTTGGCCATTACCTATATCTTGAATGGCACAACCAGAAGGAAACTTCCAAGAATAAGAATGTACACCACTTTGAATCTCATTGAATGGATCATAAGAAACATCCATCATAATCCATGTTGTTGAATCAAATTGTCTACAACTACGTATGAAGAAAAAATCTCTAGCTTCCACTAGAGGAGATAAAATATGCAACTTTTCATACATCTGTATTCAAGAACCAAGAAAAAATTAGATCACTTTTATGAAATAATTATAATATTTATTTAATCTCTATGGAAGAAGATCTAAAAGATGTATCAGTATCTTACTAATTGTATAGAACCTCCCCAAGTCCCCGAATCAAGAACTTCAATAGTCCTAGCTTTTGTGACTATAGTAGGAAACAACTCCATCCATTTGACCTACATATACAAATTAATAATTTTTTAGTGTATGATTAATTATAAGACAATGAAAATAGCAACTATTTCTCAAAATAAGTACTCATTTGTCCATGTCTGTCACTCCATCTAAACTCATCCTAATCAATCTTGTGTGGGATAAAATTTAAATTAAAATTGTATCAGTCTATTGAAAAATAGCCAATTTATAGATTTCATGACAATGTGTTAGATTTCAAATAAAAAATGAATATATATTTGATCTTTCACATGCTCGAGTTCGAAATTCATGATACTAACATATTGGTATGATTCCATATCAAAAGTAGCAAGTTTTCAACGAATTCTCAAACACTAGCTACTTTTCGAAAATCAATCCAAAATTAAGTGACTAGCACACACACAATCTTTTGATATATATATATATATATATATATATATATATATATATATATATATATATATATATATATATATATCAAACCAAGCCTTAAATCCTAGTACTGATACGTTCTAAAGCCATACATCATTCAAGAAAATTACTGGATCAAAGCATGTAATAACACATGTGAGAGTTCAAGAAACTTACTGGATCAAGAAAATTATGGATCAACTCACTTGCAGTCATTGACACAACTTCACAATCCTTTGATGATTCAATTCGATTAGCCGATGATTGGTAATAAGGTCGATTTGGATTTGGAAATGTTCTTTCATAACTCTCACGATGAATAGAACACCTCCCTTCACTTGATGAATCTACCCAAATTGGATCATTTCTTTTCCAAAGTTCAACCATTTCATTCATAGAAGCCACAACAATCTCAAACATTTTTATTTTTTGCCTATCATGAAGTTCGTAATGTTCTTGTCGTGATGGAGACATTATTGAAATCTTATTAGCATTTATTGAATGTGCTTGAACATTATTATTAGTATTATTTTCCTGACCAAAGGAAGGAGGATATACAAGATCTGATTTTAATGGCGCCAAATTTGAAACCATCACAGAAGGCCTTTCAGGAACACTTGAGATGTGTTTTGATACTCTTTCACACTGCAAAAAAAAATTTAAGTTAATTTACTCATAATAACATGTATTTATTTATTTATAATAAACATGATTTAAGAACCTAAAAGGATAAGAGTACATAATTAATTTTTTATAAATATATAAATTAAATTCTTTTCATTCAACTTGATCTCTCTTGTCAAGGGCGGGTGCAACTCGCAACTCATAAGCAAGGGGCAGAATGGATTCAAGATCTAAACTTGATGGGTTAAGACTTTTTAGGTACTTAACACTTTTTTGTGTGTGGGGGGGGGGGGGGGATTTTCACCTAGTTTTCAGTACCCACATTAGGACATCCACGAATTCGGATTAACATCATGTAAGGGGTAGATGTTACAAGCCTTTTTAGTTTGCATCTAAAGCTCAATTCATTGTATTTACAAAATTATGGATCCAGATACGACATTTAAAAAAAACTAGTGACTTTTTTCATGTATCTATGCTTTGTGTAAAAATTATGGGATTCAAATGAACTCGGTGCCTATTATTTGCATCCACCTCAATAGATATCTTAAAGGTGGAATATAGACATATATGTGTAAAAATTGACTAAAACGTCAAAAAAAATGTAGGGCATCCAAGCGCTTTTTAAGCAAGCTCAGTTCTCTTATCCATTGGTCCAATGTACTGTCCATAAATCTAACCCCCTTCATTTCAAAATTCAAAATACAACGTTGAGATAGGTGCTAAATGCCTCAAATCCCGGATTTATCAATCGAGTTCAAACCACGAATCTGCCTCGTCTTTTTCATATACAAGTAATTCTTTTTTAGATAAATAAATAAATTAATAGCAAAAATAAATAAAATAAAATAAATAGTATAAGTATAAGGATTACTTGTTCCCTCAACCTTTGATTTTCCATTTTCAATATACATGTCCTTTCTTTTTTTTAATGGGTGGTCCATCACACTTTGGGCACATTGTTTTCTTCATTGCCTCTTTCATTATGTTATTCTCACAAAGAAATCTTTCATTTTCTTTGCTAAGAGAATTGTTAATGGATCTCACATTTTGAGTCTGGTGAAATATTTATAACAAAAAAGATCACATAAAAATAAGATATTATGAGTTAATAAAATGTAGAAATGTTAGAAATATGCATAAGAACTGCATCAGTCCAAATTGTCTGTATTGTAGGGTAGTTTTTTACTAGGGTAGTTATTTACTGTTTAGTAGTTAAATTCTATCTTATCCTTATCCTTAGTTTTTTAATCTTATCCTTAGGAGTTGGTTTACTTGTAAACTCCTATAAATATATGTATTATAATGAAGTAAGTAGTTTTGCTTTTCATAAATTTTTCTTTGTTCATTTATCAAACTAATATTCCTACTTGTTCAATAACAAAAGAAGATAAGATTGTTATGTTTTTCCTTCTCTAAAACTAACAATTGGTATCAGAGCATTTATTTCTTGAGGGATCCTTGGGTGTTTTGATTGTAATCAACAAGACAAGTTTATCAATCATGGAAGCAGAATCAAGTTTTTCTGTAATGGCACCACCTGTTTTTAATGGTGATAACTATCAGACTTGGGCGGTAAGGACGGAAACATATCTAGATACCATGGATATGTAGGAGGCAGTCGAAAAGGATTATGAAGTTCCTCTGTTGCCTATGTCTCTAAAGTCAGCAAAAGCCATCTGGGATTATCTCAAGGCAGAATACGAAGCGGATGAAAGGATCAGAGGTATGCAAGTGCTAAATCTTATAAGAGATTTCGAGATGCAGAAGATGAAAGAAACTGAAACCATCAAAGATTACTCTGAAAGGCTGTTGAACATAGCAAACAGGGTAAGATTGCTTGGTTCCGTGTTTAATGATTCACATATTGTTGAAAAGATTTTGCTAACTGTGCCAGAAAGATTTAAAGCAACCATAACTAGATCACCTTCGCAGAGTTATTGAATGCTTTGCAGGCACAAGAACAACGAAGAGTCATGACAGAAGAAAGAAATATAGAGGGAGCATTGTTTGCCAAGCCTCAAGATGGAGGCAAAAACAAAAAGAACAAGAACAAGAAGAATGGTGAAGGCATTTCAACAAGTACTACCAAAGGAAAAACTGGACACTCAAAGAAAAGTTATCCTCCTAGTAAGCATTGTAACAAGAAAGGTCATCCACCATATAAATGTTGGAGAAGGCCTGATGCTAAATATAGTAAATGCAATCAACTTGGGCATGAAGCTGTAATTGCAAGAACAATAGTCAGCAACAAGAAGCAGAGGCTAAAATTATTGAGGGTGAGGAAGAAGATTAACTCTTTGTTGCTACATAATTTTCAAGTAGATCATCTAGTGAGTGTTGGCTGATGATATTGGATGCACTAATCATATGACAAATGACATGTCTCTCTTCAAGGAATTGAAGCCCACGACCATTACTAAAGTCAGAATAGGTAATGGCGACCATCTTCCTGTAAGAGGGAAAGGAACCATTGCTATTCCAAGTAATTCAGGTACTAAAACAGTTTTTGATGTGCTTTATGTACTTGACATAGATCAAAACTTGCTTAGTGTTGGTCAATTGATGGAAAAAGGCTACAAGTTAAATTTTGAAGATAATCATTGCTTGATCAAGGATGCTTCAGATCAAGAGAAATGTTTAAAGTAAGAATGAGAGGCAAAAGTTTCTCATTAGATCCATTTGAGGAGAAGCATGTTGTTTTTTCAGCAAAAGAAAGTGTTGCAGAAGTATGGCACAAGAGACTCAGACACTATTACTATGAAGGGTTGGTTAAAATGCGAAAAATGAAAATAGTTAAGGACTTGCCTGTTTTAGAAGTACATTCTTCAAATTGTCTTGCGTGTCAATATGGAAAACAAAACAGACTTCCATTTTCAAAGACAACTTGGAGAGCCTCGAACAAATTGCAACTAATTCATACTGATATAGCAGGACCACAAAGGACTCCTTCACTAAAAGGAAGTCTACTATATCATTTGTGTAGATGATCTAGCCCGCATGTGTTGGATTTATTTTCTCAAACATAAGTCAAAGGCTTCTAATGATTTTCGGAAATTCAAACCAAAAGTAGAAAATGAAGCCAACTGTAAAATTCAGTTCGTAAGAACAGATAATGGAAAGGAATACACTTCTGACCAGTTCGACATGTTATGTGAGGAAGTAGGTATTCATTATCAGCTTACTACTCTCTATACTCCACAACAAAATGGAGTAAGCGAGAGAAGAAACAGATACATTATGGAGATGACCAGATGCATGTTGCACGAGAAGAACTTGCCAAAGAAATTTTGGGCAGAGGCAGCAAATACATCAGTTTATCTTCAAAATAGGCTTCCCACAAAGGCAGTAAAAGACCAAACTCCATTTGAAGTTTGGTATGGATTTAAACCATCGAATTTTTTTAAAGTGTTTGGTTGTCTCTATTTTCCTACATTCCTCAGGTTAAACGAGATAAACTAGATAAAAAATCTGTCCCAGACATTTTTATTGGATATAGTTCAGTTTCAAAGGCATATAAAGTCTTCCAACCACAAACTGAAAATATAATCTTTAGTAGAGATGTGAATTTTATAGAAAATGAAGAGTGATGTTGGGAAGACTCGAAGAAATTTGTCGTTAACACTTCTGACAAAGCAAAAAAGTCTCCTACCCAATTTTTTTATGAGAAAATATCACTCTCACAGCAGGATGAAATGGTGGATCATTTACCAGTCAAAGGTACTCGACAACTCTGTGATATGTATCAGAGATGCAATGTAGCAATATGTGAACCTGCTGGGTGCAATGAAGCCAAAAATGATGAAAAAAGGGTTTCTACAATGAAAGAAGAGTTATTTATGATTGAGAAAAACATGACATAGGAGCTTGTTGACCAATCTGAAGATAGAAAGATAATTGGGTTGAAATAGGTCTTTAGAACCAAGCTAAATATCGATGGTTCAGTGAATAAGCATAAAGTAAGACTTGCAGTTAAGGGGTATGCTCAAATTTTTGGTGTGGATTATTTTGATACATTTGCACCAGTAGCTAGGCTTGACACGATCAGGTTACTTCTTGCTCTTGCTGCACAGTTGGGTTGGAAAGTGTATCAGATGGATGTCAAATTAGCATTCCTTAATGGCTTTCTACAGGAAGAAATTTAAGTTGAGCAACCTGAAGGCTTTGTGAAGAAAAGAAATGAGGACAAAGTTTATAGGTTAAGAAAGACATTTTATGGACTTAAACAGGCACCAAGGGCCTGGTATGGTCAAATAGATGGCCATTTACTTGGCTTAGGCTTTGAAAAGATTCTATCAAAATCTACTCTTTATGTTAAACATCATGGCATTGATGTTCTTGTTTTGCCTATATATGTGGATGATGTACTAATTACAGGAAGCAACACAAGGCATATCGAGGATTTCAAGCAAGAAATGATGCAAGCCTTTGAGATGACTAATCTTGGTCTAATGTCTTATTTTCTTAGTATGGAAATCAAGCAGGGTCAAGATGAAGTTTTCATTTGCCAGAAGAAATATGCTAAGGAAATTCTCAAGAAACTCAACATGGAAGATTCCAAGGAGATGAATACTCCTATGAACCAAAAAGAGAAACTAATAAAGAATGACAGAGCAGAGAAAGTGGAGGAAACATACTTCAGAGGCTTAGTCGGTTGTTTGATGTATCTCACAGCTACAAGACCTGATATTTTATATGTTGTAAGCATTCTATTGAGGTTCATGCATTGTGCTAATGAGATGCATCTAAAAGCAGCAAAACGAGTTATTAGATACATCAAAGGAACCATCAATTATGGTGTTACGTTTCAAAAAAAAATTGATCTGAAACTACTTGGGTATTCTGATAGTGATTGGGCTGGATCTGTAGATGACATGAAGAGCACATCTGGATATTGTTTCAGTCTTGGATCAGGAATGTTTTCGTGGTGCTCAAAAAAGAAGGACATTGTGGCTCAATCCACTGCAGAGGCGGAATTTGTGGCTGCAACAGCAGCAGTAAATCAAGCATTCTGGTTGAGGAAAATTTTTGGTCATTTGCACATGAATCAGACAAAGGGAACTGAAGTGTTTGTGGACAATCAATCTGCAATAGCAATTTCTCATAATCCTGTATTTCATGGGAAAACAAAACACTTCAACATCAAGCTTTTCTTCTTGAAGGAAGTGCAAAATAATGGTGATGTGACTCTCCTCTATTGCAAAACTGAAGAGAAGCTGGCTGATATCTTCACCAAACCATTATCAGTCAATAAATTTCAACTTTTCAGGCAAAAACTTGGAGTTTGCAGCTCTTAAAGCAAGGAGGAGTGTTAGAAACATGCATAAGAATTGCCAGTCCAAATTGTAAGTATTGTAGGGTAGTTATTAACTACGGTAGTTATTTACTGTTTAGTAGTTAAATTCGATCTTATCTTTATCCTTATCCTTATCCTTAGTTTATTAATCTTATCCTTAGGAGTTGGTTTACTTGTAAACTCCTATAAATATTTGTGTTATAATGAAGTAAGTAGTTTTGCTTTTCATAAATTTTTCTTTGTTCGTTTATCAAACTAATGTTCCTACTTGTTCAATAACAAAAGAAGATAAGATTGTTATGTTTTTCCTTCTCTAAAAACTAACAAGAAAGACAAAGAAATATTAGTAGTTTTTGGACAAATAGCATTTTCCACCTCTAAAATATAGGTATATTATTTTGATCCTTGTAATATTTGACGAATCATATTTAATTTTTAAGTAATCAAAATGTGTGTTACTAGTACTTTTATGCATGGAGTATGTTGTATAAACTACTTTTAAAATTATAATACAATCAAACATTGAACAACAATACAAATTTAACATAACATAGATAATTAAGTAATTGTACAACTAATTATTATGTTAAATTTGTGAACGTTCACAAACAAAGGAATCAAAAGTGCACATTCCAATTAAATGTAGGTTTAGGTACTGAGCAAGACATTACTATTATCAAAATGAGAACTTTATAATAATTGAAGGACCAAATTAAGCCTTTTTTTTTTTTACAAAAAATCCGTGAACATTTTTTTCTCCTTCCACCTTTGCTTAAAATTTTAAATTCCAGCTCTGATTTTGAACAACACACTTTCTTCCTCATGAAATATATATTTTGAAGAATGTTTACATAGGTGAAAAAATTAGTCCATGAAAATTTAATTTATCCAATTTGAACGTGTTTTGCTAGGCATATTTCATGCAGGTAATTTGGGCAGAAGTCAAGGTATAAAATGACTAAAATTCGGTTGATATAAACTAAATATTTAGCTCAAAATAATTCATCAATGAACTTGTTAAAACGTATATAGTCAACAATAACATACCTAGTTTAAATCAACAATAGTGGGGCCTGAGAGGATAAAGTGTACACATATCCTACAACTACCACGGAGGTACAAAAGTCATTTCCGATAGACCCCCGTCTCAAGAAAAATATAGACCAACACATTATAGAGAAATAAATACAAAATAGAGAAAGTCATGTCAATTTTATAGATAACCTATCAAATCATCCTAAACAATAGCCATAATAAGAAAAAACAATAATAGAAGCATAAAATTACATAACTAATAAACATACTAATAGTATGACTATTAGTGTAGAATAATAAGTGAGACAACTCAACAATATAATTAACCTCCTAACCTAATATGTGTCCTTCATAAACTCCTATCAAAGGCCTCAACTTTATTACACATATAACACCCAAAATTGCAATGCTCTATGAGTGCTCCAATTTCCCCAGTACAATGTCCTTGTCCTTCTCTTTGTTCAAGAGTTTGTGGAAGTAAGATTGCACCTCCATATGATGAGTGTCTACTCAATGAAGACATCTTCAACTTGACACTCATTGTCACATTCGTATCTCAAGGTAAGGCCTAGATCCAGAACTTACAAACCTTGACCTCACCGAAAATTATTAATTTTACTAAGTAATTTCACAATCAGTGCAGATTGAACCGCAAGGAGTTGATACAACTACAATAAACCCATAAAACTACCAAGTAATATACTCATTTTTAATCTAATAATCCTTGTGATTTTTTTGTTCTTGGTTGTTTCTTTTTGTTAGCTAAGACATCATAAGTGTTGTTCTATAGTGACTGCTCCTTTTTGTACTTCTAAATTGTGATTGGAATATACTAAGATGCCGCCTACTTATTCCTATTCCTCACACATCCCAAGTACTTCAACTTATACCCATCCACATACTATGCCTAAGATCCTACCCATCTGGTCTCCTAGATAAAAGTTATCCTTCTCTTCTTGAGAATCCTTAATAACTATGAAATTCCTAATCAAAGACCATATTCTTAGCCTGGACATGATAAATTTAGTTGCAACAAAAATTACTTTGTATGGTAATTTCAAAAATAACGTGAAAAAACTTTAATAAAAAAATGGTTAGAGTTGGAAAATTCGATTGTGGTCTATTTTAAGCCCAACACAACTAATTTATTAATTGGCTTATTTGTTTATACAAATTATTTTGACTAGCTTGGACTTGGTTCAATCCATTCATTTACTATGGCAAGAATTCCTTCATTCATCAAATAATATAGAAAACAAAAATCATTAGTTCTTAGTTGCAACACCAAATTTTCTTTGACTTAAAATTCTCAAAATCCTAGGCAAGTAATGGAACTTGCTAGAGAGTTTATGTACTTTGAATAATTTAACATGATTCTATTATTTGTTTTATTGAGCAACAACTCAATCAAATTGGAAGCCGGATGATCAAAATAACTTTAATGAAATGAGGCTTTTAGTGAAATTCATATAATAGTGAGGCAAAGAACATACTTCCAAATATATTGATCAATTCAACAAGGCATAAACAAATGACTTAGGAAAATTATATTGAAATTGAAAAGTTCAATCGTAAATAATTGAATTGATTGTACAAGGAGAAAAATAAAATGAAAGTGAAAGTAAATAACCTAATTAATAAGACGAAGAAATTGTTGTATTTATTAACACATTCTAACAACTTAACCCAATTTAGAGAAATAATTTAACAAGAGATTCACTGGCCTTGTCATACATCGATCTTACCTTTATAATCACTTTTACTAGATTTTTAAAAAAATTAATTCAAGAAATACTAATTTGTTGTTTTGCGCAAATAATAATAACAACAACATACCTTCAATTAAGTATAATTGAATTTATAGAAAAAGAACTAAATAATTAGAATTACCTTTATTTGTGTCCTTTTGTTTTGAAACCACATTCTGACCTGCTTTGGTTCAAGCTCTGCTTCCCTAGCCAATTGATTTTGTTGATTTTCATTTAGAAGCGGACAGTTCTCGAAGAATCTTCATTGAAAATTCAGGAAAAAAAACTTCATTGATCATTTTTACAAAATTAAACCTAAAAATGAAAAAGTAAAAAAAAAAAAGTGTCATAAGGGTCTCAAGTTTGATCATTGGAACTAAAGCCTCCTTGTTAGAAATTGTTTACCCTAAAACAGGACTTAATTCCCCACTTGAATTTTGATTAGTCGAGCCTAGATCAAGTACCAGATACTCCCCAAAGATTGAGGAGCAGTAAGTACTCTTAATACTTAACTAGAGGCCTCGTTTTGAGTCCTGGGATTGTCACATTTCGTAGGGAGTAATTTATCCCTCAAAGTGAGGCTTTCTAATGTGAATCTGAACTAACCTTCCTAAACTGGGAATTCTGAATGCAAATCTATCTAGTCGAACTATAGTAAATTTTTTTATGCGATCTGGATTAGTTGGGCCCTTAAAAGAGTTTTTTAGATGCAGATCTATATCTATTGAGCCTCAAAACGGGTATCAAACATCATGAGAAAGAGATTGTTTTTCTAGTGCAAAAATGAGAAAGAAATTGAAGTGAAATAAACTCATCTACTTGTACAAAAGTTATTAATGAATAATCAAGAACAAACCGATCATTGATAAAGTTGTATATAAACTATAGATTAATCATCCGAATAAACTATTTCAAAACCATTTTAGCAGCTCAATAAAAAAAAATTATAAGCAAAATCAAAAGTACATATCTTCTATTAAATTTGAATGGCCATATAGAGAGAGCAAGAGACAAAAGCAACACCAGAAAAACAATTAAAATTAAATATGAATCAATACACCAAAAACACATACAAAAAATAAATTATTCTATCGCTGATGATTTTTATATTTATCACTCATGCATTTTAAGAAAATAAGATCATCTCTTCAAACAAAAAAAAAATTGAATATATATGGATAAAGTTCTTTGAAAAAAATTTATCTTACTCTTGAAGTATTTGGATTTGTTCCATGTTATGTCTGTTATGCCTTTTTGATCCTCTTTGGGAATTTGATGATTCATCATTAGGCTCTTCCCCGGAATCTGTCATTTTTTTTTTGCTAATTTCTGTTTGATAAAACAAATTTACAAAAGAAACACAAAAAATCAAGTGTTAATCTATTTGATTTATTGTCTAGATAATCAATTTCTATAAGAAATAGCTAAAATAGAACAAAGAGAAAAGAAATATATAAGAGAGAATTTTTTACATACCTTTTGATTGATGAATAAAGATAGAGAAAAGAAATATAAGTGCTCTATTTATATAGTAGAAAATAAGTTGATTGTACATGTGAAGACACATAGAATCTGATATCACAAAAAAATAAGGAAAAATATTAAAGAATATAAAGTGTGAATACAAGATATGAATTGTGTTGGGTTTTCCTTTTTTCTGAAAAAAGATTTGATTTGAGATTAGTACATATGTTTTGTTATTTATACATGGGAAAAGGACAAATATACCCCCCGATCTATCGTAAATGGTATGCAGATACCCTCTGTCATCCTTTTGGACATTGATGCTCCTGTCGTCCAAACACTAGAGCATATATATCCTTTATACTAACGGATATAAACGTGTCATAATCTTATCGCCCGACCCGATATTTATAATTAAATATCATATCGATGGATAAGATTGTGTCACGTGTTCCTATTTAGTTTTCCGTTAGAGTGAAGGGTATATATGCTATAATTTTGGACAGTATGGCAACAATGACCCAAAATATGACGCAGGGTATATGCGTACCATTTATGTCCGTTCAGGGGTATATTTATCTTTTTTTCCTTTATATATTATCTATTAAAATTGCATCATAAGCCAAATTTCATAAAAGACATATTTATAACTTTCTTTCCATCAAAATCTCATAATTATTTTTTCTAATAGTAAATCACATATTTTTTATACTAAATTTTAATATTTAATCTAATAAGTACAAAACTCAATTAAAAGAGGATAAACTTGACTCGACCCCAAAATAATTAGGGTAAAAGGGCATAATACACCTATCAATTTTGCAATTTATAGTAAAAATACGGGACATTACAAAAGGAGCTCACATATACTCCTACTATTACATAAATGACTCAAATAAACCATCTTCGTCTAATAGAAATGAAAAGGTTAATTTAATTAATTTCATTTTTAAAATTTTTATCAAAAAAAATAAAATCTATGTAGGTACATTTGATATTTTCGCAAAATTAAGTTGTATATTTGATCTTTTCGCACATGAGTTCTTTTTTTTTTTTTTTTTGCTTTCTTGCATGACCCAAAATTAGATGTGATGACACTTGTCTATTTCCACCAATAAAAGTCAGCCTCAAACCCAACAACACGAATAAAAGCGGAAAGTAGAACAAGAATAACATAAGAGCGAAAAACTTAGTCATTATAATATAAATCACAACTTGATTGTCATGTGTACAAGCCAGTAATATTAATACACATGAAAGATAAGTGCAAGTATCAATGTATTTGTCTACGAAATAGAGCAAAACATAAAATAAGAAACAAGAGGCCCATAGGGATGACAGACAACTACCTCTCAAATTCCTTCATAAGCTTTGGAAATAGAAGCAGAGCAATCACACGGACCTGAGCTCAGAACCTACAAGTCTAGAAGTAAGGGGTGAGTATTAAGCAACACAATATTCAGCAAATAACATATTAAACAAAGAAAAACTGGGCTAGAATACGAATACTCATTTCATCTCAACTGAAGTGTCTAGACTACAAATTGCATTAAATCAGCCCAATCTTACAATTTCACACAACACAGTTCATAAGGCTTGGCTAACACCGCCCAACAGTCATTGTTCAACAACTAACATTTATCAAGTATACCCAAGTTTTATCAAACTAATTTTATATTATATGTTTTCATTAAAAAAATTCATTGTTTACCTTCTTACTTCATTAAGTTTGTGTATATCCAACCTTCTCGAGCCTTTACTCATAGCAAACACCACTACAACAAAAATAATAATAAATATGCACATCAACAAGAATGCTAAACTTGTTGAGAAGACCTTGGGCGGAGTTAATCGAGCTCGCCAAATGGACGTGAGTTGAAGAGCCAATGTTTTTTTTTTGACTTTTTAAATTAATCCCTCTAAATTCTTGCATTTGTTCTTTTTCCTTTCGTTCATCCACATTTCTTTCTTAGTTTCATATTTTATTTTAAATAATTCAATCAACTTTATCATAATTGCATCTCCTTTCCATCATTCCCGCTCCCCCCTATGTATCATCATTATTGAATCTTAAATAATTCAATCAACTTTATCATAATTGCATCTCCTTTCCATCATTCCCGCTCCCCCCTATGTATCATCATTATTGAATCTTCATCCACTCTTTGCTATTTTACATTACTCGATAAGTTTCTTGAATCCATGTTCTTAGAGTTCTAGTTATCGTTCATGATTGGTTTGTTGTAATTGCATGATTGCTTCAATTGCTCTGTTAAATGTTTCTCTTAGATTCGACTCAATCCACTCCGGAAGCACAATCCGCTAAACAAAAGAGGAGTGGTATTCTTTTGTAAGGCCATCCACTATCTTATTACTGCCACGGAGCATGTTCCAGCTTCTATTCTAGCTACTACTCTCACTAAGTTAGTAAACACACAACTTGATTCATACTCAGAAACATCCACAAGTGCCGATGGATGGACAACTACTACAAGAAAGAAAGGAAATGTAGCTAATCCACAAGTCAATAATACAAAGATCGAAAATGCAATAGTGTTGGTATGATGATGGCTGAAAAAAATAATACGCATACTCGCAGCTCCATATTTACTCAAAATGTAGTGGTAGTAACTCACAACACTATAGAAGAAGTGGAAAATATGGAGATAGTCACTCTTGATGCTCACAGCATATGCAACAACTCAACATCCAGGTGAATACTAAGCATACAAGACTTGACAAAGAAAAGGAAACAAAAGAGAAAAATCATAAACCAAAAAAAACTACCATCAGAAGAAACCTCAAGAAAAGCAAACAGGAGAAAGAAGTTGAATTACCCGAAGTTGATGACCAATGGCAAATCTTGAACACTGATCTAGTGAAGGTTAAAATGGGGGAGATCTCAAAAGTCAATAGAAAAGGGAGAAAGTTTTCTGCCAAAGTTGTTCTACCGAGAGATTTGATTAATTGGTAATGAACACATTAGTAAGGAGAACAAAAACTCAGTATATCCTCCTCACTTTGGACTAGATTCTAAATTAGTGGAGAAATATGCAGGCTGGAGACACAAAGAAAGAGGTCGAGAACATCAACTTATGGATGAACCTGATCCACGAAATGTCCAAGATCCAGGTGGAGGTGCTTTGCCAGTTAATACGAATCACAAGGCCACTGCCATATATTACAATAAAGGGAGAAGATCAATCCAAATCAGATGATGAAAAATCTACTAGAATCGGTGAACGACTAACATGCAAAACTACCAAATGCATTGACACTCACCGGGAAGTGATCCTTTTCAACAACCTTTCTCCAAGAGGCCTTAATGGACTGAATGGAGAGGAAGATAGTGGTTTCTACATTGAAGGAACTATCACTAACAAAGAAGGTCATCAAAAGTTCTCTTAAATGTACTCAATGATCAGTACACTTTCGTGGAATATAAGGGGAATTGCCTCCCAGGGTACTGCTGATAGACTCAAATACATCAAACAACAATACAATCTTCCTTTCATCTTCCTACAAGAGCCTATGGTAAGAGCAGGAAAGATTGAAAGATACAAAAGAAAGCTAGGCTTTCAATATTGTTTTTATAATTGATCCAATAAAATTTGGATTTTTTGGTCCTCTGATTTTGTGATTAACATCATTGATGACAAGGAACAGCAGATTCTTCTACACATTACTCAAGTCCAAGGCCCCTTGAATTTCTATATTTTGTAGTTTATGCCAAGTGCGAGGAAGCAGGCAGGACAAATCTGTGGGATGAAATTAGAGCTTCTTCCAACGTCGTCACTGGCCCTTGGGGGATAGTAGGTGATTTTAATGTGGCCTTAAACTCTCGTGAAAAATTTTGTAGAAGACCTTATAGAGTAGAGGAAGGATTTGATTTTACTTCTTGCCTTACTGATTGTCATCTACAGGATGGAGTTATCTTGGTGCTCCATTTACTTGGAGTGACAATAGAGACCCTCCAAATACCATCTGGAAACGGTTGGACAGATTAGCCTATAATGCAGAATGGTTTGACGTTTTTGGAGGCGCTACTGTTACCCATCTGTCCAGAACATGCTCCGATTATGCCCCCCTTTTCATTAACTGTGGATCTAATGATACGGATCACACAAAATATTTTAAATTTTTAAATATATGGTCTGATCATGAGGAGTACTTGGGAGTTATTCAACAATCTTGGTCTCAAGAAGTCCAAGGGAATCCAATGTTTATATTACATCAAAAAATCAAGAGAGTGTGCGATACACTCAGTGATTGGTCCAGAACTGCCTTTGGAGATATTTATGAAGAACCCAAGAGGTAAGACAGGTCTATCCAAGACCTTGAAATGACTTCTATCACAGACAATAGTCCCGTTAACAGAGTGAACATTTCTAAAGCTAAAGCTGAGTATACAAGGTTTTTAAAGTTGCAAAACTCTATCATGAGGCAAAAAGCTAAGGTAAAATGGTTGGAGGATGAAGATGCTAATACTGCATTCTTCCATAGTATCATCAAAGATAGAAGAAGGAAACTTTCCATTCATAAAATCAAAGATATGGAAGGTAATTGGGTTGAAGGGAGCGATAATGTTGCAAATGCAGGTGTACATATTTTCCAAAAGCTTTTCAGTGCGGTAGAAATACTCGAGGATTCTCAAATCCTTAGTATAGTGCAAAAAGTAGTTACTGATGCTGACAACATACTTCTTACATCACTTCCTACCATACAAGAAGTTAAAGATTGTGTTTTTTCTATTGATCCTAACAGTTCTCCGGGCCCTGATGGTTTGAGTGGAAAATTATATCAAAGTGCTTGGAATGTAATTGTTGAAGATATTCACAGGGCAGTTTTGGCTTTTTTCAAGGGGGATTCTATTCCTAAATTCATGTCTCATATTTGTCTTATCATGCTACCTAAAGTTGACTCACTGTAACAATTTTCTGATAATCGGCCTATTAGTCTATGCAATGTATCTAGTAAGATAATTGCAAAGCTTATCAATGTCAGACTCAGCTCTATCTTGCCTAAAATAATCACCACTAATCAGAGTGGCTTTGTTAAGGGAAGATCCATTGCAGAGAATATCCTATTGACTCAAGAAATTATTGAAGATATCGGCAAACCAAGGAAAGGGAGCAATGTGGTTATCAAACTTGACATGGCCAAGGCCTATGATCGTGTGGCTTGGCCTTTTATATGCTTCATGCTTAGACAGTTGGGTTTTTGTGAAAACTGTATTGATCTCATTTATAGATTTATCTCCAACAATTGGTACTCCTTAATTGTAAATGGTAGCAGACATGGCTTCTTCAAATCAGAACGGGGTCTGAGACAAGGAGATCCCCTTTCCCCCTCCCTTTTCATAGTATCTGTCGAACTACTTTCTCAGATGCTCAACAAACTCAAGAATAATCCAAATTTAGAGGCTTCTATATGAATCCCCAAGGCCCTCAAATTACTCATTTATCCTTCGCTGATGATACCATTATCTTATGTAGTAGTTTAAAACAATCTCTGAAAATAGTCCTTGATACCCTTGATATGTATGAGAATGTCAGGACAACTTATAAATAAAACCAAGAGTTTTATACTATGGCTCCAAGAACTGCTCAAAGTACTGTTTTTAGAGTTGGTAGAATTTTGGGCATGAGATTTATTAAGTTTCCTCTGAAATATCTTGGTTGTCTTATCTTCAAAGGTACCAAAAAGCTGGAAATATTTGCCGAGATGGTGACCAAAGTGATCAATAGAATTAAAGGGTGGCATCTGAAGTTCTTATCCTCGGGAGGGAGGGCTGTTTTAATTAAACATGTACTTATGACACTCAATATTCATACATTAGCAGCTGTACATCCTCCTAAAGGTAATTTGAAGGTTATTGAAATTTTCATAGCTAGATTCTTTTGGTCCGGACTTGACACTAAATCGAGAGAACATTGTGTTTCCTGGAAAAACCTTTGTTTTCCAAATGAAGAAGGTGGCGTTGGTTTCAGAAGAATTCAAGACACTTGCAAGGCCTTCATAGCCAAACAATGGTGGAACTTCAGAACCAACAACTCACTATGGTCCAAGTTCATGAGTTTCAAGTATTGCGAAGGATCCAACCCTGTTCCCAATCAATGGAATAAGGGTCAATCTCACAGTTGGAAGGCCATGAATTCTATAAAAGATAAAATAGAGCAGAATATTTTGTGGAAAGTTGAGAAAGGTAAAGTTAGTTTCTGGTTTTATAAATGGTCACCTAATGGGCCTTTATACAAGTATCTAGATGAGAACTATATCATCAATGACATTATGCTCAAAGACGTCTTTCGTAATGGGCAATGGGGTTGGACTATTTTCCAAATCCAACCACCTACGGAACTGAAAAGCAGTCTATTGTCCATTTCCTTTAGCTTCAGTCAGGAAAGGGATGACAGAGCTATTTGGACTATTACTAACAATGGAAAATTCTCGGTATTCAGTGCTTGGAGCTTACTCAGACAGAAAAGAGATCTAACCATTTTGACAAAAGACTATGGCATAAGCTATTTCCTTTCAAGATGTCTTTCATGGACTGGAGAGTAATTCATGATAGAATCCCTACTGATGGAAAAACTATTAGATATGGCATTTAGGTTCCACTTACTTCTTGTTGTTGTACAGGTCCAAATATGACACTGAAATTTGAATCTACTAATCATCTGTTTTACTCTGGCTAATTTGCTCAAGAGCTATGGAGATACTTTGCTGGAAGATTAGGCATACCTTACAGAAATACCAACCTGAGAGATCTCTTGATCAGCTGTTGGAATAAGTCAAGTCAAAACTCCATAGCAACTTTTATTCATAGAATCCTTCCCGCTATTATCATTTGGGAAATGTGGAGATCTAGATGCAGCTCAAAATATGATGCGGAAACTCCATCCATTCAAAGATCAAAAGCTCTTATCACTTTCAACATCACTCAATTAATCGGGCTACAATTCAAAAAGATCACTATGGGAAATAGTTGGGAAGATCTATGCAGATTATATGAAAAAACAATTGTAGAAACTCCTCTATTATGGTTACTTGGATCAAACCTCCTCTACTCTCTATTAAGCTTAATAGTGATGGATCATGTACCAATGGAAATTGTGGAGGAGGAGGAGTGATCAGGACTTGTGCGGGTGATCTAATCATGGCATATTCCATCCCTATGGGTAGAGGTACAAGTAATAGTGCAGAGGCAGGTGCTTTGTTATTTGGTCTTAAGTGGTGCATTGATAATGGCTTCAACATGATCATTTGTGAAATTGACTCTCTGATAGTATATAAATCTGTAACTGGAAGTTGGACAACTCCGTGGAGGATTGAAGATACTACTGAAGGAATCAAAAAATTAGTTACTAACTATGACATCGTTATTCAACATTGCTTTAGAGAAGCTAACAAAGTTGCTAATAAATTAGCTACTATTAGTCACAATCAAGAAAACAATTGTGTGTAAAGTACTATTGCTGAGTTACCCAGGAAAGTTCAAGGCTTGTTAAATATTGATAGATTGCAGCTACCTTCATTCAGAGTCAAGAAGAAGACACCAAGTATGCTCACTCATGAGCCTCCTCAGATGTTCAGCTATATTTGCCACTTCTAATTATATTTTTGCTTAGTAGACGGAAAGGCTTTTTAGCCAAGCTATGATTCCACATATTGTAGCAAAGGTCAGGCATAGCCCCCCTTTGGCAACTCTTCTTCTACGTGGCAATAAGAATATCTATTACATAAGATAAAAAAAAAGAATAGAATAAATATGAATTTTGGAGCATAAAGATGAAGACTTTGTTCAAGTCTCAAGAATAGTGGGATTTGGTGGAGAAGGACTATGCTGAGGAAGATGAAGCACAAAGATTGCACGAGAACGAAAAGGACTCCAAGGCTCTATTATTTTACATCCCAGCAAGCGATGCATGACTCAATTTTTTCCAGAATTGCTGTTGCAGAAACCTCAAAGTAGTAGTGAATTTGTTCACGGTTACTTATCTCGGGTGAGTGCAATTGTTAATCATACGAAGGCATACGGTGAAAAACTACTGATGAAAATGTAGTTTCTAAAGTTTTGAAAAGTCTTAGTAAAAGATTTGATCATTTCGTAATTGCTATTGAGGAGCCCCGTGATTTATCTAGTTATAGTTTTGATGAATTGATGAGTTCGTTGCAAGCTCATGAGGATAGACTGAATGCTTCTCAAGAAAAGGGTGAAGAGAAGGCATTTCAGATCAAGGAGGAGTCTTCTTTCAAAGGCAAAACAGAAGTTTCAAATGGCAGAAGATATGGAGGCAGAGGTAGTTTCCGTGGACAAGGTCGTGGCAGAGATGAGCTCAGTTTGGTGGTAAGCACCGACAATTCAAGAGCAATATCCAATGCCGTTGTTGCAGAAAAATGGGGCACAAGGAAGGTTATTGTTGGACTAAACAGAAGGATGAACAGCAACATGCCAATTTCATTGAGCAACAACAAGATGAGGGTAATCTGTTCATGGCTCATTGCTCAACAGATTTTGGTTCAGATGACGTATGGATCATCGATAGTGGTTGTTCCAATCACATGTCGGGTAGAAGGTCACTTTTAAAAGAACTTAATGAATCAAAGAAGTCAGAAGTGTTAGCGGAAACGTGAAATTAAAGAACAAGGAAGAACAACAATATTTAACGTGGTTCGGATCAAAATGATCCTACGTCCACCAAAGAACAACTGCACCAATATTTATTTCACTATACAAAGAATATAAGTGAAATACTACAAGAAAGAGAACACAATGCCTTAGAAGGTGAGAAGGCAAGTGAAAGGATGATTTGAAAATGAATTAAGAGCTACCTATTTATAGGAATAAATTCATCCTATTGATGTCATCCATGACATCGCTATGTGTCAAAATTGTCAAGGTTAAGATAGCAAATCATTTTATGGTTTGCCTAACTTTCACCTACCAAGATACAATCTTTGACTTGTATTTCCTACTAATTATCTTCCTACCAAATATTCATATTAATTCATCTTCCATTTAGTTTGATTCCACAAGAACCAAAACCAACTCTTTCAATCTCCACCTTGGTTTGTGTTCCAAGCATGCGTATAAACAACTCCGGCCAAAACTTCTAAGCTTACTGGGCAATCCCATTGTAAGAAACAAGAAGAATCAAACCTTTGTTGAACATACCAGCTCCACCTAGCAGTTGTTCTCTTAGAGTTGCATCAATTGATGCATACTCCCGCCAAGTCCTTGCAGTGTGCAAACTTGGCAAGCGGGACTATTTTGGTCAACATGTCTGCAGCGTTATTGTCTGTGATAACCTTCTCAACCTTGATAGCTCCCTTTTCTACGACATCTCGAATAAAATGAAATCTGACATCAATGTGTTTGGTGCGCTCATGAAATCTTTGATTTTTAATCAAATGAATAGCACTTTGACTATCACATTTTAGAATTGATTTAAGCTGAGCTGAACTCAATTCTGCCACCAAACCTTTCAACCAGATAGCTTCTTTCACTGCCTCCGTTGCTGCCATATATTCTGCCTCTGTTGTAGACAAAGCGACAATCGACTGTAAAGTCGATTTCCAACTAACGGCACTGCCAACGAGAGTAAAGATGTATCCAGTTGTGGACCTCCTTCGATCAAGATCCCCTGCATAGTCAGAATCAACATAACCGAGAATTGAAATACCTTCACTTTTCCGAAAGGTTAGGCCAACATCAGGAGCTCCTTTGAGATATCTCAATATCCACTTGACAGCTTCCCAATGCCTTTTTCCTGGATTTGCCATGTACTTGCTTACTACACTTACAGATTGGGCAATATCTGGACGTGTGCATACCATAGCATACATAATGCTACCAACTGCACTCGCATAAGGAACCTTTGACATATGCTCCACCTCATCCATAGATTGAGGCATTTGTAACTCTGAAAGCTTGAAATGAGAAGCTAAAGGTGTACTTACAGGCTTGCTCATATCCATATTGAATCTTTCAAGAACTTTTCGGATGTACCTCTTCTGAGAAAGATGTACAACACCATTTTCTCTTGAAATTTCCATTCCAAGGATTTTCTTTGCAACTCCTAGATCCTTCATGTCAAATTCCTTGCTCAACAGTTTCTTCAAAATATTTATCTCTGTGATGTTGTTAGCAGCAATAAGCATATCATCAACATACAACAAAAGATAAATCATAGAGTTACCAGACATCTTCTTGTGATACACACAACTATCAAATGCACTCCTCGAAAATCCATGTGTAGTCATGAATGCATCAAACCTCTTGTACCACTGTCTAGGGGATTGCTTCAAACCATACAAAGACTTCTTCAGTTGGCATACATGGTCTTCTTTTCCTTCAGCTAGGAAACCTTCAGGCTGATCCATATAGATTGTCTCTTCTAGATCACCATGTAAAAAAGCAGTTTTGACATCAAGCTGTTGAAGCTCTAAATCAAATTGTGCAACCAATGCTAGCAGCACGCGAATTGAGCTATGTTTCACGACTGGAGAAAAGATCTCATTGTAGTCAATTCCCTCCTTCTGACTGAAACCCTTTGCAACCAATCTCGCCTTGAACCTAGCAGCTTCCACTTCTGGAATACCTTCTTTCTTTCTGTAGACCCATTTGCATCCAACTGTCCTCATCCCCTTTGGCCTTTTAACTAAGACCCATGTCTCATTTCTGTGAAGAGACTCCATCTCTTCCATCATGGCCAACTGCCATTGTGCAGCATCTTTGCAAGAAGTTGCTTCAATATACGAAGAGGGCTCGAGATCCTTAATCTCTTCTTCTGCAGCTACGAACGCTTGTGCAATCAGATTTTCTTGCTCTATAAGACGTTCCGGTTTCCGTATCCGCCTTTTGTCCCTTTCCTTCGCAATTGTGTATGGTTCATTGGAAGCAAGTTCTTCTGCATCTTTTGACTCATCACTTTGAGTCTCTTGATCCCGTTTCTTGGTAAGCTCCACCGGTAGCTCCACCTGCTCGTTGTTCTCGTTTCTAGATAACTCCACAGAAACTTTACGAGGATCAAGTATAGAGGATTCATCAAAGGTAACATCTCTACTAACTACAAATTTGAGTAAAGACAAACACCATAGTTTGTACCCTTTTACTCCATCAACATACCCTACGAATATGGCCTTTTTAGCCCTTGGTTCAAGCTTACCTTCATTAACATGATAATAAGCTGGACACCCAAATATTCGCAAGTATGAATAGTTAGAGGGTTCACCTGACCAGACCTCATTCGGAGTCTTAAATTCAATCGCTGATGCTGGAGACCGATTGACAATATGAGAAGCAGTATGAACTGCTTCAGCCCAAAATACTTTGGACATCTTAGCTTGTAAGAGCATACAACGAGCCTTCTCAAGAAGAGTTCTGTTCATTCTCTCGGCAACTCCATTCTGCTGTGGTGTGTGCCTGACCGTCTTATGCCTTGCGATCCCATGAACCTTGCAGAAATCATTGAACTCTTCACTGCAAAACTCCAAGCCATTGTCCGTGCGAAGATACTTGATTTTCCTCTCCATTTGATTTTCAACCAAAATCTTCCACTCTTTAAATGCTTCAAAAGCATCACCTTTTGTCTTCAGGAAACGCACCCAAACCTTTCGTGAAAAATCATCAATGAATGTGAGAAGATACCTCTTTCCTCCCTTTGATGGAAGCTTAGAGGGACCCCATAAATCTGAATGGATGTAGTCTAGCACCCCTCCCGTCTTGTGCTTGCCAGTGCTGAAGCTGACCTTTTTCTGCTTCCCTAAGACGCAGTGCTCACAAAATTCAAGTGTGCTGATCTTCTCACCATTCAAAAGGTTGCGGTTGCTCAACATCTCCAATCCTCGTGCGCTCATATGGCCTAGTCTCATGTGCCATAATTTTGCCTTGTCATCATTAGATAACTGCACTGTAGATGCATTTACAGAGCCAATAATGGTGCTTCCCGCAAGTGTGTAGAGGCCATCCTCCAGCTTGGCCTTCAACATGACTAAAGACCCTTTAGTCACTTTCATAGTTCCTCCTTCACTCATGTACTTATAGCCTTGTTTATCTAAAGTACCCAGGGAGATCAAATTCTTCTTTAGATCAGGAACATGACGGACTTCTGTAATAGTCCTCACGATTCCATCATGGCAGCGAACATGAACTGAACCAATGCCAACTATTTTACAAGTTGCATTATTGCCCATTAATACAGTTCCTCTGCTTGTTTCATAGCTGCTGAACCAATCTTTTCGGAATGTCATATGCAGAGTACAACCAGAGTCTAAGATCCATTTGTTGTCATAGACTCCATTATTGCATGATGTTGTTAGTACATAATCATCATCATTATCATGTACTTTCTCAACAATGGATGCACTCGCCTTTTCTTTGGACTTCGACATAGGGCAATCTCGTTCAAAGTGCCCCTTCTTGTGACAGCCCCAACACTCCGCATTCTTTTTGTTCACACGAGACTTTGATCTGTACTTCGATTTGCTCCTTCCCTTTTGGCTAGTACGACCTCTTACAAAGAGTCCACTAGCTTCGTCACTTTTGTCTCCTTCAAAATGCATCCGCACATCACAAGAGTTTAGTGCTTGCCGCACTTGCTCAAGTTTAATAGGTTGTTTGCTATACATCATTGAATTCTCAATATCACGATATTTTGAAGTCAATGAAAATAGTAAAGAACATGCAAGTGTCTCCTCGTCCTTTTTAATTCCAGCAGTTTGTAAGTCCATCACAAGTTTATTGAACGCATCTAGATGGTCTTGCAACAAAGTACCTGAATCCATCTTAAATGTATGAAGACGCCGTTGTAACAACATCCTTGTTGTCACTGACTGGTCCTGGTAAAGCCCTTCCAGCTTTTCCCATAACTCTTTGGCCGTCTCTTCGGTACTTGTACTCACTTCACAAAGTACGTTAGGTGCAAGGGACAATTGGATTGCACTCAATGCATCTCCTTCAATCTTTTCCTTGTCGGAATCCGATATCTTATCGGGGTACTTTCCGTCAATAGCATGGATTGAACCTTCCCTCCGCAGTAACGCTATCATCTGGATTTTCCAGATATTGAAGTTGTTGCGCCCACTAAATCTATCAATTTCAAACTTCATGGAACTCATTTTTTTTTTACTTGTTTTTCCTTTTCTACTACAATGTATTTGGAACTACAGAAAACCAAAGTAATCCTTTTCTGATGTGGAAGTTCAGACTGTGCTGCAACCACAGAGCATACTCAGACAGAACCTTGCTCTGATACCAATTGTTAGCGGAAACGTGAAATTAAAGAACAAGGAAGAACAACAATATTTAACGTGGTTCGGATCAAAATGATCCTACGTCCACCAAAGAACAACTGCACCAATATTTATTTCACTATACAAAGAATATAAGTGAAATACTACAAGAAAGAGAACACAATGCCTTAGAAGGTGAGAAGGCAAGTGAAAGGATGATTTGAAAATGAATTAAGAGCTACCTATTTATAGGAATAAATTCATCCTATTGATGTCATCCATGACATCGCTATGTGTCAAAATTGTCAAGGTTAAGATAGCAAATCATTTTATGGTTTGCCTAACTTTCACCTACCAAGATACAATCTTTGACTTGTATTTCCTACTAATTATCTTCCTACCAAATATTCATATTAATTCATCTTCCATTTAGTTTGATTCCACAAGAACCAAAACCAACTCTTTCAAGAAGTTTGTCTTGGAAATAACAAGGCAATGACAGTCGACGGGAAAGGAACAATCGCTCTATAAACTTCTTAGGGTAATGTCAAACTTCTCCATAATGTGCAATACGTTCCTTGTTTGGCCCATAACTTGTTGAGTGTTAGGCAACAAATGAATTGTGGATATTCTATTTTGTTTGACGACAATTCCTGTAGCATTCAAGATAAAAATTCAGGACACAAAATTGTGGACATTCAAATGACTCAAAATAGAATGTTTCCTCTCAAAGTTTCTGATGTTAAAAGTTTTGCGTTAATAACCAAAGGCAATACGGAAGCTACTTTATGGCATTTGTGGAATGGTCACTTGAATGTAAGGGGTTATAATTATTAGGTCGTAGAAATATGGTTCTTGGTTTGCCTAGAATTGATGCTCTTGAATTTTGTGAAGGATGTGTGTATGGGAAACAAAATAGAAATTCATTTCCTGTAGGTAAGTCTTGGAGAGCATCTGTTTGTTTTGAATTGGTGCATGCTGATCTATGTGGTCCTATGAGTGTTGAGTCCTTAAGTGAAAGTCAATATTTTTTGCTTTTTACGAATGTTATAGTCGAATTAGTTGGGTATATTTCTTGAAATTCAAATAAAAAACATTTGAGAATTTCAAGAATGTAAGTCTTTTGTTGATAGACAAAGTGGTTGTAGAATTAAGACTCTTCGAACAGATAGAGGTGGTGAATTTATATCAAATGAATTCAACACCTATTGTGAGGAAAATGGTATTCATAGAGAGCTCACAACACCATATACTCCGGAGCAGAATGGTGTTGCCGCACACAAGAATTGAACGGTTGTTGAAATGGGTAGAAGTATGATGCAAGCTAGAGGTGTACCAAAATATTTATGGGCTGAAGTTGTTGCTACTGCTGTCTACATGCTGAACATTTCACCCACCAAGACTGTTCTTAATCAAATTCCATATGAAGCATGGAGAGATAACAAGCCTTGGGCACTTACGTGTCTTTGGATGTATAACTTATTCTTTGGTGAATTCCCAAGCTAGATATAAGCTTGATGAAATATCAATGAAATGTATCTTTGTTGGATATAGCACACAATCCAAAGCTTATAAGTTATATAATCCACTGAGTGGAAAATTGTGATCAGTAGAAATGTTATGTTTAATTAAGATGCTAGCTGGAACTTTGATTCTGAGAATGTTCAAATATTAAATTGCTGCCTACTGATGAAGCTTTTCAAGAAGAACCTGCAGCAGTTTCAGCAAAAACCTGCAGCAGTTTCTGTTCCAGGGAATGCATCCAGCTCTTCTCCAACAAGTAGCAGCCGTGATACTCATCAATCAAGGCTCCAGCAAGTGATCACAGCTTAACCCACCAAGGAAGTGGCAGCAGTTCTTCTTCAAGTGATTCTTCCAGTGAGACTCCACCAGCGAAATTCAAATCGTTAAGGGAGATTTATGAAAATTGTTAATTTGCTTTGTATGTTACTGAACCAGTTGCTTCAAGGATGCTATAGAAAGTCAAGCATGGAAAAATGCAATGAGATGCAAGCAATTGAGAAGAATCAAACATGGGAATTGATGAATCTACCAGAAGGAAAGGAACCCATTGGATTCAAATGGGAGTTCAAAATCAAGCGCCATCCAGATGGGAGCATACAGCGATACAAAGCAAGGCTTCTAGCTAAAGGATATGCACAACATCAAGATATTGATTACGATGAGACGTTTTCACATGTCGCTCACTTTGAAACGGTGAGAATACTCTTATCTTTAGCTGCTAAACAGAGCTGGCCCGTTTATCACTTTGTTGTTAAATCTGCATTCTTAAATGGGGATTTGGAAGAGGAAGTTTATGTTTCCCAACCTGAGGGTTTTGGTGTTAGTGGCAATGAGAGCAAAGTATACAAGCTCAAGAAGGCTCTTTATATAGCTAAAACAAGCGCCACGGGCATGGTACAACAAATTGACTCGTACTTCCTGTGAAATAGATTTGAAAGGAGCGAAAATGAGCCTACGTTGTATGTAAATAAACAAGGTACAAGTGATTTTTTGGTAGTTTATCTCTATGTGGATGACATGATCTATATGGGGTCATGTAAAACTTTAGTTGCTGAATTTAAATCTTTCATGATGAAGGAGTTTGAAATGTCAGATTTAGGTGTTTTGCAATACTTTCTTGGTCTTCAAGTGAAACAGGTGGAAGATGGTATATTTTCTTTCACAAACGAAGTATGCAAAAAACCTCTTGTTCAAGTTTGGTATGCATAATTGTAAAGCGGCTGTCATACCCATGAATGCAAATGAAAAATTTCAGCTGAAGATGGCACAGATCTCGCTGATCCTAGTCACTACAGAAGCTTGATTGGAGGTTTGAACTACCTAACACATGCTCGTCCTGATATTATGTTTTCTGTTAGTATGTTGACTAGGCATATACATGGTCCTACCAGCAACATCTTGGTGCTGTCAGAAGAGTTTTACGTTATGTTGCTGGGACAGTTGACTTCGGGACTTGGTACTCCAAAGATGCAGATTTCAGCTTGAGTGATAGTGATTGGGCAGGAAGTATAGATAACAGAAAGAGTACTTCTGGAAATGTGTTCAATTTAGGATCTGGGAGATCAAAGAAGCAGGATGAGGTTACATTATCATCATCAAAAGCAGAATATGTTGCTGTAACTTCAGCAGCTTGTCAAGCCTTATGTTTATGAAGAATGTTAGTGGATGTTTCTATCGGCAAGAGGGTGCGATAAAAATATTCTAGGATAACAAGGCAACAATTGCAATGACAAAGAACCCGGCTTTTCACAACAGAACAAAGCACATAGACATCCATTTTCAATTCATTCGTGACCACACAACAAGAGGTGATATAGAGTTGAAGTTTTGCGGTACAAGGGATCAAATTGCAGATGTTCTCCAAGGCACTCCCACAAGCCGAGCATGATCAGTTCCGACAGAAACTTGGAGTTTGTAAGTTTTGAATCAAGGGGGAGTGTTAAATATTGATTCAACACCACATGCAAGTAGAAAACATTCGGTAACACATTTACTTTGTAAACCATGTGAAAATCATGCAAGTTATAAAACATCAATTGTGGTAAGTTTACTTACTCACAGTATTCATGTTGAAATACCAAACTTATCCCTTCAAGTAATTTGTACAACTTTCATTCGATCAACCTATATTTATATATATAAATATTTATTCACTAGTCTATCAGTTGTTCAATTTCCACCAACAAAGAGGCATAATGTTACATTTCTGTTTGAAACTTTCTCTAACTAATTCACTGTTAAGCAATCACAATATAACTCACTAGTGAGACTAAGAGTATCTAGGGCTAGTAGAATAAAAATCTTCCTTTGTTCATGGGTGATTCTCATATTGAAATTCATATTTGAATTATCAATGTTACATTAACCCAACTCGTGATGATAAATATATAGGCATGTCAATGAACTGAAATAGAATACCTTGAATCCATATATATTTATAACTGCACAGGTTTCCGCGATGACTATCTTCATAGACAGAGAAGCAACGAATACGTTTTCTTTTTCTTTTTTCGTTCATTCACTGGAGAACAAAAATAGCTCCAACATTTTTTTATTTTATTTTTTTTACTTACTGCGCGTAAATTTAGCAGTCATGAAACCCCATTTTAAATGAATATATTTGCACGTGAGATGGGGCTAAAGCCCATTCCCTTTCCTTTTTTGCTTTTAACTAAAGCTAACGACTAAATTGCCCTAGTTATATTATGGGAAAATTGTATATAATGACAAACTAATAAATCAAATTAAATATTATAACCACGCTTTGATTTAACTGTGTCATGCAGCAAACTGTTTGTCAGTCACCTCTCTTCCTCAAACTCCCATTTGCCACTCTCCCTTTCTCGCTCCATCTCATGTAGCAAACTGTTTGTCAGTCACCTCTCTCCCTCAAACTCTCACTCGCTACTCTCCCTTTCTCGCTCCATTTCACTTTTATACAAACATAATTGTATAAAATGTGTTTGTGTTTGTATAAAGCGAAAAAAAATTGTATATGTACATATATTTTCGTTCTACTCTCCGAGATCTCGCTTCACACCCTCGCCTCTATCGCTTCTACAAACAGAAACGAAATGTATAAGTTGTGTTTCTGTTTGAATAAAGCGATAGAAAATTATATATACATCTGCAAATACATATATCTTCGTTCGGTACACTTATAATTATATAATACACATATTCTCCTGCCCAATTTTTTTTGTCTTTCTTTCTTTCTCGTTTTATACGTACACAAATTATACAATTGATTTGTATACAACTTCTTTCTTTTGTATATGTATAGCGAATTATACAATTGATTTCTTTGTATATGTATAGCAAGTTATACATATTTATGTCTGCTACGGAGCGCAATTATGCAAATTTTGCTATAACATACAAATACGAATTTTTTGTTTGCTATATGTGAAAGGTTCTCTTATATTATAGGGTATTACATGTAGAGTTGTTTTGAAATTGTGTTAGAGTGCCAATTCTAATGGTACTTGTGAACGTGAAAACGGATCATGGGCAACTTTTTTGCGAATTAACCGTTTTGTTTGAACCTATGTTGTGACCACCTTGTGAGTTGTGTGATTCATTTTTCCCAACATGTGCCTCCACTTTTTGTTGTTAAAGAAAATAAACCTTCAATCCGAACCACTTTGAATTCTCAAACCTTTTTTTTTTATTCAAAATATTCTTAAAGCTTTAAGGTGTAATTGTTACCAACTAAAGCCAAAGTGAATGTATAGATGAAGTTCGCATGGTTGATATATACCATGTCAGTGGAATATGATAAACAATTGTGGCAAAGGCCATCTATAACTGAATATTTCAACACTTCAGATTCATTGCTTCCTTTAAGATGTTAGATTAGAAGTGAAAGCATTTGGTCTAATCAAGATACAAGAGTTTTGATAGTTTAATAGTTATTAAAACCCAAGACGAACAATTGATATGCCGGACTAGAGAAAATGAGAGAGGCAAGGCAAAAATTTTAAATCACGATGAATCTCAACTACTTTTTTCTTGTCATACTTTTAATAGTCTTTCTCCACCACAAGAATATGTTGAGCTTGTACAAAACATAATCAAATATTCAGGTGGGCTATCATGATCTATTATTACATTGGGGTCACATTTACAAGGGAGATCCGTATAAGAATGGAGATACGAGTTCAACAACTAAGCGAAATTCCTCATTATGATATTCAAAAGATTCTCAATATATGCTTTGATGGACTTGATTGTGATGCTCAGAGTATTTTCCTTGATATTGTGTTCGCCTTCATGGATTCTTTGAGGGTGAAGTTACCAAAACATTAAATTTGTGTGATTTTTATTTTGAAAGTGCAATTACAATCTTAGTCCAAAGTTTCTTGCTACAAAGGGATTGTCGTTAATTGATGATATATGATCTGGTGCAGGATATGGGAAGAGAAATAGTTCACATGGAATCAACTCGTGAGTTTGGAAAACGGAGTAGACTATTCAAACCAAAAGATATCTGTGTTGCTGTACAAGGAAATAAAGTCGGTAAATTCTTTATTTTTATCTTGGTTATACTCTGTTTTAATTTAAAGTCAATACTGGTGGTAGAAGGACAATAGGCGGATTCAGAATCTCAAGGTTGTGGGTGTCATGCGTTATGTTCATCAAATCGATCAAAAATTAACCTATTTTAGGCCTTGTAAATAGCAACTTGGGACGAATTTATTTTGTTATTCATCCTTTTAGTTTATGGGATAAATAAATTCAACAAAATAATTATGATTTTGCATAAAGAATATTTTTTCCCATTATATTAGTATTTACATAAAATAAAAAATATATATTCCATTTAAATTGTACTCGGCGAGTTTTCTTATTTCAAAAAAAACTCAATGATGACATAATTATTTATATTTATAAATATTTCACGTTTTGTATAACAAACTGAATATAAAGAGCTCGCAAAATTTCACATACATAATTTCAATATCATAGACGAAGTATTGGCTCATACAAAACTGACAATCTAAAAATGCCAAACAGAAATCAAATGTGATTTCAGTTTGCTTTTTATGTTATCATTTATTGCAACACACATTTTATTTTATAAATTAAAACTTTCAAAAAGATATAAATTATCACATTTGGATTTTTTTTTATACGCATTCAAATGTTTTAGATAATAGAACAAAGAGTTAGAGAAACCCATTGTTGAGTTTTTGAAATTTAGACGAAGGAGTGGAGCTAGTAAGAACTAGTCAAAGAAGAAAAATATTACTCCCCCATCCTAATTACAACACTTTTGAAATTTATTTTCTAAAATAAATCTTAAATATTTGTGTGACTATAAATTATTTCATTAAGGTAAAATAATAATTTATAGTCTAAAATAAATTTCAAATGTTTGTACGATTATAAATTATTCCATTAAGGTAAAAATAATAATTTAAAACTTAGTTATTTTTAATAATAAAAAGACAATATTTTTGAAAATAGACCAAAACAAAAAGTATGTAACATAAATTTATGCTTAAAATAGAAAAGGAAGAAAAAAATCAATAAAAATTACAACAAAAATATTAGCAAATTTAGGTCTATATAACATTAAAATGTAAAAAAAAGGATACTATGTAGATTATTTATGGGGCTACTAATACGGAAATAAAATTTTACATAAAAATTGTGCCCCATTAGAATCAAACAGGCAACGTTGAAGTTGAAATTGAAAACATGAACTTTCACCACTGGCACCAGGCGTTTGCTTGTTGTTGGGGATGACAAATTTAATATATATTGTCTATATTATAAATATATATACACATATATATACGAAGTTTCAATCGAGTTCTCTGGGTGCCGTGGCACCCCCTCTCTAACACATAGATCCGCCCCTGAGAAGGACGAACATTAAAGGGTGTGAACTTGAGCACCAAAGCATTTCACAAGATGATAAAATCTTAGGGTGCTTGCAATTGACGACAAGTTTCATATCAGTGAAGATTTTGAGCTATTGTCCAAGGAGCTCAGATGGTTGTGAAAATTGTATTTCTGAATATATATATATGGGAGTAATATCGAAGAATTTGGTTTGAATTTGAAGGTTTGTTTCTCGATTCGGCAATTTCATGTGTTCTGTTTTATTGCAACTAAGTGAAAGAAAAATCTTACTAGAAGTTATTTTGTTTGCTTTTAGTATTGTAGAAGTTTGAAGAAGTTGGATCTCTCTGTCAACAATTCTGTAATCTAGAAGAAAGAACTATGTATTCAAAAAAATTAAGAGAAATATTGATCAAACATTATATAGATGCTTAAAACTGACTTTGCATTCTAACTAACTCATACATCACCCACGTGACTTCTTAACAACCTTCTACTAGCTTCCTAACAGTGTTAATCACCTCTAACAGACTTAACAGTGTGACATACTAAACATGGAAACTAACTCTTCAAATGCTCTCCCTCAATCTGGTGGTTGGAATACATCCAACACACCTAGCTTGCCAAGTAGAAGCTCGTGTTGTTCCAAGTCCCTTAGCGAACATGTCTTCCAGTTGCATAGAAGTGCAAACGTATTGAGGATCTATGAAACCTGACTTCACTTTGTCTCTGATAAAATGACAGTCGATCTCAATATGTTTGGTTTGCTCATGAAAAATGGGATTCCTGAATTGTTGCCTTACTGTCACAGAAAACCTTAATATGAACTGTAAAGTGCACATTCGACTCTTTCAGTAAACTTGTAACCCAAATCAATTGTGAAACCACAGCAGCCATGCTTCTGTACTCTTGCTTCTGCAGAGGTCCTCCTCGCTGTGTGTTGTTTCATGGATTTCCATGAAATTTGAGAATCTCCAAGTTTTACCACATAACCAGTTACCGACTTGGGCACACAGTATGAATCACAGTCGCCAACCAAATCTGTAACAACTCCCATTTTAAGAAAAATGCCAAGTCCAGGAGATTTCTTAATGTATCTTACAATTCTTAGAGTTGTATTCAAATGTGATTCCTAGGGATGTTGCATAAACTGACTACTTCAACTCCAAAACAAATGTGGCCTTGTGATGGTCGGATAGATCAGTTTCCGAATTAATTGTTGATATGTCGTAACATCTTCCAACTTTGGATCAATTATGACTTCCAAATATTAATCTAATTCTACACTTGTGAACTTACGATTGAATTCTATTAGAACATATGGTCTTAGGACGTCAGTTAGCAGTTTAGTCATATTAGGATTGTGTTACTAGTTCAACAGTTATTATTTATTTAGATTACTTTAGTTTAGTTCATTTAGGAGTCTTATTATGTTCCCTATAACTCTATTTAATACCTTGCCGTCTTCATTAATAAACATACTCTTCCATCATAAATTCAGTCTTTATAAGGTATCATAGCTCTTCGCACTCTATCACGCAGATCAGCAACAATGACCAATCAAAATGGTAACAATAATGGAAATAAACCCAGAGTTGTCAATGTTGATAACATGACAGACACCAATATTATCATTCAGTTGAATCCCGCTTCCCAATTACCCATCAAACTAAGCGGCGGTCACAACTTAGCCACTTGGAAAGCCCAATTTTTCATGCATATGTATGGCAACAACCTCTTTGGCCATCTCGATGGAACCACTCCATCCCCTAGTCGCACGATTATCCTCGACAAGAATATATCTCTCAATCCTGCCTTCTTAACTTGGTTTCGTCAGGACCAACTCATCCAGAATGCCCTTATGGGTTCTGTCGAACCCACTATTGCCTCTATTATTACTGCCGCTGACTCGGATAAATTAGCTTGGGATGCCTTGCATACCACTTATGCGTACAAATCTCAAACCCGAGTCTTCAGTTTGCATGATCAGTTTTCCCGTGTCACTAAGGACTCTTGCTCCATTACTGAATATCTTGACACTATTCGGTCCTTTTCGGATGAGTTAGTTACTGTTGGTGCTCCTGTTTCCAATCGTGAACTCATAGTCACGCGGTAAAACTATCTCTTATGAGGAACTGTTTGAAAAGTTACTAGACTTTGAACTCTTCTTTCGCCACGAAGATGCTAAGAAACTACCTAGTATCATCATTGCTACAGTTGCTAATCCCACCAAATTCAACTCCAATAATCGCAATAATCATAGACAAACCAACA
Organism: Solanum chilense; assembly: GCA_032847665.1. NCBI lineage: Eukaryota > Viridiplantae > Streptophyta > Magnoliopsida > Solanales > Solanaceae > Solanum > Solanum chilense. Next base: position 71,256,321 of record CM064971.1, on the reverse strand, counting down.
ACTCTGAACAATGGCGCCAGAACTCGCATCAAAACGCTCCACCACAATGGCAGTCCAATCAAATCCAAACGGTGTTACTCGTTGTCAACTATGTAATTAAATTGGCCACACCGCCAATGTTTGCCGCTCGAAGTCTCATCATCACTTTGAAGCAATAGCCAACTATGTTTCTAGGCTTACAGCGAACACCAACCCCTAGATAGTTGACTCAAAGCCACCCATCACATCATAATAGAGTCGCACAACCTACAACCATACCGCAGTAACGAGGATGTCTCCCTGGGTGATGTTAACAAAATTCCTATCTCTCACACTGGTATTACAAAATTAAATGCATCAAATAATGTTTTCAAGCTAACCCACACTTTGTGTGCCCCTTCCATCAACACAGGTTTCTTCATGTTTCTAAATTCTGTCAAGACAATCTTAAGTCTGTTGAATTTTTTCCTTTTAACTTTTTTGTGAAGGATCTGAAAACGCGAAAGCCACTGGTGCATGGTCTGACCAACAATAAACTGTATGAGTGGCCTCTCTCACATCCCCAATCTCACATTATCTCCACATGCAGCCCTCTCACTACTTGGCACCAATGTCTTGGTCAGAGGCGGATCCAAAATTTCAAGGTTGTGGGTGCCATACGTTATGTTCATCAAATCGATCAAATATTAACCTATTTTAGGCCTTGTAAATAGCAACTTTGGACGAATTTATTTTGTTATTCATCCTTTTAGTTTATGAGATAAATAAATTCAACAAAAAAAATTATGATTTTGCATAAAGAATATTTTTTCCCATAATATTAGTATTTACATAAAATAAAAAATGTATATATTCCATTTAAATTGACACGGCGGGTTTTATTATTCCAAAAAAACTCAAAGATGATATAATTATTTATAGTTATAAATTTTTCACATTTTATATTACAAAATTAATATAAAGAGCTCGCAAAATTTCACATACATAATTTCAATGTCATAGACAAAGTATTGGCTCATAGTAACTGACAATCTAAAAATGCCAAACAGAAATTAAATGTTGATTTAAGTAAGCTTTTTATGTTCTCATATAATGCAACACAAATTTTATCTTATATTAAAACTTTCAAAAAGATTTAAATTATCACAGTTGGATTTTTTTAAACGCATCCAAATGTTTTAGATAATAGAACAAAGAGTAAGAGAAACCCATTGTCGAGTTTCTGAAATTTAGACGAAAGAGTGGAGCTAGTAAGAACTAGTTGGAAGAAGAAAAATATTACTCTCTCATCCTCATTACAACACTTTTGAAATTTATTTTCTAAAATAAATTTTAAATGTTTGTACGATTATAAATTATTTCATTAAGGTAAAAATAATAATTTAAAACTTAATTATTTTTAATAATAAAAATAGAACATTTTTGAAAATCGACTAAAACAAAAATACACATAACTTAATGCTATGGCACCCCCTCCCTAACACATAGATCTGCCCCTTGTCTTGGTCATCCTCACTCTAGAGTTCTTAGGTTTCTTCTAAATAAATTCTCACTGTTGTTTCATGCGCGAGAGAAAAAATTCATTGTAATTCTTGTTTATCTAATAAAGCACATCACATCCTTTTACTCAATTATCATTGTGTAGCTCTAAACCACTTCAAATTATTTTTAGTGATTTATAGGGGCCATCACCAGTTTTATCTCTTGATAAAAAGTTGGTTTATTATATTTTTGTTGACCAATATACGAAGTAAACTTGTTTGGACACGCTGACAAAGAAAAGTGAAGTTAAAGAGATCTTTCAAAAATTTCATCCTATGATGTAAAAACATTTTGAAAATAAAATTTTATCATTATATACTGATAATTGAGGTGAGTATAATAGTTTTGACTCCTATCTTTCTCGTCATGGCATTCAACACCTCTCCACCCCACTTTATACACCATAAGAACACTCTTACATGGTGCATCCTTCCCAGACCAGTTCTAGTCTTTGCATGTCATCACACTGTCTACCTCATCAATTGTCTTCTAACCTCTCACCTCGATAATCAATCCCCATTTCAAAGATTACTTAGAAAATCACCAAATTACAACTACCTATGGATTTTTGGTTGTTTATGCTATTCATGGCTTAAACATACTCCAAAAATAAAGTTGAATCAAAATCTACCCCATGTGTCTATCTTGGATTCTCAGTATCCCATCATTGTCACCAGTGTTTTGACCCAATTTCTGCAAAGGTGTACTTATCCCGAGATGTGCGGTTTGTTGAGGATGTTTTTCCATTTAAGACATTGTTCTCCAACACTGCCATTAAATCAGCTCACCTGGAATGGGCAAAATCAACAACGACAAGTTCTTCGGACCCCACACACAAACTTCTTGTTATTTGTAGTTTTGATGATATGACAAACTCAGGGGCCTTGTAAAGGTACCAGGTTCTCAACATGAGTTTTGAAGATGTAATAAACTCAGGGACCTTATAAAGGTACCAGGTTCCCCAAGGTGACTAGTCTGTTGACTGCCAGCTGGAGAAGGTACAGAAAGTGGGTGCACAGTTCCCAGGGGAGCCAGTAAAGTCAAACTTCTCCTACCAATGGCAAGAGTTTAAGGAAAGTGACATGTCCATATAAAACTCTCTTTCCTAAACATTATTCCTTAGTTTTTGCAACTTGATAAAGCATTTTCAAGAACACTTGCAAAGGCTATCAAAAATCAAATAACAGAATTATTCAAATAACAACTGAAATCTCTGGAGCATTTAGCGTAGTTGTTTAAGAATATATTCCTCTTGGTCTTACATTGTAAACTATTCCTGAATCTATAAAGGAATCAGTGGGTGGTGTTGAAATTCTAAGTTGTCTAGGAGGGATAGCTTAGTGGGTAGATTAATTTCTACTTAGGATTGTCAAGTAATAGAGATTATTGCTTGAACGTGAGATTAAAAACTTCTTCTCACATTTTATGTAATCGGGTTTCACTTATGGTTGTGAAGATTAGTGAAAACGGTTGAAAATCCTGTGAGACAGGTCATGGTTTTACTCCCTTAAGCAAGGAGGTTTCCACGTAAAATCGTTGTGTTGTTTAAACTGCATTTACTTTCTGTTCATACTTGTTAGTATGTCAAGGGACCTGGTCCATTGACTGATAAGTGAAGGCATATATTCTATCAAGTGGTATCAGAGCAGACACTTTCTATCTGGTTAACACAAAGGTAGTGATATCTGTTCTAGAATGGCTGCTCCACTTAATCTAGAAGAAGGTCAATCTTCAACCAGACCTCCTCGTTTCAATGGACACTTCTACAGTTGGTGGAAAGTTAGAATGCATGATTTTCTCATGGCTGAAGATAGTGAGCTATGGGACATCGTCCTAAGTAGACCATTTATTCGATGATAGAAGAAAAGGATGGAGAGAAAATCACGCTTGTTCGAAAGCCTAGACAAAAATATGATGAAGCTGATAGGAAGATGATTGAAAAGGGTTACAAGGCAAAAACTTTTCTTGTCTGTGGGATAGGGCCAGATGAGTTCAATCGTGTCTCAGCCTGTGAGTCTGCAAAAGAAATCTGGGACTGCTTAAAAACAATTCATGAGGGAACTGAAAAAGTCAAAGAGTCAAAGATTGATATGCTCACTTCTTTGTATGAAAATTTCAAGATGAAAGAAGGAGAAACTATTCATGAGATGTTCACAAAATTGTCCTCCATTACCAACGAGTTGAGAAGCCTTGGAGAACCAATCAGCATGAGCAAGCAATTTAGTAGAGTGCTTCGAATTCTTCTTAAGTCTTGGGAAAGCAAGGTTGATGCCATTACTGAAGCAAAAGATCTGAAAGTGCTGACAATGGATGCTCTCATTGGAAATCTGAAGACTCATGAGATGAATCGAAACCATGATCTGTCGAAGAAGGAAGTCAAAAGGGATCAGTCCTTGATGTTGAAATATAAATCTGATGAGGACTCCAGTGATAATGATATGGCTTATCTCATCAATAGATTTCAAAAAATTGTGAGAAAGAACAAAGTCTTTAGAAGGGTAACAAATGGTCCTCGAACTGCAACTCAAAATGATACATGTTACAAGTGTGGAAAAGCTGGGCAGTTTATTAGAGAGTGTCCTTTACTCAAAACTAAAAATAAGGAACAACAAAAACCAAGAGGTGACAAAGAGAAGAGAAGGGACCTGGTACTCAGTAAAAATGATCGTAAAGCTGCTGCTGACTATGTGGTCAAAAAGGCTCTTGCTGCATGGGGAGACTTTTCAAGTGACTCAGAAGATCCTGATGAACAAAATGACGTGTCTATGGTGTTGGTTCATGAAGAGGAAACCATATTCAATGAAAAGTCTGCTTTCATGGCTCATACAAAAAATAAAGAAGAGGATGACAAGGTAACTCTTCTTGATATGAAACATGATCTGAATAATTATTCTCTTAAAAAATTGAGAACATTAGCAAATGTTATGATTGATTTAGTAATTGAGTTAACCTCTGAAAGAGACATTATGAATGCTGAACTTGACAATTTAACTGAAAACAAGGTTAAATTGGAGGAGAAAATGTCGAAAATGGAAGATAAAATGGCGTCTCTAGAGTCTGACAACACTGAACATAAAAAATAATTGACTCAGATAAATGAAGAAGCTGAAAAGATAAATGGAAGGTCAAATGGTTTACAAGTTGAAACTGAAGAAAAACTGAAAACCACTGAGAAAAATCTGGATTGGCTTTGGAGAAGAGCAACAACTTAGAAAATGATATTGTCAAATTTAAGGAAGAACTTGAAAAATCTCTTAAGTGGACAAAATCTTCTAAGTTGCTTTCAAGTGCAACAAATCAGAGTAATTTCAATAAGAAAGGTCTAGGAAGTTTGAATATCACTCCTCCCTTTTATCCTCACAGTAAGTATGTGTTTGTGTCTGACAATCTGCTTTGTCTTCACTGTGGTAAAAATGGGCATTTAAAGGGAGAGTGTACTGGCTGGAGAAAATCTCATGAAAGACTCTCTAAGTATACTGAAAGGCAAAGAGTAGCAAAAAAGAGACCTGGTCCTCCAAAACATGTTTCAACCAATAGATTTTCAAAGAAAAAATGTCTCTGCTCCAAAGTCTTATGTTAGAAAGATTCAAAAACTGCCCTATTGAACTAGATACAATCTGACCACTCCCTTGTCTTCCTTCTGGGAACTCAAATTGAAATAGGTTCCCAAGCTTAACAAGTGATTCTTGTTGCAGGTGAGTGAGAGCAGCAATCAATGTTGGTATATGGACAGTGGATGCTCTTAACATATGACTGGTGACATCAAAAATTTCCTCTCACTCAAGACACTTTAGGGAGGAGGTGTCTCTTTTGGTGATGAAAAGAAGGGGTACATTTTGGGAGTTGGCAAAGTGGGAAAGTCTCTTGAAGAATCAATTGACAATGTGTATCATGTTGATGGGTTGAAGTACAGTCTTTTTGAGTGTATCTCAAATTTGTGACAAGGGAAATGAAGTCAAGTTTACTTCTGAGAAGTGCACTGTGGTTAGTCTAACCACAAAGAAAGTGATTCTCACTGCCTTTAGAAGTAAAAACATGTATGTGGCCAACTTAGAAACGTCTCATGGAGATGATCTGACATGTCTTAGTGCTCAAAATGAAAATGCTGATTTTTGGCATCGTAGGCTAGGGCATGTGAACTCATCTTTATTGAATAAACTGATTTCTAAGGACCTGGTCTGACGTTTGCCAAAGTTAAAGTTCTGTGAAAACAAAATATGTGAAGCTTGTGTTAAAGGGAAACAAATCAGATCATCCTTCAAGTCAAAGAAGCAAGTAACTTCATCAAGAGTACTGGAGCTGTTACACATGGTCTTATGTGGACCTTTGAAGGTTCAAAGCAGAAATGGTAAGAAATACATTCTGGTGATAGTTGATGATTTCTCAAGGTACACATGGACAAGATTCCTAAGATCAAAAGCAGAGACACCTGAAGAATTGGTAGTGTTCTTCAAAATGATTCAAACTAAATTGAATCAAGTGATTGTTGGGATCAAATCTGATCATGGAACTGAGTTTGAAAACCCAAAACTCGATCAATTTTGCATGGAGAATGGTACTAGTCACAATTTTTCTGCTCCAAGAACTCCTCAACAAAATGGAGTGGTGGAAAGAAAAAACAGAACCTTAGTGAACATTGCCAGGACTATGATCATTGAGTCAAATCTTCCTCAAAGTTTCTGGGTTGAAGCTGTCAACACAGCATGTCATGTTACTAACAGGTGTCTAATTAGGGCTGTTTTGAATAAAACTCCCTATGAGTTGCTCAATAACAGAAAGCCTATGTGGAGCTATCTTAGGGCGTTTGGCTGCAGATGTTTTGTGCTGAACAATGGAAAGGATGATCTGGGAAAATTTGATCCTATAAGTGATGAAGGAGTGTTTGTTGGATATTCTTCATCAAGCAAAGCATACAAAATCATCAACAAAAGAACTCAATGTATTGAAGAATGCATTCATGTTGTGTTTGATGAAGATGGAAATTTGAAAAGCAATGGATCAAATGATGAAGATAAAGTGATTAAGTTGTTCAATTCACAGAAAATTGAAGGAAGTGAAGTTGGTGCAGACCATTAGTTGAGAAATGACTATGATAATAACAATCATAGTCTATCTGAAAAGACTGATGAAGTTGAAAAGTGTGATGAGGTACCTGGTACCACTCTGAATTCCAGTCAGAGCACCTCAAACTCTCCAGAAAATGATGCCATCATTGAAGAAGAAGAACATGTTTATCAGCTCAACCAGTCTGCTTTGAGACCAGGATGTAAACATAGTTCATCACATCCTCATGATAATCTTATCTCTTCTTTGAACTCTGGAATTCACACTAGATCAAAAACAAGAAATCTAGTTGCATTCTCAGCATTCATGTCATCTATTGAGCCTAAGAATGTGAAAGAGTCATTAGGTGATGCAGACTAGATCAACTCAATGCAAGAAGAACTTCACCAGTTTGAAAGAAGCAAGGTATGGTACCTGGTTCCTCGACCTGCTGGCAGAACAGTGATAGGACCCAGATGGGTTTTCAGAAACAAGCTCGATGAAAATGGAGTGAGTACTAGAAACAAATCTAGGTTAGTGGTTCAAGGATACAAGAAGAAGGAATAGACTATGATGAGACTTTTGCACCTGTTGCAAGGATGAAGGCCATTAGAATTTTAATAGCTTTTGTTGAATTCATGGGGTTCAAGCTGTATCAAATGGATGTCAAAAGTGAATTTCTGAATAAAGATCCGAAAGAGGAGGTATTTGTTAAACAACCTCTTGGGTTTGAAGATGCTGAGCTACCAGATCATGTGTTCAGATTGAATAAGGCTCTGTATGGCTTGAAACAAGCTCCTAGAGCATGGTATGAAAGGCTGTCAAAGTTTCTATTGAAGAATGGTTTCAAAAAAGGAAAAATAGACAATACCTTGTTCTTATTAAAAAGAGAACAAGAATTGCTTATTATTCAGGTTTATATGGATGATATAATTTTTGGAGCTACTTCAGAACACTTGTGTGAATAATTATCATCATTAATGGGAAAAGAATTTGAAATGAGCATGATGGGTGAATTGACATTTTTCCTTGGCCTACAAATCAAGAAATCATCAAATGGAATCTCAATCAGTCAGGAGAAGTACATTAAGGAGCTACTAAAAAAATTTAATATGTTTGACTCAAAACCTATTGATACTCCTATGGGAACAAATTACAAGCTTGTAGTAGAGGAATCTGATCCTCTTGTGAATCAAACCATGTATAGGGGAATCATTGGGTCCTTGTTATATCTGACTGCTAGCAGACCTGATATTATTTACAGTGTTGGAATGTGTTCTAGGTTCCAGGCATGTCCTCGTGATTCACATCTGAAGGCTACAAAACGTATTCTCAAAATACTTGAAGAAGACAAGGGACCTGGTTCTTTTCTATCCAGCAGGTGATACTTTTGATCTAGTTGGCTTTGCAAATGCTGATTTTGCTGGTTTCAAGTTGACAGGAAGAGTACTTCTGGAATGGCTCATTTCTTTGGATCTTCACTCATTTCTTGGGGAACCAAGAAACAGAATTATGTGGCTCTTTCAACAGCTCAAGCTGAGTATGTAGCAGCTGCTGCATGTTGTTCACAGTTGTTATAGATCAAGCAACACTTGGAGGATTTTGGTATAAACATCGAAGTTATTCCTCTTATGTGTGACAATACTAGTGCAGTTAGTATGGGGAAAAATTCAGCTCACCATAAGAGAACAAAGCACATTGATGTTAGACATCACTTTTGAGAGACAATGTTAAAAAGGGGAATGTTGTGCTTATATATTGTCCAACAGAGGAACAAATTGCAGACATCTTCACCAAGGGTCTCAGTAAAGATCAATTTGAGAGAAATAGGCTGAAGTTGGGCATGATGATCTCTAACTAAAATCCGGAGTTTCAACAGTTGAATTCTTTTGATGGCTAAATATGCAGTACAGGTATCCTTTGTGTCAATAATTTACTATCTGGATTAGATCATTTTGGTACCTATTGTAGGTATACTCTCAGGAAGGACTAGCTTAGCAAAGACATGGCTAGAACAACTAAGCAATGAGGATAAAACTGTGTTATGGGACCTGGTTCCTGTCCAGGTTAGCATTTGTACATTAAATTTAAACTGAAAAATATGACCATTGATAATGTCACATGTCAGTCATCGGTTATTCTGACCGTTAGTACCATCGCTTATTCTTTAAGCGACACATCAAATCAAGGACCTGGCACTGTTTCAAATCCTTTTTAACCCTCTTTATGATTTCTCATCTGTCTCTCAACATTCCTTCACTAAAAAAAAGGGAAAAGTTAAAGACAAAATCTGTTCTTCCTTCTTCTTTTTGTCTTCGAAAATCTATCTTTTGTTCTTATTTTGTTCAAAGATGTCTGATCCATCTTCAACCTCTAAGCAAATGCTCATTGCTCTTAGTGAGAATGAACCTATCGCGTTTTATTATCCTTCAGTAGTAGAGTCCAGATCTAGTGTTCCTTCAAGCTCTCAGCAAGATACTCCTGACAAACCTTTCCATTCCATAGATCTGAACAACACTAGTATCCCTACTGGACCTGGTCCTTACCATGAGATGTTGTCAGATAATCTATTTGAAGGAGATTTGCCAAGAAATAAATCGTCTCAGTCAAACATTTTGGCAGCAAGTGAAGAATTGGTAATTGAAAGTCTTGCAATGATGAGAGAAGAAGCTAGGGCTGAACAAAATGAGCCCTTACAAGATGAAGAGGTAAGAGACAGTCAACCCATTTTTGATAAAACTCCAGATTTTGGGAGGTATCCTTCTTCTAACTCCTGAGATTCTGGAAGTGATGAGCAACCCATTAAATGGAAGGTTGAAAGGAGGGAAGTTGGGGTGTCAAGAAAGGGAAAAGAAAAGATAGTGGAAGAGGGTCCTAGAAGAAGACCTACTACTAGGTCTGATGCTAGGAAGTTGATGGTTGATGCCTTAAAGGCTAGTGCAAGATCTACGGCTGAAATTAGGAGTGCCAGAACTTTTAAAGTATCAAACTTTAGAATGCCTTAATCTGGTGTCATTGAGGTGTCTGTTGAAGAAATGGAAAAGAAAAACGAGAAGAAAAAGTCAGGAAAAACAAAGTCAAAGGATCCAAAGAAGGTTGAGAAAACAAAACCCAAGAAGAAGAGTTCTGCAGGAAAACGGAAGAGATCATAGGGACCTAATACCCAACAAAGGAGTGAAGAGGAGGTCAACATGCAGGAAATTGTTGACAACTTGAGAAAGCAGGTTGTGCTGGCTGGAAGAGTCTTTGACATGGGAATCATCATTCTTCCCGGCATGGACTCTCTCTATGACATGGTGGAAATTCAATCATGGATGCATTTATTCAACAGGAAATCTCCTATCCTCTATGAAGAAGAAGTGAGCGAATTCTATTACAACATTCAATTCAAAGAAGATGGGAGTATCCTCACAAGATTAAATAACATTGCAATGCATCTGGATGAGTTTCTGCTGGGCAAAATTCTCAGCGTACCTAGAGAGGGAACCAGGTCTGTGAATGGGAAAACTTGTTCGATTGAGTTTGTGTCTTTGGTTTCTAAGCTTCTTACAACAAAGGTTGCTAGGGTTTTTAAGAAGGTCATGAAGAGCGAGTACCGGTTAGTGTTCGAATTTGTAAATAATACTCTCCTCGCACGGACTGAAAAAAGGACTTCAGCTACTTCTGCTGACTTATTTATGATGGAAATGTTGTGCAGATTCGAACCTCTGAATCTCCCAGGGCTTATGCTTGAGCACATGTACAAAACTGTCATTGAGAGGAAAGGCATTCATGGGATGGGATACGGATACATTCTCACTGAAGTATTCAAACATTTTAAAATTCCTCTGAGCGTTGGCAGGGTTGGGACTGTGAAACAAACTTTTTCACAAAGTACCCTGGTCGAATGTGAGTGTATCGAAGGGAAAGGCAATCCCAAGAGCAAGATGGCTCAACTCATAGAAGATCAGGTTCAACTCAAGCATGAGGTTGAGGAGTTAACTGTGCGTTTGAGTGGTAAAGATGCTGAAATTGCTATACTCAAAGCTAAACTACTTACTGCACAGACTGAGGGACCTGGTACTTCTGTGGTTCAAGCCCTGGAAAGGGAAAATGCAGAGCTGAGGGCCAAGGTTACTGCCTTGCAAGAGAAGGCAATTAAGGATAATGATGTTGCAAATGATTGACTCACTCTCATTATCCAGTCCCTTTTATCATCAACCTCCCCCTTCTTAGTCTCCCCCAATATTCTCCTGTGTCTTCTTTTTGTGGCTTGTCTTTGTGTTGTTAGATTATCAGTTTGTTTTTAATGTACTAAATGTTATCTTGGAATGCTCTTTATCTTATTCCCCTGATGTTCTAGCTAATATCCATTGTCAATGGTTTTTTTTTATTATTTGATTGCTATCAAGCTCTGATCTTATCTGATATTAGTGTTGATATTATTGGTTAACTGTATCTCTATTTTATGATGCGAAAAGGGGGAATTATAACTGCCTGGTAAGTGGTAGACGTGTGAGTGAGGGGGAATACAGTGAGGGGGGAAATTTTCTTTTCAGGAGGATGAACTAGTAAATTCAGGGGGAATTAGTTATAAGGCTGGAGTGGTGCCTGAGTATTGTTTGTCATCATCAAAAAGGGGGAAAATGTTATTTATAGTTTTGATGATATAACAAACTCAGGGACCTTGTAAAGGTACCAGGTTCTCAACATGAGTTTTGAAGATGTAACAAACTCATAGACCTTGTTAAGGTACCAGGTTCCCCAAGGTGACTAGTTTGTTGACTGCCAGCTGGAGAAGGTACAGAAAGTGGGTGCACAGTTCCCAAGGGCGCCAGTAAAGTCAAACTTCTCCTACCAATGGCAAGAGTTTAAGGAAAGAGACTTGTCCATATAAATATCTCTTTCCTAAACATTATTCCTTAGTTTTTGCAACTTGATAAAGCATTTTCAATAACACTTGCAAAGGCTATCGAAAATCAAACAATAGAATTATTCAAACAACAACTGAAATCTCTGGAGCATTTAGCATAGTTGTTTAAGAATATATTCTCTTGGTCTTACATTGTAAACTATTCCTGAATCTATAAAGGAATCAGTGGGTGGTGTTGAAATTCTAAGTTGTCTAGGAGGGATAGCTTAGTGGGTAGATTAACTTCTACTTAGGATTGTCAAGCAATAGAGATTATTGCTTTAACGTGAGATTCAAAACTTCTTCTCACATTTGTTGTAATCGGGTTTCACTTTTGCTTGTGAAGATTAGTGAAAACGGTTGAAAATCCTGTGAGACAGGTCGTGGTTTTACTCCCTTAAGCAAGGAGGTTTCCACGTAAAATCGTTGTGTTGTTTAAACTGCATTTACTTTCTATTCATACTTGTTAGTGTGTCAAGGTACCTGGTCCATTGACTGATAAGTGAAGGCATATATTCTATCACTTCCCATAGTTACAGATCTGCCAACTCCATTAGAAATAGCAGCTCACACAATTACAGATTTTCCATCACCATACGCTTCCTCTCCAGCCAAGTCCGGAGAAAACTCAAACTCGCAATCCTTATCCGACAATGCATCAGCGATAGATGCAACAGATTCACCTCTTTCAACTCCTCTTTCCCCAGGTAAATTTATGTCTTCATAATATTCATTGATTCATGCTTCCCAAAACACCTCTTATATATCTACTGCCCAACTTTTAGAACTACTACGAAATAGGAGTATTGATTGGCTTAGCCCCCACTAAGTCTAGTGTCTGTAATAAGCTAAAGAGCATACTTCCTCTGATTCAATAATATACCCTCTTTGGAGTGCATTACTTCTATGCCTAAGAAATATCTCAGTTTTCTTAGTACCTTCATTTTAAACATTGATGAAGAGTAGATTTGGTTTCTTGAATCATAGATGTGCTAGTTCCAGTGATAAGTAAGTCATTAACATACACCAAGAGGACCACCATATTATCCCACTACTTCCTGGTAAATAAAGAGTGATCATGTGCACTTTGAGAGAAACCAACCTGCAGCAAAGCATCAGTGAACTTGATGTTCCATTGTCGTGATGTATTCTTAAGACCATAAAGGGACTTTTTAAGCTTGCAAACCTTACGCTCCCCCTTATTTAGAAAACTCATAGGAAACTCCATGTACACATCCTCATGTAAATCACCTTGGAGGAAAGCATTAACATCCTTTTGAAAAAATTTCCCAACCATGTGAGGCAACCAAGTTGAGAACAGTACTGAATGTCACCATTTTTGCAACCGGAGAGAAAGTGTCATTATAGTCTAACCCCTCCCTTTGAGTATATCCCTTTTCTTCCAACCTTGCCTTAAATCTATCCACATCACCATTGGACTTATATTTGATATTATAGACCCATTTGGACGTAATAGCCTTAGCCTTTAGAGGTAAATCCACAAGAGTCCAAGTCCGGTTATCTTCTAAAGCATTGATTTCTTCCAGCATTGCCAAGGTCCATCTTTCATCTTGGGAAGATTTTTAAAAATATTGTGGTTCAACCAAGGCTGAAAAATCTTGAACAAAGTCTTGATAATTGGTGGATAGATGATCATATAGAACATGATTAGTGATGGAGTAAAAATTAGGCTTAGTTTATATGACATAGTCTTTGGTTCAAATAGGTGGTTTTGATGTCCTATTGGACTTTCTAAGACTATCAACAGTGACTGCTGGTATTTCAGGAGTTTGTATTTCTGGACGAGGCTTCTCCAACACAATATGAGTGATATCTTCATAAGGCAAGTTCACCACAGATGTTGATCCACTGGTGAAACTACACACTGATCAGCAGTGGTGGATTCATGGAACTAATCTATCAAAGTACATGTATCACACACAAAAGGCGAGACCAAAGAGAGATTTTGATCTGGTATCTCTTTTTCTTGAAAAGGAAATATTTGTTCTCTGAATGTGACATCTCGACTAATGAATACACTTTTAACCTCTAAGTCATAGAGCATGTTTTCTTTTTGATGTAGATGAGTATCCAATGAACATTACTTTCTTGGCCCTAGAAGCAAACTTATTCTCTTTCTTTAGTACGGTTCCAAAGCATAAACAACCAAACACTTTCAAATGAGTCGTGTCGGGAGGTTTGTGAAACAATACTTCATATAGAGACTTTCCATTTAGCAAAAAAGAACGCATTCTATTGATCAGATGTACAACAGTCACAATCCAATCTCCCAAAATCTGCTTGGAACATGAAACTGTATCTCCAAAGCCCTTCCTGTTTCCTAGATATGTTTATGCTTTCTATCCACAACACTATTTTGTTGAGGTGTATATGGACAACCATTTTGATGAATGATCTCATACTAAGTTAACAAAGCATTCATACTAGTATTGAAAAACTCAGTTCAATTATCAGATCGCAAATTGTTTATTTAATTACAATGGAAACTACTAAATTAACAAGTAACTAACAATAAAAATAAGAATGGCAGATGAGAAGCTTAATTAATATCTAAAAAATGCCAGAGAAGTATCTAGAATATTTAAAGTTGTAAAGAAATGAAGGGGGATATCTAGAATGAGTGTTCCTGAGAGAAAAATATAGAAATAATCTAGAATGGATAGTTATAAATTATGCAGTTGGAGGAATGTTCTAAAGTAGAATAGTAAATATCCTCCATTAGATTTGATCCTTCCATCACCACCTATAACTAGAGGCGGTCATTTGAGGTGTATCCAAGAAAAAAAGAAAGTAAGCAAGCAAGTTTGGAGTGTATACTCAAGAAAAAAGTGGGTGCTCAACCTAGATCTCAAGTAAATCTATTGTAGGATGTTTATTTCTTGAGCCTCTTCGTGTAGCCCTACACCCAACAACTTGGCTAACGTTTGGGCTATCCGTGTAAACAACATATAATTCCATCTACACATGGATACAATATATATACTACTTTACACTTGCAAAATAAGGAAGACATGACATTATAACATGACAAAGAACAAAACAATGATCAGAGATAACCAAACAGCTAAAATAGGAAAAAACTAAACAAATAAGAAGTCTCAAATAAGTGTATATTAATATAAAAGATAATTGTAGCAACACATATCTCAGAGTCTTGAGATTTTTTTAGAAGTCACAAAGAAGGGAACATGTCATCCTTCAAAACCATCAATTGTCTTCGTTTTAAAATTTTCAAACCAAACAAACAAACAACATGAAATTAAACCATCACAAATCAGAGCAACCTAATGCTTCTTTGATTTTTAAAATTGTGGCACTCAAAATGCCATGAACAGAAGCCACTGTCTCCATTTGCTGCTGCTTTGAGGTTGGATTATTATTATCACAAATCAATATTTGAAAAACCACTGTCAAAATTGAACCATTTTGTGCATTTGCAGTGTTGTATCTATTTGAGGAGAGCCGACCATCGGGACTTATGATGATACCAGAGGGCAAAATAGGAACTTTTGTTGCATCACATCCATTAACAATTGAAGTGATTTCTCGCAACTCTATGGGTGCATAGACTAAAAATGCTCCCATTTCATTAATGCTCTTCTCTTCAAGCACTAGCATTTCCTTATACATATTATAAGGCTGTATATGCATTACAACAATTAAGAATATTAGGGTAAATACTATAAAAGAATAAGTGAAGGATAAGTTATGTTGCTAAACAATAAAAAATCCACAGCTAATCCTATTTAATAACGAATTAGTGAAGGATTATAAAACAATCTTGTTAGCTATAGGGCTATAGGTTATTTAACAATAGATTAACAAGGAATTTCATAGCTAATTCTTGTTCTTTTTCGTAGTGAGATATATTTAGCATTGCATATCAGTTTACCTGAAATATAGTTAAACATAGTCATTGAATAATGAAAAAAACAAGTGAACTATTAATATAGGAAATGAGACAAGCAACAACTTGCGATAAATGGCTAAGCTATGATGATAATGTGAAGAAGAAAAGTTAGTCTTTATTTATGTGTGTGTTTTTAGTTGTTAATTGACTACAAGTCAAAAGTGAAATTGGACAGTCGAAAATTCCTTTTGATTCAATAATTAAAGAACAAAAAGTACAAAGGAAAAAAAAATTACAAGTTTAGAAATTTTGGTATTTTTGCATGTGAAAAAAAGATAAATTCAATCATAAGTAATATTATTTGATTATTGAAAAATGTCATTGTCACCTGATAATTTAAGCAGAAATAGCTAATTATAAATAAATAAATATGACAAATACCTGAATGATTGTAATGTTGTTTGCTGGAAAAGTTCCTGTTAGTACTCGATCTAACTCAATCACATTATTTCCACCGGTCAAAATATCCCACTGAAAAATAAATCAAATGATAAACAGTATCATAGTAATTGACAAAAAATTAGTTTTTGGGTTGAATATTATCTAAGATCATATATCAAAAACAATATATGTACGATCAATGTCAAAACTAGCAAAACATGTAGATTATATAATATATACGTGTGTCCAAAAACAAAATCGACTGATATATCAAATTGAAAAAGGATTTTGGTTTATTGCTATTGAATTAATGGATTTTTAGTGATCATATAAAAACAAAAGAATTATCGGGTTATCAGTTTGGTATTTGTTTTTTTAATATTAGTTATTGGATAAATCGATAACCTATTAAGACTATAGTTATTTACAACTTTACCATACATAAATTTTAAATACTAATCTTGATACACTAGTTATTGTTTGTGCCCTTTAGCCTTCAATTCACACTTCATAGTGACTTTGAGCTCATAATTTCACATTATATTAAATGTCTAAACCTAAAAATAAGAAATTTATTCTTCGTAATTTCTCTTTTGGCTAGCCTACCCCATCCAGGCTAACCCATACAGACTTTGAAATTTTACAGGACAGGTCAGGCTAGCCCATTTTTAGTGTGAGCTAGAAAACGGTTGGCCCAACCCACAAGTATGTGGGCTACAGGCTTGCCGTGACAGCCTAATTTATTAAAAAGTTTTTTATAATTATTAAACATTATAAATTTTAATTATAAAATATTATCATAAATATCGAAGAAACAATATTACATGATGTTAATGTTACTAATTATTAATCAAATCCACAAATATAATTATCTTTATAATACTTATTAATTTTTTTTCAAGTAAAAGTATAAATATCTAAATAGAAATATTAATCTAATTTTAAATTTTACTATTATATTATATTATATTTTTTAATTAATTTTTATTGGCCCACGGACAGGCTCTACCGATATTTCTCAAACCCTACAAATCAGCAGACTTATTCAGGCGGGGCTAAAAAGACCTTTTCTTAAAAATCTAAGCCAGCCTATTAAATCGTGGGTTAGGCCAGGATAGCCCAACGGGCCTAGCCCATATTGACGGCTCTATGATAGAAAATTTAAAAATTACTTCTTTTATCACATGTTTGGCTCATCGCATTAAAAATTTAAGAAATATACAATTATTCCTTTTTATGACAATCATTCACAATAACATCATTTCACCTATTATATACTTTAATAACAAATATTATTTGTAATCTCACAATGTGGAGCCTGGAGAGGGTAGAATATACACAAATCTTACCCTTATTCTCGAAGGAAGAGAGACTATTTTTGAAATACCCTCGGTCAATTCAATGTAAAAATGAAGTTTTATTTGAAAACGATATCAATATCATGTAATAGTATTATGTTCTCTATAGCAAAAATTTCTCTATTATCTGAACAAATGACATTATTATAAAGAGGTTTGATACATACCTGATTTCTTGTCTTATCGTCTTCGAAAAAATTGAAAACATCTTGGAATGAACGAGGAAGCCATAGAGAAGTAGTGGCAATGGCAATAAAGCCTTTTGGTTGGGTAATTTCTTCATTTTTTCTTATTGAAATCCTATCTCCACGGTTTGACTGTGATGAAGTTGGAAAATCTAACTTGTCGGCCATGCTTAGGATTTCAAAAAAACTTTTCACCATCCTTTGAGATACTTTTATCGTATTTTTTATCCCTTTTGGATCATGAAACACTGAAAGTAAAATGAAATTTCAATATTACAATAACATATATATCTAGTAAAATTCCCCAAGTAAAGTCTGCAAAGGGTGGTCTTATCATGAGAAGGTAGAGGGGTTGTTTATGATAGATCCTCATTCAAGTAAAGTAGATCCAAATTCAGATATGAAAAGCAAATACATACGGATATGAAGGAGACAACATGTAATACTAAAACAGAAGAATAAAATATTAGGAAAGCAATTCTAACAATACTAATAAAGAAACAAGATAAGGGTCTATTTTTGCTTTTTGGAAAATAATTATTTTAGGAAATCTTTTCTTATTTTCCGATTTTGTTTGGAAAGTACTAAATATATTTTCTAGAAAAGAAAATTTCTATTGCAGATTGATAAAAATATTAACAAATCAGAGAGTATTCGATGATACTTTTACATGTTAAAGGTGATAATAATAATCTCTGAGTGTCCTTAAAGCATTGATATAGTGTTCAAAATTGAGATGATTGCGAAGGAAAATGACTTTCCCTGGAGAATGAGAGAAATGATCATTTTTCCTGCTCCTTGATTGAAAAATTAAATTATTGTTTTGGCCAGTCAATGAACGTCAAAAGATGACTAATTTTTTAAAAAATTTAAATCATACCAAACATACCCCAAAAGGAAATAAGAAAAGTTTAAAAAGGAGATGTTTCAAATTAAAAATTGAGAAAATTGTAAAGAAAAATGACTTTTGAAATAAAAAGAGTAATCATTTATCGGGCCCATTTAAATAAAAAAAATCAATGGTCGAACATGGATAAAATACATATTTTATATCTATTATATTTTTTTCGTGCCAAACATACCTTAAAGATGAAAAAAAAACTTTTAAAAGGTCATAATTCAAACATAAAAACAAAGAGAAGGGATGGATTTGGACTCCTTCAAGATTTTAAATTTTTAATTAAAGCTGCCTTGAAGTGATGAAATTTTGCAATGGATTCTTTTCTCACCTTATAAATTGAAATTCAAAAAAGTAGTAAATAAATAAAGGGAATATAAAATCGAACCTCCTTTGAAATCATGTCTAGTAGGGTATGTTGAACCCATTGAAAAATTATTTCTCTCACTCATTCTTTGAAGTGTAACAATCCATCTTTTAGCTCCGTATGCTTCACGACCACACAACAAATCTCTAAAGATACGATTAACCTGATATTTTTCAAATATTTGAACATGCTCCACCCAAGTAACCTGCAAGAGTAAAAATAATCAAGAAATCACAATAAGGTTAATTAAATTTTTGGAAAATAATGAGGACATGCACAACATAGTATGGGCCGGAGTTCAACGTTATTAAATGAAGACTAGCAACTCTGATAGCATGTTGAAAGGATGGTTATTGAATCTAACTCAATCATAAAATAAAACTTGTCAAGTTATGGAGATTTTCCAAGGCTATACAAGGACATAATGATCATTTTCTAAATCAATACGGGTACACTTAAACAGCCCCCGCTGCACGTCACAAAGCTGATCATTTGGAGAATAAATTAATAACATAACAAGGGGATCCAAAATTGGATAAACCGAGAATAAAGATAGTTTGATTCTTATATCATATTAGGAACAATAGACATCATAAAATAGGCATCAGTATCAGTAAATGTTCAATTATGTAACATACCCTTCAAAAAAAGAAAATAAGCTACATATAAATATAGATATATATGTTATCCGTTTGAGTTATAGAAACAACCTCATGCACAAATACAGAATAAGATTACATATTATAGGCCCAGTAATGTGGACCACGTGTATAGATGGAGCTTAATGCACATAGTTTTCCTTTTATATAAATAGTGAATAAAGAGAGGAAGTCATTCTTACCTTACTTTGGCCATTGCCCATATCTTGAATTACACAACCAGAAGGGAACTTCCAAGAATAACAAGGTGCACCACTTTGAATCTCATTGAATATATCATATGAAACATCCACCATGATCCATGTTGTTGCATCAAGTTGTCTACAACAACGTATGAAGAAAAACTCTCTAGCTTCAACTAGAGGAGATAAAATATGCAACTTTTCATACATCTGGATTCAAGAACCAAAAAAAATTAGACCATTGTATTAGTCAATTTTAATATTGATTTAATTTCTAGGGGAACAAAATCTAAAAGATGGATTAATATTTTACCAATTGTATAGAGCCTCCCCAACTACCAGAATCAAGAACTTCAATAGTTCTAGCTTTTGTGACTATAGTAGGAAACAAGTTCATCCATTTGACCTACATATACAAATCAATCATTTTTAAGTATATGATAAATTGTTAAACAATAACAATGACAACTGTCTCAAAATAAGCACTTATTTTCCATGTTCATCATTACATGTAAAGTCATCTTAATCAATATAGTATGAAAGAAATTAAAAAATAAAATGGCATCAGCTTATTAAAAAATAGCCAATTTTTGAAATTCATGACAATGTATTTGATTTCAAAAAATCATGACAGTATCTTAGATCTCTCACTTGCTCAAGTTCAAAATGCATGATATTGGCATGGTATTTTTCTACACCAAAAGTGGTAATCCAATGAATTCTTAAACACTGGCTACTTTTAAAAAATCAATCCAATTAGAGCGCCCAATCTTTAATATACAAAGCATATACATATATATGCTTTGTATATTAAAGATTGGGCGCTCTAGTTGGACATACATACATACATATATATATATATATATATATATATATATATATATATATATATATATATATATATATATATATATATATATATATATATATATATATATATATATATATATATATATATATATATTATAGATAGATAGATATAGGGAAAGCAAAACATGCCTTAGATTCTAGTATTGGCACGTTTAAATCCATATATCAATGTAGGTTCAAAGTAGATAATATCACTTGTAAATGAACAATTATAACATGAAAGTGTTTATGGAACTTACTGGATCAAGAAAATTATGGATCAACTCAACTGCAGTCATTGACACAATTCCACAATCCTTTGATGATTCAATTCGAGTCGTTGATGTTTCGTAAGGTAGAACTTGATTTGAAAATTTTCTTCCATAACTCTCACGGTGAATAGAACACCTCTCATCACTTGATGGATCTACCCAAAATGGATCATTTGTTTTCCAAAGTTCAACCATTTCGTTCATGGAAGCAACAATGGTCTCAAACATAATTGTTTGTTGCCTACTATCATGATGAAATTCATCATGTTCTTGTGGTGATGGAGACATTGCTGGGATATTATTAATATTTATTGAATGTGCTTGAACATTATTGTTATTCTGATTGTTTTCATGACAAAGAGCAGGATATTTAATGGGATAGCCACATATGTTTTGGTTCAGCAAATTTTCATCAGATGAATTTGAAGATGATCCAAGAGTCAATTTTGGTGGTGCCAAATTTGAATCCATCACAAAAGGCCTTCCAACAACACTTGAGATGAGATTTGATAATTTTTCACACTGCAAAAAAATAATTTGTTAATTTACTTACAATAATAGGTAAGTATTTGTAATAAACATGATTTTTGAAAATCTAAAAAGGATAAAAAGTGTATAATTTGCTATTAGTGTATATAATTTTAATTTTTTCACCAATTAATTGATTGTGAGGTCAAGACAATCTCTCTTGTCAAGTGAGGGGGCAACTCATAAGCACGGGCCAGAAACAAATCTAAGATATAAACATGATGAGTTAGGACTGCTTAGGTATTTAACACATTTAACACTCGAGTAAATCCCATTAAAAAAAAGGAGGACATCCTATTAGGATCTTTGTACCAGAGCCCAAACCTAAGACCCTTGGTTAGGGTTAGATGAACGTTATTCATACCATCACAACCCTCGGTAGTAGACTTCTAACGCTTAATTCTAGTATTTATAAAATTAGGGATCTTTAAACCATATATAACATTTATTTAAAGTTTAGTAATTTTTTGCATGTATCTATGCCTTGCGTAAAAAATACGAGATTCAAATGAACACAATGCTTATGATCTGCACCCACCTTAATATATATAAGGTGTAATATAGACATATATATATATATATATATATATATATGTAAACACCAACTAAAATTTCAATAAATATAATATGTCTGACTCCTTCATTTTAAATTATAAGTGATGTGCTAATACCCTAAATCCTGGATTAATCTATCGAGTTCAAACCATGAATTTTGCCTCTCTTTTTTTATATATAAATTAATTCTTTTCAAGACAACAAGATAAATTAAGAGCAAAAATGAAACAAAGTAAAATAAATAGGATATATAGAAGGTTTACCTGTTCTGTCAACCATTGATTTTCCGTTTTCATATTTTCTATATTACGTTCCCTTTCTTCTTTTCCAATAGGCGGTCCATCACATTTTGGGCACATAATATTCTTCATTGCCTCTTTCATTGCCTTATTTTCACTAAGTAATCTTTCTTTTTCTTTTCGAAGAGCATTGTTAATGGATCTCTCATTTTGAGTCTGATGAAATATATATAACAAAAATTAATCACATGTGGAATAATAATACAAACTGAACATAGCACATAGGTAATTAAATAATTATACAATTAATCATTATCTTAAATTTTTGAATATTCACAAACAAAGGGATCATCAATGCACGTTCCAATTAATTGAAGATTCATACATTGAGCAAGATGTGACTAGTATCAAAATTAGAATATTATAATAATTGAAGGACCAAAAATGCTACGTAGCCTTTCTTATAATGAGTGAAAATTATTTTTTCCACCCATCTTTACTCAAAAGTTCAATTTTCCATTATAATTCTGATCCACATACACTTTCTTCCTCCTATAAAATATATATTTTAACGAATTTTTACATAGATAAAAAAATTAGTCCATAAAAATTTAATGTACTCAACTTGCCCAAATTTAACTAGAAGTCCTAAACCACATATTATCTGCATTATTACTACTGCCCAAAGTTTCCATAGATAAAAACTTCTCTGTCATATCCAGAGCACACACCATATTTAAGCTTTACCATTTTATCCTCAGTTAGTCATCCACGATCCTCTTCTTCCTCTCTCTTACAATCCAAAATCTAACAAATGGAGTTAATATTAGGTCGTTAAATTCTCTCTCGGGATAATCAACAGTCTTGATAAAGACCTTAATCTTCCTTCCTAAGATGCAAATGAGTTTTATATTCCGTGCTATGAAAGGCTCTCAAGTTCTCCTCCTCCCTCAAGAAAATTGAATTGTCTACCACCAACCTAAAAGCTCTTGAAAATCCATAAGTGAGACTCCTTCGCATTCTTGTTCCTGAAACCGAAACCTTCATACTGATCATTACACCCCACCGGAGTAGACCTGATGTGACCATTTAAATCTGCTTCTATGAATAACTTCTTTGTGTGTGAACACCTCCAACCACCTCGTCCAAATTCTCCCAAAAAAAGCTTCTAGTCCTCGTCGTCCAAGCCCATTTGCAGCACTAACAAAATTCAAAGTGAACCCTCCAATTACTTACTTAATCGTCATCATTCTATCATTGATCCTCCTTACCTCAACCACTTCCTCCCTAAGCTCACAATCTGCTAAGATGCCTACTTTATTCCTATTCCTATTCCTCACACCTCCCGAGTACCACAACTTATACTTGTCAATATGACGTGTCTTATATCCTACTCATTCGGTCTTGTGGATACAACTTATCCTTCTTTTCTTGGGAATCTTCACTAGCTCTATGAAATTTCCCATCAAAGACCACACTCTTAGCATAAGTGTGATAAATATAGTCGTGTTAAAAAAAAAGAAATTACTTTGTTTTGTAATTGAAAAATTAACGAGAAACAGTTAAGTAATAAATCTTTGGTGAGTAGAAGTTGGATAATTGGGTTGTGGTCTATTTTAAGCCCAACTCAACCCAAATAATTTAATAATCCGCTCATTTGTTTATACAAAATTACAAATTATTGTGACTAGCCTGGGCTTCGTCCAGTCTGTCCAATTAATATTGCAAGATTTCCTTCAATAATCAAATAATCTTGAAAAGGAAAATCATTACTTCTTATTTGCAAAATCAAATTTTTCTGACTTTAAATTTTCAAAACCTAGTAAGAATTCAATTTTTTGTCCATTTAGTAGTTCCTTGCTAAGTTATGAAACTTGTTAGGGAGTTCATGTACTTTGAATAAGTTAACATGATTCTATCATTGATTTTGTTGAGCAACAACTCAATTGACTTGGAGGTCAGATGATGAAAATAATTTAAATAAAAAGGAACTTCTTTAATAAAATTCATATATTGATGAGGCAAAGAACATACTTTTAGATCTGTTGATCAATTTAACATGACAAAATGAGTGATTTAGAATCAATTATGAAATTGATTTTACGCGACCGGGAGGTAGGGGTGAAAGTGGAAGTGAACAACCTAATTATTATGAGGAAGAAATTATCTTATTTATTCACACATTCTAACAACTTAATTAGATAAACAATTTCACAAGAGATCCACTAATTCCCATTAAACCGATTAAACTTTTATCATCACTTTTTCTAGATTTTTGAAAATTTTAATAAAAAAAGAAAAATAATTTGTTGTTGTGTGTAAACAACAACAACAACAACTATGGCTAAATAATATATAAAAGAACTAAATAATTTAAATTACCTTTGTTTGAGTCCTTTTGTTTTGAAACCAAAACTTAACCTGCTTATGGTCAAGCCCTGCTTCCCTGCCCAATTGTTTTTGTTGATCCTCATCTGGATGCGGACATTTCTTGAAGAATCTATATTCAAAATTCACGAAGAAAAAACATTATTGATCATTTAAAAAAAAGTAAACCTAAAAATTAAAATAACAAAAAATTGTCATAAAAAACATGGTGGATTGGCAAGTATTTCTCCATCATTAATCGGGTCTTAAGTTCGAGCATTGGAACTAGAGCCTCAGAAAGGAACATCTAACCCTAAATGGGACTTGATTCCCCACTTCAATTTGAATTTGTCGGCCTCATATCAAGTACCAGATACTCACCAAAGATTGAGGAGCAGTAAGTACTATTTCATCCTTAACTAGAAGGCTCGTTATGAGTCATGGGACAAGAGTTGTCACCATCGATAGGGAGAGATTTATTCCTAAATTGAGACTTTTTTATGCGAATCTGAACTAAGCAAGTCCTAAAGCGGGACTTTTCAATGCAAATCTAGATTAGTCAATCCCTAAAGTGATCTTTTTTTAGATCTGGATTAGTTAGTCCCTAAAGATTTCTCGACACAGTTAAATAGGTTGCGCCTCAAAAGGGATATCAAACATCATGAGAAACAGATTGTTTATTTTCTTTTTGTGCAAAACTAAGAAAGAAATTGAAATTGAATAAACTCATCTTCTTATGCTAAAGTTAAATAAACCAATTCATTTATAAAGATGTATATATATAACAGATTAATCATCAAAATAAACTATTTCAAAACCATTTTAGCAACTCAATCACTCCAGCATTTAAAGAAAATAACATCATTTCTTTGAACAAACAAAAAAGATTGAACACATCTGAAGGATAAAATACTTTTTTAAAATAAAATAAAATTGATCTTACGCCTCCAGTCTTTGAATTTGTTCCATAGAATGTCTGTGGTATTGACTTTGCCTTTTCGATCTTTTTTGAGAATTTGATAATTCTCCAATCGGTTCTTTCCCAGAATCTGACATTTTTTGCTAATTTTCTGCTTGATAAAAAAATGACAAAAGAAACACAAAAAAACAAGTGTTAATCTATTTGATTTATTGTGTACACAATCAATTTATATAAGAAACAACTAAAATTAAACAAAGAGGAAAGAAATATATAAGAGAAAAAATTTACGCACCTTTTGATAGGTGAGCAGTGATAGAGAAAAAGAAATATAGATGGTCTATTTATATAGTAGAAAACAAGTTAATTGTACATAAGAAAGATGCATAGAATCTTATATAAAAAAAATAAGGGGGGGGGGGGGGGGGGGGGAAAAGGAACTCTTAAGAATACTAAGGATCTGTTTGGAAAGACACGCTAGTAATTAAACTTGGTGTAATTAGGTGCAATGATATTGTCTGACCTGTCTGGTTGAAAATGTAATTACTTGGTCAAAAAGTAATTTCACTCTCCAATTCCTAGAAAGGGGATGTGAATTTTTGGTAGTTACATGGTCTAATTAAAAGTTAATTACCTTTTAATTCTTATTTTTTCATTTTGATTTATTTTCTATTTCTATTATTATAAATTCTTTTTTATTTTTTCATTATTCTAAAATTTTCTTAAAGTTTCTTTTTATTGTATACTATTTATACTTTATTTCTTTCTCATTCTCAACATTTACTTCATGTGATTCTATGCAATTTTTCATATTTTCTATTTTTTTATACCATGTTTATTTATTTCATTAACATAATTTTCTAGTATTTTTAAATTAAAGTAGAATTCATTGTTGAGTAAGATTATAGGCTTATGTTTTCCTATTCTTTTCAATCATATTTATGAATGTTATGTTGAAATTTAATATAAAACTATATATTAAATTTTTATTTTGAGTTTAGAACTTATGTTATATTTTTTGTTTCATTTATTTTAGTAGTATTAATTTGAAACTTCACATTGCAAGTTGTTTGTTTTTTAATAGACTCGATAAATTATCTTTTTATGAAATACATAAATAATTTATGATATTTTATTGATATTATTAATCTTTTTATCCAACATGCATTTCAAGATGTTCATAGAAATTTTGTGCTTTTAATTTTTATGATTAATTCAATTGACGTAATTTAAAAAATTTAAATTAAATTATTTTTTTCATAATATTAGTTAAGGACATATGTTATTAATTAATATATTTTCAAAACATAATATATATTTTAAGTGTTTAATATAAAATCAGTTACCAACTTTCTTATTTTTCTAATATAAATTTTGAATAATTAACTTCTAATTTTCAAAAGTGGTTCATATACACTTCTACTAGTATACGTACTCGCGCGTTGCGTGAATATATAATTTTTTATTATTTTAATTTTTAATATTTACATATTTGTCTTTTATTTTTATGTTATAGTAATAAATAAATATATTTTTCTCGTTAAGAATTTATTAATTTAAACTTTTCATATAAAATATTAAATTCATAAGATTAAATGACACGTTGGTATATGTTGTATATGTTTTTCTAATTCAAAATGGCCATGCTATTCTTTAAATTCCAAAAAATGTGTAAAATTATAATATAAAAATTAGTAAATACAAAATAGTTTAATAATGATGCAAAAATATGCATAAAATGCAATGTTTAAAATTATTAATATATATATATATATATATATATATATATAATCGTTGAAATAAATTAATTACAAATAGTGAATCAGTTAATTATTGTTTATTTTTTACATTATAAATTCAAACTATTAATTTTCACTTGAGAAAATAATAATTTATAAGTTTATCAATGAATAGATGTCGAGGAACTTATCAATTTTAGTATTCTAATATATTAATTAATGCGTAAATTTCACTATTACAGAGTTTACTACTATTTTAATACTTAATATTTTAATACTACATGTAATTTTTGCTTATTATTTTCATCCCATAGTTATTTTAGTTTAATAATAGCAAAAAAATAATACTTACAATAATTTCTATTTCATTAACGAAGAAATCTAAAGCAAATTCAATAATTTTTCTAATTTCCCATTAAGAATACTGATTAAGGCCTTATTTATTTTCGTAAAGATTAAGACGTTTGAATCTGAATACACATCTGAATATTAAGATATACATTAAGATCTAAATTGGTAAATCTGAATAAACATATGAATATTAAGATGTTATCTCTGAATCTGAACACTGCATTATTGGGACTGTTTATTTTCAATATCTGAATGTGCATATGAAATTAAATATTATTAATAAAATATTATAAAAATCTCATTTTAGTAAAATAATTTTTTTATATAGAGTAGTAATATAATGTTTATGAGAGCATTTTATTTTATAATGGACATTTGTTGTTGTTATCGATCCAATAATTAATACTTTCTTATTTTTTGAAATCGTGCTAATATTATATCATGAATGCTTATCAATTTAAATATATTGATTAATTTATGAAAGTAAAAGATGTATATTAAGTTAGTACGAATAAAAAAAATTATAACGGTAAGCATATAATTAACGTTAATTAAATAAGAAAAAAACTTTTGTTGTGAAGTAGTAAAATTAAGATATGAGTCTTATTTTTGAGTCTGAATGGTGTTAAGAGTGTATTACAGATCTGATTCATTCAGATATACTCAGACCAATTAAGAGGCTTACAAGGAAATAAAACAAATAAACTTAATGAACTAAATCTGAATAATAAATATTCGGTCCTAAAAAACAAACACACTGAATGAAGCACATTTGATTGATTAAGATTCAGACCCTCATTAAGTGCAAACAAATTAGGCCTAAAATTATTTATGATCATTGTTAAAGTTTCTACACAATTGAGATAAAAATTGAATTTGTATACAAATAAAAATATTTTTGAACAAATAGAATAATTATGTGCACTATTAGAAAGTACCTTCCAGTATTATAATAATGGAAAATTTTTCAAAATGTCAATATTTTAACATTTAATAGGACTCATTGTCAATATTTTCAATATTTAGTAAAAATGTCAAAATTTTAATTTATTATGTATCTTATTTAAGTTTTTATTATTTTATTTTAATTTAAAGAAGGCAATTGTTAAATAATAGAAAGAATAAGATTTTTTAAAAAGGAACAATTGCTTAAAAGTCTCATCAGTTACAAATATTGAAAACTAAATACAAATTCGAGAAAAAAAAACACAGAACTCAATCCACTTGTTCATCAAATTTTATAGTATCGATTTTTAAATTTTCATTGAAAATACTCAATTTCTGTTGAAATGAACTTGATCAAATTACTTTTTTTTTTTATATCCAACCACGATTTCAATGGATCAGATTTTAGGGCCAAAACCGACTTTGGTGAAGAAGAAGAAAAAGATAGAATCGGAGAAGAAGGTTGCAAAGAAAGAGAGAATGGAGAAAAATTTTGTAAAAATTGTATTCATATTAATTTATAAAAATAACACTACACACACATTTATGATGTTAAATATCAAGTTATAAACAAACTTTTTAATAATAAACTACTTATAGCATATTATTATCAAGTTATAGCATATCAAGAAATAATATATTATTCTCATTAATTTTTTAAAATAATAATTAACTTATTTAAATAATTCAATTACCTTATTTAAACCAATGTAGTTAATTAAATTTATTATTTTAAGTTACCTTTTTTAAATAAACTCTTAATTAATGTAATTTAAATTAAATATTATATAGTTACCTTTTTTAAGATAACTACAAAATAATAGAGATTTTATCTCTAAAACAATTACAGTTTTATTTTAAGTTACCTTTTTTAAACAAACTCTTAATTAATGTAATTTAAATTAAATATTATATAGTTACCTTTTTTAAGATAACTACAAAATAATAGGAATTTTATCTCTAAAACAATTACATTTTTATTTTTAAAACTGTAAAACGTTATCTAAAATAAAATAAAATTATATTCCCCAAATTTTTGTTCTTCCCCAACTCTTTTTCAAAATCATTACCTCTGCACGCCTATCAAAACTTTTCACCAAAATTCGCACGCCTAATTTATTTTCACCAAACTTTCTCTCAAAATCACTTCTCTCTTAAGAGTCTTCTTCAAGAATTCTCAAATATTTGCATTCAAATCTTCATTTTTAGCACTCAAATCTTCAACTCTTGCGATAAACAAACCATACAATGTCGAAAAGAGGCAACGAAACCCCGAGAAAAAGTAGAAGATTGAATGAAGAAGCAAGCTCAGACAATTTTCATGCTCCATCTTTCAAAATTTTATCACAAACACAATCTCAACCTTCATCTGTTAAAGTTAAATCTAGATCAGGGAAATCAACAATAGAAAAAAAAACAAACAAACATCCAAAGGAAAATGAGAAGAACAGAAAAGGGAAAGAAAAGAAAAATGTAGATGAATCTGAGAAAAGGACGAAAGAAAGAGGAAAGAAGAGGAAAGGAAAAGAAATCGAGGAATCATCAGATTCTGAATCTAATTTGGTGGAAGAGTTGATAAAATCAAAATCCAAAAAACCAAGAGCATATGAAATCGATAATTCACATTTACAAGAAGAAGAAGAAACAGTTAAACCCAAAAAAAGTTCAAAGGTTAGTAAAAGTTAATTTTTTAAATTTTTTTTATGTTCTGTTATTTTTATTTTCTGTTATTTGGCTATAAAATAGTTAAAATATAAATTGTGTAAATAATGTATGAATTGTGTATGATTCATTGTATGAAATTACAAATCTCTTCATATTACAATATCAATTGCTGAAACATGTATTTTTTATTGATTACTGTATGAATTGTGTATGATTAACTGTATGAATTGTGTATGATTCACTGTATGAATTTTGTATGATTCACGGTATATATAAAATGTGTATGAATTGTGTATAAATTTTTTTGTATCAAGCTTTTTGATACTGTTGAATAGTAATATCCATAATTAGTTATACTTTATGTTTTGATTTGTATATTTTGGTTTTGTCACGACCCAAAACCGGGGCCGCGACTGGCACCCACATTTACCCTCCTATGTGAGCGAACCAACCAATCTAAACCTTAACATTTCGATATAATATGAACAGAAAGTAATGCGGAAGACTTAAACTCATTATTAAAAATCAAATCAATAACTATTAAAATTCAACATCTATTATTTCCCCAAAATCTGAAAGTCATCATCACAAGAGCATCTATGATCAAATTACTAAACTAAAAATGTCTAGGAAACTAAAACAAATAAAAGCTAGTCCCTGCCGGAAGTTCAAGGCATCAAGACTTGAAGAAGAAGATCCAGTCCAAGCTAGACGCATTAGCTCACCCTGAATTTCCGATGAAGTGAAGACTGGCTAGATTACTGTTGAGTTGAAGAAGACGGTCCGTTTGCTGCACTCCACAATTAACAAAGAAGAAAACATAAAAGTAGGGGTCAGTACAAACCACAAGTACTGAGTAGATATCATCGGCCAACTCAAAATAGAAGATAATATATATCAATAATATCATAAATCAACTATAAACTCAACATGTAGCAATAACAAGTACTATAATCATCAATAAGTACTATCAAGTTCATCCATGAGGACTCAAGCCTCATTACCATACTCATTTGGGAATTAAGTTCATTATGTTTGAGTATATTTATCATCTTTCAAGATTCATTATCTTTCTTCCTCTTGTGTCGGTACGTGACACTCCGATCCCCTATATGTGTCGG
>CM064971.1:71207755-71224029 GCA_032847665.1 Solanum chilense | reverse complement strand
TATGTGTCGGAACGTGACACTCCGATCCACTAATTCTATGTGTCGGAACGTGACACTCCGATCCACTAATTTCATTCTATCCGTTCATCAAGCCTTCTCTATACCAAGGCATCATCAATCCCATTACTTTAATTCATCAAGCCTTCTTTTATACCAAGGCATCATCATTAATGAAGTATATTAAAGTTTCTTTCAAGATTTGGGATTCAATAGTTTTTATCATGCTTGCTTTATCAAAATCACACAATCATATTCATGCAAGCATACAATTAAGCATATAGCAGGGTTTACAATACAATCAATACATATCATTCACTATCAAGAGTTCACTACGAATATCGTAAAAACCATAACCTACCTCCACCGAAGAATTGGAATCAACAAGCAATTTCCCAAGCTTTGATATTCCCTCTGCCTCTTGATCGATCAATTTCTCTCTCTCTTTGTTCTTTCTCTTTTTCTTATTCCAAACCCTCTTCCTTTTACCCTAATTAGTATCTAATTAAGAATAAAGGATGGCAATAATACCCCACTAATTAACTTAAGGTTACCTCTTTTAACCCCCAAGTAATTAGACTTATTAATATTAACCCTCTAACTTTATAATTAAGGAAAGAATAGTCCAAATCGTCCCTTAAAACTTAACCAGAAATCCGACTCCAGCTGGGATTACGCAACCTGTGACGGCCCGTCGTGCTTGCGACGGTCCGTCACACAGGTCGTCGCAGCATATTAGACTCCATTTTTCACTAAGGATTCCGTGACGGTCCGTCACGCATGTGACGGTCCGTCACTCACTTCCGTCATGACATTCAGAAACTCGTTCCCCGTACCAAATTCTCAAGAGTTGAAGTGTTTTGCAACGGAATATCACGACGGTTCGTCGTATCTGTGACGGTCCGTCCTGCAGGTCCGTCACAATTTACAGAGAGTCGATTTTAGAACACAATTTTCAGAATTCTAAGTGTTCTGGGACGATACACCCTCGACGGTCCGTCGTGCCCATGACGGTCCGTCGTGGTGACCGTCGTCTCAGCCAGTTTTTCTATAAATAAAATTTGCTGCTCAAAACTACTAAACAGGTCGTTACAGGTGTTGAATATATTGTGTATGAAAGAATGTTGTAAGTTTGTTTGAAATGTGTATGATTATATTGTATTATGTTTTGTATACTATGTGTATGAATTATGTATTTTTCAATATTATGTTGTAAGTTTGCTTGAATTGTGTATGATTCACTGTATTAGTTTTGTATTACATGTGTATGAATATGTGTATGATTAATGTATTTAATTTTTACAATTTTTTAGGAGAAGAAGACACAAACACATTTGTCTTCATGTATTAACATGAATGTGTTTGCCAATTTGTTGACCTTTTTAGGTCAAGATAAGTTTCAACAATTCCTAGATGAAACACCTTTTAGATTTTTTTATAATTTGCATCACATTAAAATTCAATGTCAATTGTTGAGATGTCACGACCCAAATCGGGGCCGCGACTGGCACCCACATTTACCCTCCTATGTGAGCGAACCAACCAATCTAAACCTTAACATTTCAATGTATAACAACAGAAAATAATGCGGAAGACTTAACTCATTAATAAAAACCAATTCAATAACTACTAAAATTCAACATCTATTATTCCCCAAAATCTGGAAGTCATCATCACAAGAACATCTATGATCAAATTACTAAACTAAAAATGTCTAAGAAGCTAAAACAAATAAAAGCTAGTCCATGCCGGAAGTTTAAGGCATCAAGACTTGAAGAAGAAGATCCAGTCCAAGCTAGACGCATTAGCTCACCCTGAATTTCCGATGTAGTGAAGACTGGCTAGATTTACTGTTGAGTTGAAGACGACGGCCCGTTTGCTGCACTCCACAAATAACAAAGAAGAAAACATAAAAGTAGGGGTCAGTACAAACCACGGGTACTGAGTAGATATCATCGGCCAACTCAGAATAGAAACAGTATATATCAGTTAATATCATAAATCAACTATAAAACTCAACATGTAGCAACAAAAAGTACTATAATCATCAATAAGTACCATCAAGTTCATCCATGAGGGCTCAAGCCTCAATACCATACTCATTTTGGGAATTAAGTTCATTATGTTGAGTATATTAACATCTTTCAAGATTCATTATCTTTCTTCCTCTTGTGTCGGTACGTGACACTCCGATCCCTTACTTCTATGTTTCGGTACGTGACACTCCGATCCCCTAATTCTACGTGTCGGTTCGTGACACCCGATCCCCTAATAATATGTGTCGGTACGTGACACTCCGATCCCCTAATTCTACGTGTCGGTTCGTGACACCCGATCCCCTAATAATATATGTCGGTACGTGACACTCCGATCTCCTAATTCTACGTGTCGGTTCGTGACACCCGTCCCACAATACTATGTGTCGGAACGTGACACTCCGATCCACTAATACTACATGTCGGAACGTGACACTCCGATCCACTAATCTCATTCTGTCAATTCATCAAGCCTTCTCTATACCAAGGCATCATCAATCCCATTACTTTAATTCATCAAGCCTTCTTTTATACCAAGGCATCATCATTAATAACGTTGATTAAAGTTTCTTTCAAGATTTGGGATTCAATAGTTTTCATCATGCTTGTTTTATCACAATCACATAATCATATTCATGCAAGCATACAATTAAGCATATAGAAGACTTTATAATACTACCAACACATATCATTCGCTATTAAGAGTTTACTATAAGATAGCATGAAAACCATAACCTACCTCCACCGAAGAATTGAATTCAAACAAGCAAATTTCCAAGCTTTGTGTTTTCTTCCTCTTCGATCGACCCCTCTCTCTCTCTCTCTGTTCTTTCTCTTTTTCTTATTCAAACCCTCTTTTTTTTACCCTAATTAACATATAATTAAGAATAAAAGATGGCAATAATAACCCACTAATTAACTTAAGGTTACCTCTTTTAACCCCCAAGTAATTAGACTTATTAACATTAACCCTCTAACTTTATAATTAAAGCAGGAATAGTCTAAAATGTCCCTGAAAACGTGTAAAGAAATCCGACTCCGACTGGGATTACGCAACCTGTGACGGCCCGTCCTGCTTGCGACGGTCCGTCATACAGGTCGTCGCAACGATCAGAACTCCATTTTCCACTAAGGAGTCTGTGACGGTCCGTCACGACTGTGACGGTCCGTCCTGCACTTCCGTCACGACGTTCAGAGAATCGTTCCCTGTACCAAATTCTCAAGAGTTGAAGTGTTTTGAAACGGGGCCTCACGACGGTTCGTCGTACCTGTGAAGGCCCGTCCTGCAGGTCCGTCACAGATTACAGAGAGTCGATTTTAGTACTCAAATTTCAGAATTCTAAGTGTTCTGGAACGAGACACCCTCGACTGTCCGTCGTTCCCATGACGGTCCGTCGTGGTATCCGTCGTCTCAGCCAGTTTTCCAGAAATAAAAGCTGCTGCTCAAAACGACTAAACAGGTCGTTACATGAGACACTTATTTATAATGGGGAATGAAAATGTTAGGGATGACTTTGACATTATGGGAAATCAAAGAATGATGAAGGCGCAATCAGTGAAAGTGAAGTTACAGGAACAGTTGCTAGCAAGAAGGGTGAACCTCGAACTCATAAAGAACAAGTTATGGACACCACCAATTATCCTACTCCAAAATTCTGTATCAGGAAGTAGAAATTTTCATAGCACAATGTATATTTATTTGAATGACTTGTTTTTTTTTAACTTATGAACAATTTATGTATTTTCCCAGTTTTTTTATTATGACTACTCTGATGGTTTTATATAAATTACTACTGATTATTACTAAATGTGTCTCACTTTAACATATATGAACACTGTATGAATCATGTATGAAAATCATATCAATTATGAATGTCATATTAAAATTTGATATATAGTACATAGTAATGTTAAATTATTCCATAAATTTGTTTTGCATGAATACTATACACTTTCAAATACAAATAGAAAGGGATATTAATTATATTACTGGTATGAATACTGTATGAAAAATGTATGAATTATATCATACAATTATACATTAATAAATGTGTATCACCATCTTGCATACATTATTCATACCAGTAATATACATACAATTTGTTTCTGTTTGTATTTTTATTATGACTACTGATGGTTTTATATAAATTATTACTGATTATTACTAAATGTGTCTCACTTTAACATATATGAACACTGTATGAATCATGTATGAAAATCATATGAATTATGAATGTCATATTAAAATTTGATATATAGTACATAGTAATGTTAAATTATTCCATAAATTTGTTTTGCATGAATACTATACACTTTCAAATACAAACAGAAACAGATATTAATTATATTACTGGTATGAATACTGTATGAAAAATGTATGAATTATGACAAATTATAAAATATATTTTTCACAATACAAACAGAAACAAATTGTATGTATATTACTGGTATGAATAATGTATGAAAACTGTATGAATTATAACATATTATAATTTAATATGTATAACATAAACATATATTATTTTTTTATATGCAAGTATTGAATTTGTATAAATGTATAAATTTTGTATGTAGTCCCCATTATGAATGCAATAACTGAATAAATGTTATATGAATTATTATTGTTAACATATGTCAATATATGAACAGTTGTATATACAATGTATGAAATTTGTATCAAAAGTAATATTATTCAATAAAAAAACATTTTATAACAATGTAATGCCTCAAAAACACAGATTTAACATTACGACATCATTGTTTTTGTACAGGATAATTTGAACAAGTCTTCCTATGTAACGACCTGTTTAGTCGTTGTGAGCAGCAGATTTTATTTCTGGAAAAACTGGCTGAGACGACGGACCCCACGACGGACCGTCATGGGCACGACAGACCGTCGAGGGGGTCTCGTTCCAAAACACTAAAAATTCTGAAATTTGGATACTGAAATCGACTCTCTGAACTTCGTGACGGAATGGCAGGACGGACCGTCGTGGGCACGACGGACCGTCACACATTTTCTACAGAAAATTAGTCTCTGAACTTTGTGACGGACCTGCAGGACGGACCTTCGCAGGCACGACGGGCCGTCACAAGTTGCGTAATCCCAGGCTGGGTCGGATTTTTGTAAATATTTTAAGGGGCGTTTTGGACTATTCCTGCTTGTAATTATAAAGTTAGTGGTTTAATATTAATAACTCAATTTCTTGGGGGTTAAAGGAGGTAACCTTGGAATAATTAGTGGGTTATTTTTATCATCTTTTATACTTAATTATATGCTTATTAGGGTAAAAGAAAGAGGGTTTGAATAAGAAAATAGAAAGAACAAGGAGAGGGAAAGAGAAACGATCGAGAGAGATACGAACGAAGAGGAAACACAAGCTTTGGGGAATTTGCTTGCTTGATCACGAATCTTCGGTGGAGGTAGGTTATGGTTTTGGTCTTACGAATGCCCCTGCTGCGTTCATGAGCTTGATGAACGGGATTTTTAAGCCATATCTGGATCTCTTTGTGATCTTATTTATTGATGATATACTGATATACTCCAAGAGTAAGAAGGAACATGAGGAGCATTTGAGAATTGTGTTGGAAGTATTAAGGGAGAAAAGGCTTTATGCCAAATTCTCCAAGTGTGAGTTTTGGCTAGATTCAGTGTCCTTCTTGGGGCACGTGGTTTCTAAGGATGGAGTGATGGTGGATCCTTCTAAGATTGAGACAGTGAAGAATTGGGTAAGACCTACTAATGTGTCAGAAACAAGGAGCTTTGTTGGGTTAGCTAGCTATTACCGTCGATTTGTCAAGGGATTCTCTTCCATTGCTTCCCAATTGACGAACTTGACTAAGCAGAATGTTTCATTTGTATGGACGGATGAGTGTGAGGAAAGCTTTCAGAAACTCAAGATCTTGTTGACTACTGCACCAATTCTTACCCTGCCAGTGGAAGGTAAGAATTTCATTGTCTATTGTGATGCATCCTATTCGGGTTTGGGTGCAGTGCTAATGCAAGAGAAGAATGTAATTGCTTATGCTTCAAGGCAATTAAAGGTGCATGAACGAAACTACCTGACCCATTATTTGGAGTTGGCCGCGGTAGTATTCGCATTGAAGCAATGGAGGCACTATCTGTATGGGGTCAAGTGTGAAGTCTACACAGATCACCGTAGTCTGCAGTATGTCTTTACTAAGAGGGATTTGAATTTGAGACAGAGGAGATGGATGGAACTACTAAAGGACTATGATTTTACCATCTTGTATCACCCAGGAAAGGCTAATGTTGTGGCAGACGTCTTAAGTAGAAAGGCAGGAAGCATGGGAAGTCTAGCTCATTTGCAAGTTTCTAGACGCCCGTTGGCTAGAGAAATCCAAAACTTGGCTAATGATTTTATGAGGCTAGAAGTAAACGAGAAGGGAGGATTTTTGGCCTGTGTGGAGGCAAGATCTTCTTTTTTTAACAAGATCAAGGGAAAACAGTTTAATGATGAGAAACTAAGTCGAATTCGGGATATGGTGTTGCGAGGAGAGGCTAAAGAGGCAATAATCGATGAGGAAGGTGTTTTGAGGATTAAGGGAAGGGTATGTGTGCCCCGTGTTGATGATTTGATCCACACTATTCTTACAGAGGCTCATAGTTCCGGTTATTCTATACACCCTGGTGCAACCAAGATGTACCGTGACCTGAAGTAACACTTTTGGTGGAGTAGAATGAAGCGAGACATTGTTGATTTTGTTGCCAAATGTCCAAATTGTCAACAAGTAAAGTATGAACACCAGAGGCCCGGAGGAACACTTCAAAGAATGCCCATTCCTGAATGGAAGTGGAGAGAATTGCAATGGACTTCGTGGTTGGTCTTCCAAAGACATTGGGTAAGTTTGATTCTATTTGGGTAATTGTGGACAGATTAACTAAGTCTGCTCACTTCATTCCGGTCAAGGTGACTTACAATGCAGAGAAGTTATCCAAAATCTATATCTCAGAAATTGTTCGATTGCATGGAGTCCCACTCTCCATTATATCAGATAGAGGTACGCAGTTTACTTCTAAGTTTTGGAGAACATTGCATGCCGAATTAGGTACTAGGTTGGACCTTAGTACTGCATTTCACCCTCAGACCGATGGTCAGTCTGAGCGAACGATTCAAGTGTTGGAGGATATGCTTCGTGCATGTGTGATAGAATTTGGTGGTCATTGGGATAACTTCTTACCCTTAGCGGAGTTTTAATACAATAATAGCTATCACTCAAGTATTGATATGGCTCCATTCGAAGCATTGTATGGGAGGAGATGTAGGTCTCCCATTGGTTGGTTTGATGCGTTTGAGGTTAGACCTTGGGGTACTGACCTTTTGAGGGATTCATTAGAGAAAGTGAAATCTATTCAAGAAAAGCTTTTAGCGGCGCAAAGTAGGCAAAAGGAATATGCAGATCGAAAGGTTAGAGACTTGGAGTTCATGGAGGGTGAACAAGTCTTGCTGAAGGTCTCGCCCATGAAAGGGGCGATGCGGTTTGGTAAAAGAGGTAAGCTAAGCCCAAGGTATATTAGACCATTTGAAGTACTTAAGCGAGTAGGGGAGGTGGCTTATGAATTAGCCTTGCCTTCAGGGCTGTCAGGAGTGCATCCGGTATTTCATGTGTCTATGTTGAAAAGATACCATGGGGATGGAAACTACGTCATTCGTTGGGATTCAATTCTGCTTGATGAGAATTTGACTTATGAGGAGGAGCCTGTTGCTATTCTAGATAGAGAAGTTCGCAAGTTGAGGTCAAGGGAGATTGCATCCATCAAAGTTCCATGGAAGAATCGACCAGTTGAAGAAGCCACTTGGGAGAAGGAGGCTGATATGCGAGAAAGATACCCACACCTGTTTACTGATTCAGGTACTCCTCTTCGCCCTTGTTTTTCTTCTTGTGATCGTTCGAGGACGAACGATGGGTAAATTGGTATCTATTGTAACGACTTGTTTAGTCGTTTTGAGCAACAGATTTTATTTCTGGAAAAACTGGCTGAGACGACGGACCCCACGACGGACCATCATGGGCACGACGGACCGTCGAGGGGGTCTCGTTCCAAAACACTTAGAATTCTGAAATTTGGGTACTGAAATCGACTCTCTGAACTTCGTGACGGAATGGCAGGACGGACCGTCGTGGGCACGACGGACCGTCACACATTTTCCACATAAAATTAGTCTCTGAACTTTGTGACGGACCTGCAGGACGGACCGTCGCAGGCACGACGGGCCGTCACAGGTTGCGTAATCCCAGGCTGGGTCGGATTTCTGTAAATATTTTAAGGGGCGTTTTGGACTATTCCTGCTTGTAATTATAAAGTTAGTGGTTTAATATTAATAACTCAATTTCTTGGGGGTTAAAGGAGGTAACCTTGGAATAATTAGTGGGTTATTTTTATCATCTTTTATACTTAATTATATGCTAATTAGGGTAAAAGAAAGAGGGTTTGAATAAGAAAATAGAAAGAACAAGGAGAGGGAAAGAGAAACGATCGAGAGAGATACGAACGAAGAGGAAACACAAGCTTTGGGGAATTTGCTTGCTTGATCACGAATCTTCGGTGGAGGTAGGTT
The DNA here is from genome assembly GCA_032847665.1 of Solanum chilense. NCBI lineage: Eukaryota > Viridiplantae > Streptophyta > Magnoliopsida > Solanales > Solanaceae > Solanum > Solanum chilense. The sequence goes on along the minus strand of CM064971.1, from coordinate 71,215,415 downwards.
ATGGTTTTCATGCTATTTGATAGTAAACTCTTAATAGCGAATGATATGTGTTGGGTAGTATTATAAAACCTTCGATATGCTTAATTGTGTGCTTACATGATGTGATTATATAATTGTGATGAATAAGCATGCTGAGGCTATTGAATCTCTAATCCTAAAGTTACTTTGTTAATAATGATGCCTTGGTATAAAAGAAGGCTTGATGAACTAAAGTAATGAGATTGATGATGCCTTGGTATAAAAGAAGGTTGGATGGACTAAAGTAATGAGATTGAGGATGCCTTGGTATAGAAGAAGGCTTGATGAATTAATAGAATGAGATTAGTGGAACGGGTGTCACGAACCGACACGTAGAATTAGGGGATCGGGTGTCACGAACCGACACGTAGAATTAGGGGATCGGGTGTCACGAACCGACACGTAGAATTAGGGGATCGGAGTGCCACGTTCCGGCACCAGGAAAAAATATGGATCGGAGTGTCACGTTCCGACACCAGGATAGTATATGAGGATCGGAGTGTCACGTTCCGACACCAGGATAGTATATGGAGCGGAGTGTCACGTACCAACACGAGAGGAATAAATATAATGAAATCTTGAAAGATGATAACATACTCAATTTAATGAACCTATTTCCCAAATGAGTATGGTATTGAGGCTTGAGTCCTCATGGGTGTATTTAGCGTACTTATTAATGATTATAGTACTTGTTGTTGCTACATGTTGAGTATTGTAGTTGATTTATGATGTTATCTGATATATATTGTTTTCTATTTTGAGTTGGCCGATGATATCTACTCAGTACTCGTGTTTTGTACTGACCCCTACTTGTATGTTTCTTTCTTTGTTATTTGTGGAGTGCAGCAAACGTCCCGTCGTCTTCAACTCAACCGCAACTCTAGCCAGTCTTCATTACGTCGGATTTCAGGGTGAGCTAATGCTTCTAGCTTGGACTGGATCTTCTTCCTCATGTCTTGATGCCTTGAAGTTCTGGCATGGACTAGCTTTTTATTTATTTTAGCTTCTTAGAATACTCTTAGTTTAGTAATTTGATCATAGATGTTCTTGTGATGATGACTTCCATATTTTGGGGAAATAATAGATGTTGAGGTTTTAGAAGTTATTGAATTGATTTTCATTAATGAGTTTAAGTCTTCCGCATTACTTTCTGTTGATATTATATTGAAATATTGGGTTTTGTATTGGTTGGTTCGCTCACATAGGAGGGTAAGTGTGGGTGCCACTCGCGACTCGGTTTGGGTCGTGACATCCTATTGTGTCCAACCTGATGGCATCTACTGCATGTGCTTTTTGTCTTCTTGAATTTCACATCTGCGAACCCCTTCCACCGTTCAAGTTTGGGTCTTCCTGCTGCTCTTTTTGGACCACGCAGCATCAATTTAGGATCTGAAATATAAATTGGTATATCCCATGTACTCTCGCACGGGATAGGCTCGACAGGAATGGCATAAGCATATTTGAAATTCTTGAGGCTATAAAAAGCAGAACATATGCTAACATGGGAATTTAACATATGCAATAGAACATGCAATTTAACATATGCAATATAACATGGGAAAAAAATACGACACATTAATAAAATATTAAAAAAAACTAACCTGATCAATTCCATTTGTCACCATGTTTAATTAAAATTGACACAATTTTCTCCATCAAATCAAATCTAAACTTTTTCAACCTTCAATTTTAATTGTTTTTCCAAAAAAAAAAACGATAAAATATGACAGAATTCGAATATATGAATATAGTTCAATTTCTGGAAAAAAAATTATACACGTTTATGGAAAGAAAGATAACAGAATACAATTTTTTAAGGATAAAAAATAAAAAATAATTACCATTAAAAACGGATTGAGATAATTAAGGTGCATATCTATAATTAATATATTTTAAAATCCCTTAAAAGGTGCACATTTTGTTATCAGTTAATAACAGTAACTACATTCAAGGAAATTATCCAATTTTAATTATTCATTTTTTAATTTTATTTTTCGTCATATTTAGAATAAATATTTACAATATTTTAATTTAAAGAAATGCTATAAGTTGATATATTAAATGTTATAGAATGAAAATCAAACTCTTATGCCATGACTTGAGAATATGACTACATAATATGCTATATACCTAATTTACACTATTAATTTTTGTTTGTCAATTGTTTTTCTTTTACTCAACATTTACATTTTTATTAAGAACATTGTATTTTTCTTTAGTTTGTAGTTATTCCAGCAGGTATGCCAAATTGATTTGTATTTCTTTAACATAGATGTATCTTAGTTCTTTCACAGTCAATTTGTATTTTTTTCAGAATCTTGTATCTTTCTTTAATTGTATTCATATGTATTGATTAGATTATATTGTGATATAATGAGTAATATTTTTGTAATACGAATAAAAGAAAAAGATATTTGACGGTTATGTAATACAATTTTGATCAATGTGATAACATTTTTAATTTTCATTATGAAAGTAAAATACCAATTTTAGTTTGAATCGTATAGTGAGCACATAAAATACAAAAGTTGTTGATATACAATTATGATGAAAACAATAATAAAAAAGAAATACAAACCTATTGTCATTGAAATTGAGATTGAAATACGAAATAAACACAATAAATATTCACATCAATTGAAATACAAAATTGACTTTGTTGGTATGTCATTATGATGAACACAAAAAAAAATACAAACTTTTCTAAATACAACGTGGGAGTTAAATACAAAATAATCACTGTAAAATGTGCAACACAATATGATATTCAATTTTAATTTGAATGGTAAAGTGAACACATAAAATATAAAAGTTGTTGGTTTACAATTATGATGAAAACATAATAAAAAATGAAATACAGAATTGTTGTCATTTATAATTGAGATCGAAATACAAAATGAGCACAATAAATACTCATTTCAATTGAAATACAAATGAGACTTTGTCGGTATATGTAATGACCCGGAAGGTCATTTTTGGAAATTTTGAATATTTGCTTAACTTGAATTAATTAATGGATGGGTGGTCATAGATAATGAATTAATAAATAGTTAGTGGGCTGATGTGATAATTTATTTAAGATCCTATACCATTTGTCCCTCATATATTAAAATAAGTGAGTAAAATTTATCACTTTTAGTACATAATTATTTTTAAAAAAAAAACAAAAGAAGAAAAGGGCGAAGGGTTTTCGGCATTGCGGCTACGAACTGCTCCAGGTATTCCTTCTCCGTGCATTAATTGCTCAAGTCTCCTTTAATTGTTGCACACATATGTTTATATATAAGAATGTATGGTAGGAAGAAAGAGAATTAGCAACCTTTAAAATTTAATTATTTTATAATATTTTGATGGTTGTAAACAAAAAAAAAAAAATAATAATAATAATAACCTAATCATTGGCAATGATTCATTGCCAAGATATGATCCAATATTTGTATGTTTGGCAAAAATTTGGATGCAGATTATTAATGTTCTGCAATTTTATTTTATTTTTATTCTTTTTTTTCATTTCGTAAAATCATTAACTTTAATATTTTCTTTTATTTATTTTTCTTTTCTTATTGTTCACATTATAAAAACAAGATATTATTAAATTGGGATGTGGGAAGTGATTGGAAAGGAAAATATATATAAAAATTTGTATTTTGTTAAGTTGAGAATGTATCAGGATAGTGACCTCTACTGATTAAGCCTTTGACTAGATGGAAGTATTGGAGAGTAAATTTATAGAAATATCCTTACTATTGTTAGCATATTATAATTTAAGTTTGTTATACTAAGATAGATAATTAATTGTTGGTGGATTATTAGAGTTGGTATTGAAAAAAAAAAAGGAGGGACTTAACCTTAGACTTGGAACTTGGAAAATATAATAGTTGAAATGTTAGTTGGCATCAAGAATTATGAATTTGATTATAAATTTGAGGTGAAATTTTAGGTCAAGATTAAACACACAAAGTGTGAGTGTTGTCAGTTCTGAAACCTTATTGTGAATATATATACTTGCATAGATTGCATCGATTTGGAAGCTCAACGGAAAGGAAAGGCTCAAGTCCCAAAGTGATTATTCGAGTGGTTAAGGCAAGTGGATTTCTAAACTTTTGTTAAGCGTATGAAATTCGTGTATTTCCTTGTGTGGTGTTGAGAACGATTTGGAGACTTGTTGCTTATTTGTTAGTGTTGTATTCCTTGCTGTAAATTGTGTTTTGTTATCAAAATGGTTATCTCCTCATTTTCATTTGAGCATGTCAATTGCATTGTATCTGAGACATGATTGTGGTATAAGGATGTATCATTTCGAGGGTCGTATCGCGCGCCGCGACGGATATTATATTTCGAGGGACGTATCGCGCGCCACGAAGGTTACTATTATCGAGGGTCGTGTCGTACGCCGCGACAGATGCATGGACAGATATGTCCCCCATGGGTCCCGGACTGAGAGACAGCGGGTGTGTATCGTTAAGAAAGACATGCATCACGATATTTGACATTGCATCTCATGGCATTGCACATTTTATTATTGATAAACTTGAACATGTGTTTTGTTGATCTTGTGATTGTTTCTCTGTGAAGCTTGAGACTGTTGAATATTGAGTAGTTATTGAGAATGTGCAAACTGATAGAGTGTGGTTAGTGAGTGGTGTGTTTGGTAAACTGTTAGGCTGTAGCGTGGAGGTTTAGATAGGGCGTAAGGAGTACCCGTATTTTGTTCACTTAACTTGTGTTTAGAGGTTTGCTTGTTGGGTACCGCGTGGTACTCACCCCTTGCTTCTACAAATTTTTGTAGGTTACGAGCCCGGATTTTTGTGATACCTTCCATTATCTTCGTTTCCGAGGCATCTTGTGGAAGATTGTGAGGTAGCTGCTTGTCATCTCAGCGAACTTTCCTACTCCAGTTTATGACTTTGTTTTTACTTGAAAGACAACTTCATTTTAGACTTCTATTTTATTTCAATTCTAATATTTACGTTAGAGGCTTGTGCACGTGACAACCTGATTTTGGGGATTGGATTAATATGACTTGGTTTCATAATAGGAATTGTTGTTGGATTGTCATTTACTTCCGCACTTTGTTAGATATTGGGTTTTAGGCTGACTTGTCTTGGTGGGATAAGACGAGTGCCATCACACCCATTTTTTTTTTGGTCGTGACCCATTATGATGAATACAAAATTAAAAAAAAAGTAAAACTTGTTTGTTATAAAGTGATATTGAAATACAAATCAAGCAAATTAAAATACAAAATTGTCGTCATTTGTGTTCTAAGTAGAAAATTGTGATATTGAAAAATAGAAAATTATTGATTAAGTTTTATACCTATAGTAATTTTCTTAGATTCTACCATTAGATAGTGATTTAATTTAGAGTTTATCAAACTCTAGCCGTGATTTCAACTACAGACAACAATTTTAAATGATTTAAACGAAAATAAATCTTAAAAAACGAATAAAAATGCATACCTTAGTAAAAGGGATTGTGTGAGTATATTTATAAAATATATTTTTCAATTTTTGAAAACACAAATAAGAAAGAAGAGAGAGATACGGGTTTTGAAATGATGAAGATTGAGAAGATGAAAATATGTTGCAAAAAGAAGAAGAAGAAGAAGATGAAGATGAAAATATGAGAGAGAAAATATTCCCTTTATTTTAAACATATGATATAGGATTAATTGAAAAATGTGTAATTAAGGTGAGCTAAAATAGGAAGTAAATGATACAAAAAATTTTCTAAAATTATGATATTTTGATATTTTCACTAATGATTATTAAATATGGAGGTTTGTACTAATTAAGTTAGGTTTTTTAATTAGTTTGCTAATTTATCTCAATTAAGAAATTTTTCAAAATGTCAATATTTTGACATTTAATAGGACTCATTGTCAATACTTTCATTATTTGGTAAAAATTGTCAAAGTTTTAGCTTATTATGTATCTCATTTATTTATTTTTTATTTGTTTTAATTGAGAGAATTAAATGCTAAAAAACAAAAAGGAGAAATTAAAGGGAGAGAAAAATACTAAAGCTGAATGATTGATTAAAACTCTAACCAGTTACAAAAATTCAAAAAAAAAATACAATTTTGTTCATAACATGATGCAAGTACTATTACGAATACATACATTTGTTACTTGGATACAATTTTGTTCATAACATGATGTAAGTACTATTGTGAATACATACATTTGTTGCTTAGATACAAAAAAATGTGATCATTGCATGTAAATGCAGTTCCCTGAGTAAATGATATATGTAAGAAAAAGTATTCAACTTGGCAAGCATAAAAATATAATAAGTATACATAATATAACTTAGAATCTACACACATAAAAACAATTTAGATAATAATGTTATTTATAAATCAAAATTGACATTTTCAAAATGTAATGATCTAATGAAAACACCAAACATGATACAATGACGATAAAATAATGGAATAAAATTGAATGAATCGAGATTTATCCTACTTTCAACAATTATGAATGATTTAGATAAAAATAAAATAAGAAAATAAATCTAAAAAAAATAATATAAAGATGAATACCTTAATTAATGGAATTTGTGTGAATTCAATTTCTAAAGATCACCAAAAATTACGGCAGAGAGATATGAGAAATTTGAAAATTGAATGAGAATATGAAAAGAAGATATGAAAGAGAGAGAAAAACTTTTTTTTTATATATATATATATAAGTCAAATTGGAAAAGAGATACGTATGAAACACGAATAAATGAAAATTAAAGATTTATATTTTTTTTTAAATAAAAATAGTTAGGTTACATGTATAAATAAATATGTATGTAATAGGAGTTTAATTAGGATACATATTATTTTTCAAATAATGATATTTTTACTAATATTTTTAAATAATAAAATTTTTACTAATTAAGTTATAGATTTTGACTAATTGGCTAATATTTCCTTTTGAAGGGAATTTGAAAATGGTAAGTTTGCAAGCCGCAAAATTTTTTAATTTTTTTTTTTTACTGTTTGCAAATATCCATACTTTTTTTAGTGTTGGCAACTTAAACTTCTCTGTCTTTTAACATTTTTATAAGTTAAAAAATAGATAGAGATTTTTTATATATAAATGAATTCTTCTTATTATTATTATATAAAATATTAAACATTGAACATATAAATGCAGTAATCTATTTATTTAAAATAATAGTGAATTATTATTTTTAAAATATTGAATTTAGAAGTTGCGGAAGATAGTTAACATATCAATTTGCAATAAAAATGTTTTGTGTTCTCAAAAACAAAATAAATGTATAGTAAAAACTCTATAAATCCTAGCTTTAAAAAAAAAAAATGAAACTCTAATATATTTTTAATCTTTTCAACTTTTAATAATAGATTCCCTAATTTTTAGAATTGATTTAAAATTATTTTTTAAAACACTCTCACATGTTTTTAATTTTTTTTCCATTTATATTTGTAATTTTTATTTTTTATTTTAAGATTTTAAATTAATTTAGTTAGTTTTTTTAATTATTATTATTATTATTATTATTATTATTATTATTATTATTATTATTATTATTATTATTATTATTATTATTATTATTATTATTATTATTATTATTATTATTATTATTATTATTATTATTATTATTATTACTATTATTATTATTA
>CM064971.1:71021177-71203002 GCA_032847665.1 Solanum chilense | reverse complement strand
ATTTTAAATTAATTTAGTTAGTTTTTTTAATTATTATTATTATTATTATTATTATTATTATTATTATTATTATTATTATTATTATTATTATTATTATTATTATTATTATTATTATTATTATTATTATTATTATTATTATATGTCTATTTTCTTAAAATTAGGAGGATGTGAAAAGATTGTTAAAATTAAAAATACTTTTCCAAAAAAAAGGGACCACACACGTAATTTGTAATTTTTTTTTCATTACAAATAATAATACAGATCCAGGCATCATTTGTTTGCACTTAATGGAGGTTTGAATTTTAATTATTCAGATTTAGCCCATTAAGCACACGTTATTAGGTCTGAATCTGAATCATTCAGATTCAACACATTAAGTTCATTTGTTTGATTATTTTGAAAAAGAAAAATTACATGAATTAATACATTTTAAAAAATAATTATTGATTTTAGCGATACTTTTTATTTATTACCATTTATAGCAATACTGTGATAAATATGTAATATATATTAAAAAAGAATTATTTATACAATATATTTGAATTATAATTGTTTTTGAAATATATTGTGTTTGTTTGGTAATAAATAGTCTCATTGTGTTATAAGGATATTAAAATGTGTAATAAATTTATTATTCATCATTAGAACTTGTATTTTATGTGAATAATAAATTGTCCATTATAATATGTATTTAACTTGTATTATAAATGAATTAAAAGTGATCAAGTGAAAAAAAAAATATTGTTATAAATAGTAAATATTTTATTATTATAGCACATTTATGTAAGTTTCCCTTTTAAAAACCTCTTAATGAGTGTAAGAGGTTTGGACGAATCATATCTGTAAGAGACTCTTAACAACATTCAGACTCATTTAATAAATTATCAAATAATAAATCATCGCTTTTCTGCTTTGGGCGTGCCTTTTTATCTTATAACTAAAAACTTTTTTTCTCTCTTCCTCAATCAAATACCATTTTTTTTCCTTTTGAACTGATAAGTTTTCCTAAATTCTTTCAAGTATTTTTTTATATCAATAATATTTTTGTAATGACGTATGTCAAAAGCACTGCTTGCAATAACTTATATTTTTGGTGTATTGTTGTTTATCGAGATTTTTGAATGAAAAAATAGTACTTCAAATCGTGATTATTAGAACTTTTCAAATTTTTTTATATGAAATGTGATCTATTTTGTTGAAATGAAATTTTTTATAATATTTTATTAATATAATGTTCAATTTCACTTGCACATTCAGATATTGAAAACAAACAACATTATTATTTAGTGTTCAGATTTAGATATCAAATCTTAATATTCAGATGTGTATTCAGATCAAAACACTTAAATTATTCAAATTTGTATTGAGATTCAGACCTCTTAATATTAATGAAAACAAATGAGGCCTTACAGTTATTTCAATTTTCTAGAACTGATTTAAAATCATTTTTTAAATAATTTTAATTATTTATAAAGTTTGATTCGTTTGGTGCTGACACATAAGCTCTATCACTTTTCCTATATATATATATATATATATATATAAATAGTTAAAATATATCATATTTGTCTAATGGGTGTGAAAATATTAATTAAATTTATTTATGTTTTTGATATATTTTTCAAAAAAAAATCTATATAGATATATTTGATCCTTTCGCAAAGTTAAGAGGTATATTAAATTATTCCCTGAAGTTAAAAGAAGTGCATTTGATCTTTCTCAACTAAGAGTCTTTTTTCTGCCTTTTTCAATTCAACTAATAATTTGAATTTATTATCTTAATAATCAAATTTGTTTATAAACTCATTTTCTTATAGAATCTATCATTGATTCCCCCTTTTTTGCAGATACAAAAAAATGACTTACAATGTAGCCTCAAAAAAATAATCTTAAATTATTTTGGTTTTTCTATTCATGCTTCTTTCTTGTTATTTCTCATAGTTTCACGCTAAAAACTAAAAGGAAAAGGATCTGATATAACCGTTAACTTAACAATTTATAGCTAATATATCTCTTGTTGCAAAAGTGACTCACATATACTCTTACTATTACACAAATGACTCAGGCATGACACTTTTGCAAAGTAAAGGGGTACATTGGAATGGAGTGATAAGTAAAACGTATAGAGAAAGTGTCGTTAAAAAATGAAAAGTGTTAAAAAAAATTATGGAATATCTTTGATGAGTAAAGAATTTTGGACTCATTTTAGCTTCTAGTGTACCAAAAGTAATGTTCTCAATGTCCATTTACAACTTATTCTGATAAAAATGTATTTGTATTTAAGTTATGATATCATAAACATGGAGGTAAAAAAGATCAAAAAGCAGCCAAAAGACTTGAGAAAATATACAAAGGCGACACTGAGTGTAACCCAAGTTGACTCAGTACATCGTCGAAGATTACAGATCTTAACCCCCAAGTTCATCTCAGTTTGGCAATATCACAGAGCACTTGACGTAGCGTCGGAGTGATTCGGTGTATCATCAAAGTGATTCGGCGATGGTCATTGGTGTCGTTGAATGTAACAGGCACCTAAAAGAAAAATCAAAATTGAAAAAATCCGAGTGGCGATGAACTTAACCATTTAACGCAATAACCCGACCTTCTCGACTGTCTCGACTTAGTTTAGTGAAATAACACTGAAATGATCCATTCCGATCCTTATGAATATGTCGATGGTGAAAGAATTTGGATTAGAAAGCTTTTCGGATAGTAACTTAAAAATTTTAGGCTAGGTCAATCTCAGAAGTAATCTGAATTAGGTGCCTCTAAGACCATATGATAATCAGTGGGGTTAAATGTATGGGTTTGATGAAAATTTTCTTATGGTCAAGACAATAAGGAACACGTAGGGCTTCAAAAGTGATTGTAGCTATATGTATTGACTAGTGTTTACTATAATGTAGTAAATTGTTTACACTCATATCTTGGACTTGCCGTGTAATCTTACCAGAGGTTTGTGTACTATATTGTACATGTTCTTTTCTTGTTAAGTATAAGTCATCTTCCGCAGCAGAGATGAGATCATACTTAAGAGATATTTGACTTTAAATCCAAGGATGGGCTACTCTTTCAGGTTATCATGTATTCTTCAATCATTTCTTGTCTTTTCTTTCGAACACAAACATTAGACTAGTAGATTATGTTTTCTAAGTTTTTAGGGTTGCATCCCTATTATTGATCACATCGGGGTCGTCTTAACCCCTAGGCCACTAAATCCATTGTTCGGGGCCTCATATTTTTTTTGGGACCCCATTTTATTAAAAAAAATACTTCTAAATGTTATTTTTTTAAAAAAAAAAAAAGTTATATGTACTATGAGTGCTATGATTTCTACTACGGAAAGAACATATGTGATGAATATAAATCTGATTTTCGTTAGAAACAATTTGATGAAAATATGAATAAGAAAATCACTAAGTCCCCAAAAGAATCTTTAGAGATGATTACTTTATATATGTTGAGTAGATTAAAGTATTTTTTCACTTCAAAATAGATTTGAACCAATTGAAGCATATAAGAATATTTTTGATTTCTTATTTAGTGGTTAAATATTGAGATTACAAGATGATGAAAATTTTAAAAAAAAATATAGTCTTAACCTTGAACTTTCTTTAACCCATCATAATTATTCTGATATTGATGGCTTAGATTTGTTTTTTGAATTAAAAGTGTTAAGAAAAATAATAAAAGTAGAAGATAATGATCTAATAAAAATATCCAACTAAATTTAAAAAAAAATGTCTTTTCAAATATACATATTGCTTATAGGATAATGTTGACAATTTTTGTAATCGTTGCCTTAACCTATTTTTTTCCGAAATTAAAATTGATTAAATCTTCTTTAAGATCAACAATATCTCAAGATAAATTGAATGAATTAGTTATATTATCAATTGAAAAAGGATTACTAAAACAGATCGATTATAAACCAGTATTTAATCACTTTACATTTAAAATAACTAGAAAGTATATTTTAAATAAAAGTATATATGATAAAAAAAATAAGGATCCCTCTCTTAAGTTTCTTTTTAGACTCCCAGTGTTGTTGAGTCGGTCCTGAATTACATTAGAGTTTTGGTACTTCCACTTTCAGTTCTTAAGACTTTATTTTGCATGAACTAGTTGACTATTGAATGAGTTTATTCATTTTCTTATTTCCTTTTAAACCTATTCTCTTTATATTTATTTGATGTCTTGAATTTAGAAATTACATATTGGTTTAATTTTTGGTTAGTAATTGGTTCTTCCACCATGTGATTTAGTGTGTGTATCATTTACGATAGTCTAGATCATGACTGACAAAAAGAGCAATTGTGAAGAAATTTGTAAATGTATAAATAGTTTTTTTGAAGAGAGATAACAACACTTTTTACCATTTTGAATTTTCTAGTACTCTCTCCAAAAACCTTACTATTGAGGATTAAGCTTAAACTTAAAGGTTGTATAGAACCTTTTTGAGATTGAAGGCCGCAGGGATTAACATATTAGAATTTCGAATCAAGTAGCTATAATGGATGAAAATTTTAGTATATTTCTTTTACCTTTCGTTATTAATAGCTAATATATCTATTCTTAGAGTTGTGTAATGTATGAATGATTAACTTATAATTGGTTTTTGTTTAATTTCTTTAAAATGTTGAAATGATATGGGTTCAACAACTTTTTATGTTTTCATCTATAATTTAAGGTTGCAAACTATTATTACTTTAGATCGCTAATATACTCGTGAAATATCATTAGTGATAATGACTAGATATAATTCAATTGACAACTGTAGCTTAAAATAATTTTGTTGAGCTAAAGTATTAGACTAATTTTAGTGCATTACATGTTAGAAATTGATAAAAAAAAAATCCACATGATTTGTGATAGTTGATTGCTAGATAGTTATCCTTACTTATAATCTAGTTAACTCATTGATATTCAATAGAATTTAGCAATTAGCAATACTCAAGTTACAAAATTTTAATCCATACCAGCACACTCGTCTTCAATTTTAACAATCAGATTCATCGTTATTTAAAAAGGCACCGCATACAGAATAGTAAAAAATTTAAATATGATGCCAAAGGAGATGAAAAAACTAAGAAATTTTGATTCTAGTTCCTCGTGAATTACTCTCACGAAGCCGAAATCTCTAAATAGAGGTTCATCAACAATTTCTTAGTGCCCAAGTAGGCTAGGAGGCTAAAAAAAAAATTTAAATTGCCAACATATTTTACTAACAACTTAAGTTTGTTAGTAATCAACTAACAAATTACCAAGATATTTTTAACTGAATTATATTTTAAAACTTAAAAATAAAATTCTAACAGATTACCAACTAAAATCTTGCTAACTAAGTATTTTAATTTGTAAATACAGCAAAAAAAAGGCGCTAAATTAGCAACATTCTATCAATAGATTACCAGCTAAAGTTTTACTAACACACACTTTTTGTTGGTAATATTACCAACGAAGTATATATCGGTTGTAAATATGAGAAAAAAATTATTTATATAATTTCCTAACATATTACCAATGAATTACTAACTAAACATTTATCAACGGTAAGATTGTGTTGCTAAATTTATCAACCACATATAAATGTGTTGGTAATTAGTAACGAAATGTAATTTGTTGGTAAACTTGAACCAATATCCAATTAGTTGGAAATCATGCCGACGAATAAATATTCTAGTTAGTAAATTACTAACATCACTAAAATAGTTGGTAATATACCAACAATCATTAATCCATTGGTGAAATTTACCAACATATTAATTATTAGTTGGTAATATTGCATATGAATGTTTAGTTGAATAGTAATTATTACCAAGTGTAATAAAATGTATTAGTAAATTATTAATTCCTAAGTTATATTTGAATAGTTGGAAAAGTTACCAATTTAAGTTAAATTTTTTGGTAAATCAACGTCTAGTGTTGAGGCTTTCATATTCAGTTTGTGTAGTTAGGCTTTAACTTTTAAATTTTAGTGAAAACTTGACTTTGGTCAATATTTTTGGTAAACGTACTTGGATTAGAACTCTATCGTTGTCATTAGCTTTCAAAGGTAATTTTTTATCTAACATGAAGGTTGGTTCAAAGTTTGAGGCTTCCATTTTTTTGTATGTGTCTTTAGATGTTTTAAATCTTATGTTTTGACCAAAATTTGACTTTGGTCAATATTTTTATGTACGTGCTCAGATAAAATTTTGTCAACATAATTAACTACAACGGTCATTTTTTATCTAATAAGATGGTTGGTTTGGGTTTTAGGCTTTCATTTTTAGTGTGTGCCATTAGGTGTTTTGACTTATAAATTTTGGCCAAAATTTAACTTCAATCAATATATTAATAAACGTGCTCAAATGAGAATTTCGTCAGTGCAATTAGATGCGGAAGGTTATTTTTTATGTAATAAGATAGAGGGTTCGGGTTTTGAGGCTTTTATTTTTAGTTTGTGTCGTTACGCGGGTTCGGGTTTTGAGGCTTTCGTTTTTAGTTTGTGTCGTTACGCATTTTAATTTTTTTTTTGGCCAAAATTTCACTTTAGTCAATATTTTCATAATCTTACTCGAATGCAGTTAGACACACAACTTCAGTTTTGCCTCATAGGATGGTTGGTTTAAGTTTTCAGTTTATTTTCAGTTTGTGTCGTTAAGCATTTTAACTTTTTAACTTTTGACTAAAATTTAAATTAGGTCAATTTTTTTGTGAAACATGCTCAAATTTGAATTTCGTCAGCGCGTTTAAAAACTTTGGAAGGTCATTTTCCGTCTTATAGAATGGTTGATTTGGATTTTGAGGTTTTCATATTTAGTTTGTACTATTAGGCATTTTAACTTTTAATTTTTGACCAAAACTTGACTTTGCTTAACATTTTTTGTAAACTTGCTCCGCTGAGAATTTCGTCAGCGCAATTAGCTTCAGATGGACATTCTTATATCTAATAGGATGGTAGGTTCAGATTTTGAGGCTTCCGTTTTCAGTTTTTGTTGTTAGGCGTTTTTAACTTTTTTGTTTTGGCCAAAAAATAGTTTTGATCAATATTTTTGGTAAGCGTGCTCAAATTAATTATTTGATACAATGATATGTGCCATATTGAGATTAGTTTAACTTCTTATCATGGATTTTTCATTGTTTCGTTCAAATATGATTTATAAAATTGATATTAATATTTTTGAATTTAAATTCGTGCTCTTAGATTTTTTAATGCAATAAATAATAAATATTTTACTATTAAATAATCATTTAGTTAATAACATTTTGAACATATTGTCAATTAATCACTGACCTAACATTGAACTTGAATGATATATTACCAACAAACTAACATAAATAAGTAAATTTATTCGAAAAACAAATAATCATACCAACATATTTAAAATAGTCTCATTATATATTTGAATATAAATGTTATGGGACTAACGAGAGACGTTCAGAATATTGGATAAAGTGAAATTTTTTCTTCCACTAATCTTATTTTAGTTACCTTCTGAAATAGTGACTTATTTTGATCATTTTTATTTTTTTGTGGCTTATTTAAGTTCCAAACTCAATAACAAATTCATTAAAAATAAAAAGTTGAATCATCTCCCCCCACCCCCCACCCACCCACCCCACACACAACCTAATATCTTATTTTTCTTCTTCCCTTTTCTTATTAAGCAATTTCAAAATAAATCTCAAATGAAATATAGATTTAGTTTTTTCTTGTCAATGCAAATAATGTTCAAAATGAAATCATCTGCTAAGATGCAAATTGGTGTGGCTTATTTAACGACCTGTTTAGTCGATTCGAGCAGTAGATTTAGTTTTGAAAATAACTGATTGTGTCGACGAGCCACACGACGGACCGTCGAGGGTCTCGTTCCAAAACACTTCAACTCTGAAAATTTGGGTACGGGGATCAACTCTCTGAACTTCGCGACGGAACTGCAGCACGGACCGTCGTAGACACGACGGACCGTCACAGACCTTTCTACTGAAATTGAGTCTCTGAACTCTGTGACGACCCTGCAGGACGGACCGTCGCAGGCACGACGGGCCGTCACGAGCGGCGTAATTCCACCTGGGTCGGAATTCTGCTAAAGTTTTTAAGGGCCGTTTTGAACCATTCCTGATTATAATTATAAAGTTAGTGGGTTAATGTTAATAAATTAATTACTTGGGGGTTAGAGGAGATAACCTTGAAATAAATAGTGGGTTACTTTTATCATCTTTTATACTTAATTATATGATAATTAGGGTAAAAGAAAAAGAGTGGGAATAAAAAAAAAGAGAGAACGAGCGAGAGAGAGAGAAGAACGAAGAGACAGCAAGGGCATTGGGGAAGTAGATTGCTTGATCACGATTCTTCGATGGAGGTAGGTTATGGTATATGATATTTCATAGTAAACTCTAAATAGCGATTGATATGTATTGGGTGGTATTGTAAAGTCTTCTATATGCTTAATTGTGTTGTTGCATGTTGTGATTATGTAAATGGTGATAGATTATAATGATGATACTGAAGAATCTTAAAAACCTTTAATCCACTCTATTAATGATGATACCTTGACAAAAAGGAAGGTTGATGAACTGGAAAAATAATGAGATTAGGGGATCGGGTGTCACAAATCGACACGTAGAATTAGTGGATCGGGTGTCACGAACCGACACGTAGAATTAGGGGATCGGGTGTCACGAATCGACACGTAGAATTAGGGGATCGGGTGTCACGAACCGACACGTAGTATTAGGGGATCGGAGTGTCACATACCGACACGTAGTAGTAGGGGATCGGAGTGTCACGTACCGACACCAGGAGAATAAAGAGAATAAATCTTGAATTATGTTAATATACTCAATTTAAAGAAACCTATTTCCCAAATGAGTATGGTGTGGAGGCTTGAGTCCTCATAGATGTGCCTGGGTTGTGGCCAATGGTTATGGTACTTGTTGTTGTCACCTGTTGAGTATAGTAGTCGATTTTATGTTATTATCTGATATATATTGCTTTCTATTTTGAGTTGGCCGATGATACCTACTCAGTACGTGTTCCTTGTACTGACCCCTACTTGTATTCTTTTTCTTTGTTATTTGTGGAGTGCAGCAAACGTGCCATCAACTTCGACCCGTCCGCAACTCTAGCCAGTCTTCATCATATCAGATTTCACGGTGAGCTATTATTCCTAGCTCGGACTGGATTCTCTCTCATTCGTGTCTTGATGTCCTTGAAGTTCGTACATGGACTATTCGTTTACTTATTTTAGTTTCTTAAAATACTCTTAGATTTAGTAATTTGAGGATAGATGTTCTGTGGTGATGACTTCCAGATTGTTGGGAATAATAAGTATTAAATTTTAGAAGTTATTTATTGGTTCTATTAATGAGTTTTAAGTCTTCCGCATTGTATTTTGTTCATTATGGTTGAATTATTGGTAAATGATTTGGGGTTTAGATTGGTTGGTTCGCTTACATAGGAGGATAAATATGGGTGCCACTCGCGGCTCGTTTTGGGTCGTGACAAACTTGGTATCAGAGCATTAGGTTCGTTGGTCTCATCACACAAGAACGAGTCTAGTAGAGTTTTAAGGAACGGTAGGGGGACGCCTTTACTTTTCTTTGAGAGACTATAGGACTTTAGGAAAATTCCATTCTTTCTTTCTTTCATGCTATTACTTGGATCCAATTGGTATCTAGGTGATACAAATTGGTATCTGACATCCTCACTCTATTTCGCAGATGGTTAGAACTAGAGCAACAACTGTGCCAACACCAACACCGGCAAGACAGGATGCGTCTGAGCCAACCACTGGGGCTGTAGCTCGAAGAGGAGCAGTGGCAAGAGGCCGTGGTAGAGGTCGCGGGAGGACGTCCTCTAGAGGTAGAGGACAAACACCTGGTCCAGCTAGTACTAGGTCGGTGACTCTTCCACCGATTGATGAGGTAGTAAGAGAGGGTGAGGAAGGGGAAAATGAGCAAGTACAAGATGAGGAATTACCACCCCAACCTACCCCAGAGATGATTAACCAGTTTCTTGCTTATCTTAGCGGGTTATCTGATCAGGGACAGGCACCTCCAGTGTTTTCTGCACCAGCACCTCAGGTTCCAGGGGTACAACATGCAGCTGCTGTGGCTCCCCGCATGGATGCCTCATTGAAAATAAGCACGTTTCCTCGATTGACTACAGGGCCTATAATGACGAGTGATCAGTATGAACTTTTCACTAAATTCTTGAAGTTTAAACCTCCAGTCTTCAAGGGTGCTGAATCTGAGGATGCTTATGATTTTCTGGTTGATTGTCATGAGTTGCTACATAAGATGGGCATAGTAGAACGATTTGGCGTTGAGTTTGTGACCTATCAGTTTCAGGGGAACGCCAAAATGTGGTGGCGGTCATATGTTGAGTGTCAACCAGCACAGGCACCGCCTATGACTTGGGAATCATTCTCTAACTTATTTATGGAGAAGTATATACCCCGGACTTTCAGGGATAGGAGGAGAGATCCTGAGCCTGGAGCAAGGCAGGATGTCGGTCACTGCTTATTAGGCTAAGTTTCGTGCACTATCCAGGTATGCCACCCAGCTTTGCTTCAGTCCACAAGAGCGGATTCGCCGTTTTGTAAAGGGATTGAGGTCATATTTGCAGATTCTAGCCTTACAGGTAGCTGCTTCAGCGAAATCCTTTCAAGAAGTGGTTGATTTTATGATAGAGGTGGAAGGGATGAAGCCGGACGACTTCACCCTGGCGTCGATATCTAAGAGGTTCCTTAAGGGAGGTGAGTTTAATGGTTCTTACTCTAGAGGGCAGAGTTCGGGAGGTTACCCAGCCCGACCTATTCAGTCTTCACTGCAGGCTGTAGCTGGGGGTCCATCGCAGCCAGCCAACATTCCTCTGAGTTTGGAGGTTACCCCCAGACTTCGTCATTCTCACAGAGACCTATGCTTGAACCCAGAGAGTGTTATGGATATGGGGAGACAGGACATATTAGGAGATATTCTCCAAAACAGAGTTACAGACCCCCAATAGTCAGAGGTAGATGTGGTCATGGAAGAGGCCGCTATTCTGGAGGACGGGGTGGCCAAGGTAATGGAGGTCACCAAATCAACCGGGGTGGCAGGCAAACTGGATTTACTGCAGCGCAACATGGTAGGGGCAACGGGCAGACAGGTGATAGGGCCCATTGTTATGCTTTCCCTGGGAGGTCTGAAGCGGAGACATCTGATGCTGTTATCACAGGTAATCTTTTGGTTTGTGATTGCATGGCTTCTGTATTATTGATCCTGGATAACATTTTCATATGTATCTTTCTCATTTGCTATTGGTCTTGATTTACATTGTGATTTGCTTGACATGCCCATTCGTGTCTCTACTCCTGTGGGTGAGTCTGTGATAGTTGAGAAGGTGTATAGGTCTTGTCTTGTGACTTTTGTGGGGAACAATACTCATGTAGACTTGATTATTCTAGAGATGGTTGATTTCGATGTAATTCTGGGTATGACTTGGCTTTCTCCAAATTTTGCAATTTTAGATTGTAATGCTAAAACTGTGACATTGGCCAAGCCTGGGACACATCCGCTAGTATGGGAGGGTAACTATACTTCCACCCCAGTTTGTATCATCTCCTTCCTCGATTGAGTCTGTTTCGATAGTCCGTGAGTTTCTGGACGTGTTCCCTGCAGACCTTCCTGGTATGCCACCAGATAGGGACATTGATTTCTGTATTGATCTGGAGCCGGGTACTCGCCCCATTTCCATACCCCCTTATAGAATGGCTCCAGCAGAGTTAAGGGAGTTAAAGACCCAACTTCAGATGTTGTTAGGTAAAGGCTTTATTAGACCAAGTGCATCCCCTTGGGGTGCTCCTGTTTTATTTGTGAAGAAGAAGGATGGGAGTTTTCGGATGTGCATAGACTACAGGCAACTAAATAAAGTAACTGTTAAGAACAAGTATCCTCTTCCTCGCATTGATGATTTGTTCGATCAGTTACAAGGTGCTTGTACCTTCTCAAAAATCGATTTGAGGTCTGGTTATCATCAATTGAAAATACGGGCAGCAGATGTACCAAAGACTGCTTTTCGAACCAGGTATGGGCATTATGAATTCTTAGTAATGTCTTTTGGACTAACGAATGCCCCTGCTGCGTTCATGAGCCTGATGAACGGGATTTTTAAGCCATATCTGGATCTCTTTGTCATTGTGTTTATTGATGATATACTGGTATACTCAAAGAGCAGGAAAGAACATGAGGAGCACTTGAGAATTGTGTTGGAAGTGTTGAGGGAGAAAAGACTTTATGCCAAATTCTCCAAGTGTGAGTTTTTGCTAGATTCAGTGTCCTTCTTGGGGCACGTGGTTTCTAAGGATGGGGTGAAGGTGGATCCTTCTAAGATCGAAGCAGTGAAGAGTTGGGTAAGACCTACCAATGTTACAGAGGTAAGGAGCTTTGTTGGTTTAGCTAGCTACTACCGCCGATTTATCAAGGGATTTTCTTCTGTTGCCTCCCAACTGAAAAATTTGACTAAGCAGAATGTTCCATTTGTATGGTCGGATGAATGTGAAGAAAGCTTCCAGAACCTCAAGACCTTGTTGACTACTGCACCAATTCTTACCTTGCCAGTGGAAGGCAAGAATTTCATCGTTTACTGTGATGCATCTTATTCTGGGTTGGGTGCAGTGCTAATACAAGAGAGAAATGTGATTGGTTATGCTTCAAGGCAATTAAAAGTGCATGAACGTAACTATCCGACCCATGATTTGGAGTTGGCCGCAGTGGTATTTGCATTAAAGCAATGGAGACACTATCTATATGGGGTTAAGTGTGAATTCTATACAGATCATCATAGTTTACATTATGTCTTTACTCAGAAAGATTTGAATTTGAGACAGAGGAGATGGATGGAACTACTGAAGGACTATGATGTTACTATATTGTATCACCCAGGAAAAGCTAATGTGGTGGCATATGCTTTAAGTAGAAAAACAGGAAGCATGGGAAGTTTAGCCCACTTACAAGTTTCTAGACGCCCATTGGCTAGAGAGGTCCAGACTTTGGCTAACGACTTTATGAGGCTGGAAATATTAGACAAAGGAGGATTTTTGGCCTGTGTGGAGGCAAGATCTTCGTTTCTTGACAAGATTAAGGGAAAACAGTTTGATGATGAGAAGCTGAGCCGAATTCAGGATATGGTGTTGCGAGGAGAGGCTAAAAAGGCAATAATTGATGAGGAAGGAGTTTTGAGAATTAATGGAAGGGTATGTGTGCCTCGTGTTGATGATTTGATCCACACTATTCTTACAGAGGCTCATAGTTCAGGATATTCTATACATCCTGGTGCAATCAAGATGTATCGTGACCTAAGGCAACATTTTTGGTGGAGTAGGATGAAGCGTGACATTGCTGATTTTGTTGCCCAATGTCCGAATTGTCAACAGGTAAAGTATGAACACCAAAGGCCCAGAGGAACACTTCAAAGAATGCCCATTCCTGAATGGAAGCGGGAAAGAATTGCAATGGATTTCATGGTTGGTCTTCCAAAGACATTGGGTAAGTTTGATTCTATTTGGGTAATTGTTGACAAATTAACTAAATCTGCTCACTTCATTCCGGTCAAGGTGACTTACAATGCAGAGAAGTTAGCCAAACTCTACATCTTAGAAATTGTTCGATTGCATGGAGTTCCACTTTCCATCATATCAGATAGAGGTACACAATTTACTTCCAAGTTTTGGGGAACATTGCATGCTGAATTAGGTACTAGGTTGGACCTTAGTACTGCATTTCACCCTCAGACCGATGGTCAGTCTGAGCGAACGATTCAGGTGTTGGAGGATATGTTTCGTGCATGTGTGATAGAATTCGACGGTCATTGGGATAACTTCTTACCCTTAGCAGAGTTCTCATACAATAATAGCTATCACTCAAGTATTGATATGGCCCCATTCGAAGCATTGTATGGGAGGAGATGTAGGTCTCCCATTGGTTGGTTTGATGCATTCGAGGTGAGACCATGGGGTACTGATCTTCTGAGGGAATCACTAGAGAAAGTGAAATTCATTCAAGAAAAGCTGTTAGCGGTGCAAAGTAGGCAGAAGGAATACGCAGATCGAAAGGTTAGAGACTTGGAGTTCATGGAGGGTGAACGAGTCTTGCTGAAGGTTTCACCCATGAAAGGGGTGATGCAGTTTGGTAAACGAGGAAAGCTTAGTCCGAGGTATATTGGTCCATTTGAAGTGCTGAAGCGCGTGGGGGAGGTGGCTTATGAATTGGCATTACCTCCAGGACTCTCAGGAGTGCACCAGGTATTTCATTTATCTATGCTGAAAAGATATCATGGAGACGGAAACTACATTATTCGTTGGGATTCAGTTCTTCTTGATGAGAATTTGTCTTATGAGGAGGAGCCTGTTGCTATTTTAGATAGAGAAATCCGCAAGTTGAGATCAAGGGAGATTGCATCCATCAAAGTTCAATTGAAGAATCGGCCAGTTGAAGAGTCCACTTGGGAGAAGGAGACTGATATGCAAGAAAAATATCCACATCTCTTTACAGACTCAGGTACTCTTTCTCGCCCTTGTTTTTCTTCCTGTGATCTTTCGAGGACGAACGATGGGTAAATTGGTATCTATTGTAACGACCTGTTTAGTCGATTCGAGCAGTAGAGTTTAGTTTTGAAAATAACTGACTGTGTCGACGGACCACAAGACGGACCGTCATGGGCACGACGGACCGTCGAAGGTCTCGTTCCAAAACACTTCAACTCTGAAAATTTGGGTACGGGGATCAACTCTCTGAACTTCGCGAAGGAACTGCAGCACGGACCGTCGTAGACACGACGGACCGTCACAGACCTTTCTACTGAAATTGAGTCTCTGAACTCTGTGACGACCCTGCAGGACGGACCGTCGCAGGCACGACGGGCCGTCACGAGCGGCGTAATTCCACCTGGGTCGGAATTCTGCTAAAGTTTTTAAGGGGCGTTTTGGACTATTCCTGATTATAATTATAAAGTTAGTGGGTTAATGTTAATAAATTAATTACTTGGGGGTTAGAGGAGATAACCTTGAAATAAATAGTGGGTTACTTTTATCATCTTTTATACTTAATTATATGATAATTAGGGTAAAAGAAAAAGAGTGGGAATAAAGAAAAGAAGAGAGAACGAGCGAGAGAGAGAGAAGAACGAAGAGACAGCAAGGGCATTGGGGAAGTAGATTGCTTGATCACGATTCTTCGGTGGAGGTAGGTTATGGTTTATGCTATTTCATAGTAAACTCTAAATAGCGATTGATATGTATTGGGTGGTATTGTAAAGTCTTCTATATGCTTAATTGTGTTGTTGCATGTTGTGATTATGTAAATGGTGATGGATTATAATAATGATACTGTGGAATCTTAAAAACCTTTAATCCACTCTATTAATGATGATTCCTTGACAAAAAGGAAGGTTGATGAACTGGAAAAATAATGAGATTAGGGGATCGGGTGTCACGAACCAACACGTAGAATTAGTGGATCGGGTGTCACGAACTGACACGTAGAATTAGGGGATCGGGTGTCACGAATTGACACGTAGAATTAGGGGATCGGGTGTCACGAACCGACACGTAGAATTAGGGGATCGGGTGTCACGAACCGACATGTAGTATTAGGGGATCGGAGTGTCACATACCGACACGTAGTAGTAGGGGATTGGAGTGTCACGTACCGACACCAGGAGAATAAAGAGAATTAATCTTGAATTATGTTAATATACTCAATTTAAAGAAACCTATTTCCCAAATGAGTATGGTGTGGAGGCTTGAGTCCTCATAGATGTGCCTGGGTTGTGGCCAATGGTTATGGTACTTGTTGTTGTCACCTGTTGAGTATAGTAGTCGATTTTATGTTATTATCTGATATATATTGCTTTCTATTTTGAGCTGGCCGATGATACCTACTCAGTACGTGTTCCTTGTACTGACCCCTACTTGTATTCTTTTTCTTTGTTATTTGTGGAGTGCAGCAAACGTGCCATCAACTTCGACCCGTCCGCAACTCTAGCCAGTCTTCAGCATATCAGATTTCAGGATGAGCAATTATTCCTAGCTCGGACTGGATTCTCTCTCATTCATGTCTTGATGTCCTTGAAGTTCGGACATGGACCATTCGTTTACTTATTTTAGTTTCTTAAAATACTCTTAGATTTAGTAATTTGAGGATAGATGTTCTTGTGGTGATGACTTCCAGATTTTTGGGAATAATAAGTATTAAATTTTAGAAGTTATTTATTGATTCTATTAATGAGTTTTAAGTCTTCCGCATTGTATTTTGTTCATTATGGTTGAATTATTGGTAAATGATTTGGGATTTAGATTGGTTGGTTCGCTCACATAGGAGGATAAATGTGGGTGCCACTCGCGGCTCGTTTTGGGTCGTGACAGCTTATGTCTGATGTTAGGCCTTACATAAAACTAATCTTTTAACGTGAATAGGCCTATCTAGATTTTAAATTTTGTTTAAAAGTCTTGGCATTTTGGATTACTTCAATAAGCTTTGATTACATTTTAAGTTTGTAAAATGTCAAAAAAGGGCAACTTATACTGAAAATGTATAAGCACACTTGTATGAACTTATACTGAAAATATATAAGCACAGTTGTATCAACTTATACTGAAATTGATCATAAAATTGCTTAATAAGAAAATCGGAAGAAGAAAAATAAGATGAGTATTAAATTTAGAGGGACAAGAGATGATTCAATCTTTTTAATTTTTATATGAATCTTGTACTTGGGTTTTGTTCAAGAGATATCAATATGGGTCGGGTGGGTAGGAGAAAGTTTGCTGGATTGAAATTAAAGTTTTTTTAATAGAAAAGTGTCGCGTAATAATTATAAAAATATAAAATTATTAAAATGAAGGATATTTTTAAATCTTTGCAAACGGTACATGATATTCTTCAAAAAGAAACTTACATGTCGAAAGGCTGACATATTGTACGGACTCATAATAACAATGGGAAATAAACGCAGGAATCATAGTGTCTTATCGACTCAATTTTAAGATAAAGATAGCAAATGGCCTATTCAGCTTTCAAATCATACCAGTTTGAAACAAGTTAAAGAGAAGTGAAGCATTTGTTTCGTCCTTAATCAGGTTTAGCGTTTAATTTTTTTAGAATATAGAGTCATTTTTATCAGAAAGCATTTTACCTCTTTAATGTGATTTTTTTTGAAATCCAAATTTAGTTGGATTTTATTATAAATACTAAACACCAAATGAAAAAAATAAATAAATTGTGAAGCACTAACTTGCACTCTTTTCTTAGCTAGTGCTTTGCTTGCCATATTCCACTACAATGATACATGACGTACCACATGCCCTTTCACAGGAAACACAACGTATTCAATTGTGGCCCTAATGATTTGACGAGATAGAACTTCTCGAATGGTAAACGCTCTTTCATTTCAAATTTTAATGTTGTGAATGTGAGTTATTAAGGTAGCAAAAAGAGTTAGAGGTCCTAGGGAGGAATTAACCTCGACTCCGTTCCTATTTATTAGCCTTCTTTCTACTTCAACATCAACTTCGTTAGCTAACTAATTGATCCTCGCCCATCTTTGGCTGCCTGTTAGGAGGATTATGTTGGACACAAAAAAACTAACAACTCTAAACCCTATTTATTTATCCGAATATTTACCAGTTAAGGTAGATTTTTAATATCATTTTAGTGTTTTGAATAGCTAAATACTAGCAAGGAGACTTACGGATTTCTCCATAGTAAAAATGGATTTGTAGCAATTAGAAGAGTTACAAGGATTCCAAACACACATAGTTTCCTTTTTTTACCACCTAAATATATCCTTGAGAAATGCATAACGTTTCACTGACCCTGTATATTTTTACTACACCCATAATAGTATGTTTATACAATAGGATTAGAGTTATAAAAAGGGAATAAACAAAAAAGACTAACGAACTAATTAACACTCCTTATAAATGGTCTGACCCTATAGATATTTCTCACACCTACCTAAACTTAAACTTAAATCCAACTAGTTGATCTTATTTTTAGAAGAATTGGAAAGCACAAAACAAAGTTGCTTTTAGATAATGGACATCATTCCTATTCCCAACTAAGGCAAAAGAGCAAACCATCAGTCACCATGTGTCATTTATTAAGCATAATATATCAAAGGGACAAACCCCTGATTTTGACATACCACAATAGCTAGCTCCCTATGCCCAAGACGTAAGTTTCTTAATAGAGCATTGATTCTATAGGAGGTAGTGTTAAAATTCCTCTACAAACAAACAGCTATTATATTCTTATTCTTTTCCTGACCATCATTACATCCTACTCCTACGTTTTAGGGGCAGACGTTTAGCTCAGTTGATTAGTTATGTAAACTTTTACTTTGTTGGTACCGTCCAACCGAAGATAAGCATCCTAAGTAGTAAGATTGTTAAATAAGCAAATCCTAAAACTTTTTTTCAAAAAAGGAGTCATACTTTATGAGGATGATCTTACAATTAGGAAACCTTAAAGTCTCACTGCATCATTAACCTGGCTTTACATTTGCCTTTCCATATACCTAATAGACCCTTCCAATTTTTGAACTAGTATTTGGCCCCATCTGCATTGCACTTCAAAGCAAAATATGTACAGGAACAATTGAAGCCGGTTAAAAATAGAGTATTCGAAATTTCTCGAGGCTTATGATGATGATGATCTTTGTTAGCATTTCTCTAAAGATCTCATGCATTTGCCGATTGGGATGGCAACCTAGGATGGTTATGTTCTCCTTCGTAAGTGACAATAAGCATTGAAGGCTCTTCCAAGCATCTCTCAACGTGCTTCCTGGCAGGACAGCCTCTCATGCTGCTACACTTATAGTATCCCCTGCACAAGCCAAGGAAAGATTTAACTGAGTCTGTACTCGACGAACAAAAAAACACTACACGGAAAGGTAAGGCTACACAAAGCAGCCAGTTCACATTCTCTAGTTTAGCAATTTTTTATCAACAAATGAACCATTACAACATCCCCTTTCGGTTAGCAAAGATGTTAACAAAGCCGATTCAGTTAAATTATCCAATCTGTTAACTATCCAGGGACTTGCTATCTCCACCAGCCAAGTAAGATAAACAAGACTCGTTCAAGCAAAACAAAGTGGGAAACATGAGAAAACATCATAAACAAGACGTGTAGTACACTAAGAAGCAATCAGAGCAAATTTGCAGTTAATACCGCTGCATTATACCTAGGGTGCGGAGAACCTTTGATCGGTTTTTGACCATATTTTCTCCAAGAATACTCATCCGGAGGAATATCAGCTAGTTTGTTACTTATAGCAGGAACCTTGATTGACCTCTTTACCCTGTGCTTCCTGTTAAACATAATCCAGCAAGTCCTTGTTTAAGTACATATAAAAGATAAGTAACTATACGATGCCTAAATTAAACTACGAACCTCTTCTTCGAGCAATGACATCTACCACTGCTTCCACATTTCACACTCCCCTCCTCTCCCCTTCCGGAGCACCTTTTCTTATGTTGAAATGAGCTCTGATCCGCGGAGCGCGAAGCCCCGATAAAATGGAAGGCATTACCATCCAAGTTAGCTACACTTCCATCAATACTCAACGAGGAGATAAACGACCTCGTTGATGACATAGTTGGAGTACATGTAGAGCTATCAAAGTTTAAACTAATCCCACTATTACTACGCCGATACATCATATCCGCCTGCTGCTTCATTTGTTGCTGCTGAAGCTGATACCGCCTCTGTTGCTGCTGCTGTTGGGCAAAGTGATAGCTTGTTTGTTGGGCTAACTGAAGAGGATTTTTACTATGTGAATTTAACTCCAATGAAGGGTGAATCCTATTCACATTAGAACCAATTTCTAGTCTGATATTTTCAGGATAGGTGATAGGAAGCAATTGTAAGGGTTTAAGCTGATCATCAACAATTTTACAACTTGAATTCTCTAACAAGAGGCTATGAGGAAAAGGGGTCAAAATTTTCTTGTTTTTTCTTACTCTTGCATGACCCAAATTAGAATTTAAGAGAGTCACCACTTTCTTAAACTTGTGAACAGCCTCTCCAGTCTCTCTTACTAAAATTTTCTCATCATGAGGTTGAGATAACATACTAATAACTCTATGACAACTCTCAACTGCAACTCTGTTAGCTTCCTCAATCTCCTCCATATTTTAAAAACAAAAAGATACAACAAACAGATAAAAATGGTAGAGCCTAGATACCAACAACCAATTGATACAACACAAAGAAACAAAAGGGGTATTGAGAAATTCAACTGAAGAAAGGTAAAATCAACCAGAAAAAACAAAACATGACCTGAAGGTGATTTAATCAATCAAACAACAAACAGGACAGGAAGCAGAGCTATAACATTGAGCAAAGAAAGAAAACAAACAAGACACAAAACCCTAGATTCTCCAATCTCTGTAGGGCTGTAGTTGATACTTTGATAGACAGAGAGAAGAGGGGTTTGGGAGGTGTGAAAGAGAAGACTTTGTTCAGCCAAAGATAATTTTTGACATGTTCACAAAAAAAAAATAATACAAAAGCTGTTATCTTTATTTTTTTCAATACACTTTTGCATTTTATTGCTACTACTACTCCATTAGAAAGAGAAACAGAGAATCAGTGGTAGTAGTATTAAATATTAATCAACAATTTTCTTCAAACTCTCTGACAAAGAAAGAAAGAGAGAGAAGAGGTTGTTATTTACTACTACTACTCCACTAGACTAGATGAAACACAAAGTACTATTCTTGTTTTCCTTCATCATTACTATAAATTCATATACATCATTTATTCTATTTGTGAAATCATATTGCGATAACTATATTTCTAAACTCTTAGGTTTTTTTCTTTGGATATCTGAATTATGTTACTTTTTTATTAAATTATTTATAATTTGTTCACTTTAAATATTGGGGGCTAATTTTAATCAATTTTTTTGTTGTAAATATCTTTAATTATATTCGTACTGTAATGATTTTAATTGAATGAATTGAAGACAAATTATATGTTAGTCTCATTTGTTTTCTAATGTGTTCAAATGACTTGAAATAAAATACAATTATTCTCGAGTTTTGGACACCGTATGTATCTGTTAGGTTGTGGAGCCTGATTAATATTTGAGGTACTGTCACATATTAATGTTCACGGTAGTTCCCAAATTTTAGGTTGTACTATTTATTCTCCATTTATTCTCTGTAACTATATATACTCTGAATTATTAATATGCACCTCATTGCCGTGGAAGTTTAATCACGGAGTGTTACCACGAACTATTGGTTTTTTCTCTTTCTCTTTCTAGATCTCTCATCTCTCTCGAAAAGTTCTTGTGTTCTTTATTGAACAAGTATGTATGTGTGTGGATTCGATCCTAACAGTATCCTCTATCAATATATCTTATAAAATCTGATTCTACATTAGTCAATAATATTTATAATTAGAAATAAATTATAAATAATTTAATAGAAAAATAACATAATTGAGATATTGAAAATCAAGAAAAAAAAATTTTAAAAAAACAAAATAGTAATTTCTGTTATTATTTACTTGGAAGAAAAAACTGGGGTATTAGTCACAGATTTCAAAGGTTGGGTCCCAATATTGGACCTTGTTATTCTCACTTTTTTTTTCTTCTTTTGAAGTTGGTTTTCTATGTGTTTTTTTTACTACTTCCAACGTGGCTCGCATATTGTCCTTTTCCCTACAAACAGCATCTTATTGACTTATTGCATCCATTCTTATTTTTAATAAAACAAAATGGGTGCCACTTCTCTCGTGTTCCATCCCTCTTCAAATTTTTATCTTTCAAATTCTTTAAAATAATTTTTAATATAATAATATAGTTATAAATTATTTAATTATAGATAAAAAGAGAATTTAAAATTAAATTATTTTTAATTATAATAAGAATATTCTTTTGAGGCGGAATATTAAAAAATAGAATGTCACATCAAATATGACTAAAGGAGTAGTATTAACCTGAGTAGTTATGAGGTTATATACTATTATTTTAGGAAGGTTTTAGTTATGAATATATAAATAGATAGTATGAATTATTTCACTTTATATCTTTATATAAAATAATACATATCGCTAACAATTTTTAGATTTATAAATCGTAAATCTAATATCATATTAATTTTTTATATAAATAATTTATATTCTAATCAATTGTCAAACATGATATTACATATTGCTGCTTAACTTATTTCGAAACTAACTCCTTGTCGAACAAAAAGCTCAGCTTTGTTTTTATAAGGTTCACTATAATTAAAAATAATAATAATAATAATAATAATATATTTATTTGAAAAAAGGAAATTTTTAATCTATTAATAATTAAGGCATTTTTTTATTAACTTATTAACGACGAAAGTATATCTTGATCAAACTATAAATTAGACATATTTTTATTCAATATTGCATAGTTCGAAAAGATATTTCTTGTTTTATTTTTAAAATTTATGTACTTGTGGATCCTTAAACTAGTTATGACAAAACTATGTGATGATGGAAATAAATTTCATATTAAGCTGTTATAGGGTACAACAATTTTGAATGCTACCAATAATTTATGGTTAGTTAGAGTAGTATAGTAATATATATATATATATATATATATATATAGTCCAAAAAAATGAAAAGAATATGAAGACAAAAGAGATGCACACCAAATTTTCTGTCTAAAATTGTCATTTACCTTGTCTTATTTATCATGTGAAGGTTGGAACCTTCAAGGTCTCCTCTATCATCACCCCCTACTTTATTGTCAAAAGAAAATCAAACAATGATGTTGAAATGTCAATACATATACTCCCTTCTTAGTTACATAATTTATCCTATTCAATATTACACTCTAGCCTCTACATTTCCTTATAAAATCATAAAATTCTATAATTATAATCTCGTGTCGTGGAGATCAAACAATTCCGATATTAAGGGTGAATTAAGATATTGTGAAAGCAAGCAAAGGGGATCTAGGGTGTCGAAAAGGGATTCACCTAAACTCCCTCATCAACATATATAATTTTTTAATTTCTCGATTATATGATTAAAGGTTGATTCAGGATTGAAGGGTTTAAAATTTATATTGAAATTTCAAATTGACATATCAAATTATTATAATTTTATTTTTCAATTAATTTTAATAAAAAATTTAGATCTTGCCACTTGAACAAGGTCACCTAAATAGTGTAGGATGTATAGCCCAAAGGCCCCACAGTCACTTTTGTCCAAAGGTGTTTGAAAGCAAATTTGAAAATGAGGTTGACACATCCATATATACCTAAATTGTAGTAACAATTGGACTTTCTCAAATCTCAGCATCCCTATTACTTTTCCTTTAATATTTTTTTTCTTTCTTAATTTTCACTTGGTATTTAGAGTTCACACTAGAACTTCGATTAAATTTGAATCATTCAAGGCAGAGCTCATTCATGTGTAGCACGGTTCCAACATAATTTTCTCCATAAAATGACCTCGAAGTAAAGACATCTGATTAAATGTGAAACAATTTCATCAGTGCACCCACCTATCACGATCCAAAAATGTGTATGATGGCACTCGTCTTATCTTACCAAGACAAGTTAACATAAAATCCAATCACCTAATTAAGTGAGAAATAAAACAAAAGTCCAATAATAATTCAACTTAGTTCAATCCCCAAAATCTGATTGTCACGTGTACAAGCCTCTAATTTAAATACTAGAATTAAAATAAAATACACAAGTCAAACATAATTTTCTCCATAAACAGAGCTCGAAGCCAAGACGTCATTAAAAATGAAACAATTTTATCACTACAACACAATTCGTGTTGGTCCTGTATTCTTTTTCCTCTCAACTTTTTCCCTCTCATTGGGACCACCCACAGCATCCTAGAAACTAGTCGTTTAAGGGGGGAATTTATTTTAATTTTGGATACATTCTTTTTGTTATAAGACACAATATAGAGCTTCTATATTGTACCAACTTACAATAACAACTCTAATATGAAAACCATCCAAGAATACGGTGTACTTAATGTGATTGATTGTGATATTCGGATTCAAAATATACCGTTATAAAATAGCTAAGAGGCTTAGCTTTTGTATTTATTCCTCCAATTGAAGATGTTACTCAAGTTATCAATATCATAATAGATTCTATTATAATGCAACATTGTCATTCCAAAATCACACTGAAACAATTTTAGTTACGCTTTCTCTTTTGATCATACTAACAACATCTTACAATACTGAAAATTAAAATTAATAATTATTTATAATAAGGGTGAAAATAAATAGTTTTAACACGTTATATATATACATTTAACATTTAAAAGGGCAAGAGATCGCATCTCAAACAAAATAAGGTATTTGAAGAACATTGATACATGATTTAAGCAAATCAAGAGGTATTTTAATAAAGAATTTTACTTGGGAACATGAAGATATTATGATAATGTATTAATATATTACAATAAATAAGGTACTAAATGCGTGTCTTATGTGCAAGCATTTTCTTTGGCAACGGATATGATAGGTTTACTTTGAAAATAGCAACTACTAGTCCTATCAACAAAAGGGGTTAGGTTCAAAAGCAATTCCCTCAAGTCATAATCTCGTTTACCACGGATAACTAACGTTTAATTATAGATTTTTATATATTTTAACAAATATTATTTAGGTAAAAATTTTGAGTAAAATTTATCATATGCTTGGTCATAATATTTAAAAAATATATTTTATTTTTTTAGAAAAGTATGATTTATACTCATAATTATTAAAAACTATTAAAACTAACTATAAATTTGTATTACAAGCCAATTGGATTTTTGTCGCAATAAATGACAAGTAGTGTCCATGATACTAAAGCAATGTGGTAGTTTGGGGTGAGTACAACAAACATTATTTCATATATCATGAAGTAAACAAAGCACATAATTTTGTTACCCTGAGCCGATTGTTCTTCATTTTCATCAACAACCATATCATCACTTTCATATTATTTGAATATTTCATCACTACTTTAGCGTCCAAGTAAAAAAAATTATGTAAAATATTGTCAAGTGATGACAAATTGTATGAACAAACACTATTTGCCAATTTTTTTCCAAATATTATTTGAAAATTTTATAGTCAAACAAGTACTTAAATTCGATGTTTAAAAAAGTGAGTCTATATTTAACGTCAGAGGTCGGACTAAATCTTCATAAATCTTATTCTTTTCGGATTATATTTATGAAACTACATTAAATTTATTATTGTTGTTATTGAAATTAGTAGTTTCTTCTTTCTTCCTTTTTTTTTCCTCCTATATTAACTTGTATGTTTTTTAATTTTTCATTAATTTCATTATGTATCATGTTCTTGCTTTGGGCTCTCAATTAGATAGATTCATGTCACCTAAAATCCTTTTAAGAAAATATTTTTTATTATAATTTTTTTTATTAATCTAAAAACTCAAATTTAAAATATCTGATCGAACACGAATAAAATATATTTATCCGTCCATAATATTTGGTGATGTTTTTTTAACTACCTATACTATTGCTTCCGATTGGCATTATACCTAAATCTAATGCGTATGTCTTGTGCACTTTTTTTTTTTAATTTTTGTATCCGTTGAGGAAAAGTGAATAGCATTAGAAAAGAAAAGGAGTAGCATATTTTTTTTTCCATTTATCAAAAATAACCTTTTCTTTTATGTTATAAGAAATATCATTTGAAATTATTTTTTTCATTCGTATTTGATGCTCATATTAAAATTTGATAACATTTAATTTATTAAAAGTTTCTATTTCCTTAATTATTATATAGGGATAATTAAGGATCTAAAGGACATTTAGTCCTTCAAATTATATCTACGTTGCGTGTACTTTATACTAAATATACATATACAATATACAAAATATATGTTGTACATATAATTCAGTCATGTTGACAAACTATTTATTCCTCAACGGCATATATTCCATATTATAAACTCTAGCCGATGTAAAATTGACACGTCGTATTCAGATTCGATACTACAAAAATGGTATTTCTAAGAACATGTTAAGATGTACATTTTTATGAAAGAAATAGTTGTTACAATCTTTTAGGTGTCGAATAAATAAACTTTCTCAAAAGAACAATAAACCACTTTACAATTTATTTTATTATTATTAAAAAAAAACCCAACTTTGGTGAATATTTGTGAATTTGATTCCATTATTCATGATGGCCAAACTTTTTCAAAGCAGTAGTGTTATTTAATTGCAGTAATTGTAACAACTTTATTGAACTAGTCGTTGTTAAATAATTGGAGGGGCAGGAAAAGAGAATTTCAAGGACTACTGTATATGTATGTATTGTATAAAATAACTTTAAAAGGCACAATTGATTGTTGATATACACATACTACTTTATCTTTTGTTGGCTAAAAAGCATAAAAAAGCAACGTCAAAGCAAAGTAGTGCCTAGGGATCCTGGATATAAAACAGTGGTCATAATTTATCACTTGAAATTGCAAATTCAACAGAGTAGCTTTGGACCCCCCACCCCCCACACCCACCCCCACACCCCATATACATGTTTTTTACTATTGGATATATCGAAATAGGGAGAGATGCGAGGTAAAACAAGAGGGAGGCAGACGAGATTTGTTTATCGATCTCAAATACATGTTAATCACACTAAATGCATATAGATACATATAACTGAAGTGATTTGCATGTATATGAGATAATAGAAGAGTGGCAAGTCATATGTGAGGGAGATGAACGATATTTTATCTAGATATATCTCAAATATATGTGAATACAATTGAACACAATTATCTAGTATAAATTACGCTTAATTTTGACTTCATGTATCTGGAGATACATGAAGTCAGGAAGTATCTAGACTCGTTAAAATTTAGTAAACTTCGTAATAATATAAACTAGTATGTATCTAAGTAATTAAATCCTAAAAGATATAAAAAAATATAAAAACTATAATTAAAGATGGATAAGAACAAAAACGTTTTAAGAGGGGGAAAAATGAAAATTTGAAATAAATGATAAATTAAAGTCTATTTACGTATAAATAAACAATTCTTATAAAGTTATAAAAATTAATTTTTTTTTTAAAAAAAAAAAAACAAAGAAAGGTAAAAAATTAATTTAAGGAAATGATATAAATTACATTAATGATGAGATTAAAGGAAAGAAAAAATCAAAAATTTAATAGCATCTATGATGAAAGTATTTAAATATGGTATTATTTGATATTCTGCAAAATTTCTAAGATAAAATTTCTATTATTTTTTAAAAAATAGAAAAAATGCACAAAATAAGAATTAGAAAAATAAATAATAAACTTCTAGACAATTTTTTGTAATTATTTTAAGAAAATATAAGAGAAAATATCATAAAAATATAATAAAATAAATAAATATCTGAATTGTAAGAAGATTGTCATTCTTTTCTAACTTTAACTTTATCATTACATATAAATATGAATCTTTAAATAAAATAAAATAAATTTTGTAAAATATATATGTAATTCTTACCAAATTATAATAACTATTATGTTGTAATAAATAAATAATAAAAAAGTAAGAAAAAAAGAAAAAAGAAAGAATCAATTTAAAGAAATGTATAAATGAGAATAAAGAGATCAAATTAAGGCAAGGAAGTAAAAAAAAGGTAAACTTAATGATGAAGAAATTAAATATGTTCAGCTTTGATATTCAATAAAATTTAAAATTAAAATTTTCAAGAGTTTAAAATTAGAAAAAATATTAAATTTAAAAACAAAAAAAATTACAAAAATATAGACAAACTTCATTAAAAAATACATAAAAGATAATAAAACAAACTTTAATTAAGTTAGATAAAAGAAAAACAAATTAGAAAGACGTTTTAAGGATAAAAATAAAAACAAATGAAATTAAAATATTGATCGAGTTGTGCTTATTATCCTCCTAATTTAATATGAACTTCATGAACAAATTGAATTTCTCTCTAAATAAATTTTCTTGCTCTTGAACCATTTATTATTATTTTTACAAGTTTCTCTATCAGAATAATTTTTTCTTTCAATATATAATTTTTGTAGAAGAAATTATAGTGCAACATCCTTTCAAAAACTTTTTATATTTTGAAGAAATTTGATTATTACATGATTTTTCTTTTTACATCGGTATCTTCAAAAGTATCATGAGAAATCGTATCTTTCTCTTTTCAAGAAGAAATAACATTCCATCAACAGAACAGAAGAAGAGACAAAGTAAAAGAGTTGCGATGTTTTTGTTCATTCTAAGATTTCTTCTACTCATCTCTAAATTAACTTTTAGTGTGTTGTGACAATTTTGTTGTTCTTTTTATGTTGTTTATTATCTTTCTCTTCTTTATGATTGTTGTTGTTATTTTGGTGCATTGTTGAATTTTCCTCTCACTGATACATGCATGTATGTTCAATAAAAAATAAAGAAGAGAAGGAAAATAAGTAAAACAAAACGTGTGACCACAAAAATAATATATTAAGAAAAGCTGATTAAACTATGAATTTTTCTACTAATTTAATAAACACAAATAAAAATAGGTGAATACCTTTTACCATATTGTTTGAAATATATTATGATTAGCTACTGTACTTTATAGATAAGTACCTCTCCAATTAAATTATTTTTTTTTTTCAAATTCCTTAATTAAGTGAAGAAGGAATAAACTTTCAAATTAAATTTGAAAAAACTTTTCAGATTCTGTAATTAAGTGATAAGGAATAAATCTTCTTAAATTCTATAGTTAAGGAAAATGTCTTTAAGGAATAAATCTTCTTAAATTTTATAAATAAGGAAAATGTCTTTTATGGTAAAGAAATGATAACTGAAGTTTTTATGTTTATGTTTTAATGAGGAAAAAATTAAATACTAAAACTTAATATTATGTTAAAATGTCAAATAATATTGTATTTTTAAAATGAAAAAAAAGTTAAAAAAAACAAAAAAAAGATAAATATGATTACAATCCTTAGAAGTATGCAACATCATCTATTCTATATTCAGCTTTATATATAAATATTTCTCCTTTTTGTCATTAGATTGCTTTGATTAGAAACAAATGGTGCAGATTCTTACATAATTATTCAATTTTTATTTTATCGTATCAAAGTTATTTGAACTATTTTTTTTAACCAAAAATAAAAATAACATTTAATGTTATTCTTAGTATCACAAATAGTCATTAATCACCGTAAAAGTAACTTTAGATATATATATTACACGAATGTTGTCTATTATGTACAAGTATCAGTGATATACACATCGATATAGATATGTGATCGTTTTACACGTGTAACCGTGATATACATGAATATACATTATCATATAAGTTGATATACATAGGTTCTGTCTTCAACAAGTATAACAACTATACACATAATATACATTGTCATATGTCAATGTCCCTTTATAATATCGTTTGTGTTGTTGGGTTGGTAAATTCATTCATTTTATGGATTCTTCATCGACATTTTAAGGATGAGGAACTTGAAAGACCACTGAAGCTTTTATTAATTTTTTTGGTTATGCATATTTGTGATTTGTATCAATCGATTGGTCTTAGGTTTTGTTCGAAAAAATTTAAGGACCACTATTCGTTCTTCTGTAGAATCCATAAGTCTGACTCCGAAGAGTGAAAGTATGTGAACGTCTTTAGATAACTCCATATTTTCTTCCTCAACATAGGAGGTACTCCCTATGGATAACCTACTTAAAGCATCAGCAACCATATTACCCTTACCTGGGTGGTAAAGAATACTCATGTCATACTCCTTGAGTAGTTCTAACCACCTTTTTTGTCTGAAATTGAGCTCCTTCTGGGTGAACACATATTGTAGGCTCTTGTAATTAGTGAATATATCAACATGAACGTTGTACAAGTAGTGACACCATATCTTCAAGGCGAATACCACAACAACCAACTCAATTCATGGTTGGATAATTCTTCTCATGAACTTTCAACTCTATGGAGGCATAAGCTATAACTTTTTCATTCTGCATTAACACACATCCCAAAACCAACTTTTGATGCATCACAGTACACCACAAAACCTTGAGTACTCTCTGGTAAGGTCAAAATCGGAGCTATAATCATCCTCTTTTTCAACTCCTGAAAGTTTTTCTCATAAGCTTCAGACGATAGAAACTTAACTGTCTTTTGGGTCTGCTTAGTCAAAGGGAGATGAAATAGATGAAAATCCTTCAACAAATCTTCTATAGTAACCACCCAAACCCAAGAAACACTATATATCTGTTGGAGATATGGGTCTAGGCCAACTCTGGATTGCTTCTACCTTTTGGGTATCAACGCTAATCCCAACATCGTAAACTATGTGGCCCGAGAATGCCACGAGATTCAAGCCAAAACTCACACTTGGAGAACTTAACGTATAACCCCTTATCTTTCAAAGTCTGAAGAACTATCCTGAGGTTACTAGCATGCTCTTCTTCATTCCTTGAAAATATTAGTATATCTATCATCAATGAAAATGATAACAAACATATCTAAATAAGGTTTGAAGGTCTATTTATAAGAACCATGAATATTACAGACGCATTGGTCAAACCAAAGGACATAACCAAAAATTTATAATGCCCATATCTAGTTCTAAAAACTTGTCTTTGGAATATCACATTCCCTAACTTTCAACAGATGGTAGCCTGATCTAAGATCGGTTTTTGAAAAGCAAGAAGCACCTTGATGCTGGTCGAAAAGATCATCTGCTTCTTTAAATAAAAATTTAAATTGTCGAGTAATGGTCACACAATTCACTTATTATGAGGCATAGTAAATTTTTCATATCATTTAAAATGTATTTTAAAAGGAAAAACATATAAATTTTATATTTTAGTTCGCCTCAAAAAGTCATACACGCTTATTATGACGATTTTCTACACATATTTACTATTGAAATGTAAGTTTACAAACCTGTAATGTACAAAACAAGTCAATTTTATGTTAAAATGAACCATGTCAAACTAACAAAGACAAACAAAAATGAAGCAACTTTATTAAATTACAGAATTTATTTGTATTCATCTTTCATACATATGTTCATGAACAAGCCTCTGTAAAGTCATTTAGTTTAACATTGAGATTATTTCCAGCATAAATAAAAAATACACTTGTTTGTGCATAAATTGGAAGACCACCATTAACATCATAGATATCATCATGAGACTTGGAGATGATAGTGGTGTTAATTTTAGTGACAGAATCAAAATTTGGAATACTCAATTTCACTTGAAGTAGAGTACATGTGCATGTATTTGAAAGAGTTGCATTCCATACTTGTTGTCCTTGACTCATTCCTAATTTTGCTTGGTTAATTTCAATACCAGGATTGCACATGGAACTCTCTATGCCTGAAAATGAAAAAAAACAAGATTTTGTATTAGTAATTCATTTCATGTAAATCTTGGAATTAAGGTGATTTGAAGTCGAAGCGTATGTATATCTCGATTGTTCAAGACATCTCTTTTTAATCAAGGAACAAAATAAGTTCATTTCATTTCATATTTAGTAAAATAGTGAAGAATATTTTCCATTAGTAATAAATAAAAAGAAGGGTGAATACTATCATGATCGATTAGAATGTGCAAAAATAAATAGAACTAATGACAGAAAATATAACAAAACATCTCAAAATGTTTAAATCAGAAAATTGACTATTCTGTTACTAAAGTATCAACCAATTACAAAATCACATAAACCAAAAGTGTGAATTTTATATAGCACAAGTGTGAATTTTATATAGCACACAGAGGGGGGGGGGGGGGGGGAATATGTATCAAATCCTAAATGTATGAAATATCGTAAATATCATAAAAATAAATATATTTGGGGTTTACAACTTAATTCTAAAAGATATGACCATATATATATATATATATAAATTGTAGTTAGTAACATAAATATGGTGTTAAAAAATGAGAAGAAAAAAATCTTTGAGTATTGGAAATATATAGAAGAAACAAAAGGAAAAGAAGAATAAGAAAAAGGGGTGAAGTTAATTAGTACCTTCATACATGATTGCAAGACAAAGCACTACACAAAGAACTTTGATAAATGTTGTCATTGAAAATTTTGTGTTGGCATTCCTTAAGTGAAATATAGCTTTTATTAAAACTGTGTTATTATTTGCTTAACAACTTTTTAATTTATAGATAGTTCATGGGAGGATGATTTAGGTAAATTACTCAAACGGAGGTTCTATTATAAGTAAGTTTTGATTTATTTTCCTAAAAAGATGAATAATAGAATGAGTAATTACTTTTCCAATTCTGAAAATTAATGTTTTTTCTGAAGTAACACAAAGAGGAAGATTTGGTCAAAACTAGATTAGAAAAAATATTAAGAGATTCTTATCATTAATAAAATTACTTTTTTTGCATCAAACTGAAAAAAAAACTATATTCATGAGTATTTGTTTGATTATTGAAGTTTAAAATTTGTAAGTAATGATTTATTCATTTATTTGTAAATACTAAACTTCATTATTTAAAATACTACCGAAATATTGAAATATATATTTAAGAAATATTTTCAAACATAGTTGTTTGAAAGATTTTGTGAGTGAACATAGTTGTGTCCTAGTTATGGAGTATTTCTCAAAAATGCTCACTTGAATATGCATTGTCTAATTTTTTGTTTTCACCCTCAATGCAAAATAAAAGACAACAAATAATTCATCTACACGATCCAGGAACTTCCATAACGTTGGCGTGATTCGATTTGAGCAACGGATCCTGACGTGATACATCCTCGTAATGAAAATAGAGTGGAAACATGAGTTGATCCATAATGAGTATTAGATTGAAGTTCTCTTAAAGAAGACCGCCAACTCCTATCCCGAAGATACAAAGCGCCCGGTCCTCTTCTCTTGTGTCGAAGTGTAGTGTAGTGTGGTGAGGTTTTGCCTCACAGAAAGAGTGGGAAATTGGGATAAAAAAAAGGCAGAATTTACGCTCTTTCAAGTTCAAAAAAGAGATTAAAGTCCTTTATGGCCCTTTCAACCCGCCGAAATGGAAGGCTTTGCACTGTACCCAACTGGAGAATCTCCTTCAGGTGCAAAGCGAGCATGAGTTATGAAAATCAATTGCCTTCTTATTGAGTAGATTTGTTCTTAATCGATTAGAATATTTTGAGGGATTGTATAGCATCTTCCAACTTGTCACGACCCGATTTCTGCACGCGAACACGCACGCACGCACGTGTATGAAAACAAGAGGGGAAAACAATTTCTATATACTTGGCAGATTTATGCAAAATATGACAGGAAGATTATCATAAACCCATCTCATTCACTTAACTGATGAAGAGGGGAAAACAATCTCTATAATTGCAGTTATTACAAACATGTAGTTGAAAATTGTTTTAAGTTGCATGAATATTCATATTGGTGGAATGGTTTAAATGAAAAGAAGTCCAAGAAACGGCGAAATCGAAAGAATGATAATAAATATGATGGGAAAGTTGATGTTATGGTTTCATCTAGCACATCACTGCCAATTCTTGCAACAACTTTGGTTTCAATTGAAAGTAGGTATTCTAATTTAACTATACCTAGACACTCATCAAGTAATATCGGAGAGATTTTTACCAAACTAAGCCATTTATATAAAGTCATTCACCAAAATAATATGTTTTTCTAAAATTTTACAAAACTAGTATAAACGTATTTCACGGTAACGTTTTAGGATATATTTTATTTTTTAAAAGTTGATGGCGTCAGATTGATATATGTTAGTCACGGTAACATTTTACTCCTAAAACGTTACTCACAGTAACGTTTTAGGAGTAAAACGTTACTGAAAATAACGTTTTAGGAGTAAAACGTTACTTACAGTAACGTATATCAACCTAATGCTGTTACTTTTAAAAAAATTAAATATACCCTAAAACGTTACTGTGAAATATGTTTATACTAGTTTTGTAAAATTTTAGAAAAATATATTACTTTGGTAAATTATTTTATATAATGGCTTAATTTGGTTAAAAGTTCGTAATATTGGATGCACTCTCATAAACATGGACTCTAATAAAGACACTGGTAGGTTATGGATTCTGGAGACACTGATCATATGAAGTTTGATCAGTCATTTTTACAGGTTCCTAATAAATCACACTGTTCACATATGTCCAACACAAATAGTGTATCATCTCCAGTTACTAGTGCTGGAACTGTGGTTTTGACTTCCTCTTTGTCTCTAGAAGAAAACATTATTTTTTCCTCCTCTATCCAATAATCTTTTACCTGAATCTCAAGTAACACAACAATTAAATTTTCTAGTATTTATGCATCCTAATTTCTACATCTTTCAGGACCTCAGCGTCAAATAGATTATTGGGCGTGGTGTTAGAACAAATGAACAAGAA
This sequence comes from Solanum chilense, assembly GCA_032847665.1. NCBI lineage: Eukaryota > Viridiplantae > Streptophyta > Magnoliopsida > Solanales > Solanaceae > Solanum > Solanum chilense. The sequence continues at coordinate 71,168,613 of CM064971.1, read as the reverse complement.
TGATAAAATTACAAGGAATAAAACTTGTTTGGCTTAGAGGTACGTTAATACGTTTTTTGAAGATAGTTGGAGTCTCTCCCACGAGCAATCGGAAGAATAAATAACAACTCTATCTTCGTGATTCAACTAAGCCACAAAACAAGTAGCATTCAAGAATGTTGCTCTTCTATTCTTGAATTGGTGATTTCACCCTTTAATCAATGTTTCACAAGTGTTTTCAAGGGAAAGTACTTTTGTTTGAATGTTTCTCTTTTTCAACCAAAGGAAACTCAATTTATAGGATAAAAAAATTTGCAAGAAAAAGATTTTTTAATTAGTAGAATTTATTAGGTTCATGAATTGGAAACAAAAAATTTGTCTTTCAAAAAATCCATAACGTAGAATTAAAAAAAAAACTTACTGCAAAAGTTTATAACAAAGAATTAAAATAAATGAATGTTACAACTCACGTTCATGTATTTGTTATTTCAAAACGGATGAATTTGTTTTAAAATTAATTGAAACACTAACTCTTACACGTAGTACTAAAAAAAAGGAGGGAGGGAGAGGGGGGGGGGGGGGCTTTATTATTTAGATGATGTATGCCATGATATTGCTCTAACAAGTTAAGGTTCCTATTTTGCTAAACAACACCAATATGGATAATGACATCGAAGATTTGATCATGCTTCTTTAGGCTACATTAAACACTTATTTCCAATTTTATTCTTAGAGTGTGATTTCTCTAATTTTCATTGTGATATTTGTGTTTTAGCTAAAAGTCATCGTACTACTTACCCTTTTGTATTGATTCACTCTCATGCGTAGGGTTCTTCCCCAATTTCTAGTTCATCCGAATATCGTTGGTTTGTTATTTCAGAATACTTCCACTCCTTTCATATGACGATTCAAACTCAAATGTCAGCCAAAATAAAATTTATTAGGTCTAATAATGGTGGAGAATTTGTTAATCAAGTGTTACAGTCTTATCTTCAAAATTATGACATCATTCATGATCTATGTACATTGCGATGTGTCTTTGTTGAGTATTTGTCTCAAAAAGAGTTACAAATGTTATCATCCTCCTACCAAAAGATTGTATGTTCCTATGAATGTGTCTTTTTATGAGACTGAGATGTATTTCTCTCTGGAAATTATCCAGCTCTCCTCTTAGGAGGAGAATAAAGTTGAAGACCATAATTGAATGGTGTTACTACCTGACAATAGTGGTACAAGTCTTGTTAATACATGATTGTAACGATTCGAACAGTCATTAATTGAGAAAGGCAAGATGTTGCAAAAAAAAATTGGACTCTGTCCCGCTACAACGGGATAGTTGTCGCTGGCGCCGCGACGCTGCAGCAGCAACTTACCTCGGTGCAGCTGGATCAGCATTGCAGAACCTTAATTACGAGAAATCCTTATTTTCCCATCCTTCTAAAATATCCTAATAGGTCATAAATTATCCTAAAAATCCCAAGAAAATTATTTCAAGGGAAAAAAAGAGAGGCATAATACATAAACATAAACATGACCTTTAACTTGACGTCAGTTGACAACTATGACCCTTAACTTTAGATGTGCACAAGTAGACACTTAAACTTGTAAGAAAAGACACAAAGTGACACCTAAAGTTGTTCCGAATTTTCAAAAGACACCTAAACTATGCTAGCATCCTATTACCCTCTTAAACAATTCTGAACTAATATTATTACATCATTTATTATCCACCTGGCATGGAGAGTGTATGCACTTTTCTTAAAAAGCGTGAACAAACAAAAAAAATGAATATAACTTTATTTTTGCAAGTATTTTGCTACAAAATACATTTTCTTGTTTTTCTTATTAATCTAACTTTTTCTCCTTATTATTTTTTTCTTTTTCTTTCTTCCTTCTTCTTCAAAAATTCATTTTCATCTTCATTGGAGCTCCTCATTTTAAATGTCACTTTTTATCACAATTTCATTTCCCCTTTTTATTACTATTAGTTGAACTCTTTTTAATTTGAAACTATATCTAAATATTTTATTACATTTCGAACAATTTGATAAGCAAATTAGATTTCAAGATGATTAGTAGGTATTATTTAGTTTTTTTAATCCAAATTTCAATTAAACTTTTTCAAATTTCGTAAAATTATGATTCTTTCAAAATTATCATTTCTAGTTTTGAGGTTATATGAAAATGAGATAAATTTAGTGAGATGATTAGGAAGTATCATATAATTTATGTTTTATCGATTTCAATTAAGTTCTTTCAATTTTTGGGAAATTAATTTATTCTTTTAAAATTATGATTTCTAATTTTGGATTTATATGAAATGAGTAGTTGATGATACTTCAAAATATTAATTTTTTTTAGAAAAATAATTAATTTTGTTACAATAATTTAGTAAAGTCTAAATTATTGTATGAATAGAATTTGATCGGATAAGAAGATGAAAAAGAAAAAAAAATGGGAGTGAGGTGCAATTTGACATGGGGGAGGGGGGGGGGAGAGGAGGGGGGAATATGAAGGATAAAAAAGAAAATAGAAGAGGTGGAAGATGAAATTAAATTTTATACGAATCAAAATTAAAATTCAAAAAGTAAGAGAGAGAGAGAAATAAAGAAAAAAAAGATAAATAAGAAAAAACTTTAAAAAGTACGTTTTAAATTAAATTAACATGTATTGATTGGTGTGTGAATACACTTGCTTCTTAAAATTTGGGGTTGAGCGAAAAATGATATAATCATATCGGTTCATAATTGTTTAGTGGGGTAATAGGACAATTACAAAGTTAAAGTGTCCTTTTAAAAATTCGAGACAACTTCAATTGTTACTTTATATTTTTTCTCTAAATTTGTCTAAAATTAAATAAATTGACACATTCGTCCTACTTGACACCTTACATAGAAATAGTGTCCTACGTGGCATCTTACGTGTATCATATCATGTATATCAAATTCATTACATTATTATTATTATCAAATTACATTCCATAATAATGTCAAAAAAAATCATTTAAACAAGAAATCATACCATAAAACATTATAGAATAGAGTATACACATATACATATTTTGACACACTTTTCATACATATATCCTGCTAACGTTATTACTGTTTCATCCTAGTCGTAATTTTTTTCACAGCTGAATCATGTCGATATAATAAAAACATAATACTAATTTAAACAATTAACTGTAATTTATTAAGTAAACAGTCAACACAATTCATTCAAATATAATTTCAAAATCGTACAAAAAAATGGTATAAACAGCATACCAATTACAAATTATGTAATAAAAAAATATCAGAAACCTTGAATTAAAAGAAATCATACCAAAATCCACTCCAGTATTAAAAAAATATTATGTAATCTGTAAAAAAGAATTTCCATACGAAAATCGTCACAATTAAAATCTATTATACACAAAAATAGTCTGAAAATTTCATTTTCAATATCATTGTTCCTAAATTTTTTTTTTTACGTTTGAATAGTATAACAATGAAAATATAAAAAATACTAACCTTAAACATCTCATCTATTACTATGCTTTATTAATATTGATGATAAAAAAACCATCCATTATTTGATTATTTAAAAAATGAATTGAAACAAATTGTGAGCGACAACAATTAGAGAAAAAATTGTGAGGAAAGAGAAACCTTTGAACAAAAGAAGAAAATCTGTTTAGAAAGAAATTTAACTAATTTGAGGATTTGTTTTCCTTTTTCACTTTGTTTTTTAAAAAAATAACTGATTTGAGTTTAAAAAGGGAAACAAATATTCTTTTTTTTTTTTGTGAATCTCCTAATTTTATGGCACACATTATTTATCATTAATGAAAACAAATTAATTACTAATAATAATTTCATTTTTACCTTATATTTTTTTTTCAAACAAATTAACTTTTACTGATATTTTAAAGTGCTTTTTTTTATCTTAATAAAATGTTAGAACCTGCAATTTTAAAAATTGTTACAAGTTGAAAAAATTATTCTATTGTCATAACTTGAAATTATTAGTCCTATATATGTCAATTATAAAATTTTTATTATAACTATTACATGAATAGAATATTTAGAATCCTACCCACTTAACATGATATAAGTTAATGTTGATTTTTTAATTCGATAAAAAAAACTTCAACCGAACATAGTACAATTAATATAATTTTTTTACGTGAATAAAATGTAATCTTATAGATGTAATTCATTTTTTGTTAGTATAGTAATATTTACAATTTATTGTTAAAAAAAATAAATCTTGAAAAAAATAATTAAATATATACGAAAAAAAAATTATTTTTTTGGTTGTTAAAAGTGCAATTAGAGATTCCATCCCCTTCTTCTAGGTTTCAACTTTTGAACGTGAATCACAGTGCAACCCTAATACAATAATCATGCGTCCATCTTATGACTTCTCTTTCAGTCGGGCTAGATCCGGCACGCTTACCGTCTATGCTCGTCGTCGTCCATGGAGAGAGCTATTGACCCATCCGTCTTCCTATACCCTACCTATTTCCGTCGGCGATTTCGCATCTCGGGTGAAGCGAAATCTGAGCCACTTTCGGGTCAACTATGCGATGATTGTACTGGTTGTACTCTTCTTAAGCATTTTATGGCATCCAATTTCAATGATTGTGTTCTTAATCGTGTCGGTAGGTTGGTATTTCCTCTACTTCCATCGCGACGAACCGTTGATGGTTTTTAATCGTATGATTGATGATAGAATTGTTCTGGTTGTTCTCGGAGTTGTTACAGTGGTGAGCTTGGTGCTCACTCATGTTTGGTTGAATGTGTTGGTGTCGATTGTCGTAGGGATTGTGTTGATATTTTTGCATGCAACTTTTAGAATTACAGAGAATTTGTTTCTGGAAGAAGAAGATGCCGCTGATGGTGGATTGCATTCTTTTGTTGGTACCTATGCGTGATTTTGAAGCCTACAGATCTGTGTGATTTTGAAGCCTGCAGATCTGGAAAATAGCAAATGCAAAGCTACTGCTTCTGTAATCTCATTTATGCATTAATTAGGTCTCACCCAATCAATCAATAATACAATGTTTCATATGAATTCAATTTGATTTGTAGAAAACATTGTTCAAACACAATATTGCCACTTTGTTTCATTGACGATGAATCAATTTGTAAAACAATAACAGCAAATGGCGGGAAGTTTGATTACCTGGAGAGTTTGGGTGGGGACATCTTTAGAATAGCAGATAAAAGAATAACATATCAGAATGTCAATTATAATACAACAGTACAATTCATCATTCTACAGTCAGATAGAAATGTTGCCCAAATGTACCCTCAAACTTCAGATGAAATACCAGTACCTTGGAAAAATAAATTAAATTGTGTATATATATATATATTAAGATTTTGAGATATGAAGACATGAATGAAAAAACATTATCAAGATTCACTCAGGTAGTGTACAACCATACAACACATTGCAGAGAGAGAGAGAGAGTGTGAACTTGAAAGCATGGTGGCCAGAATGGCCCAACTTGGATTTCAGTATCATCTTCCTCGGTATCTCGTTCCTCGTTTCCTGCTGAGTCGCAGCAGTTGAAAACAACCTACTAGTCTACAACTCACGATATGATGAGGCACAATGATTCGTATAACAATTCCAGTCTGCTACTTCAACATATGATTAGCTCTCATGTAGTTTATCAAGTATAGAAATGCAGTGATATAATAACTCAAGATGCCGCAGTGCCTGGGGTCTTTCGAGCATAAGCTAGTCCCATAACAAAATCCTTTGCCGATGAACCAATAATTGCTGGTATTCTTTCAGATGGGGTAGTTTGAAGCCACATATCAACCAAACTGTTCAGTGGTAAACTGGGGACGATTGATTGTCCCATACATCTAATCTCAACCTACAAAATAAATTAAAGAGTCAACACAGCATAAAAGTAAACAAGCAAATTGTTTACTATGTTTTTTTTCCAATGGAGTTTGCTTCCTTCGATATTAGTATATCTTCCAAGAAAAAAGTGTCTGCCATACTTGTCACATGTGGGTGATCTATCTTGCTGATCAGAAAGGGAAATTTCGTATAACATCAAGCATCACACATTACCATTCCTCATTTGCACTTGTGTAAAGTAGAGGGTTACCGGCCCCAAAGTTGAGTTAGTTCATGTGGAAATTTGTTAACGCAGCCTAGTTCAAAACCAGACTGGATGACCATTGCATCCAATGTCTTCAAAAAGTATAGAAAATGATGTCCCCCAGACTTCAATCTAATATCACCAAACAAGATATATAGGGTTGCATAAAATGCTAATGGTGTTCATTGTTTAATAAATTACTATGAAGCAAGGGAATCACCTCGTCTTCGCTCTTAAGATCCAACTTCCGCATCAGGTATTTTTGGATGAAACAAACAGGAATATTGCCATCCCTGCAAAAGAGGAATATATGAGAAAATATGCAAGAATACCTGTCTCGAAATGTTAAAGATATTGGTGATTCTACTCCTACAAATGGACCAACTCAATCTTAATTTTGGCAAACAGAAACTTTTCCAACTTGAGCTGCTCTTTCTAGCCTCTAATACTATATTCCCTTTTTGGCTCTAGGTGTCTTTCACTGCCAAACATCTATGGCTTATCCATTCCCAATGATTATCTCAGCTTACCTACATATTTTTTTCTGTATTTTCATCCTCTAAGTTTTATTCATGTACATTTTTTGCTAGTTATACATCCAAAACTACTTGTAAGTCAGATTACTGATGCGAATATAGGTGCCATCAGGTCAATAATTAATCTTCCCAAAAACTGCTTTTTCCATTTCTCATTCTTCTGAACTATTAGGAATTTTAATGTCAGATATCAAACTGCAAGGTTCTTTTTGTCCGTGATTCCTTTTCTTTTTAAAATTCTAAGATCACTTTATCATAAGCACACATCACTTCATGCTTTCATTACTTATTTCAGAGTACTGTTGGTTATAAGCCATTAAAAAAAGGTAGCCCTGTGATTTCTGAACTTTGCTGAACTGAAAATAGGACTCTTGTTTCGTATATAATAAGTATTTCAAATTGGAAAGTATAATGTCCTCTTTCTTATTAAATAATCTCGTTTGCTGAGGCCTTATAAGGTCACAACATATAGACCAAACTGCAACAAGTAAAGAAATGTAATTAACACTTCATATTCTGTCCTATCTAGCTTCCATCTATTTCAAACTTCACGTGAAGAGGAGATCATTTTCAGTTCAAATCAAGCACCTTAGTTTAATTTATGAAAACATATTTCGATGCATGGCATGCTAACCGTATCACTAGAGATATAGTCTTCTATTTGAGCAAACATGGATGTTAACATATAAATGTATAATTCTAAATGAAGTAGTCACACACTTATGGTATCAGAGAAGCAAATATAAACTTCAAGTCTCACATCCACCAGTGCTTGGGATAAAAAAGGAAGAGTCAAACCCGCACATGGAGCGTTTTCCAGACCTAATACAAATAAACAAATGTATCTTCTCCAGCCGCTTAAACTTTTAGATGAGGTGGTCACACAATTTAATACTAGAATTATATATCCAAAGGGTGGAAATAAATGAAAATAAGAAGTACAAAAATCTATATGGCAGGTGCGGAAGCAAACAATCACTCTGAACATTTGACGAACTTTTGGCAGTAGAAACATGCTGAACAGTAAATCAGTAGCAGCACTGATGTGGAAGAAACCCGAGAATTTTGAGGGTTGAGGAGCATCATAGACTAAAGTGTTGCTGCAGTAGCTGGGAAAAACGTAAGATGGAAAACCAGTATAACTATGAATATAGTAATGTTAGATCATAACCCTTGCTGCTTCTACCCCTTTAAGAAAAAGTAGAAATAAATGGGTTTAACAAATTGACACTCCATTGTACACTAGTGTTTTACTTGTTGAAAATTAGAATAGATGTATCAAGTTCAGATATTAATGCCACAAAAAGTGGGACATATCCCTATAAAAGGAGAATTAATACAAAAGGAGTTATGCAAGAATAATGCCCTCTACAAAAGCCATCCTACGGTTCAAACATATCAGATTGGGTTACCGCTGGTACTTCTAGTACCAGAAGAAAGCGGTACAAGGGCAAGTATGGGTGGTGTGGGCGGGTTGAAAGTGGATCATAACTCAATACACCCATATTCATATTTAAGCGGGTTAAAACAGGTTTGACTAGGGGTGGACATTCGATGTTCGGTTCGGGATTCTCAAATTTAGGGTTTGATAATTCGGTAATTGGTAGTTAAAGGTAAATGCCAAATACCAAAATTTTAAATTTCGGTTTAGGTAATCGGTAAATCAAACTTCGGTTGGTATGGTATTCGGTAATACCGTATCAAAGTTGTAGCCCAGTGTATTATTGCTCCAATTATTTCTATTTTTCTATGTGGAGGCATAATATAATATAATAGAAGATCAACAAGTACGGAAACATCAAAAAAAGTAAATTGAAACAACTAAAAGATATATGTATTTGGGTTGTTTATGTCTAGTCTTCTCTTTGGACTCATACTGATGAGTATGAACCTAGTTATATATGGCTTTCATTAGTATATAGGTATTCATGAAATACTGAATACTAAATGGTTCTAATGTCTCATACCAAATCCAAATACCATAATACTAAAATTATACTCCCAAATACCATACCAAAATACCAACATACCAAATACGAAATACGAAATCACCAAAAATTTTGGTTAGGTTCAGTAATTCGATTTTCGGTATTTTATGCCCTGCCCTAGGTTTGACCCATTTTGTATATGGGTTAAGATATGGTTATATTGTTGAAAACTCTTTGTGTTGCTGCTGATTTACTAGTAGAATAATAAGTAGTTTAGGAGGAGTCTTTGTTTAACTTTAAATTTAGTTAGGTTGAGATAAAATAGGTTTTTGAATTTTATCCTGCAGATTTCCTGATTTAAAGCCCTCTGTGGTTTAATTAAAAATAAAACAAAGACAATTTCAATCATTTAGAATTTTTTTTTTGCTCCACCATTTTTAAAAACCCCATAATGGTATCAAAGCCTCATTAGTCATAGGGATCGGTGAGTTCATTCTAACCAATACCAACTTTAAACCTGTACTTTTCAAACATGTCAAGTAGCAGTCTCTCCTTGAAAACTAACCAATTAATTTAATGAAGATGATATTATATCTTGAAACCTATGATTTATGGAATGATGCATGAAAGAACAATCCTTAAAAACACTCCTTGTAGATCCCTATCATGGTCCAAATTAAAGCACATTCAGAAAAGCTTTCAGATAAGACAAGGAAATTAAGGTGCTTTATATGCACAAATCCAAAAACAAAAAAGAAGTAGAAGAAACAGTCTTGTTAACGAAGTATGCAAGTTCAAAAGCAGTCAAAAAACTCAGCACCAACCGCCAAAGCAGAAATTGAGGAGGAGCCACTTTTTTAGATTGCAACAACTGAAGTAGAAGAGTGTTGAAAATTGCTTATGTTATTGTTGATATACTACAATATCAGACTAGGTAGAGACCCAAATCTCACCAATTGCATATTCATTGTTCGTCACAGCACACGATATACTACAATAATAAGCAGTTTAATTGAAAGAGGAGTCTTTTAAAATTTAAATTTAGTTAAAGCAATTAAAATATAAATGGTGAAGGTAGTACTTCATACTTCTTTCAAACTTGACACTAAACTCTTCCAATGAACGGTTTAATATATTCACAGCTTAAATTATGATTTCTAACGTTGTTACACCAAAATCAATTTAAATCATTTATTCAGAATTGTTCTTAGATCAGATAAGAAAAATTCGGTCTGGATTCGACTGCAAGAGTATAAAGGCTACGAGAAGTTGCTTCTTCTGGTGGCCACGTGTCTGAGATGCTCAGAGAGCTGACAATGGAGAATACCTCTTCTAAATTAGAGCAAAGTCAGATTATTTGAAAAGCATCGACTGAGCAAAGATTTTCAAAACATGTGAGTGACGTGAAGGACAAAGTCTGTACCTTGAGTGATTTACTAGAAAGCTTTACCAACATAGTTAACCCATATCTGACCCGTAAATAACTTGTGAGCGACCCATTTTATACAGTTCAAAAATGGCGTGAACCCAAATTTTATCCATTTTAATTACTACTGACCCAACCCACTTAGCTATGGGTGGGTTATTGAAATATGGGTCCATTGCTAGCACTAGCTATATACTACCCAAGGTGAAGCAACATTATCGTTGTGAACCAAGTAACTAGCTTATGGTTTACACTAACATTACAAGACAGCACTCATAAGTTGCTACAATTCCTACAGGATACTTGGCCTATCAAAATAATTCCCATTGGCCATGTCCTGAAGGGAGAGAACAAATCCACAATGCATTGGTCAGCAGTTTTTTCCTAGTAATCCATCAGGTACATTATCTCCGTGGTCAGCACCTATTTGTTATGCTCCAAATTTCACTTCCTCCAGAGAAAGAAAACCAAATTATAACTGGGGTGTGCATGACGTCTTAGACAGAAAGTAAGCATCCTGTTGACTAAAATAGATAAAAGGAACAAGCAATGCCTGTACTCCAACCCCTTAGAGGATCTATGGATACTCCAATTCCAAATGCAAAAGACTTTGTGAGAGTCCACTAAATACTGTTGACTGTTCTTATAAGACACCTCATGCCCCTCATTTGGTTGTTCCATATGTAAATACCTAATTTAAGCCAGTTGCTCTCATGAGTCCTTTTGATATACAATAGCATAGGTAAACTAGTTAATACATGAAACTCTTTGCACTTATGATTGTATTCAGTCATTTAGGCGCAAGGGTCATCTAAGTGAATACCATTACCGGTTCCTTTCTGCCCACATGGGTTTCTCAGGTTAAGTATAAGGGCCCAAACAGCACCCAACTGAAGTTCACCAGATGATGCAGTGGGAACTGCCAAATAATGGAAAAGCAGCACTGCAGGAAAGCTTCAACAAACGAATATAGATTAATAGGCAGAGCTAAACAGAACCTACAGAACTTGCTTGGCAGAACTGTCCTTGGACTAGATTTATGATACCCGAAAAAATGCATTTTGCCTTGAGCAAGAAAATTAAAAAAATCTACCCAGAATATCATACAGTTCTAGAAAGACAACTACAAAGCCTTATCAAATAAAACAAAAGATCAAATGAAGAAGAAAAAACAGAAGGAAAAAATCAAGGACATAAATACCAAACAGAAGGCATCAACCACATAGAAAAACATTAACCAAAATAACTAAGAAGAAAAGAGATGTGAGAGCTCTGGCAGATATTGTTTTTGATTTTTAGAATAAAATAACAAAAGCAAGACCAAATTCCTCATTCTTTCTGGAAATCTATTAAATCTCTTCAAGTAAATTGGATATTGCGAAGAAAAGTTGCATGCCCGATGGCTATCATTAAATGGGTATGAGTGGTAGGCGCATGTTAAGAGTTCGAGTCATCGTATGAACCAAGTTTGGAATTTGAGTGGAGAATCCGTTGAGGAGCAGGCTATTAGCCACCTATTATGAAGCTAACAACAACAGATTTAATGGTCATCAATATGGGGTTCTTTTCTGAAAAATGGGTCTAAAGTGAGGTGATAGATTAACCATGGGTTGTGTTGAGAATACAATCAAATAATAAAAGTGTGCTCTAAGCTGTTAGATGAGATGGTCTCATACTTGAACACATGGTATCAGAGCAGGCAGAAGAGCAGACTGAGGTCCTGTGATTGAATCTCACCGCCATCCATATCAAAAAGAATTTCCACGTGTTTGGCCCATAAAAAGAATCAGGCCGGCACATGAGGGGGCGTGCTGAGAATACAATTAAATAATAAAAGTGTGCTCTCTCTAATAGCTTAAGCTTTTAGATGAGATGGTTTCACACTTCAACAAGTTTAGTGGATGGTGGGTACAGAATATCTTTGATTTTGTTAAAAGCTGAAAGGTGTAAGCATAGAACCATGAACCTTTAATAATTAGTTTCATTCTGGAGGGGAAAATTTTACATGGCCAAGCAAAAGGCATGACATGTATTTTGATATAGGTCAATCACATGAATACCAAACTTACTGAAGTACACAGTGGTTGACAGGTACGTGCAACATTAAAGGAATGTACATCTACGACAAGGTTTTACTCTTATAGATACTTAGATCAAAATTTCACTAGAAAATATAGAGTGAAATGGAGAGTGACCTATTTGATTATATAACCCGCTAAATTAACATTTTATGTTAGAATAAAGAAAGTCATGCACAGTCCATAGTCAAATTAGCAACTTCAATTTAGATAATATCTTTCCTGATCATTGCTGGCTGCCCCCTAAATGATATGTGACTTACTGATCAGATGCACAAAATAAAGGTAATTGAAATCAACTGCCAGGCTTGTCGCCACAGCAGATTGACTGTACTCTCATCTAGAGCATATCCTACTCTAAAAGTCAGTTATAGTGATTCTGAAGCAACATTAAGAAGTTACCATTGTTAGCTTATATTCTCTATCTTTATGCAACGTGACTGTGACTTCCCCAGAGCCACCAAAAAATAGACGAGTTGCAGAATTGTACCTCAGAAAGGGGAAGAAAAAGATTTAAAAGGTTGTAAGAACCAAAATTCATGCAGCTAAAATATTGTTGGGGCAACCTTTATGAATTATAAGAACTAACAGGCATACTAAGAGCGTCATCAGAAAAAAACTGGTTCACTCAATAAAATGAACTTACTTTATTCTCAAGTAACTTGCAGAAATCTGTGGCAAGGGTGCATCTCCCTCCCTGAAAATTCATAAGGAGAATTAAAACAAGGGAAATTCAATCTTGTTTCTGAAAAAAGTAAAACAGAAAAATCTATAAGATAAATCAGATTCTCACTGGTCTTCTGAGGCCACCAACGAAAACCATATTGGATAGATTCTCTTTTCACATCTGGCAGTGGTTGCATCCAGAAAAGTTTGCGGTGAAATATCAAACTCTCCATAAAATAATGCCTTCTTTTGGCGAATTCTACGCGACTTTTTAGGTTTGTCAAATTCTGGAGGAGCAGGATCACTATTATTGTCATCCTTGATCTTTGATTTCTGTCCATGTTCTTTGACTTTAGTTTTACGGACATGACCCTCACGGTCATGGGAATGCAGACCTTCTGACTTAGCAGTAGAACCGTCTGAGGTAAACCTCGAAGATTTGCTCCTGTTTGCTGCTTCCACCAAACAATTTAAAGGTTTCCACAAATCAACTTTGCCTTCCCACTGTTGACTGCCATTTTCAGTTTCTTTATCAGGTGTAGGGTGACTAGAAGGCTCAGCACTGGAAGAAATCTGCAAAAAGAGAAATTAAAAAAAATTGACATGATCGACTGTAACAATATTACCACAGTTCTATGCAAAACGTTGCAAAAATAAGATCTAATAAAGTCCAAATTTAGGCACCGCACCTAACATCTGAAGAACATGACTTACCAGCCTCATGTTCTGAGTGAACTTGTTCAAAGTCTCAAGTGAGCTAGAGCTATCCAGCTGATCTTCTCCAGAACCTTCTTCATTCTTGAGAGATTTCTCAATTGAAAAGTTGGAACCACGTAATGTTTTTCTTGCCACCGATTTTGTTCTTCTTCCTGTTATTCCAGTTTGTGAAGATACTCTTGGAGTGCTGACCACAAGTGACGAGAGTGATCTCTCCTTTCTCCTCACTGGCAACGCTACTGAAGTCACAATTTCAGGTGCATTCACCTTTCGCCTCTTATAAGGGAATACCTTTGCTCTCACATCTTGCAGATTATGATCTGGCCTGTTGTAAAATAATTTAAAAAATAAATGCTATTCTCAGGAATTTTCATCTCCCACTCAACTGCAGAAATAAATATAATATGCATAAGAGGAAGCTAATTTGGCATATTTTACAAGTTTTCCTCCCTATATTTCGAAAATCAATCTCTTCTAGTTACTTTTTTGTCTTACTTCCCAGACTGCAGAACCTCCAAACAGTACCCAGAAATCAGAATTAATTGTAAATACTGATCCAAGTCCGTAGATTGATCAAGAGGCAAATTTAACCAGTTGTGGGATCAACATTGTTATATGGGTTGAATATTTGGCCTGAAAGACCTAACATATCCAAAAGAGAAGTGCATCCGACAAGTGTAAGGGGTGCAACAAGTAGCACATATGAAAAAATATGAGAAGTTCATCTGAAATGGTTTAACTATGTCACTAAGTAAATACACTAATGTGTAGTTGCATCACTATGATGATTAAAAGTACTAAAAGGAGTGAGGCAAACCTAAACCTATCGAGGGAGTTGATTCGAAGACCTCGTGATCAATATGAACTTAGTAAGTGCAAAGCACAGTGAAAACAAAGGATCCATAGATGACATGACTAGCTGGGGTTCAGGCTTAGTCGCAGCTAACATTATGTCATGTATCCACCAAAAGACTAAATTTTTAGTCTGATAAGAGACTTGCATTCAGTGTGGAGACAGCTGTCAAATTTAGAGAACTTATACTTTTACGGAACTCCTGATTTGCCTTAAGAGGCGGATTATGTAGTATTGGAGTGAAACTTGCATGAATAGATCTGAATGGATATAGAGCATTCATATTGCAGATCCCAGCTAGTTTCAGATATAACATAATTGATGATTGATTAAACATGTACTAGAGTTACTCTAAGTCTTTAGCCATTCATTGTGACACATAAGAAGCAAACTACCCCATATAGCACTATGACAATAAGAGAAAACCTGATTGTCCATATCCAAGAACAACAAACCTTATAAAAGACAGCCCAGGAAAAAACTAAATGTCAACAAAAAGCTGGCATGCCTGTCTCTTGAAGATGGAGTGCATAAAGAAAAAAGGTGAATGAGGTGGAGGAAAGAAGTTCCCAACTGTGGTGGACATGTCACATCGTTCTCAAATTAAACATGGAACAATCTTGAGTCAGCGAGTAAGCATGAAGGCAACATGTATAGCCAGACATATAACCTATGGCTAAATAAACATACAGAAACTTATATGTAAACGGAGTACTTAAGCAACCTTTTGCATTTACGGAAGAAGGAAAGAACAAGAGCTAGAAGATAATATGACCTCAGTTTCTCTAAAGGAACACAGCCCAAGTCAATATTGCAAATTGGACAGTGTTCCGTTTCTTCATCGGACAGCTTCTTGTAGATGCATTTCCTGCAAACTGAGTAAAGTTCCAGAAGGTACAGTATCACAATAGTAGTCATCTTTTTCACAGAAGCAGTTACTAGCTTTGATAATACCCAAACCAAAATGCAAAAAAAAGTAAGCTTTTATTTAAGAGGAACAAGAAGAAAGTACGCAAAGTTCAAGGCATGCATCCAACAAGATGCTTCACACAATATACACCAGTGTAAGTTTCTAAAGGAATACTTACGAACAAAGAAATATCTCATTACAAACACACAGGCATAAAGCAACAACCACAAATTAGCACCTATGCTGTGCTCCAATTTGTCAATGAGATCAAATTTCCGCAACAGAAAACCCAAAAAAGAATCATAGGATACAAATAAATCAAGTCAATCAACATCAATAAACAAATATTACTGAAACGAAACCATCCATATATATCACCAATTGTCCAAATGGAATGGATCCCATTTAGCTGAAAAAACCCAAAATATTCCCATGTTCTATTACAATTTCGTTACAATGAGCAAAGACGAAACACCCAGATGGGCAAACGACTCTCTCCAGCTAAGATAATGCAAACAGAGCAAAACCCAGATCGTAAAACCAACTGGAAACAGTTCAATCGGAAAAATCGAAACCAATTCAAAATTCAAACAGGTAACATTGACAAGGAACTCACACGTATGAAGACATTCGGAAATAGTAGTTGCATCTCTGAAGAGATTATGACAAAGAGGGCATGTCATGCATGCCGCAATCACATCTCTCTTCACCTTCACCAATTGATTCGTCATAATATATTATCCACCTCTCTATTATCAGCTCAATAACACGTAGTGAAGCGGTGCATGCTAGAAACAGCTTCATACACACATGGAGTTTTACGTTCATTCATCACTCACTTTTATCATCTGCATTAAACCCAGAAAACGATAGACAGCAGATTTGCGAGTGCTGAATCTGATGAGATTTGGATGAAATTTTGGTTTGGATTTAGATTTTGAGGGTTAAAGTGAAGTTGTTGAATGATCTCTTATTGCTATGTAGAGTCGAAATCGACGGTGTTTTCGGTTGGGGGGTGGGGGTGGGGGGTGGGGGGGATGCGTAGGGGTGAGGAGAATAGCTCATGAACAAAACCCAATACTTATATTAACTCTAATCATTGAATTTAGTATTGTTAATTCATCTCGCTCCTATTTTAATTTATATATGAAATTAAAATGTAATATAACGTATAATATTTTAATGTTTCATAAACTAAAACGAAAGGATTATATTTTTCTGTTCTTAATAAATGTTTGAGGATTAAATTGTCTGATTTAGTTATTGGAACTAGATAATTCTTTGTCGATATGTCTGCTTTAATTGTTGAAAGTAGACAGTTTTTTTGTTGATATGTCTACTTCTATTCTAGAGCAGTTTTAAAATATTTAAAAATTACTTTAAAAAAATATTATAAGTCAAAAAGATTAG
The DNA here is from genome assembly GCA_032847665.1 of Solanum chilense. Lineage (NCBI taxonomy): Eukaryota > Viridiplantae > Streptophyta > Magnoliopsida > Solanales > Solanaceae > Solanum > Solanum chilense. The sequence continues at coordinate 71,152,001 of CM064971.1, read as the reverse complement.
AAATTTAAAATATTTAAAATTCGTATATTTTCAGTTATATATTATAAAAATGTGTAAAATGTACTATATGTTATAATAATTAACAACTTCAATTTTTTAAAGACATAATTCTTTTTTGAATGATTATCAAAATTCTACAAGTGTTATATAAATTAAAGCAAAGAAAGTAACATATATATCATTTTAAATTTATGTAAAAGATATTATAAATTACAATAATTAACAATCTATAATATTTAACAAACATATATATTTGATTGATCCTCAAAATTTAGTACGTATCATATAAATTCAAACAAAGAAAATAAATATTTTATTTTTAAATAACATAAAATATACGATAAACACAATCACTAATAAGTTAAAAAATTAGAAGATATAACAAATTATTTTTGCACCGAATAAATTATGACATGAAAAAGCAATACATATTATCACAATAATCAACTCTTCAAAAACTTTTTTTTTCCGTAGAAACTGAAATAATAAATTAACATATATTATATTCGTAAGTACACTTAATGGTCGAAAGGAGTGGGCTGATTAATATTCGTTTTGTGTTTCGTATGCGTGACGGCGGAGTTGCAAAAAGACCAGACAGAGGGTAGTTTAGAGATTAATTGCACTCACGGCGCATGTTAGCCAATTCGTGGTGCAAGAAAAACATTTATTTTATTTTATTTTATTTATACGCACCATGTGTTTATGTTACATTTAAATTATTAGTACTCTGTATGATTAAGTGATATATAGAGTTTTCAATTTAATTAACAGTATCTTTTACTCATAATTCATAAACATTAAGGTGCTTTGAATTAGTTATTAGGTGCAAATGAAATATTTCTTTTTTTAAGAAATAAAAGAAAATTGTTTGTAAGATTTATGTTATGAACTTAAATACTTCAAGAGAAAAAATTATAGTAGAAGTTGCATTAGTGATGTGGTTTCGTAATTAACGAATTGAGTTTAGTACTATTTGATTTTAAATTTAATTCATTGAAAAATAATAAATATTCTGAGAAATTAATGGAGATACATCTAATTATCATTCGTATTGAGTTGAAATATTCATCATTCGTTGAGCTGAATTTATTTTACATGAATTCGTATGTTTCAAAAATAGAATAATGTAGTTCGATTCCATGTTCGTACTACAACGATGTAATAGCTCAACTCATGTCATAATGTAAATCCTTTTTCACGGTGATTATTCTTATTTATATTTGAACCACTAATTGTTACTGTTTATATTTGTACATTGACTGTTATTATTTGTATTGCAGGAAAGAGAGGAAGAGGTGAGAGAGGGGGGAGAGAGAGAAGAGCGAGAGAGTACAGAGAGAGACGAGGGACAAAGGAGATAAAAATTTGCTATAAAATTCTAACTAAGCTAAGAATATAATTCTTTAAATTATATATCATACATTTGTCTTCGTAATTTTTTCCTACTATTTACTTTTTCCACCCCGTCCACCCTAATTTTCCAATTTTTAATAAATATAAATAGTTAAACACTTAATAAAAGTATCACGCAATACTACATTTGAATAACCTTAATTATCATATATATCTAATAGTAATCTTATGATTAGTCCGTGGCGTACTAATTGGATAAACTTTATACATATATCAAATCGCCCTTCCCTATGTCCTAACAATTGAATTTATACGCATTCATTAAGTTATAAATCACATGTTTTTTATCATATTATAGTATAAACATTTTGTAAACACTACTATTACTATAACAAATTTCAACTCATGATAGAAATAATAGCAATAAAAGTTTATCATAAAAGTTTGATACCTCATTTCGTTATAACAAATAATTATAATTATTTAATCAAATCACAAACTTTTAGTACTTGAAGCAAATATATTTCATTTGTAATTTAGTATAATAAAGGCAACAAGTAAGTCGAAGAGTGAGTTATAAATTGTTGACATGAAAGGAAGCTTCTTAAGTGGGGCAATGTGGCAAGGCATGGTGTGTATCACATTGTATATGACGAGGAAATTCAATGTGCTAAGTGGAACCCACTCTCGTGATCCACTTGTTTAATTCTAGTGTATTATTTTTTGAAAAAAATTAGCAATTAAGTTATAATACTTGACATATTTAGTCAAAATAACAATATTTAAAAATATTTATTTAAAATGACAGAATAACAATATTTTAACAAATAAAAAGTATCATAATGTAGTTTATTTATATTCTTTTTGTTTCTCAAATTAGGCTCACTTTTTGACTAAAAATAATAAATTTCATTATCCATTTTTCAGTTTTCACTCTTTAAATATTTTTACCTAAATTCTATCATTTCTCTCTAAAGATTTCTTTTATTATTTTTTAAAATCAAAATCCTCTATTTTTTCTAAGAAACTTTAGAAATCATTTCAAAGATTTTCAACCTTTATCAAAGTATTGAGATACAAAAGTATTTTATATGTTTTGTATGTTGGACTTATATGTATAATTCGCTATACATATACAATTGAAGCAAATTGTATAAAACTAAGTGTATAAAATGAAGTATATAAAACAAATTGTAAAACTAAGTGTATAAAATGAAGTATATAAAACGAATTGTATAATTATAAGTCTATAGGATGATTATATACAATTTGAATTTGAATAAAACGAGAAAGGGAGAAAGTCAAAAGAGACTTGGCCAGAGAATTACAATTGAATCGAATTGTATAAAATGAGAAAGAGAGAAATTATATACAATTTGAATTTGTATAAAACGAGAAAGAGAGAAAGACAAAAGAGACTTGGACAAGGAAGTACTTTTATTATATAATTATAAGTGTATAAGACGGAGATATATATATTTGCATGTGTATATACAATTTTCTCTCACTTTATAAAATTAAAAATGCAATCTATAAAATTCTATTGTATAAAGCGAGAGAGGGAGAGTGGCGAACGAGAATATGAGGGAGAGAGGAACTGACAAATAATTTGTTATTGAACACAAATAAATCAATCGATAGCTACTATATTTATTTTATAATATTAATTTATCATTGTATACAATTATCCCTTACAAATACAATTTATAATAAGCATGAAAAAAAATTGACATTCAAAATGGTAGGTCGGTAATTTTTCCTTCTCTCTTCTAGGGGTGGGCATTCGGTATTTCGGTTCGGTTCGGTTTTTTTTTCCGGTTTTTTCGGTTTTCGGTTTTTGTAAATTGCGTACCGAATACCGAACCGAAATATTTCGGTTCGGTTCGGTTTTTGTTAATTCGGTTCGGTTTTTATTAATTCGGTTCGGTTTTTTATTTCGGTTTTTAATGGGCCTGTTGCCGGCGGCTGGCCGTTGCTGTCACCGGCGGCTGGCTGGCTGCTGCTGCTGTCGCGCTGGCAGCTGCTGTCGCGCTGGGTGCTGGCTGGTGGCTGGCTGGTGGCTGTCGCACTGGCTGCTGGCTGTCGCGCTGGCGGCTGGCTGGCGGCTGCTGCTGGCGGCGCTGCTGCTGGTGGACGATGGACGGCGGCTGGAGTAGAAGAGGAAGATGAGAAAAAAAGAGGAAGAAGAGTTGAAGTTTGAATTGATGAAGAGGAGAGGATGAGGAGTGAATAGTGAGGAGGCTGTATAGAAAACTAGAAAGTGTGTATTAGCTATTAGGGTTTCTTATTTTTTTTAAAAAAATTATTTAATATTAATAATTATTAAATATAATATAATTTATAAATTATAATATAATATTTCGGTTTAAACCGAAATACCGAATTCCAAAGTAATTAATACCGAAAACTGAACCGAAATACCGAAAATACAAAAAAATAAACCGAATACCGAACCGAAAACCGAAATACCGAAACCGAAATTCTGAAAAATTTCGGTTCGGTTCGGTTTTTCGGTGTTTATGCCCACCCCTACTCTCTTCCTTCTTAATTTTCTCTTCTGGGATTTTTTAAAAAAAATGACATTAAGGTTTCAAAATAAATGGGTGGTGATATAAGTCTTAAGTATTGGGTGTAGGTGACAATTATGTGATTAATGATTAAGGATTGTGGAGTTACCCTCAAGTTTATAAGTTGACAGTTTGGTCCACTGAATTAAATGAAGGGTAAAAGGATAATTTCACAATACCTAATTTAACCAACTTTTGGTGGGAATTAAATGAAAAGTAAATTGGTAAATTGACTATTCCAAACCTAATATAACCAATTTTGATGGGAAAATATCGAGCCAAAAGAGGAAATAAAGCTTTTTTCCCCGCCTCCAGCCGTCATATTCGTCCTCTTCTTCTTCTGCTCTCGTCTTTGCTTGCTTGCTTTCCTTTCTTCCTTCTCTCTTCATCTTCATCTTTATCTTCTTCTTATTTTCGTACATTGCGGGTCTTCGCTGGTAGTGCTTGTGCTTTCTTATTCTTGAATCAGTTTTTTACCTAATATGTAACTAGTGGACCAAATTTTGTTTTGTTTTGGAATTACTGCATAAGCGTTATACACCATTGTTTCTGGTAAGTACAATTAATAGTTATTTAAAATCAATTCATTATCATATGATCTGGGTACCTGCAATTTTTTCAATAATTTGCATTCACGTTTTCAACATATTGTTATATATGAACAGTTGACTATTATAACATATTATAGTCATATGTAGCAACATGTGATTTATTTTCACAACAGAATAGTTATATGTAGCAACATATGACTTACATCTAGCAACAGAATAGTCATATGTAACAACATGTGATTTATTTTCACAGCAGAACATTCATACGTAGCAACATATGACTTACATCTCGCAACAGAATAGTCATATGTTTCTACATATGATATAACTAAAAAATGTAGCAACATGTGATTTATTTTTCACAACAGAACAGTCATATGTAGCAACGCATGACTCAAATATCGCCACAAAATAGTCATATGTTGATACATATGCTTATAATTCATGATTAGTAATTGTTTTTTTAATTATTTTCTTCAGGTACAATGCCATTATTTGTAGGGATTTATTGTCGTGGTGAATGGGTCGAGAAGAAAAATCGATTCATATGGCGTTGGGAGGATGGTAAAAAATGAGGAGTCGGTTCAGTAGGTATGTATGTCGAAAGAAACATTTTGTATGATGAGTTCTTCAATTTAGTCGTGCAAAAGTCTGGATACAATTGTAAACCGCAAGATCTTGTCATGAGTTACATTCCCCATTTTTTCATGATGAGAAGGTTTTACCTTTTAAAATAACTTATCAATCTAGTTTGAGTGTTTATTTGGGAGGAATAGAGAAACCGCCAATATTAAGAGTCTACGTGGAAGAAACTCCTATCGAGGAGGATCATAATGTAGACCAAGGCCAACAAGATATGTTTAATGATGAATTTCATTGTGCGGACATGAACAATCTTGATGATGAAATTGGAATAGGTGAATGTGAAGGTGAAGCTCAAGCTAAAGGGTCGGACCTTGAGAGCAAGTTTCTTCCCACACCTATAGTTGGCAGCAACAATCCATGTGCTTGTCAAACTTCACATGTGAATAATGTTAGAGATGATGAAACAAGATTTTATAAGGGAATGACATTCAAGAACAAGCAAGAACTGGCAAATTCATTGAAAATTGCTTGCTTGAAAAAAGATCTTAGACTGAAAAAGGTGATCAATTCTCTAATGTGTTTTCCTTTAAATGTCATATCCGAATTACAATTGGTGGCTGAGGTCTGTAAAATTTACAAGTGGTGACAGGTTTTCCATTAAATATATGAAAAGTACCATACGTGTGGTTCAGAGCATCTTACAAGCCATAATTCCCACGCCACGGCAAAAGTCATAGGTAAGTACTTTGAAAATAGGTTTCCCAATGGTAAAGGCCCATCCACAAGAGACATGTCAAATCAACTCCGCACAGAATTGGGTTGTAAGGTAAGCTATTTGAAGATTTATAAGGGCATGGATCATGCTAAGTCTAATGTTAGGGGAACACATAAGCACGGGTGCGCAGTGCTTAATGCATACCGGTATATTCTTGAAGTTGCGAATCCAGGAAGCAAGACGGCATTGTCACTCGATGAAAATGGGAGAATCCAGTACTTTTTTGTATCATATGTTGCTCGGATAATTGATTTTCAAGAAATGAGAAAAGTAATAACCGTTGATGGCACATTTCTAAGGAGCAAGTATGGAAAAGTTCTACTATCGGCGGTGGCACAAGATGCCGAGAATCATATATTTCTAGTGGCTTTCTGTGTTGTGAACAAGGAATGTGATGTCTCATATGAATATTTTTTTCAAAATATGAGAAGCTTTGCAGATGATATTGATGAGTTGTGCATTATCTCTTATAGACATCCAAATATTCGAAAGATGGTTTAGAGAATCTACCCTGCATCTCATTATGGTTGTTGCATGAGACACCTTGGGAAAAATATTTGAAATAACTTTCACAATTCAAACGTAGTGTCCCATTTTTATAAAGCAGTCAAGGCGTTCGATATATGTGAGTTCAATGACCATTTCAATCAAATAAGAGATTTCGTACCAAAGGCTGCTGAAGCTCTTGAACGTATTGGATTTCACACATGGAGTAGGGCATTTTGCCCGGAAAATAGGTACTATCTCAATTGAGTTTATTTTTACTTTATGTGTTTTGTTTGATTTTTATCTGTTGTTGTGTAGATATAACATTATAACGTCAAACATCGAAGAATTGGTGAATGCTATGTTTAATTTTGAAAGAGAATTTTCCATTGTCGCTCTATTTGATGAAATAAACAGGAGATTTGCATTGTTATTTCACCAGAGGCGTATGGAACTGGTGCACTCCGCAAATAGATTTGTTCCTTCAATTGAAAAAGACATATCAGAGTATGTCAACGCGGGCAACAAATTGTTGGCCCATCAAATCGCTAACTACAAGCTCAGTGTCACTGGTCATGGAGATGTTGCTACTGTGGATCTACAAAGAAGAACTTGTACTTGTAGAATTTTTTATTTGGACAAAATACCTTGTCCACATGCCATGGCAACGATTCGATCTCAACATGGTGATGATTTTGAAAATCAGGTTTACCTGTACTCCGCTCCATATTATTCAGTAACAAAAAATACATAATGGCATATTGTCAGGAAATTCACCCGGTGCCAACTGAAGATTCTTGGATTATCCTTTTGGATATCATACAGAGAGAAATACCTCCTTCATATGTTGATCCAAGTAAACCCGGAAGAAGGACATATAAAAGATGGTGTAGAGTTGGTGAATCATTTACAACAAGAAAAAATAAGTATTTCAGTATGTAGGGACTTTGGCCACAAAAAAACTACATGCCCAAATCGAAATGCCCCATAAGAAGTGTTAAGCGTTGTGTTGTTGAATTTCAATGAATGTCCTTTCTTATTTAAGGATGTCTATATTATATAATCTTATTTAGAAATGTCTCAATGCGTGATTTGTTGCTCTTCTTTGTTTTTGTGTCAACACATGTCAAATGTTGCTACAGGATATATTAGATGTTGCAACATGTACAACACATGTTGTTATAGGTGAATCATCTGTAGCAACATATGACTCAAATGTTGTTACATATAATCATTTGTAGCAATGTATGACTCAAATGTTGCTACATATAATCATCTGTGGCAACAAATGTTGCTACACGCGAATCATCTGTAGCAACATATGACTGCAAACATATAATCATTTGTAAAAACATATACTTTTAAATAATGATTACATAGGAGCGTGCTTTTAGATATATTAGATGTGGCAACATATGCAACAAATGTTGCTACAAGCGAATCAGTATTAGCAACATATGTCACATGTTGTGACGAACGAATGTTGCGATATACGCATCAGGTGTAGTAACATATGATTCAAATGTTGCTACATATAATCATCTGGAGCAATATATGACTCAAATGTTACTACATATAATCATATGTGGCAACATATGCAGCAAATGTTGCTACATTCGAATCATCTGTAGCAACATATGACTGTTACATATAATCATATGTAGCAACATATACTTTTAAATAATGATTATGTGGGAGTGTGCTTTTTGATATATTAGATGTGACAACATATGCAACAAATGTTGCTACAGGCGAATCATCTGTAGCAACATATGACTGTAACATATAATCATCTGTAGAAACATATACTTTTAAATAATGATTACATAGGAGTGTGCTTTTAGATATATTAGATTTGGCAACATATGCAACAAATGTTGCTACATGCAAATCAGTTGTAGCAACATATGTCACATGTTGTGACGGATGAATTTTGCGATATACGCATCAGCTGTAGCAATATATGACTCAAATGTTGCTACATATAATCTTTTGTAGCAACATATGACTCAAATGTTGCTACATATAATCATATGTGGCAACATATGCAGCAAATATTGCTACGTGCGAATCATCTGTAGCAACATATGACTGCTACATATAATCATATGTAGCAACATATACTTTTAATAACGATTACGTGGGAGTGTGCTTTTAGATATATTAGATGTGACAACATATGCTACAAATGTTGCTATAGGCGAATCTTTTATAGCAACATATGACTGCAATATATAATCATCTGTAGTAACATATACTTTTAAATAATGATTACGTGGGAGTGTGCTTTTAGATATATTAGATGTGGCAACATGTGCAACAAATGTTGCTACAAGCGAATAAGCTGTAGCAACATATGACTCAAATATTGCTACATATAATCATATGTCCCTATATACTTTTAAATAATGCTTACGTGAGAGTGTACTATTAGATTATACCTTTTGTTTAATATACGACTCTTCAGTTCACTTTGTTGAAACGTCATGTCTTGCAACATTTTAAAATTGTTGGCCTTTATAAGTACACAAGAAGGGAGAGATAAGTCAAAAGTTGTCTTCTCTTCTTCTCTTCTTCTTCATTCTCAAAATGATTTCAACTAGGAAAAACCTTTTTGAATCCCTCCCGACTGAACTAGTAATTCTTATCGTTGAAAGGGTTGCTTCCTACTCTCTAGAAGATTTAATTATTGTTAAGTTATGTTTTAGGTTTCTCAATGAAGTTGGTAATGAACGTTCTGTATATCAGAAGGTTATATTGGCCAGCTTTCTCACTGAACCTACATGCACGAGGAATTAACATGCCAGGTCTTTCATGAATATTTTCATAGCATCGGAGAACTTAGAAGTCTTATACAGAAAAGGCGTGGTAATTTTACTATTTTTAGTTTTTTTTCACCTTGCATCTATTTATTTTGTCTTAATGTGTTGTTTCTTTTGTTTAGTTTGATTTTTTCAATCGTAATGATTCAATTGCACTAAGAATGGTTAAAAAAAGAAGAAGATGACCACCGTGGTGCAGAGTATGTGCTTGCCGTAATTTCAATCTTTGAAAGTGATATTTCCATGAGAGAAGACTTGATGTACATGCCAACATGAAAAAAAAAGACAGTAATAGTGAGAAGATCTCGACACCATTTGCGGTGCATTTTAAATCGAATGTGAGTGGAAGAACCTAACATTTTGGGTGTAGACACATTTATTGCACTGTGGCACATGTCGCAACACATGACTCGTCTGTAGCAACATTTGTGGCACATGTCGCAACAGACAATTCAACTGTAGCAACATTTGTGGCACATGTCGCAACACATGATTCGTCTGTAGCAACATTTGTGTGACGTGTAGCAACAAATGAATCATCTGTAGCAACATGTGACACAAATGTAGCAACATATGCTTGTAATATACTAATAATAACTTACTGCATCAAAAAGGGTTAAAAAGATCTGGAATATGCCCTTCTTTGGTAGTTTTTGTTCTTGCCATCAACCATCTCATTATTTTTTGGGATGATCTCTCTTCTTCTGCAATTACTTGGTGGGTCAAATAAGAAATGGCTTCAAATGCCCAGGCCTGTAAAAAAGGAAAACCTGTCAATAATCAAATGTTGAATTATTACTTAATATAATATAAAAAGATTAAGAACATTCAGTTTTACCATGAAAACCCAAACAAGTTACTGGTCTTTTCTTCTTACTCAACATGTAGTCGACAGTTAGATGAAAGCTCTCATGACCCCACGGGTAATTCTTGAAAACTTCAATATCCTGATAGAAATTGACATACTTTAAAGTATGTTGTTGCCCGGATCCTTCGGCAAAAGAATATTATGTATAAGCCAAAGTAAGCACAATGACTCCTTGTGCTTCCTTGGTGTATCCTCCCGTTCCAACAAACTTAATAAGTCAGAATTTTTAAAGCTTTTTCCAACAAGGGACATCAAGTCCTGCTCCTCAGTTGGCAGTGACTGTTGTCCTACTTCTGCTACTTCTTTAACTATCTTCTTTCTTCGTGGTTCCATTTTAACAATGTATTCAGGGATGGGCTCAACAGGAGGATGACATTTTAGCCCTGTAACTATGGCAAACTCTCTTATGCCAAAGAAAATTGGCATGCCACAATAATTAATTAGAATCTCATCCTTCTTATTGGAATTTTCAAAAATAAACCTTCTTTTCAGAAGTTCATACACGATGATCATTTGAAAACGTGGAAGTGGATCAATGGGTAAATCAAGAAAATGATCAAAACATCTATTTTTGAATAAATCTTCCAATTGATTTCTCTTTAGGATATCCCTGAATTTGACGAAAGGTCTTCCCAGGACTGATCTAATGATGCTGTCACCATTAGCATCAGGCTGCAGATGCACAGGGAAAGTGTCTGCATTAATGATTTCAATCCCATCATCACCACTAGCATTGAACTCTTCATGAAGTTCTTGTTCTTTTTCATGAACTTTATTTATTTTTTCTTGTTGTGCCACAACTACTACTTCTGTATTTTCCCTTATTCTTCTTGAACTTTATTTATTTTCCCTTGTTTCTCAAATTCTTCTTGTTTTCCATCTTCTTCCTCCACTACTTATCTTTGTTCATATTCCTTTTGACAAAATTCTACTTCTGCTTGAGAAGAAGAAACTGCTCCAGTTGCAAGATTTTCTAAAAAGTGTAGCATTTTCGTTCCTCTTCCTAGCAATTTTAGATATAGCCTTCTTCTGGATCTTTGTTTGGTCAGATGTATCAATATCAAGTTTTCTTTTGATAGGAGTAATTATATTTGTATCTGCAACCACAAAAATAAAATATTTAAAAGCCCCAAATGAGCTACAACCACAAGTTAAAACAGGGCAATAAGGAGATAAGCAAGCAAATGCATTTCAAACTCTAATTAAATATTACCTGATAAGATATATATTAATGATAAAGTAGAAATTATGAGGACAACACAACACCGACCGAGGACTTATCGCGATGCCTGCGGAACAATTTACGATGTCTCCATTGCTGACGTTTGTCTTTGCTGTAGAAGATGATCTGTGAAAGAAGGAAGAAAAGAAGAGACGAGAAGGAGAAGTGTACTGTACTGGCAAAGGGAGAGGAGAAAACTGAAATTAATTTTTAGTATATTAAATAAATCTTGAAATATGAAAGGACACATTTATAGAAGAGAGGAGAGAGGAGGAGAGAGGGGAGAGGAAAATGAAAATTAAAGCCGTTTAAACTTTTTTAATTAGGACAATTCATACTGTGACATATGTTGCCAGATATATACTATATGTTGCTACATATATACGATCTGTTGCCACATATAATTTTGTCGTGTTTATTACTACAGAAATTACATATATTGCGACGCATATGCTATCTGTTGCTACAGATGATTCGCTCTGTTGCCACATGCAATTTTGATCCTTTCTATCATAATTGACATTTGTTTAAACAAAATCAAAATAATCGTAAAAATATTTTAATACATAATCACCTATCTAATCAATGGTTATAAACACAATATTTTCATTGATCTTAGCCTTTTGTTTTAGTTCTATGCATCTCTGGGTCTTCATTGTCACTAACATAACTATTTTGAGTCTTTATAATCCCATAATTTCATAAGAGTGAAGCATATCTCAAGCGAAGGGTGTCAGCACTAGTTCCACATTATGGTACTTGTATTCCATCACTCAAATACAGAGTGTATGCAACAACAAAAATTCCACAATCTCTGCATGGTATATCATCAATCAGAAAATATAATAACATCACATTTCGATAGTCGTAAGACAAAATAATATTGTGATACTTACAGACTACTGCTTCCTTGTTGGGCAATACCAGTAACATGATTGACTTCGAATGGGTGAGATTTGTTCTTTCCTTGGTAACATTTTAAAACTGACCAGTTAGTTCACTCATTTTGCTAAAAAAATTCACTCAACTCAAGGTACTTTGGCAACATTGTAGTCATCTTTTGAATCTCGGAGGATAGTTTTCTATTAGACCTATTTGAGGACATGGAATCATACACTTTTATGCACCGTTCCTTCAATGCACGACTGTCAAGACCCAATGGATTTCCGCATTACTATTTACAGGGACATAAACATCATCAGCCATGTGCCAAGGCATTCCAGAAAATACAGGATACCCTTTCATTATGTCAATGATTTTATCATCATATTCACTAGAGTTGTCAATGTATGTTTTGAAAAAACAAGTAGTGATGGTATATTGATATTTAGAATGAATCTGCTGCTCGACTTCTTACGTAAATAGTAAAATATGATATCCACATACTGCACACATAGATGAAACAATTGTATCAATTTAATTGTATATATTCATGTACTAAACAATACATATAAAAGTGGACATGGATTTACCTCATCATTCCAGCACTTATTGGGTTGATACATTACGTATAACCAGTCCTTATTCATCGGAAATGCAACTACTAAATCAAGTTGGTCAAATTCAAGTTTTGAGCAATTGGCTAAGTAGTGATCCTCCTTGTTTCCTCTGCAATTGTGTAATCATTATAAATCATTATTTATTGGACAACAAGAAGAAATTCTAATAATAGTTGAACGACCTTACTTTACTTACTTTTTTGCATGATGTTTGTAAAGACCCTCGTTTATCTAGTGCGAGAAGGATGACATTAGTTCAGTTAGACCCTCGGCGTCAATGTTAAAACCTTCAAATGGATATTGTCGCTTTACATCATAACTGACAACTTCGACTTTCTTTCCTTTCTTTTTTCGCTTTCGCTTTTTCTTTCTGCTTCACCTTCTCTTTTTCCTTCTCCTTCTGCTTCTCCATCTCTTTTGCATTCTTCTTCTTCTCCTTCTCCTTCTCTTCATTTGCCTTCATCTTCTTCTTCTTCTCCTTATCCTTCTCCTATTTTGCTTTCTTCTCCTTCTCATTCTCTTCATTTGCCTTCTTCTCCCTCTCTTTGTCCTCCTTTGCCTTCTTCTCCTTTGCCTTCTCCTTCTCCTCCTTTGCCTTCATCTTCTTTTCCTTCTTCTCACTAATTACATAAAGTGTTTGGAAAATAGATTTTTTCAATCTCCTACACTTCAAAGGCTGTGAAATCTTCTTGGATCTTTGCACATCAATATTATGAGACAATTTCTTAAAAATATCAGTGAATTTTTTAAACGACTAATAAAATAATTATGTTACTGCTCACATTTTTCGCATAGACAAAAAGAGCATTTCATGTTAGAAAATGAAGTTTCTTGTATCTACAAGGTAAATAAAAGAAGATTGAGATTTTACAATTTATTATAAAATAATAATAATAACAGTATTTTGCAACAGATAGTCTGTTGCGATAAATTAACATTATGTTGCCACATATGTACCTGCTGTTGCAACACATAAAATTTCTGTTTCGACATATAGATCTTATGTTGCTCATATGAATCATATGTTGACACAAATATACCGATTGTAGCAACATATGAATCTTATGTGGCAACAAATGTTCAAGATGTTGACCTAAAGTGAGATGTTACAACATATGATAACTGTTTGAATATGCACCAACATATCACTAAAATGTCGCAACATACGCTAAAAGTTTCAGCATATGAAATATATGTTGGACACCTGAACAACACTATTTTTAAATCATATCATCAAAATACTCACAAAAAGAACAACAACAACAAAAAATGACTTTTCACTTAATAATAACAAAATACATATACATTCCCCAAAAATGAGAATTTTTTGAGTTGATTGATTTTCTTTCAAAAATAATAAATAATACACACCATTAATTCGATTATTCAATTTTAACATTTATGGAACATTTTATTTTTCATTAATCCAAAAAGAAAACTTCAAAAATTATAAAATATTTTTAAAAAATAACTTGCCCATTTCTAGCCGAACATAATTACAGTTCAGAAAGATGAGAGAGTAACGACTAGAGAGAAAGATAATGGAGGACTGAAGAGAAAGAGTAACGAGGGATTTCGAAATTTTTAAGGAAAAAAAGAACAATCCCCCAAGAGAGAAGAGAGGAAGAAGAGAGAAGAGAGGAAGAAGAGAATTTTTTTTAAAAAAAATAATTTGATTTAAATTATGAAAATGTGTATTTTTATATTTTATAAAAAATTAAAAAATTTTAAAAATATTAATTTGAATTAGATTTTAAAAAGAGCTCTTAATCAATCTGTCATCAAAAACAAAAACAGACTTATTTGAGACCTTTCCCTTAATTTTCTCTTCTTTCTCTGCGATCTTTTATCTTCCTCTTTGTTATTCTGAAAAACTTTCTTACTTTCCATGGAAAAAAGTAGATTCATTCTTCTGCCCAGTTTCGGAGACGGAAATTCCTCATAGATTTGCTCCTACGAACAAAAAGGTACACTCCTTTGTTTGGTTTGTTGCTTGCTTCTCATTCATTGATCTTCTGTGTTTTCCTTCCAATCGGATCTACCAAATTCGCCTTCATTTACTTGATTTATGTGTTGTTTAATCATTAATGTTGTATTTGCTAATATGAATTGTTACCTGCCGCTTAGACTTAGTGTTAATTTGGTTAGTTTGTTGAATCCGCAAAATATCTCTTGCACTTTGGTTTACTCGCTTTGCTTCTTCATTTCAGTATTCCCAATTTGTAATCATTATAGCATGCTAAAATTAGTTGTTTTGTTATGTGTTTCAACATCCACGGAAAGGGCTCTGCGCTATGGATCTAAAATTTTCTCCACTGCTATTCTAGAATGTTACTTTTATACTATGTGTGTCAGTTTGATTTCTTGGCTAAATTCAGAAAAGAAGGATTTTCTGCTGATTTAGCCGACCACAGAAGCTTTAACTTAAGTAGTTGTGATATTGGTTTGTGGTTCTAACTACAGTATTACTGATTTTTGTTAAAACTATGGAAAGGTAGGCGATTACTTGCACTTACGCCTATATTCCTCATGTTTACCTCCACCTTTTGATAGTACAAGCTATATGATAGAATTGATGGCCTTGAGGTGTTTGATATAATTGATATAAAGTTATGTATATACAATTATTTTAGAAATAAAACATAGTTAAGCATTTGATTTGTTAAATTTATCATGCTCACTACGTGTTCGACATTTGTTTGGAAGAAAAAAAGGAGTATTCATCAATAATAATAAAATGTTTAAAACATATGAATACTCAAGACTGAACTAACTCACTAACTTTGTCTATCTATGTGACCTCTACTAACTGAACTACTAAACTAGAGCCCTCCAGAGAGTGAAGAGGTCTCACGAAATATATTCTGTAATACCCAAACACATTTACTACCCCATGGGGATCCCCGAGTAGTTTACCAGACAAATTGAGTTGTGGGCACTATACTTGTCAACATAGAAGATTCTCTTCACCATCTAGGCTATGGAAGAGATTACTATAGAGCTAGATGCAAGATTGTTTAGTCAATGATTGTGAATTATCACTACACTTGCAACTACTATGTCGTAGTCGATATGAACTTAGTACATGTGTATTTTAAATTGCTCAATTAGTGTATAGAGAGTTGAGGGTGGTACAGCTGCCACACCACATCTTACCTGGGGTTAGTGATAGTTTCACAGATTACTTCGACTGTAGTTTGATATATAATATCTGATGCTTTTGTTTTGCGAGTTTCAGAATGAACTGTCTTTGTTTTGATTTTACTTCCTTATGATTAATCCTCTTCTTTTGTCTTTAAATATTGACATATTAGGCATGCTTTGACTGTCCTATCATTACGTACTTCTTGTGCTAGAAGATGTAACATTCTTCACCTTTTTGGTTTGCCTCCTGTAACGTGAAAAATTTTTGGTAGATAATTGAACATAACAGGCTGTGTTATCCTTATAGATGGTAACAAACAGCATTTCTTGAGCCCATATGCAATATTGCGAGGTGCTGATAAAGTTTCATTATTACGTACGTGTGATCATATGAATAAATCTGAACGTGTAGTTGACAGAAGGAACACTTCTCTAAGTGAAGCGAAGGAAACAGCTCTCTAAGAGCAAAAATTTTATTCGAAGAGAACAACTTCTATGTGGAAGTCAATAGTCCAGAATGTACATAATAGTAAGTTCTTAAATGAACTACTAAGCATCATTAGCAGCTGAGGCAAAATATAGACATCTAAATATCAAAATAATATGATCGTGTGAATCTGAGTTTCTTTAATGATATTGAAGCTCGTGGGATTCAGGCAAAAGTAAGTAAGTTGGAACAGTATGTGCATCTATGCTGTCAAACTATCAATTGTAGTTTATTTCAGCAGAGGAGTTTTCTCCCCTCATAGAGGATAGGCAAGGAGACCATTGTCTTTTTTTTTTTTTTTTTTTGCTTTAATGATGAATGGAGGATCAGAACAAAATGCTGAAATAAGCTGTACAATTGAGCTGGATTAGGGGTTATTAGGTGGGCAGGAAGGAAAAATAACTGAAGTGGTGTCTCAACTCTCATAAATTATGCTAATGACACACTGATAATGCATGTCCAGCAGACGGGACAGTTGGAGTATTTTAGAGTAATGTAGTTATTTTTATGGCTTGGTGCTTGAGGTGTTAAATGGTTTTGTAAAAATTGATGTTTTAATTTGATATTTACGATTTGCACCTTTTCTGATTGGAAAAAATATATATGGTTAGTCAAATTCTGCCTAAGTTTCATCACAAGTTCATGTAATAACAACATTGACAACAGTAAGAAAGAATATTAGTTTATTCAGTGGTGTTGGCTGGGAAGATGATGTCTTGCATCATGTAAATGGCAATGGAAAAGTCTTGATTTGAGTAGTAAGAAGTAACAAAGCGTACATGGGGGGATCTTGCCCCTGTTACACTTACCCTCAACTATCTTTGGTAAATGCGGTAAGTTATTAGCGCCTTACTACAGGCAACCTTTTTGGCATTCAATTAGAGTTTGATAGATGACTACCAGATTTTGTTTTGTGAGTTTCAGAATGAGTTGTCTTTGTTTCAATTTTACTTCTTTATGATTAATCCTCTTCTTTCGTCTTCAAATATTGATATATTACGCATCCGTTGACGGTCATCATCACGTACTTCTTGTGCTAGAAGAATTAGAGTTTGATGTGTCATTACACACTTGATAATGTTCGAATCGTACTTTGTAATGGCAGATGCAACGTGTGTTGAAATTTCTGAAGTTGTCTGCTCCGGATGCTTCTTTGGTTTGCAATGTCTGTTGAAATTTGTGAAGTTGGATTCTCCAAATACTTCTTTGGTTCTTATTTTTTATACACTAATTGGCTGGTTAGTAGTGAACTAACTTTAAGATAATTTTATGATTTTTCTTTATGGGAAAAGAGTGGAATAGCTCTTTAGCTTTCAAATCTGACTTAGACTTCTTAAGACATTCTTTGATGTGTATTTCATCTTTATATTCTCCTTATCTTTTATCAAATTAAACGATATAACAAACAACAATGTCAGGCACATGTCCGTGCCTCGCACGGGCACACTACATCTAGTAACAAAAGAGAGGGGAAAGCGACTCTGGTGGGGTTGATGGTATCTTCTTCGAATTTGAATTGAATTGAATTCAATGGAGAAGAATATCTGTTAATAAGATTGCAAAAAATAAATGATAAAAATGTTAGAAGAAGACGAAGATTTCCTGGAATCAGAAACACAACTTACCGATGACCAGAAAATTGAGATTGCCAAATGGTTCCTTCTTAATGCCCCAGCCGGCGAAATTCAGTACGTCACCAAAGGTCTTCTTCTTCTTCTCTTTCGTTTATTTTCTGCGCTAAAGTTTTTTGTATTTTGAAGCTTTTTTTGTGCTTGAAAATGTGACCGCATTGGTGTTTATTTGCGATCGGCAGTTTATTGTTTACATTTTTGGTTTTGAGCGTCATTTGGTTTGATTTGCAGATGTTAGAGCTATTTTAAAGGACGAAAATATATATAAGAAAGCGGCCGAGGAGTCATTTCCTTCGTACAACAAATCTCACTTGATTTGTCTCGAATTCCCAAACAGAAGTGGCGATGTAAGTCTCTCTCTTGTTTTCTTTTTTCATTGGGTAAGTTAGATCTTTGAAAATGTAATTTAGACTAATCGTGTCATTCAAATTGATAATTTCAGATTTGACAGTTTTCCGTAGTCGAAGATTGAAATATTAAGTGAACTGTAAGCAATACTTATTGTACTGATGTTGTAATTTTCCTTCGTTGATAATTTCAGATTTGGTAGTTTTCAGTAGTTGAAGATTAAAAAATGAAGTAAATTGGAAGCAATATGATGTTGCAATTTCCTTACTTGGTTCATGAACTCTCTAGGCATCCTTTAGAGCTCAAAGACTGAATGAAAACAAAGGATAAAAGTTATGCTTGAGAAACTTTTTTTAAAAAAAGTTGCATGAGAAATAAGTAAGATTAATCTAATAAGTCTTCAAGTAAGGCTTTTAGGATAGAGATATACTTCATGGTACTTGGATGCTGGCGCTACTATATATGAATGAGTTGGGTGTTGTTTGTTGAGCACCATGTTTATGGACAAGTTCTCTACATCTGTTTAAAGCTTAGGGAATTTCCACCACTTCAATAAATGATTACTTCTTCAATATAGAAAAGAAAACTTTCCGGAGAACTGTTCTTTATGAAGTCTAAGATTTTGTTCCCCTCTTCTAAAAAGAAAGTATAATGCTTTTCATTTATGTAGTAATGGACACTTGGAAGCTATTTTTCATGATCTAGCTGTGTAAAGTTGCTGTTCACTAATTTGTAGGTACTGATTACATCATTTAGTGAGGTTGATAAGGATGAGTATCTTGATCCCCGGACTGCCCAGGTTGCCAGAGTTGACCATGTCAAGCAAGTACGTCGTTCAGTTAGTACACAATGCAAAATGCTATTTTTGGATTTTTTACAGTTTGGTGTTTTGACTTTCTTCTTGTTGATAAGATTAATAATTTCATTGGATGAGGCACCTCCTTCCATGTGCCACTAACAAACTACATTGCAAAAACACAAAAGCACCAAAAATGGTGCTGGAATTTATCATCAAATCCCCAGTCTCTTAATTTCCCCAATAGTTGCATGATATGTAAGTTTAAAAGCTCATAATCTTGAAGGGAATCATTTAATAACTTCTATTATCTTTTTATGATTGAAAAAGTCCATTTCACTGTTGCTATCAGTTGAGCCGACAGAACTTAATAAATGATAATCTAAAGTGACAATGAAAAACTTATCTTTTTCCTTCTTCTTTTTTCGGGGCATGGAGTGGTGGGATCCATAGAAGAGGAAGCAGGTTTGTAAGGATGAGTATTTTGTTTAGAAGGTAATTCAAAAAAGCAATAATATGGACAGACATAAACCTGGTAGAGATGGTGGGACTATATCCAAAAATGTGCTTATTCTGAAAGAAAGGAAAAGAAAAGTAAAAAGATCAGGACGAAGTAAGAAAAAAAGAAAGAGAAGCATACATATAGTGCCGGGTGTACTCCTTTTTATGCTGGGCAATTAAAAATCTCTACATAAACTGGTTTTATGCTCATGTTGTTTATCTATAGTTTAGTATGTTTAGACATCTTCTGGCTGATTGGAACTTGATTTTTTAAACACACTCAGGCATTAGGGATAAAGAACAAAACACCAGAGTGAATTGTGTTAACTGTTAGGTTGGTTTTCATGATAGAAGTGGATATCAAGAATGAAGATATTGTGAACTTGAAAAATGTGCTTTGATATAGCAAGCTCTTGATTAACCTCATTATTCAATAGTTATGAACTTCACATAAGATGCATTTTTTATTCTTGTTAATGGTGATGGAGTAAATACCAATTTTGGAAAAGTAAAATAAGGTCTCTTATGCTATAGCTGGTCCATGGTTGTAAATTAATCCTCATTAGTCTACAGTGCTGAATGTCACATAACATGCATTTCTTTTCTATTCTTGTTAATGTGATGAAGTAGATGTAAATAGATTGGAGAAGTGGAAGTAGTCTCTGCTTAATATAACAAGTGCATGGTTTTATTCATAATTCAAGGGCTGTGAAATTAAATGTATTTCCTCTTTCTCTCTTTTTTTCCTAGTTATTGTTGCCGTGTAATAATTTATGCTCCCTTCTTGTAAGCTCATGGTATGTCTGCATTCTAGGTTTGTAAAGACGTTAGGCCAGCAAGAGATGAAGAACTTCCATCTGCTTTCGTGGAAGAGTATAGGTATGCATCTGTAGGGTATGAGATATATTTCTCAGTTTAATATCTTTGGTATTGCTCCTCTTTTTAGTTACTCACTTTCTGTTTTTCCCATTGAGATGTTGAAGTTCTTCTATATTATGACATTCACAATTATTTTGCCTAATTGGGCTTATTTTTTAACCATGCTCAAGAAGACTTGCAAATTCAACCTCAGTTCTCAGACGGCACTCAGATTATAGTTTAAGATATGCTAGAACAGTTGCATTTCTTGTGGAAATTCTCTTTCCGGCTTAATTGAAAAAAAAGCTGCATGTTTTGGTCTGCGCTCAACGAAATCAGTCTGAAAATAAATAGTTTAGGCTAATCTCTGCTATATAGGTGTTCTTCTTCTTAATCAGTATCATTTGTTCTCTGTCCTTCTATATTACATTCTATGTCTTATCTTTCGGGATATTCTTAGTAATCTTCACCTCAGTCCTCAAGTGTTAACAAGCTATCCTACATCATGATTCATGTGTGTTTTTATTCCATAAAGAGATCTGATTCATAATACACTGGTTTACCTTTTTGTTCATCTTTATCGGTGAGGAACCAGTGTCTCCAAATTAATGGGTAATGACATCAATGTCAGATACTAAAATGGTAGTATGACACCTAAATTTGGTATAATTGGGAGGCATTAAGAGTATGAAAGGATTATATTCTGAGAGCTCAGTGAATTCTTCAATAGTTCCTATGATTGGCATGCAGATTATAAAAATCATGTTTTTGTTTTATGTGAGTAGTTCCCTTCTTAACATGGTTAGTTGTTCTCATCAGAGGCTTTGTTTATGAGTACTGACTTTGTGATTACCGTTGCTTGCCAAATTCTCCTATTCATGGTAATTCTTGTGTAGGTCTGCCATGGATGCGAAATTATGAAGTATGTGAGTGAAACATATCCAAAAGGCATCTGTTCAGTTTACTGTACGAAGGGAAAGGATGTGGAAGAGCCAGGATTTGACTTTGAACTTGTTGTGGTGATTTCAGCTGCTAGGCATAGTCCTCAGAATTTCTGGTGTGTTGGATTATTAAAATTCTAACCCTGACTTATTTGTGCAACACTCCCTTCATAATTCCTAAATAGTTATACTTATCGTGGTGCAGAACTTGTAAACAGATACTGAAGTAATAGGTTGCTATATATAAACAAAGAATGAGGGATTCTATTACCTATTTTCCTGTCAGCTTCACACTTGTCACTTGCGTCAAGTGATATCTTGTTATAGCACGTGTGAGTTGTCAATTGGGTCAACTGATACTTCTTATAGCTTTGTCTAAAGAAGCTGATACTATATGCATCTTTTGTAGCAATGGAAGCTGGCGATCAATATGGAATATTGAATTTAAGGACGATATTCAATCTGTAGAAGTGAGAGGCGAGATGCAGGTATGCTTTTATCAACAGTATGAGCATATAGTGTTTGCCTTTTGGTTTCCTGATCTTTATTTTAACCCTTCTACAGTTTTCTGGTTTCTTCACTGACTTTAGTCATGAATGTAGACTTTACTGAATTATTCTTTTTGGATTGAGCCGATCTTCTAGTTTATGGGTGAGGGTAGTTGTTGGCTTTTTGTTGTATCAAAAGCTTAAATATTCAATCTTGTATATCCTTTACCTGCTCTGTATTCAGGTTGGCGCCCATTACTTTGAAGAGGGAAATGTACAGCTAGATGCAAAACACAAATGTAAGGATACAACGCTAATTCAGGTAAGTGACTATAGTTTGTTCATAAACTTCTCTTTGCTTTGTTTTTGTGTCTCCTGGTCTTAACTCATAAGGGTATAGCAGTTGTTCTCTGCTGTAGATTGTACTGTTTCTTTTGTTTGTTTCTTAACCAGTCTAAGGGTTAACACTTCAAAACAGCACATAGAGACTGTAGATTGATGCCTCGTGAAGGTACTTAGAGAATGCAATGAGAGTTCAATTCTTTTGGCAACAAATCATGATAAATTTTCTATAAAAGAAATGTAAGAGCAGTCTGAGTTTAGCTATTTTTCACCTCCCTTCTGCAGTGTGAGACTCTGGTTGTTGGTACTTGTTTTCAATAAGCAAAGTCTGTTAGTTCTCAACTTCATGGTATGTATTGTTTCCAGATTACCATGTCTGGAGCAAAATTATCAGCATTACTATCCAACTCTAGCAGTAGAAGTACTAGAAGAGATTTCCGTCGATGATAGCTTTTTTCATAATTTTCTTTCATTTAACACGATTTGTCCGTAATTTATACTTCCAATGAGAGTAAAAAGGCACTAGGATGGTTAGACAACCAAGAAAATGAAAGATGATATAGCTGCTTCTGCATATCCTACTTTTTGTATCTGTGTAGAGATTGAAGGTCATATTAATATCAACACTTTGTAGCTTAAGCAATCTGATTGGAAATCATATTGTAGAAGAAATAGAAGTAGAGCATGTTAATAAAATAAATGGTGAGACACAACAGTTTCTGGATATCCCATATTTTGCTGGCCTATTGTTGGAAAAAGGTAAAAGCGAAGTAGCACGGTCAGACAGCCAGAAAGAACAAAAAGTGAGACAACTGTTTCTGGATATCCTATTTGCTTAACTAGTGTAAAATTTGAAGGTCAAGTTAAAGGAGAAGTTATTTTCTTGAACAATCTTATTAACTCGAAGAAATAAAAGTTTGATCAAGTCTATCTTGTGATTTTGCTTATATTTTCAATGGGTCAAGTTTGAATTTACTGATTTTGTGTTGTCTTTCTTAGTCCCCAGATGATTCTGCAATTTCCTTGGTCAACATTATTCGCCACCATGAGACTGAGTATCTGGCTTCTCTTCAGGTTTTTACGTTGTTCCTGCATCATATTCAACCCCTCTTTCTATCATGTAACCTAACACTTCCCCCTTCCTTTCCCCTCTCTTCCACCACTTCTGTGTCAAGTCTCTGTTGCCAGTATTTTCGTTCCAAGTTACTGATCGACTTTTTACTGGCAGACATCTTACTTGAAATTGCCTGATACCACTTTCAAGGTACTCCTTCAATGTTTCTCACTATGTCTTAGCTGAGAGAAACACCTCTCACCACCTTGCACCATGAAAAGGATGTTTCTCATCTTTTGCAGGACTTGCGGAGGAAGCTTCCCGTTACTCGTACATTGTTCCCATGGCACAACACTGCACAATTTAGCCTTACAAGAGACATTGAAAAAGAACTTGGAATTGGAAAATAGAAACATTGCATGTCTTTTTATACAAGTTGAATATGTACACACCATTCTTGATATGACAAGCGAGTTTACTTGAGATTGCCGTCTCCGGCTATTTGTTGCCTTTTTTCTATCGTATTCCTTTGAGAGAGGAATTTTCATGCTAATTTGTGAACTTTCCCTTAGTTGTCAGTTTGCCAGTTGGGCTGAGAGAGTTGCGTATGCTGTGAAGAGTTGTAAAGTACTGATTTGGAAGTCTTTCTTCATGTTTTTTAACCTTGGAATGACTGAACAATGCTGGTGAAGAATGATACTTTTTAGTTGTTATAATGTACTTAACTTTTTTCAAACGCACTACTAAAAAAATAGTGATTACCGACCTCAAATAGAAGTCAGTAATTTCCGATCTTAGGAGGTTGATATTGTTAAAAAGAATAAAAATAAAAAAAATTAGAAAATCGTTATAAGGAGTCGGTTTTTAGTAAAGGGGAAAAATCAAATTGTGACCTTCGGAGGTTTGAATTTTTTTCGAAAAAAATGAATTACAATAAAAAAAAAGACCTCTTGATGTAGGTACTAAACAAATCAATAAATAAAAATATTTAATTTTTTCTCAATAAAATAAAAATATCTTGCAAAGATCGATTTGTGTTCATCTTGTGTTGATGTTAAGTTTTAATTTAGGAAAAATATGTTTGATAAGCGTAAGTACCAACACTAGTTGATTCTATTAGTTGGTGGATTTAGTTGTTGGAGTTCATACAAAAATAGTTATAGTTAATGTTGTTTATTTGTTGAAATAAGTTCAAATAAAGTTCAATTAACCCCTAGCTAGTTTGACTCATTATTTAAAATGATATGGTTTAGTTGGTCGATTTTGTTGTTGACAAGATGAAACTTCTAATTTAAAAATACAATCCATACCATAATACTTTAAATACAAGATAAAAGTCTAACAATAAAAGGATAATTTAAATGTAAGATAGCAATACAATACATATAATAATAATTTAAATACAAAATAACAATACAATAAATAACATAAATAACTTATTTATCACAACAATATTTAATAATTCAGCAGGTTATTTTCAGATTTAGCAATATTCTGAAAAAATAATAATGTATGATCCAAAAAATTGTTGTAATTGCGGTTGTGCATATTTATTTCTTTTTTCAATTATTCATAGTTGTTCTCGTTGCATGTAATCATGAACATTTGGATCACTAATAGCTTTTAAATTTTTCCTTCAAATTTTATTTTCTCCTATAAATTTCTTGAGTTTGATATATCCATCTAGCCTTTCACTGTTTCGTTGTTTGAATGTAGCCGACTCTAATTGCACCAGAAAAAAAAATGATAGATGAAAATCTCTTATTTGAACAATATTTAGTTAGACGTAAAAAATTAAGATAAAAATGTTAATTTTTAACTCTATAATGTATTATCACAACATTTTGGAAATAACATAATAATCTTAAAAGTTGAGTAGTTATGTAACATTTAAGTAATTATATTTCACTTTTATTTGAACTGTACATTAATTTGTATATTATATAATATTTGATTGCAATATAATTTTATCTTAAAAATTAATTTGAAAAAACAAAATATTATATCACATGAAAATTATATAAAATAATTAATTGAGAAAAAGAAAAAAGCCAATAATTTCTGTTACGAAATAAGAAAATAAGAATGAAATGTTAGATTTTAAAAATAGAAATTCTATTTGGGGAACCTTGCGTTTTCGTTTTTTTATTTTTTTCAACAAATGGAGTAGAAAGACGGAAATCAAGCTAGGTAAGGCTTTGAATATCTTATACTATGTATTAGCAAAGATTATTGTGTATAAACTCATGAACTGTCTACATTTGAATGTATTTAAGAGAGAATTTACAGATTCAATTTTTTTTTTTTGTGTGCAATTCTTCGGGATCAGTTTTTTGTTTTATTGGTAATTCCTGTGTTTTGAATTTTTCAGGGCAATCTTGAATTTGGAATTTTCCCCATCTAAAGATGGTAGGTTTAACGACAATCGCCTTCTGAGTGTTAGGGTTTTGAGTTCTTATGAAGCTCTAATTTTTATTTTTCTTCTTTTTCAGCTTCCCCTCTCTTTGCTCAAGACTGCACAGGGCCATCCCATGGTAAGCTTTTGAATTCATCTGGAAGTTTTTTTTTCTCTAGTCTGATCTTAAACTCTTTTTGGAGTGGTAATGTAGTTAGATCAATTAGGTTTTTCCAAGTGCTGCATGTTTTGAATGAACCCCAACTTATTAATAACTTACAAGAACAACAAACCATGTGAATAAAGTAGTTATAGGAGAATCCAGGAGTGTAATTGTCCTGTTTGGGAAATTGGAGGGAGAATAACAATAATGATTCTTTAAAGGCAACAGATATTTTGTTGGTATAGTTTATCAGTTTCTGCATATTTATATTGTTATCTCCAAAATATGCCACAAGTCCTTGGATTATTGTATTTGTTCAATTATCTCAATCTGGAAACTTTTGTTTTCTAATACAGTTGGTGGAGCTAAAAAATGGAGAGACTTATAATGGTCATTTGGTGAATTGTGATACTTGGATGAATATCCATCTTCGTGAAGTTATCTGTACGTCGAAGGTAATTCATTGTTTTTTTAATATGTTATTGCTAGGTTTTCAAATGTAAGACCACCTGATTTTGAAAAATTAATGCAGGATGGAGATAGATTTTGGAGAATGCCTGAATGTTATATTCGTGGCAATACCATAAAGTATCTTAGAGTTCCTGATGAGGTTAGTTTATCTTCTTAATTACTATGATTAATAATGCTTTCGTGTAGTATTATTTGTTTTTCACTTGCAACATAGTGTGTATAGCACTTTTGGACTTTGTAGAAGATGGGTGCCTATTTTGTTGTAGTTATTTGTATTATTAAATGGTTGCTTTGCAGGGGTGACTGTAAAAATTGTAAACTAGTTGTGGAATGGCAGTTTCTACTTAAGTAACTAAGACTAAACTACTTGCTTTAGTGCTATCACTCAACATGACAATGAGTTTCAAAAATCTTTAGTTTTCATAGAGTTCATGTTAATATACACAATAGTATTTTTTACGCACCTAGCGTGCAGGCCTAAATTCTTTTTCCCGTGCCAAGCACACAACTTATTTTCTGATAATGGGTGGGTTGAGAATTGCACCATGTTGAGATGTGAAATGTGTGATCATTTGATGGAAAAGCTTAAGTTGTTAAGGGAGAACTCATTTTAATTTACTTATCGAACACCGAGGACGGTCCATTTACACCTTTATCGTGGTGCATTCTAGGGGCTTGGTTTGATGTAAGTAGGTGGAATCAAGATACTAGCTAATTTTGGTGTGACCGGACTCATGGATATACTTGTCTGCTTATTCACTCAATGGGGCTTTTAGGGGTGGGTTTCAGTTGTGTTGTTGTAGGCTGGAGTTATGTTACTAGCTAATCTGTGGTGTCTGGGTCTATGTGGCTAAACTTACCTTGACATACTTGGATTCAGAGCTGGAAAACATAGAAACCGGGTAGAAAAGTTAAAAGAGGTATCAGCAGTAACACATGTCCAAGCAATAATCCAAAGAACTGAAGGTTGAACGTATAACACAACTCTGATGCTCCTTAAGGCTAAATATAAATGCATCCATACTCTTGTTGCCTCTCTTCTACTGATAACATAGATTTCTTGAAATGAAATCATTGTTGTGGTTGGAACATTTGTGTTTTAGACTTCGAATATAGTGTTCTTCTCAAATAAGATGTGTAGCCAAATGGTTTTTATATAAGATTCGGAAGTTAGATAATTATTAGTTCTTAAGTAATTATTTTCCAATATTTCTGGCTTATTTTATATAAGATATCCTATACTAAAAAAGATTATAAGATGTCAGATATCATAAGGTTGAACCCCTATTGATGTTGTTCTTTCTTACATGCCTGTAGTCAACTGTATGTTCATTTCCTCGTGATTGTGAGTAGAACATTCCTGTAAGAAGATAATTGATTACACTGATGTCATGCATTGTTGTGCTTCCTATGGACCGTTGAATTTGACACCTTAGGTAGGAGTGCGACTCTATGAAGATGGTAATGAGAGATTGCTTTAGCGATGACGAGCTTCCATGTGAAATCTAATGTTTGCAGTTTTGACTAAATAAAGTGGCGGCGCATGCTTTCTGCTTTTATTTTCTGTTTACATCGTATTATGCACTCTTCCGCCCTGTTTTTTATAGATCATGACAGGCACATATGGGAAGTTATCCTAGCTTCTCTCATCCATTCGCCTTCCACACATTCATAGTTGATTCAGGAATGACCTTTGAGTTTTGGAGGTTATCCTTTTGTTGATCTTTTAGGAGTGGCAGGAACCATCTTTTCCCAGTGTTTGTTTCCTCTGTTAGATGCTTTTCTTTTTGTTTGTGAGGGCTTTCAATACTAGCTAGGAAGGGAGATGATCTTTGAATACAACTGTCATCCTAATTTTCTGTACTTCTCCTTTGTTTGGACACATAGGGGGTGGGGGGTTTGAAAAGGAGAGGTAGGTGAGAAGAATTTTCATGGGCAGCTGACATTTTCTTTTAAAAAGTCATAGCGTTAACAGATAAGTAACTGTAAAATGAAAGACCCCTATATCCTTTCAGACGTAAAAGGCAGATTTTACACTTCCACTTCTACATAAATGGAAAAAATGCAGATTGCCTTTTCTTTTGTACATGGAATTACTTTAGTATTGCAACATTATTTTACTGAGAGGCTAAGCTTTGTAGATTTTCTTGATGATATATATATATTTAGATATATTAAAATATGGACATACGTACCTGTGTTTACTGGTTTGAATAGTGCATTTTTAGCACTGGGGTTGGAGACTGAGTTTGCAGTAGTTTATAAATTCTGGAAGCTTAGTCTGCCCTTGGCTCTTCATTTGACCAAGTTAATGATCCCTCTTAGTGCTGTTTGGTTAACTATGCTACAATTTTCCAGGTGATTGATAAAGTTCAAGAAGAAACAAAAAGCCGTGGAGGTACTACTTTGGACTGTTAATTATCAGGAATTGTTATAACCAACTGCTAATTAGCTACGGATCAGTGTGGGGTGTGTTGATTTTACAAATACTGCCCTACTAGCCTAGAATCAGTGTCTGAGCATTCAGCTTAATTAGTATATTTTTAAATCCTTTTGCAGATAGAAAACCACCTGGTGTCGGTGGTCGAGGAAGGGGAAGAGGAGGTAGGGATGAAGGTGCTGCTGGAAGACAAGCAAAAGGCATTGGGCGTGGCATGGAAGATGCAGGTGCCAAAGGCCGGGGCAAAGGAGGACCTGGAGCCAAGTCTGGTGGAAAAGGTATGAAGTGTTGAATATGCAATTTTATCCTCAATCCACGACACTGCATTTCCATGTGAGATATCTTATTCATGCATATATCTATCTAGCAATACATTCATGTTCAATGCTTGAATTTTGTCTCTATGTTGCAACAGTCGTCAAGTATATTTGTGAATGCAATATCTATATAGCCATTTGCTTATCAGATGATTTTGGATGGTACAGGTGGTGGCCGTGGACGGGGCTAATCGTACTCATTTAGAGAGGAGACAAAGAAGCCAAATGACTATATTGTATCTAATTTTGTTTCTACTTTGAAATTATAAAGCAACTTACCGGAGAAAAGGCATGCTTCCAGTTATTATTTTTACTTTAAGATGGAATGTATGTAGGCTTGAAATGCTCACTCTCTATTGTAAGAGTGCGTGTCTTGAAAATATTTGGGCTCTCAGTATGTGGTGTTATTTCAAATGAAAAATGTGCTAGCTTTTTTTTACCCAATCTGAGAAGCTGAAAACGCCTTTCACTTTATACATAGAATGTTAAATAAGACGAGTAAATATTTCTGTACTTGAGATTGGGGGCATACATTTCACTGGGCTTGTACATTCTTAGCTGTCGAAGAATGGATTTTTATCCCCTTATGATGGCAGAGTAGCCTTGTTGTAGGCAGGAACTTTAGATTATGGGATAGTGACAAGTACCAATAGTGCTGCACAAGAATAGGATGGGTAATTCATTAGCAATTGTTTCATCAACAGGAAGAGTGCTAGATTTTCAATGCCAGAAGCAAGATTTAAGGAATTTACAAAAGGATAAATTGGAGGGACTCAAAGGAACAGTTTCTTTGCAAAGTATGAAAGAATCGGTTCTTGCTCCTAGTCACTTTGTAAGTTGATTTGAAACATGCAAGTCCTTGGTTCAACACATAATAACCCATCTCCTTTACCTCAAGTAACCCTTAGGCAATACTATGTGCCTAAGGTCATAACCCTAAGGTCACCACACCAAAGGTGAACTCAATATACAAACTTTCCGTTACTACCCATAAGATATATAGACATGATCATCACTTATTTCATGGAAGTAGTAGTAGGCAAGTCTAGCTTTGAGGAACTCACTTATTTCATTGGAGATGGAGCAAAACTGCTTTCCAGCTGACAAAAGAGAAATCACCTTGCATTATTTTGATTGATGCTATAGGCACAAAGCGTTTTGATAGGTACTGTATCTTTGTTTTCCGTTGCTCATACCCTTGCATGCCCGGCGCATACTCGTTAAGGAGTAGCATGTGCTTGCAAAAAAGAAACTCATGTGTATGCTGATATATATGTTCTCTCTTGCAGCGAAGTTAGTAGGGATCGAGAGGTCCAACCAACTATGTTGGAGTTACTTAATCAGCAATGATCGGATTAAGGTTCTTTTCT
Source organism: Solanum chilense (assembly GCA_032847665.1). Lineage (NCBI taxonomy): Eukaryota > Viridiplantae > Streptophyta > Magnoliopsida > Solanales > Solanaceae > Solanum > Solanum chilense. The sequence continues at coordinate 71,121,524 of CM064971.1, read as the reverse complement.
ACTTGAACTCATCAAAAATCACTTTGATAAATAAGATATAAATATGTCAAACACATCTAAGCGAAAAATAGAAAGAAAAAAAAGTGCATAGATTTCAATTGAATACCCTTCTTTCACCCGCCCAAAGCAAGATTAGTTCACGCATCTTCTGCGTAGTACTAACGCAAACTTGTCCCCAGGATACAATATATTGTTCGGGAAAGGTCCAAATATACCCTCATACTTATGCATATTTTCCCTCCGTTAATACTTCAAATCACTAATGCCCTTAGCGTCCAATACTTGGTCCAAAACATGTTGTGCAAGTCAGGCCATACAATACTCTCTTTAACCCCACACTCCAAATATCTTCAAAGATATAAAGTTAGTAATAGAAAAGTGACTACAACATACCTAGTGTAATTCCACAAGTCGAGTCTGAAGGTAGAAAGTATGCACATCTTACCTGTACCTTTGTGGGGTAGAAAACTCTCGACTTACAAAAGGAATTAAAGGGTTATTTAGTCGCAGTTGGCACCGATGAGGATGTATCAATTTAAAAACAATGACAAAGCATTTTGTTCTAATACAAAGCACTTAGATACAAGATCCAGTTTTGACAGATGCTCAAGTGTTTTCTTCCAAGTCCAAACATTCCTATTATTACATAGTAAAAGTATATATTTTATCAAAAGAGAAGTCACCAAATCAATGAACATGCATCTTTTGAATTGACAATTGCTCCACTATATATAATACATTGCAAAATTTGAAGTAAAGTTTGGCTCTGATTTTGTGCACCTCAAGTCAGCCGAGTCTTTTAGGTTGAACATCAGAAGTATGGGTCTCCTCAATACGTCTGGTAAGCAATGATATTCCGTAATGTGAGGCACTTGAAGCAGTGTAATATGAAGTCATCGTAAGTTGAGTAAACCTTGGAAGTGTATATCCTGTAATGGAAAATCTGGTCATTTACACATCAAAAATTACTTTCATAATTATGATTAAAGCATGAGAAAAGATCTTTGATTATTGTCATTAAAGTACTTTCGAACGAGTGAAAGAATGAGTGGCTACTTTATTTTCCTTTAAATGGCACTTTCCCGTGAATTATTCCTTCAAAATATTGTAAAGAGCCTAATTTATTCTAGTTTTAAAAAATAAAGTGAAGAAATATTTCTTCGGGACAAGTAGGAGGAGAGGGTCGGTTAGGCCTGCCTTTTCAATCAATCTTCAGGCATTCGGTGCCGAGCACATCTAAGAGAAAAATAGAAAAAGAAGTGCATGGATTTCAATTGGATACCCTTCTTCACCCAGTAAGCAAGATTAGTTCAGCAGGCCAATTCACGTATCTGCTGCAGATTACTAGCGTCAGCCCTATGAGCTAACTTGTCCCCTAGATACAATCTATTGTTCTGGAAAGGTTCAAATATACCCTCATATTATATGAAATTGAGCATATATTCCTCCGTTTATACTTCAATTTACTTAAGCCCTTAGCATCAAATACTTGATCCAAATACGCCCTTGTTCTGCTCAATTGCGCATAGTATTTGGATCAAGTATTTGACGGTAAGGGCATAAGTGAACTGAAGTACTAACATAGGGCAAAATCTGCTCAATTTTTAGAAGTAAATAAGCAAGGAGTGAAAATATCACCAACAATTATATACTTGCGTAAAACGGAAAGATTAACATTAGGTTTTCTTAAATACTCAAAATACTGATGGGATAAAGTGATATCCAATTATATTAAGATAGAGAAAGTAAACTAAAACAGAAATATAAATTCTAGCAAGTAATTATTGCATTAAACTTCAAATTACCAACTTTTAAGTATTGGTGCATAGAAAAGTATTGTTACAGAGGGTTACTTAAAAAAAGATTAATATGCTGAGTGTCATGGCAACTTTATTATCAATTCATAACATAACACATGCTAAATTGAAAGAATGAAGATTAGAATGAAACTAGAACTTCATAGAATTACCACCAAATGTCGCGCTAGCTGCAGAGAACATGAGTAGTGGAGGAAGCTGCAAGAACAAAACAAGGGGAAAAGTGAAGTTTTAGATAACACATCAATTGTATACTCAATTATACATAGATTTGAGTACAACACAAACATCAAGAATACAATGAATAGGAGGAAGAGAGGAAGAAAAGACTTTAAGATCAGAAAAATGGATTTAATGCCTACCCCTATAACAAATGGAAGCCATTTTGGACCCTTCACATGTCTCTGGACAAAAGGAATTCCTGAAAAGTATTAGCATTAAGACTTCAACTATGAATTCATTAGATAAAAGAGAAGGAAGTATTAAGTTTGATATTTCAACCATGATTTACTATAAGGACAGTAATACAAAAAAGAAAACAAAGATAAGCACATAAGAGATGATTAATTAATCATGCCTGTATTGAAACCATGAATTGCACTGAGCAGTCCACCAATTCCAGAGCCAGCCTACACAAAGGTAAAGAATATTACTTTAACTAGTTGGTAAAAGCTCTTCATATTATGGTTGCGCTATAACTCTGTTCACAAAAGGTTTATTAGCCTTGTCCAACCGATTATAAAAATTATGATTAGTAAGACAAGGGTAAAATATTCGGCTTCGGGTAAAAGATAGTCTTTCAGATTTTCAAGTGGAAGACATTCAAAAACGGAACTCTTTCAGGGGTCACAATAGCAACTTTCTTCTGCATAGAACTCAACTAAGCCCAATTCCAATTCCAATTTACTATAAAACAAAATCTTGAAGTTTTGGACATATACAAAACATTCATATAACTCTTCGGCATCAACCACTTTCAGTATCAACATGGTATGATATTGTGTTTTGGTCCAAGCCTGCATGATTTCCCAAAAGGCCTCACGCCATTAAGACTATCCCCATACTTTTTTCCATGACCATGGTTTTGGGCTAGGTTACCAATCTCAAGAGGATTCAACAGCTTATAAGTAACTTACTTTTTTTTTAGTTACCAGTATGGACTTTGTTTACGCACACACAACAATTGCCCCACTAACTAAGTTCCACATGATCCATTGCCATTCATGGTCTAATTCAGAGTTGGTTCTCACAACATCACTACGTCATCTCCCTACTCGTCTCGCAGTCATTAGGTTAAACAGCTGAAAGATACACTTAACATGTGTGATATTGTCTGCTTTGGGACAAGCATGTACAGTTTCCCTAAAGGGCCTCATACTACTAAGGGGTCACTTGGTTGAGAACAAGTTATATCGAAATTAATCATCGGGATATAAGTTATTCCACCGTGTATATGAACTTATCCCATCACTAAGGTCTAAATGATGGGATAAATAATTTGAAGACTGCCTAATATCTCTAACCAAACGCATGATAAAATAATCCCTCATTTTATCCCTAAGATTAGTATACATTATCTCTCGCACTAAACGACTCCTAATATAACCAACACTTATAATTAGTAGCTTACTTTTTATTTTCAACTACCAAAGTGGGACTTTGATCACAAATACCAACAGCATTCAATCTTAAAATTTGTGACTACTTACGTAAATTTTAATCATAACAACAAATTTAGCTACTTCGATCTCGCAGTTCAAATACCATTCGAAACATGTAATATAGCATACTAACCACAACTGTGAAATCATGTAGAACAGGAGTAATCGCCCATTCTCCACTTTTCTGCAACCGAAATCAAATTCAAACTACTAGTTAGGCATTTCATCAAGCATGTACTAGACAAGATGTGGACAAAAACACACACAAAAAGGAATTAGTAGAATATGATACATACTGAATTGGAGTTCAAGAGAGAAAGACATCGAGGACATCTAGCAGAGCCGAGGCCAGGTTTGATTGTAGGATCATGATGGAGATTCCCTCTCTTCAGCTTTTCTTCGTATACCTCTCGTGTTCCCATCTCAATTGAGAACAAAGCCCAAAAAAAAAAAAACCTTTCAGCTTGTGTGTAGGACTACTGTGATATATATTTATGGAAAAATTGCATAAACAAAGACTTTTTATTTTATAATTACCAATTTTAAGTATAGTTTTTATTTATTACCATTTTTGTCAATTTTTAGCTATATTAACTTGAAACAATTTTAGAACCCATTTATTCCTTTTCTATACAATTTTAAACAAAGTAAAACATATTCGCTCAAGTCATATCCTCTCTCGCTCTTTTCTTTTTCTTTCTCCTTCTCCTCGTCTCGTCTGTTCAAAAAATTAGGGTTTTTGTTTTTTTTTTCTCCATTTTTCTGCATGAATTTTAATGGAAGAAGGTCTTAAAAGAAGTCCGCGTCTAGTGAGGGATATTGATACTTCAAATCCGAAAGTTTATCAAAGAAGTCGAAAGAAGCTTCAAGTTTCGTCTTCTACTTCTATGGATGAAGTTCCAAGTTTTAGTTTTGGAATCTCATAAATATCGGGGGAGAAGAACAATGAGGAGAAGAACAATGAGGAACAAAACAAGAAGCAAAAGAAAGGTACAAAATGAGTTAAAGAGGTTAAAACAATGAAGAAATCGAAAAAAATATGTGTTACTTTGGCATCTACATCGAAGAAACTCGTTGACAGTGATGATGATTTTGAGGATTTACCTCCTCAATTTCAGTCAAAAATTTTGAAAAATAAAGATGGATTGGAGAAGAAAAAGTCGGTGAATGATGGAAAAACACAAATCTTTTACCCAAAAGTGTCATTCTACCAGAGAGTAGATATCCGGTATGTGCTAGTACTTCTTAGTTATTTGTTGTTTAGCAATGGTTGTATGTTGATTGCTGCTTGTTTTTTAGATGTAGTATGTGAAATTCATCTTTAATTCAACTTTAATTCAACTTTAATTCAACTTTAATTCATCTTTTATTCAACTGATTACTACATTTCTTCGACAGTAGTATGTGAATTCATCTTCATTCATCTTTAGTATGTAGTAACACATTTTTAATTCATGTTGAATGCATATGCAGGATCGTAAATTCTGGAAATATCCTGATGTTGTGTATATTTCGAGTAGGTGGTCATGTTACACTAATCATAGTGTCATTGAACAAATCAAACTATCTTTATCTGATAAACAACTTGAGTTGTTTAGGAATACATGTTTTGGGTACTTTCTTGACCTTCCAAAATCGAGCACACAACTACAACTTATTCATTGTCTTATAAATAGAGAGTTAAAACACACACCGAATGATGTGTTTGCTATTGAAATAAATAATAAAAAGTTATTTTTTGGTCTTAGAGAATTTGGGATAGTTACGGGCTTAAATTGTGTTAGTGATGGCACTTCTATCAATGTTCCCAATTCTAGATGTAGTTTGATGAGTAGTTATTTTACGAAAAAAATCACAGTTCCAAAGAGTCATCTACGTGCACTGTTTTTAGCTAAAAAATTCATAGATGATGACTCAGGTGTTTCATTGGCTTTTCTATACTTCATTAATGATTTTTTATTTTCATGTGAGGACAACGAATACCAAATTAGCAATAGAGATTTTTACCTTGTGGAAAGTGGAAAATTCAATTCATATGCGTGGGATTTAGATGTCTACAAAAAGTTGTCTGATTCTGTGAGGCATGAGCTTAAGTCAACACATAAGTACTATAGAATTGGTGACTTGTCTCTTGCTCTTCAAATTTGGATATTTGAGTGTTGTTCAAAGGTTGATGAAGATATAGCTATTCGTGTTGCTGATTCTATTCCAAGAATCTTGAATTGGAAGACAATTGCAGAAAGTTCATGGTTAAAATATATTGAGAAATGTCTCTTCATGCCTACAAAAAATAAGGTATTTGTACAAAGTTAATACATTTTATTACATTGTTTATTTGAACTCAAGTTACTATATCTAATGTTATTTTGTGTATTTGATTTTTCAGTTTGAGAACATAGTGGCCAGTGAAGATGAAGTATCCAAATTCAGGCTTCCTGAAACTCGTGATTACCATGCTGAAATTTTGAAATTGGAGCCTAAAGGATCGAGTCATAGAATTGGTCAAAATGTCTAGACCATGACTTGATCCTTTAGGCTCCAATTTCAAAATTTCAGCATGGTAATCACGAGTTTCAGAAAGCCTGAATTTGGATACTTCATCTTCACTGGTCACTATGTTATCAAACTGAAAAACCAAATACACAAAATAACATTAGATATAGTAACTTGAGTTCAAATAAACTATGTAATAAAATGTATTAACTTTGTACAAGTACCTTATTTTTTGTAGGCATGAAGAGACATTTCTCAATATATTTTAACCATGGACTTTCTGCAATTGTCTTCCAATTCAAGATTCTTGGAATAGAATCAGCAACACGAATAGCTATATCTTCATCAACCTTTGAACAACACTCAAATATCCAAATTTGAAGAGCAAGAGGCAAGCCACCAATTCTATAGTACTTATGTGTTGACTTAAGCTCATGCCTCACAGAATCAGACAACTTTTTGTAGACATCTAAACCCCACGGATATGAATTGAATTTTCCACTTTCCACAAGGTAAAAATCTCTATTGCTAATTTGGTATTCGTTGTCCTCACTTGAAAATAAAAAATCATTAATGAAGTATAGAAAAGCCAATGAAACACCTTAGTCATCATCTATGAATTTTTTAGCTAAAAACAGTGCACGTAGATGACTCTTTGGAACTGTGATTTTTTCCGGAAAATAACTACTCATCAAACTACACCTAGAATCGGGAACATTGATAGAAGTGCCATCACTAACACAATTTAAGCCCGTAACTATCCCAAATTCTCTAAGACCAAAAAATAACTTTTTGTTATTTATTTCAATAGCAAACACATCATTTGGTGTGTGTTTTAACTCTCTATTTATAAGACAATGAATAAGTTGTAGTTGTGTGCTCGATTTTGGAAGGTCAAGAAAGTACCCAAAACATGTATTCCTAAACAACTCAAGTTATTTATCAGATAAAGATAGTTTGATTTGTTCAATGACACTATGATTAGTGTAACATGACCACCTACTCGAAATATACACAACATCAGGATATTTCCAGAATTTACGATCCTGCATATGCATTCAACATGAATTAAAAATGTGTTACTACATACTAAAGATGAATGAAGATGAATTTCACATACTATGTGTCGAAGAAATGTAGTAATCAGTTAAATAAAAGATGAATTAAAGTTGAATTAATGTTGAATTAAAGATGAATTAAAGTTGAATTAAAGATGAATTTCACATACTACATCTAAAAAACAAGCAGCAATCAACATACAACCATTGCTAAACAACAAATAACTAAGAAGTACTAACACATACCGGATATCTACTCTCTGGTAGAATGACACTTTTGGGTAAACGATTTCGTGTTTTTCCAATATTCACCGGCTTTTTCTTCTCCAATCCATCTTTATTTTTCAAAGTTTTTGACTGAAATTGAGGAGGTAAATCCTCAAAATCATCATCACTGTCAACGAGTTTCTTCGATGTAGATGCCAAAGTAACACATATTTTTTTCGATTTCTTCATTGTTTTAACCTCTTTAACTCATTTTTTACCTTTCTTTTGCTTCTTGTTTTGTTCCTCATTGTTCTTCTCCTCATGGTTCTTCTCCTCATTGTTCTTCTCCCCCGATATTTGTGAGATTCTCAAACTAAAACTTGGAACTTCATCCATAGAAGTAGAAGACGAAACTTGAAGCTTCTTTCGACTTCTTCGATAAACTTTCGGATTCGAAGTATCAATATCCCTCACTAGACGCGGACTTCTTCTAAGACCTTCTTCCATTAAAATTCGTGCAGAAAAATGGAGAAAAAAAAACAAAAACCCTAATTTTTTGAACAGACGAGACGAGGAGAAGGAGAAAGAAAAAGAAAAGAGCGAGAGAGGATATGACTTGAGCGAATACATTTTACTTTGTTTAAAAAATTGTATAAAAAACTAATAAATGGGTTCTAAAATTGTTTTAAGTTAATATAGCTAAAAGTTGACAAAAATGGTAATAAATAAAAAGTATACTTAAAATTGGTAATTATAAAATAAAAGTTCTTTGTTTATGTAATTTTTCCATTTTAAAGCACTCGAAATATTCGCTAACGCATGATTACTCGACAATTGATTATTTGACTAATGCTTTAAAAAATAAGCATGCTTGGCTAAGTTAAAGTAAAATATTTATTTGATTTTAAATTTTTAATGCAAAATGGTTATTCTTTTAGGAGTTGAATTTTTGAAACTTTAAAATTAAATAAACACATAATAACAAATAAATAAGATAGGAAAAGAAGATTTGAGCCAAAGTCTGAATCTTTTCGTCTAGGCCAATACTTGAGCCTATTTTCCTTTTGAGTCAGTGGCCCAATTCTTGCCACCTTTTGTACCTGTCCTAAGCTATATTTTGAAATTTACTTTTTTGGACCTTAAGCCCATCCTTCCACCTGTCCTAAAATTTACCAAGATAATAGAAAAGGAAAATTGTATATAATAGCAAACTAATAATCTAAAATAAATGGAATAGATAGGGTTTGATTTAATTGTGCTCCATAGCAAACGTTAGCTAAAATTTGCCAGCGTCTCTCTCCCAGAAATCTCGCTCGCCACTCTCCATTCTCGCTCGCCTCTCTCGCTTTATACATAGAAGTGTATAATTCTGTTTCTATTTTGTATAAAGCGAGAGAAAATTGTATATACACATGCAAAAATATATATCTTCGTGTTATACACTTAATTATACAATTTACAAACATTTTACTTCAAATATTGCAGAGAAAAAGGCCAACGAATTATACAATAGCGAATTATACAATTGCAGTGAAATACAATTTTCTCTAGCTTTATACAACAGAAGTGTATATATTGTGTTTCTGTTTTTGTATAAAGCGAGAGAAAAACATATATCTTCTTGCTATACACTTATGATTATGCAATATACATACATTTTAATTCGATTTAACTGTATGCAAAGCAAATTTTATAAAAATATTGGAGCGAAATAGGCAGCGAATTATACAATTGTGCATTATACAATCGCAGTGAAATAGGATAGCGAATTATACAATTGCAGCGAAATAGGCCAGCGAATTATACAATTTAGGCCAGCGAATTATACAATTTTGGCCAGCGAATTACACAATTGTATATGTATAGCGAATTATACAGTTTTATGTTTGCTATGGAGCGCAATTATGCATACTTTGCTATAACATACAAATATGAATTTTTTGTTTGTTATATGTGAAAGTTGTCCTAATAAAAAGTAAGTGGGCTTACATGACAATATTAGAGATAATTTATGTAGTTGTAACCTTCATTTTATCTTTTGTTTTCATAATTTTTTTTCTTTTTCAATAAATAACAGATGAAAACCCAAATAATAACAACGTAAACGAAGAGTCATTAAGATCATTGAATCATCTTTAATGTATTGATTCATATTTAACTACATTAAAGATGATTCATGTGGTTATAATCTCCATTTTTATCTTTTATTTTTAATTTGTTTGTTGATATTTTTTTCAAAAGCAAATTTCATAGAATAAATAATGAATAAAGTACTTTCTTAATGAATGAAGTATTTTACCAATGAAATTAATTACTTGTAGATTTCCTAGGTTAGTCAAAGTAAATACATTTTCAAGATTAATTTAATTAAACTATCAAGGGTATAATGGGCAAAAATAATAATTTATGCATAAATTTTATAAAATAACATATATTGTGGTCCAACTATATTTAGAAAGGAACTATATATAATATGGGTAGGGAGTAATTTTATTGTAGTTTCAAATTTCAATGATGTGTACTAAAAAGGGTCGTTTGGTCATGCAATATGGTATCATGATATAGAATTATAAGATGAAACTGAAGTTTTGTTTGGACATGCAATATGGAGTTTTTGTGTTGTATATTTTCTCATAAACATAAAAATTCCATAAATTGTAAAATTATTAAAATAGCCCCAATTTTTTATTCAATCTTATCAAATAAAAAAAATTATAAAATCGCATAATAAATTATTAAAAGGTATTAATAAAGGTATTTTGTTCTCCGCTTAAATAATCGTTTCATTTTGTTTTAATTTAATAAAAAAAATTGAACATAAATTGTAGTATACTAGTTTTTAATATAATCCTCCCACATAGTACGAATAATTTCCTCAAGTTAAACTTGCATTTCTCGATAATGTGACTGAGAAGACGAACTAACATTGTTACTTTGAGCCGTTTGTTGGTCAATATCATCCGCAACTATATTTTCATGTTTATAGACCATAAATACTTCATCACTTTAACAATCGGTTGGTGTGAGTTAAAGTGATTACATGTTCGTGAGAATAATAAATTTATGTCGGTGAGAATAATAAATTGTAAAAAGTAATGATGTGATTATAAATTTTATTTACATATGAAATAAATTGTTAGAAGATATAAATGTGGATTGTTTTAACAAAATATAAACTTGTGGATCAATTTTTGTATTAAAATATTTCAAATCATGATATGGAATCACCATGTAATTCCATATCATGCTTTTTGGAGAATATGAAATCACATCTCATGATTCCATATCATGAGATGGAATCAACGTGAAATCACATGTCCAAATACTAATTCCATCTCACGATATCATATCGTGATATGATATCGCATGGTCAAACGCCTAGTAATTCTCTTTATGACATTTATCGGAGTCTCCCTGCCATAAAGTGTCAGCTTGTGCCAGCCACACAACAAATTTGTAGTCCTTGTAATTTTGTTTTCAACTTCTTTTCTTTTGTGCTACTGCTACCATTTGGTTTTTAAACTTCTTAACATACATCTAACAAGTACTTCACTCTTAGTTGTCACTTCTTATTTTCTTTATAGTTTAATAACAAATCGCAAATAGTTCAAATTTAAATTTTGAGTTAAAAATTATTTCTTTTGTGTATTATTCTCTTTAATATATGTAGGAATTTGGAGCCGAAATGGCAAAAAGAATTGAAAAAAAATTCTAAAAGGGTATATCAAATAACTTTTTAACTAAAACAGTAAAATCGCTACTGATGTAAGATTTATTTGGTCAAGCGTTTGGAAAAATCGCTGCTCTACGAGCGATTTGTACAATTTTTATTTTTAATTTAAAATTGCTACCTTGTTAGCGATTTGTAAAAAAAAATTATTGTAAATCGCTGCCACCCAGCGATTTTAGTAAATTCTTTTTTTAAATTGTATTGTAAGTCGCTGCACAGGCAGCGATCTTACCTAATCTATTTTCTAATTTTTTTTAAATTGTGGATAGTAATTTGCTGCCTTTGCAGCGGTTTTACTCAATTTATTTTTTTACATAGTAAATCGCTGCCTTTTGCAGCGATTTTTGGTGGAAACTATTTTTTTTAAAAAAAATAGATAAATTTTAGTGATTTTTTAAAACAATAAAATGAAATCGCTTGTTTACTATTAAAAAATAATAATATTAATAATAATTTAAGTAAAATCGCTGCAAAGGCAACAATTTATTATAAAAGAAAAATTTTAGTAAAATATTTACAACACAATTTTAAAAGAAAAATACTAAAACATTTACATCAAAAAAAATTTTAAACTAAGGCAGTGATTTTACATCAAATGTAAAAAAAAAAAAAAAAAAAAAAAACTAACTAAAATCGCTGCAAAGGCAGCGATTTGTTAAAAAATAAACTTAAAACAAAAATTGTACAAATTGCTCGTAGAGCAGCGATTTTTTCTATCGCCGGCCAAATGAATCGCTACAGCAGTAGCGATTTTACCATTTTGATTAAAAAGCTTTTTGATATATCCTTTTGGAATTTTTGTCAATTTTTTTTGACCTTTAGGCTTCGGACTCGTTTATATATCCACTTTGAGAATCAAGAATATAGGTGGAGCAAACTCTGAATTTTACAAAAGAAATTGTTGTAGCTTGTAGACCATCCTTAAACTCTTTTCTTTTTCCATTGTTGTTGAAACTTTTGATTGATTTGCAACCAGTAAGCGAAGTCATATTAGCTCAAAGGGTGGTCAGTTAAATCCGTTTGTCAACAAATTACATTTGTGCGTATGTGAGATTTTATATATACATATTGATTGTTGAATTCATCAATACATAACAAGCATGTTTTAGGTCATAAATTCGTATCGTAACATTTTTGCATATCTTATCTCCAATCATGGCTCTGCCTCAACCTCCAAAAGTTACAATTTAGAAATTAAATTTCAACATGTTGACATGTCTGGTGTATTTTATATTTATATATAGAGATCGGAGGAATTATAAGATTTAAGATTTAAGATCCAACAAGACCCTTGTGCCTAGCATATGCAATTATTGATAGGAAAACGGATGCAGAAGCAATTCCAGAAAGAATGACCACCTGCAATATAAATACAAGGGTTAAATTTATTTATTTTTACATATTTTGAGTGTACGAAGCATCCTGCATTCACACAGGATCTAGGGAAGGATCACATCCTGAGAGAGTGTGATGTGTAGGCAGTCTATCCTGACGCAATCATCAGTGACTGATTTTATAGCCACAATAGAGACAACTTTATTGTTGCTCGAGACTTTACTTCTAGAGTTTAACTTTTATATACTTTTGCATTATTTTCTTGATATAATAATATACTACTCACAGAAAAAGAATCGAGTATGCGCACCCATTTAAAAAGGTAGCCATGGTCTTTCTTCCATGGAACTGGAATATTCATTCCAAATATTGCAGCCACCAAGGAGTACACTGTCAAACAAACTGTACCAGAACTCAGGAACAGCTCCAACTGCGGTATCAATCAAAACAAATGCTATTTATTCGCATATATACAAGTCGAGAAGTAGCAGACTTATACAGGATATATTTAACAAGATGGTACACATTTCAACATACCTGGATCAGCTGATTTCGATGATTGTCCAGCTGCCAGCAACAAGGAATTTACTGTTAGTTTTGTGTATAGTTCCTAAAGCTACAAGGTTTTAGCATTACACAACAAGTTAAATCAGCGTGGAGTAGTGACCTGAATATTGATATAGTCCTCAGTGTCATCAATATATTCGCGCAACTGGATAAAGGAACATGAGTATCACTATGTAATTAGAGTTCTGAATGATCAGTTCATTATTTCATTTTGGGTATGTAAAGGGCACCAGGTTCCTGTTTTTTTCATTGTCTTACCGTTGTCAATTTGTTCATCGTGCTTTCAATTTGCACAAAGTACGCCTGCAAAAGCATGTAGTTATTGAACAACACAAGTATCCGAGGATTAATTAGGCCAAAGTGTGTAAGTTTGTGATGATACTAACCTCAAGCAACATTTCAAGTTCCTCGACATCAGTCTCCTCATGAGTTATCCCACTGATCCTGCTTGCTTTGGATAATAGCTTTGAGCGTATTGAGGACGTATCAGGAGACCAGTAAGGTGCCACCTGACCACTCAGGGGGGATGAAACTCCGGCAACTAATTTTCTTGAGAGATAAAGGTCAGCCATGTCACCATCATCTTCGAGTAGTTGTTCAAGATCATCCCTTACCTAGATATTGGCATAATTTAGATTCAATTAGATTAACAAAACATTCAGCTCTAGATGATCTCATCTTTTTTCTTTTAGACACCATATCACTAGTCCATGCATGAACGGACGCATAGACCAGAACATCTTGTATGTTTCAGAAAATAACATGTAGAAGAAAAAGAGAGACATACTTTTTGAACCCGACTAGTCAACCTAGTCATTGCACTCTTCAATTTGCGCACTCTATCCAGGTTGCGACTACTAATCTGCAAATTAGTAAAAGAAACATCACAAATTAGAAGAAAAGGTACTTGGGAAACAAACTGATCAAGAGAGACTAATAAATACGCTGTGCGCAGCACATACATATCATAACCAAAATGCTATCCAGTAAAGCAACTAAACAATGAGTTTCCTTGGTTGTACTTGGGATGAACAAACAGTTGAGGAGGGACATTTTGTCAATTCAATTTATGCAAAACAATCGGGCAAGGTCGTTATTAATATGTTGCCTCCTGTTCAAATAAAACCAATCTTGGTTGACGTAGATAAGTCTATATCTAGGATAATTCTTACAACACATTCGACCTGATTCTGCGGTGAGGTAAATATATCTGATTGCAAGTTTTTGTAATAAAACTTCATTAATCCATCCATCAGTTAGAAGTGATCGTTTCCCTTACCTATAAAGACTCTGTAATTCCCTCTTCTAAGAACATTGTTTTTAAGTCTGTGCTTAACATAACATTGCAACAAACTAATTATCTTTTTCCCTTTTCTTCACTTCTGACTTTCAAACCATAGACAAGTGGGAGAACGCTAAACATACATTTTCACAGTAGATGATCTTCAGCTGTTAACTTAGTTCTACATTAATTAATCAATTAGAAAAGGAAGGTGCTAATCCACTGCTTTTGGAAGAAAACAATGACGAAACCATCATATATAACATGTCAACTTATCGAACAACAGAAACTTGTTGGACATTCGGTGATATCAAGTAGATATGACTTTCAAGAGCGGCAGACATAGCAATTGATTAACTGTAATTAGAGCAACTCAATGCAAAATAATCAAATATAATCTCAAACCAAACCAATTTTATCTACTTAGGTAGACAATTTTAGGCAATTTGATCAGCTTCAAACGATTACCACACTCTTTTACAGATTATTAATGCATAGTTTAGGTAGTTAGTTGCACTAAACATGAAAGTGACCTTACAACATATCGATTTACTATCTTACCTTGGAGGTGAGCTCATCTAAAGCAGGGTAAGCAGCAGTTTCTAGTTCTCGTGTCTGAGTGTCAAGATAACTGCATACTCCTTCTAGTGCTACTTCTAAAGCGCGAAATTCAAAAGGAAACTCTGCATCACAAATAATACGGATGATTAGCAATCGTATTGCTTGAATAGAAAGAACACATAGTAACCAACAACTCAACACCGAAATAAGAAGCAGTAGGTGCATACCAGTTGGTTCAACGGTTTGCATTTCATTTCGTGTCCCATTAACAACAGATTGATCATCATCTTCACCTTCTCCTAAGCTAATAGCTGGCAATGGCAATCTTCTTTGAAGTTCTTCAACAACAGGAAGAACATTATCATCCATTGGGTCACGAATCAATACCTACCTCGATAAAATAAAACACATACAATGGGATATACATTTATTATCAAACAAAAAATCAAGAAAGCTATAAAGCGACAACCGATAATCATATATTCCCAATCAACTTATTTTCAATACTCTAAGGGGTCGCTTCATAAGAATAATACTAAATAGAGTGTGTTAGTAATGCTGAATTATTTCTATCCATGGTTCGTCTTTAACCATGTGTATTCATGTGTTAATAGTACCTAATAAATCCTATCAAACAAAGGACTATGTATTATTTTATCTATAAAAGAAAATTTTACACTTACATCACTCAGAAAGTGAAATTAGTAACCTGAAAAATAAAGTACAACAACATAAATTATACAGATAATGTAAAATTATATTCGATTTCATCACCGCCTCAAAAATATGGTAGTTAGGCAACGTAGAAACACTACAACAAAAACAACTTTTAATGTACTCTTTCTGTCTCAATTTATATGAACCTTTTATTTTTGAGAATCAAACAGTTTAAGTTTGACCAGATATTTGTGCATGAAATTTTCAATTTTTTAAAAATGAAACTTACATGTTAATAAACTACTTAAAAAGTATTATGAGTCCCAATAATTGATAATTCAAAATGTTTAAAAGATCTGTGAAAAATTTATCGTCAAAGATACACTTGTTTGACTCTTGAAAGGTGACGTATAAAATGAGACAGAGAGATAAAAAGTAATAAACATGCACATTAATAGAGAATGCTACACTCTTTATCATGATTAGTTAAATGTCATGATTTGATTTAATGTCAGTATAGATTTTAGGAAAATTTAAAAAGAATGTTAATTGCCACTAGATATACATATTTAGCGATATTATGATTGCTAAAAGTCATTTTTGTTGCAGGGAAAGTAATAGAAATTTACCTCTTCTGTAGTAATAATTGCTTTGATATGCTGAAGGCAGAGAACAAACAAGCCAAAACAACAAAAGCACAGCAATTAGATAACCAAAATATCGAATCATAGAAACAAAAGCATGTTGATTTCTTAGACGGTCACTCAACTAATAGTTATTCGAGACTAGTTGAGTGACCATTTGAGAAATCAATTAAAAAAAGTTAAATGCACCTCCAGATTGAGTACAATAGCTTTTTCTCTACCGAATATTGCAGAAGGATAAGAAAGCAGAGGATCAAGAATACGAAGATCTCTAGCATGTATTGAAACTCTTTTCATAATAGCATATTTATCCAAATCCAATATACTACTCTGCCCTTTACTGTCTACAAGTATCCATCTTCTGGATACCCCTGTTTTCATACTTCAAACTTACAACAAATAATAATAGTAATTCAAAAAAATCAGTGAATTCGAATACTGGTTTTTGCAGAAGGAAAAATTTGAAAGGTAAAGAGAAAAGGGGAAAATTTTGGTGATAAAAAGAGAAAGATAAGGACATGAAAATGATAGGTGAAATTGTAAAGAAACAAAAGATAGTTATTATTATTACTGATAAAAAGAAGTAAAAAGTTGGTTTTGCATGTCTGTATGTTTTTTTTTGGCCGAGTGTGGGTGCGTTAAACAAGCAAAAACTTACATAAACAGACAAGTACGGTGTATCAACCCTCTATTTTTTCATGTTTTTTGATAATAATATACTTAGACACGATTTTTTTTTTTTTTTTGGTATTTGAGAATAAATAAAGTATTGTTTTAATTATAATATTTATATACTTTTGCTGTCTCGATTTATTTATATGATTCAAAATATTTAAAAGATCTAAAAATAATTTATAATTTTAAGATAAATTTATTTGAATTTTAAAATTTTAAAAGTGACACATAAAATAAAATAAAGGGATATAATTTAGGCGGATATTATTAAATTGGTGACTTGGTATGAGGGTTGCAATCTGACAGGTGGTGAGGTGGTAGGGACAGTGGCTCATGTATTGGGATTGAGATTGGTGGTGAGCTGTGCTAGTAGTGAGAGGCGGAGCTAGTATTGACGGTGAATTTGATTAGTCTAAATATTTATTATATATATATATATATATATATATATATATATATATATATATATAACTTGTAAATTTTGAATTTTGTAATTTTTTTAAAAAATTTCTGAACATTTATTATATATATATATATATATATAACTTGTAAATTTTGAATTTAGTAATTTTAAAAATTTTCTAAACATTTATTATATATATAACTTGTAAATTTTGAATTTAGTAATTTCAAAAAATTAAAATTTTGAATTTATGAATTTTTAAAAAAATTTCTGAACATTTATTATATATATATAACTTGTAAATTTTGAATTTAGTAATTTTAAAAATTTTCTAAACATTTATTATATATATAACTTGTAAATTTTGAATTTAGTAATTTCAAAAAATTAAAATTTTGAATTTATGAACTTCAAATTTTTCATTAGCTTTTTCTTAGTAGATCAATATTGAATAATTAGTGTGTAATGTCACTTGAACTGTGTTCTTTTTCTACTTTTATTAGAAAAAAATATCTTTCTTATTTATATAAAGAATTAAATTGTTTTTCTAGAGAAAATATTTTAATATTTTTAATTGATTAGGTATGAGAAAAATTAAAAATAATTTTTAGAAAATATTTTATTCAACACAAATACACTTCTAAATTGTTAATTTCTACGATGAATATTCTTTAAAATGGTATTATATGAAGTTGCACTCGTGAAAAATAGATTTGATCAACTTTTAAACCAATTCAAACAGACTCTTGGAGCTCGTTTGGATTGACTTAAAAGTAACTTTTAAATCAAAAATTAAAAAGTAGGAGGTGCTTTTGGTTAGACCTGACAACTTTTAAGTCAATGCAAACACCCTCTTAGAGCCTGTTTGGAAAGTTTGTCACTTCTGAAAGCGTTTGACAAAGTTAGAAATAATTTAAAACAAGTTGAAAATCTATCCTATGGAGTTTATCACTTGCCATGGTTAGTTCAAGCATTTAACAACTTCTCAACTTCTCAAATGACAGTATGCAATACATTTGAATCAAGACTCTAAAAAGAGGACTCGTATTTTAACAACATAATTATGTCATAATAATTTTCTTTGTCCCAAATAACAAATTTCTAATAAGTATACCAAATATGTCATTCCAAATCTTGTTTAAAATGCATTTCAAGATCATTACAAGTGAATTATTTACCTAAAGATTCATGAAAATAAAATTCCAAAAATCTCAAAGGATAAAATTTATAATTAAATACTAAGCAAAGTCAAAAAATAAACAATGATTTTCATCGCTTCCTTCTTGATCCACGACTCTAATCATATGACCATTTTTTTAATATCAAACTCAAATCACTTTTTCTTACTTTCTTTTTATGTGCCAAAAATTGGGTGTGAATTGCATCAAGTGAAATGAGATAAACCAAAACTAATGCAGTAATCAAACTCTATATCGCTTTAAAATTGTTAGAAAAAAAATAAGAAATATAATTGAAGAATAAGATGGCTTTGAAACGTGTAAAATTACTTTTTTGTGAAGATAATTGTTTATATACATCTTGTGAAAAATAAAAACAAATCCTTCCAAGTGACAACAAAGATCTTTGTTTATATATGCAATTTTTTCTTAGGCTACTTTAAGAAAGCTTTTATATTTATAGAACTTAAGAGACGAGCTTCTATAAGAGCCGTGTTCTTTCATGAGTAAACGACTTTTCATAAGAGTCATATCCTTCTATGAATATACGAATTTTCATAAAAGTCAGGTCCTTTCATGAATAGAAGACTTTTCATAAGAGTCGTGTTCTTTCATAAACAAATAAATTTTTATAACAATCAAGTTTTTTCATAAACAAATATGTTCCGTTCAATTTAAGACTTCTATATGTTACTAAAAAATACTTTCCTCTGTCCCATTTTGTGTAGCACTTTTCATTTTTTGAAAGTCAAACAATTTAAATTTGACCGGACATTTGCATATGGAATTTTCAAACTTTTTGAAATGAAATTTATATATTTATAAACTACGTGAAGAGTATAAGTCACAATAATTGATAATTCAAAATGTTAAAAGGATCTATGAAAATCTTACGGTCAAAGATAAACTTGTTTGGATCTCGAAATGCGAAAAGTGTTACATAAAATGGGACGAAGGAACTAGTAAACTTGGTCATGAATACTTATCTTCTAATTTTATTTGATGACTTAGTTATGTTTGTTTACCGTTTTAAAGTCTGTTTGAGTGATTTTGTGAATACAATTTACATATATAGTTGAGTAACTTTTGAGTTACAAACAAAATTGAATAACTTTATGAGAAAACATCATAATAAGGTATATATATTGTAATTGTCGATCTTAATTATGCAGGGGTTCACTGATTTTAGTTTTGAAAACCTCTAATACATCTATCTATTATATATTATATAAAATAAACTGCTAAAACAATCTTATAAGTTATACAAATGACAGAAAAAAATAAAATATTAAGACTTCAGAAGAGCTTTAATTTACTCGATAGGTATGTAATCTTGCTCATTGTAGCACAATTTTCTCATGTACATTTCAAATTATTAATTCGATCTTGCACATGTTCTCCTACTAATTGTAATACATGAACACATTGTTAGGAAAAAATAAGAAATATAATCGGAAAAAAAAATATCTTTTGAGGCATTATGAATCGACTTTTCTTAAAAAGATAATACTCGTATAGAAAGTACAAGCAATTTTTTTCAGAATGCAAATTTTTTTTGGTATATATTTGTAAATTCAAAATATGATGGTTAAACTAACTAATATTTATATGAATTCAAACATAAAATCTTCAATATTTTTGAAATATAACTTCACGTAATTAGAACCTATACAAAATTATTGGAACACTTATAGGAGCTCATGTGTCAATCACTACCATTCCTCTCGTTAGACCTTCTGTAGCACTCATAGCTACAGCCCTAACTCGATTATTTCCTAATAATTGCTGTAAAATCAGAATAACTAACGCTTCAAAATTTTTTGTTGATAAAAAAATATCTTTTGAGGCATTATGAATCGACTTTTCTTAAAAAGATAATATTCATATAAAAAAATACAAGCAATTTTCTTCAGAATGCAACAAAAATTTTGTATATATTTGTAAATTCAAAATATGATGGTCAAACTAACTAATACTTATATGAATTCAAACATAAAATCTTCAATATTTTTGAAATATAACTTTACATAATTAGAAACTATACGAAATTATTTCAAATCAGAATAACTAACGCTTTAAAAATAAAAAAATATCTTTTGAATGGATGTGGCTGGTTGGTCCACTTCATAAAAAAACAGTGGTTAATATTAGATGACATGACACATGGCTGAATACAATTGGTTAAAAAGAGATAAGGAGCAATCCAAATAATCCATGTTGAGGTGTGGTTATGCTTTTTTTTCAACTAGAGATTATTATTCATCTCAATTATATGTATGTTGTGTATGAATAAACTGAGTTGATAATAGCCCTATCAACAAAAAAGTTGAAGTTGTGATCATTCTCTCTCACTAATACAGAAATGGCAACCATCACTGCTTGCACCACAACTTCTTCGGTGGCGCGTGCCGCCCTCGTGCAAAGGGGATCTGTATCTCGCACCTCAGTTGTTCTTGGTACGATCATTTTCTAGTTTAATTTCATAAATTTTGAAATATGATAGTTTTAGTTTATCGCGAGTTCAATCTCAAGAAGTTGAAAGTAAATTCGTTCCATATATATAAATAAGCATGTCTATCATTCATCGATTAGGGTTAATAACAATGTTGAATTCATATATCGGTTTAGAGAGGCATTATTGATCGGTTTCTTTTATGTAGTTTTCGATAATTTTCACTTAATTAGGGACTTTTGGACTTAAATTAAGTCCAAAATTCACGAGCATGTGTTCATCGATCTTTATATACGTATAACACACACATTCACCTAAAAATTACTCTGTTTTATTTCAATTCATGTTATATTTTTATTTTTCAAAATTCAAACTCTGTAAACATTGATCAATAATTTAAAAAATATATCTTTTTTACATTGAAAGAGAATTGCAAATTATAGTATAAACTTTGAATAGATGAATTTTAAGCCATCAGTCAAATTGATTCTCAGAAAACACGAAGATTGGGACAAAACTAGAAAATAGTATATATATCAAGTCAGAACTAGTTTGAACCTTGTATTGATTCTTAGAAAACAAAAAGCGCCACATATATTAGGATAGAGTAAATATTTAAGTTTAAATTCTGAATCTGTGTTTATTCAGGATTACCATCAATGAGCAAGGGTGGAAAAGTGAAATGTTCAATGGAAGGAAAAGGAAAGGGTGAATCAAAGTTGGGAATGGGAGAATCATTGATGGCAGCAGCAGTAGCAGCAAGCATGTCAAGCCCAGTAGCAATGGCTTTGGTTGATGAAAGAATGAGCACTGAAGGAACAGGGCTACCCTTTGGACTCAGCAACAATCTTCTTGGTTGGATCCTTTTAGGTGTATTTGGTTTGATTTGGTCTCTCTACACTGTTTACACTTCTGGACTTGATGAAGATGAAGAATCTGGAATGTCTCTTTAATTTTTGTCTATTATATTTTGTCATACTATAATCAAAAACTTTAATTAATTTAACTACTTCTTTTGATGTTGTATCTCTTACACTCTTCAATTGAAGTATTGTATTTTTCCTTCTCCTCTTTCAATAATCCTTCAATTTGTGATGCATTAAACAATATTGAACAAAATTAGTGATGTTTAGAAAGGGAAGAAAGAAATATGAGGTATACGTTCACTCTACGAGATTTATGTAAGTTATACAATAAAGAATAGTAATGTCACCCAATAGGGACTTGTGATTAATTATTTACTGAATTAAACTAATGTAAATCAGGTTCGTCAAGATGCCTAGTAAAGAACGAGCTGATGGGAAAGAGCTGGAGATAATGAAAAACATTTATGCACAAGGAGCAAGCAATCGAGAAGTTTTGCTTCTTAGATGTCGATTGTCACACCCCTTTTTCGCGCGGCGGCGTAAGGGTTTTTCCAATTTAAGTGACGTTATTAATTAGGGAATTATTTTAGCTTTTTCAGAGTCGCCACTTGGAATTGAGTTGTGGTGTTCCAAGTCACCTTTTATTTAATCCCTAATCAAAAGGAGATGACTCTTTGTTTGGTCTGCGAACGAGTTCGGGTAAGGAATTCTGTTGACCAAGGGGAAGGTATTAGGCATCCCTCGAGTCCCGTGGTTCTAGCACGGTCGCTTTATGGACATTCATGACTTAAATTAATTTATGAATATTGTATTATTAAGATAAATATATTTACCCATTTTTTGATTTATATTAACATATTTAAAACCATCCAATTTTAGAAGCATGTCAAGTTTTTATACATTATTATTTTTTATTATTCTTTCAACATTTTGCTTATTTCCTAATTGCTATATTTTTTTTTTTAATTGTGTTTTTGTTTTATTTTTACATTGATTTTCTTCTTCTTTTTTTTTTTAATAGTTTTTCTTTTTTATGATAATAGTAAAATATTTCACATATTTTTAATACTATACTTTTTGTATCTTTTCCTTTTTAAAGTATTTTTTTTTACTTTTTCGTGTACATTTTTTACATTCTTTTTATTATATATTTTTTTTATTTATTCTTTTTCTAATTCGAACATTCCTTCTTCACTACTTTTCTTTTCTTTTCTTATTCACGTATTCTACCTCTTCTCCTTATTCCATTTTTATTGTTATTATTTTTATTTTATTTTTTTATCTTTTTTTTTTTCTTTCAATTTATTATCCTCTCCTAACAAGTTTATTATTATTATTTTTATAGAATCCAAAAATAATAATGTAAGACAACACACATAATATAATATAAAATATAATTTAATACATTTCTAAACACAACCAAACAAAAATTCATTCAAATTAGTAAGACATGAAAAACAAAAATTTGAATAACTATACATATTATCATTAGAATTATAATAACTACACTTATTATCATTAAAAACTAAACATGAAAAAATAAGAATTGACTTAGACAATAATTTTACTTAGGCATGAAATAAACCATGAATTATTTAATATGAAATAAACTACGGTTTGTTATAGCAATTTAAATATTTGAACAAACTTCATATAAAACACAACGGTTTAACACATCTGAAATTTGACAACTTTAATATATTGTAATCAGTGCTTGTATATAAACATGATATTAAATTAAAAAATAATAATAAAAAAATGGTACCTCTTGCGAAAATTCCACCAAAAGAAAACAATTCGAATAAAGAACCGCGAACTTGAAACCACGAAGTGAACCTCAAAACTCAACCTTTGTTTGTGACTTTTTTTAAAAAAAAAGGTAAAAAAAATGAGAATAATATTTTTTACATGTGTGTTGCCTTCCTTTTTTCTTGATTTCTTTCTCCCGTTCGTTTTTTTTTTCTCTCTTTTCTAATTTCTTTTCTCGTTCTCCTTTGTTTCTGTCCGTGTGTGTGCATTTGTAGGAATGTATGTGTGTGTCGTGTGCAGGTATAGTGGGGAAGTGGGGATTGGGGAGTGGGGAAGTGGGTCCTTTCCCCTTTTTTTTTTAATTTTATATATATATATATATATATAAAATATATATAAAATAATAATTATATAATTATTAATTTCTTTAAATAAATAAAAGCTTAAGGGATAATAATAATAATAATAATATATATATATATATATACATATATATATATATATATATATATATATTTACTATTATTTTTTTTAACAATCAAAAATAAACTTTCCTGATAAAAATTATATTTATGTTGTTTATTTTTATATCTTTTAAATAAACTTAATAAAAATAATAAAAAAAAAAGTCAAAATATATTTAATTTAAATTGATAAAATTATTTATGCTTTAAATATTGGTGTTAAACTTAAATTCGGTCAAAAATTACGTGTCTACAGTTTGCCCCTCTTTGACTGGAAACACGAAGAGTTTTTCAGACAAAGAAGTAGACAAAGTGACAAGTTTTGACCGAACTCTTATTTGAAAGACTAAAATTTGTGCGACCGAGTCCTTGTTTGGACATCCTACATATCCCGGGTGATAAGGGAATCAGGCCACTTGTAGTTCGAGGAGATAAAGTGAGGAGTTGGAAGTTAAGTGAGGTTCCATCGAGGCTCCAGATCGCGGCTCTTATCCTTACATAAAAATTGAAAACTAATAGTCAAAAGAAAAACTAATAGTCAAAAGAAAAACAAATGTACAAACTTCTATCCACTCAGCTTTTCTTGAATCTTCACTTGAATTTTGACTTTAAGATATCACCTTAATTTTTGAGTGAATATCTTAACTTAGAATTGGAATGGAGGCTGAACTTGCCACTTAGACGGAACTTTTGACATTCTTCAAAATGACAACTTGAAAAATGCTCTTGAATGAATGCGTGTTTCCTTGATCAAAGTTGACTAGCAAAAGATGTGTGGAAATCAGGCTGCTACATGCATTGAAGAAGCTAATTCTAACCATCATGGAATTGATTATTCTAAAAAATTTGAAACTTTGTTCTTGAATTTCAAATCCAGGTCTCGCTTGAGGAAACCTGAGAACCACCACAAACAAAAATAAATAAATAAAATTTTTGCCCCAGTTTTCACTGGGAAAATTTTTTGTGAGTTATTAGCAAATATAAATATAAAACATAAACTTCGGCTAGGAAGTGTTTATTTTAGGAGAAAATAAAACTAAAAATCTAGACTAGAAGTGTTAATCCTATGAGAAAGTAAGCTAGTCCCATTATCCAGGAGGGTCCTGCTATTCCCATTATCCAGGAGGGTCCTGTTAGTCCTATTATCCAGGAAGGTCCTGCTAATCCCATTATCCAGGGGGGTCCTGCTAATTCCATTATCCAGGGGGGTCCTGCTAGTCCCATTATCCAGGGGGGTCCTGCTAGTCCCATTATCCAGGAGGGTCCTGCTAGTCCCATTATCCAGGAGGGTCATGCTAATCCCATTATCTAGGAGGGTCCTGCTAGTCCCATTATCCAGGGGGGTCCTGCTAATCCCATTATCCAGGGGGGTCCTGTTAGTCCCATTATCTAGGAGGGTCCTGCTAATCCCATTATCCAGGAGGGTCCTGCTAGTCCCATTATCCAGGAGGGTCCTGCTAGTCCCATTATCCAGGAGGGTCCTGCTAATCCCATTATCCAGGAGGGTCCTGCTAGTCCCATTATCCAGGAGGGTCCTGCTAATCCCATTATCCAGGAGGGGCCTGCTAGTCCCATTATTCAATAGGGTCCTGCTAATCCCATTATCCAGGAGGGTCCTGCTAGTCCCATTATCCAGGAGGGTCCTGCTAGTCCCATTATCCAGGAGGGTCCTGCTAGTCCCATTATTCAGGAGGGTCCTGCTACTCCCATTATCCAGGAGGGTCCTGCTATCCCTATTATCCAGGAGAGTCCTGCTATCCCATTATTCAGGAGTGTCCTGCTACTCTCATTATCCGGGAGGGTCCTTCTAGTCCCATTATCTAGGAGGGTCCTGCTAATCCCACTATCCAGGAGGGTCCTGCTAATAAAATTTTCAACAAACTAATAATACCAACAAAACATTGTGAATGTTATCTTCATTATTTGGAAGTTCCTTCAAGGAGAAAAAATAATAATAATAAATAAAATAAATATTCCAACATTCAAGTAATTGCTATTTTGATATATATTAGCCAACTTTCAAATAATATTCCACAAGTTTTTATTGTAGGGTTTCCATTTCGCTCACTGCAGACTAGGTTGAACATTTAGGTTCCTCGAATCCTCAATCTTGAAACAACTTGTGTCCCTGCTTCAACAAAGAAAATTTGTGAGTTTGAAATGGTGGTGGTTGGTTTGTGGTTCCCTCTTTCGACAAGGGCGACTCAAACACTTATGACGCTTTGGTTGTTTCCAACGATCAATACTTCTTATTGATTGATAGTACATTCATCCGAATTTGCTTACTTTGGGACCTAAATCCAATGTCTTTATCTCACAACACTCATTGTTTAGCCTTCATAGGATCAGAGAATTTTCGAATTCAACACTTGAAGACAGATTAACTCAGTAGCCTGATGCTTTGCCTAGTACCGATTAGAGACTTGGTAGCGAGTCTTGAAATTCCTTCGTAGTTTTTTTTTTTTGAAAAAGACTCGACTCAAATATATACCAAAAAAAGTGACGAAAAAAGTATAAGAAAATTACGAACTATATGAGAATAAAAGAAAATATTCGATGAAGACTCTCTTTTTTTTGTAAGAAGAAGAAAGAAAAACTTATCTGAGTGTGGGAGCTGAGTCTACTGATCATGCCATGCAATTTGAATTGATTTCCAGACTTGGCTATCCAATCTATTCATCAACCATTATTGATTATTCAATCTTGATGTGGAATCCCAAGATTTAATGAAGCCATAAATAATCTGAACCCTTATAGACTTTGTGATATTCACGAAGGTCTTTGCCGCTAAAACTCAATCATGTTAATTGCTCCAGCTCACGTCTGCCTTATGGTGCATGTCAGAATTTTCACCAATAAGACTCTCTAATATTCAACTCCTTTTCGCCTTACGGTGCCCACTTAGGGTTTTCACCAATAAGACTCTCTTATTTTTATTTCTTTTTACTCACATTTGTCTTATGGTGCCTATTCAGGATTTTTACTTACCCTTAACCAACTTATTCTTGACATATCAAGGGTTGATGCAAAGACTTTTTTTTTTTTTTGACTTTAGATGATGGGTTGATTTTGAGCTTTGAGATGAGACTAAATGAATAAACAAACGACTTTTGCCCCAGTATACTACAATATGAATTTTTGAATTTGTATTTGGTTGAACCGAACCCAATATTAGGGCTGCCTACGTATCTTGCCGAAACAAGAATCAGGTCGAACGTAGTTCAGGCAATTTGTTTTGTTTTTTTTTTTGTTTTTTTTTTTGTTTTTTTTTTTGGTCAAAGACACAGCATAACCAAGAGATCCCATTGAATCAACCCTTGAAATATCAAGCCCAAACATAAGAGTTTCCAATGTCGAAACTCAATCATATGTAATATCTTTTCACAGCATCAGCATTGACGACCGTTTCTGTCACTTTGCCTTCTATATCTGCTAAGTAAAGAGCCCCATTGGGTAATACCTTTTTAACAACGAATGGTCCTCTCCAATTTGGAGAAAATTTGCCTTTGGTTTCAGCATGATGTGGCAAAATGCGTCTCAACACTAATTGACCCTCTTCAAAATGTCTGGGACGCACCTTTTTGTTGTATGCCCGTGCCATTCTTTTCTGATATAATTGTCCATGACATACTGATGTCAGACGCTTCTCATCAATCAAACTTAATTGCTCTAACCGAGTTTTGATCCATTCATCATTGTCAATTTCAGCCTCCACAACGATTCGTAAAGACGGGATCTCAATCTCTGCAGGTATAACTGCCTCAGTCCCGTATACCGGTGAATATGGGGTAGCGCCCACTGACGTACGGACTGTAGTGCGATAACCCAACAAAGCAAAAGGCAACTTTTCATGCCATTGTCGAGAACTTTGAACCATCTTACGAAGTATTTTTTTTATATTTTTGTTAGCAGCTTCTACAGCCCCGTTTGCCTTAGGGCGATACGGAGTTGAATTTCGATGCTCAATCTTAAATCGGTGGCATACCTCTTGCATCAAGTGGCTGTTGAGATTTGCGGCGTTGTCAGTTATAATCACCTTTGGAATACCAAATCGACAGATGATGTTGAAATGGATGAAATCCACCACGACCTTCTTCGTCACTGACTTGAAAGTTGCTGCTTCCACCCACTTTGTAAAATAATCAATAGCCACCAAGATGAACCTGTGACCATTCGATGCTTTTGGTTCTATCGGTCCAATCACATCCATTCCCCATGCCACGAAAGGCCATGGAGCAGACATTGCATGCAACTCAGAAGGGGGAGAATATATTAAATCACCATGTATTTGACATTCATGACATTTACGAACAAATCGTATGGAATCCCGCTCCATGGTGAGCCAATAATATCCTGCTCGAAGTATCTTCTTGGCTAGAACATATCCATTCATATGAGGTCCACAAACTCCTGAGTGTACTTCAATCATGATTGTGGAAGCCTCTTGAGCATTTACACACCTTAGAAGACCTAAATCGGGTGTCTTCTTGTACAGTATGCCTCCGCTTAAGAAAAAAACCCTTGCTAGTCGTCGAATAGTCCTTTTTTGATTACTAGTTACATCTGACGGACATTCTCCAGACTGAAGATAAGTTTTGATATCATGAAACCAAGGCTTACCATCAAATTCCTCCTCAATCATGTTGCAATAGGCATGTTGATCACGAATTTGTATGTATAAAGGGTCGATATGGGCGTCATCAGGGTGTTGGAGCATCGAAGATAAAGTGGCCAATGCATCTGCAATCTCATTGTGCATTCTGGGAATGTGTCTAAACTTTATCGACACGAATCGTTGACAAAGACCTTGTAAACAATGTTGATATGGTATGAGCTTTGGGTCTCGAGTTTCCCATTCTCCTTGAATTTGATGAACTAGTAAGTCTGAGTCTCCTAACACTAACAATTCTTGGATGCCCATGTCAACAGCTAACCTCAGACCCAAAATGCACGCTTCGTACTCAGACATATTATTAGTACAATAGAATCTAAGTTGGGCAGATATAGGGTAATATTCCCCTGATTCAGACATAAGAACATCTCCTATTCCAACTCCTTTCCTGTTAGAGGCACCATCAAAGAATAACTTCCAACCTTGATCGTTATCGTGAATAACTTCATCGATACAAGATATCTCTTCATCTGGAAAATAAGTTTTAAGTGGTTCATATTCTTCATCAATAGGGTTCTCTGCCAAATGATCTGCCAATGCTTGAGCTTTCATTGCAGTCCGCGTTATATAGATAATGTCAAACTCTGTGAGCAATATTTGCCATTTCGCAAGCCTGCCTGTGGGCATGGGCTTTTGAAAAATATATTTCAACGGATCCATACGAGAGATGAGATAAGTAGTGTAAGATGAAAGATAATGTTTCAACTTCTGTGCTACCCAAGTTAGGGCACAACACGTTCTTTCAAGAAGGGTGTACTTTGCTTCGTAAACGGTAAACTTCTTGCTGAGGTAATAAATGGCCCGCTCTTTCTTCCCAGTGTCATCATGCTGACCCAGTACGCAACCAAAAGAATTATCCAGTACTGACATATACAATATCAAAGGTCTTCCTGGCTCGGGAGGAACCAACACAGGGGATTCGATAGGTAACTCTTAATTTTTTCAAAAGCTTCTCGACATTCTTCGGTCCACTCGACTGTGGCATTCTTTTTCAACAACTTAAAGATAGGCTCACAAGTCGTTGTGAGTTGAGCAATGAATCTGCTGATGTAGTTTAACCTTCCTAGAAGGCTCATAACCTCAGTTTTGTTCTTTGGAGGTGGCAATTCTTGAATTGCTTTTATTTTTGAAGGATCCAACTCGATACCTCTTCGACTGACTATAAACCCCAAAAGCTTCCCCGATGGTACTCCAAATACACATTTTGCAGGATTAAGCTTGAGATTATACCTGCGGAGCCTTTCGAAGAATCTCCTTAAGTCTTTCACATGATCTGACTGTTTTTTAGATTTAATGATAACATCATCCACATAAACTTCGATTTCTCTATGCATCATATCGTGAAACATGGTTGTCATTGCTCTCATATAAGTTGCCCCTGCATTTTTTAATCCAAAAGGCATAACACGATAACAATATGTACCCCATGAGGTGATAAAAGATGTTTTTTCTGCATCTTCATCATCCATAATAATCTGATGGTAGCCCGCATAACAATCCACAAAAGATGCAACCTCATGTTTAGCACAATTATCCAATAAAATATGGATGTTAGGCAAAGGAAAATCATCTTTTGGACTTGCCTTATTCAAATCACGATAATCAACACACATTCGAACTTTGCCGTCTTTCTTAGGGACGGGTACGATATTGGCTAACCAAGAAGGATATTGAGAGACTTGAATGACTTTGGCCTCAAGTTGTTTTGTGATCTCCTCTTTAATTATTACACTCATGTCGGTTTTGAGTTTTCTCAACTTCTGCTTTATCGGAGGAAAATTAGGATCAATTGGCAACTTGTGAACAACCATGTCAGTGCTTAATCCAGGCATGTCATCATAAGATGACGCAAAAACATCTTTGTAATCAAACAGAGCCTGGATTATATCGTCCTTTTGATGTCGAACATGTACACTTATCTTAGTCTCCTTAATAATTTCCTGATCCCCCAAATTTATCGTCTCAGTTTCACTCATGTTTGGATTTGACTTATTTTCAAAATGATTGAAATCCTTCCTTACTTCTTCAAATACTCTGTCTTCATTATATTCGATTTCTTGACTTATTATTTCAATATTAGGTCGAAGATTAGATTGGATACTAAGATCTGGCAAAAAATTCTGCATGCATGTCATATCACTAGAATCGGCATAAAAAGAACTGTATAAAAGAAAACGAACAAATATATTAGACTCAAATAAAGATGCAATTACATCCTATTGAAAAAGGAGATAGAATGTTTGAAATAAAACGACAAGATAAAATCCGAATTACAATCCTTGAATGAATCGGATGACAAAAGAAAAAACAAGACAAACTACCAAGACTCGTCTTTAACGGGGAGAGGGGTGGCCTCCCAATTGTTTAGATTGACATCAGGACCAATGAATTGCACATCTTTGTCGCTAGTGCCTTCTCCGAGTTCCACCATATCAACCTCGATAAATAAATCTTGAAAATAGTTGATCATTTCTTCGCTAACTTTCATCACTGGCTCTGGAAAAGATGATTGATAAGATTCTGTTGCGCGGGCTTTGATGAAAGTTTTGTAGATTGGTTGTATAGGCTTGGTAAGTGACCATACATCTCTCTTCTTCTTCTTTGCCTTCACTTTGTCCTCGATTCTAGGTTGGTAGCCTAATCCAAAAGTACCGATGCTCTTTCGTAGACTCAATGGATAAGCTCTCCCTTGCAAGCAGATTCCTAAGCCTTTACCCCGCTCAAACCCATGTTTCATCAATTCATTCACCACCATTACAGAAGCGATAGACATATTTGGTTTTGAAATGCCACTCCCCTCGGGGACATGCTCAATAACCACTACCTCAGAAGCTTGATAAACTAGTGCCTCATTCTTATTATCCGCCTTGATAAAAGGGGAGGAAGAGTCTTTGTGGATTGACAAATCCCCCTCACCATGGACAATTACCTCTTGTCGGTCGTATTCAAACTTAATCATTTGATGCAACGTTGAGGGGACTGCTCCAGCCCTATGCACCCATGGCCTCCCCAACAATAGATTGTAGGACGCGTTGATATCCAACACTTGAAAATTCACAGCGAAATCCACAGGCCCTATGGTTAGTACGAGCTCTATCTCACCAATAACATCTGTTTTTGACCCATCAAAAGCTCTAACACATACATTGTTGGGTCGGACCCTTTCAGCATTAACATTCAATTTCTGTAGAGTTGATAACGGACAAATATTTGCTCCAGATCCTCCATCAATTAGAACTCGAGTGACATATGAAAGCTCACACTTTACAGTGATATGTAGGCCCTGGTTATGTCCTGTGCCTTCTTTGGGTAGTTCATCATCTGAAAAGGTGATGCGGTTTACCTCAAATATTCTCCCAGCAATCTTCTCTAACTGACTCACTGTAACTTTACTAGGAACATGTGCTTCATTCAAAATTTTCATTACAGCATTACGATGTTCATCAGAATGTATTAGCAAAGACAACAAAGATATTTGGGCTGGAGTTTTTCTTAATTGTTCCACCACAGAGTAGTCTGATAGTTTCATCTTCCTTAGGAATTCCTCTGCCTCTCCTTCAGTGACCGGACTCTTTATTTGTATTTGGTCATTTTTAGTTTTCCTTAATTCCATCGGGACATAACATCTTCCTGAACGGGTTATTCCTCCTATTTCATCAATTTCTTCATCAATTTCTTTTCCCTTGTATGTCACGACAGTAGGCTCATAATTCCAAGGAACAGCTTTGGGGTTAGTCATTGGGAGCTGGGATACTGGCTTGATAATCACAGGAGGAATATGGGCCCCTCGCACGATCAAGATAGGCTTGTTTGGCCCTTTTGGAACAAATGATTTTGCCTTACTCGGACTTGCCCAAACATCTTCAAGGGCTCCTTTCACAGTTAAGATGGGTGTGTTTGATGGACTCAACTTTTCTAACACACTTTCTGCCCCTAAAGGCATCATTTTTCTTAGATCAACAACATTTGCTGACTTCTCAATGCCAGTTCCAACCCTAAGGATTGGCTTATAAGGAGATGCAAACTCTTCATGACCCTTCATCATTTCCAGCATGTTTGTTTCAGGATGCCTCGGCAATGGATTTTGATTGATGTTGGGTCCACTCGGACTTTCAACTATAATTCGATTAGAATCGATCAAATCCTGAATGGCCCTTTTCAAATACCAACATCTCTCTATGTTGTGCCCTGGGGTATTAGAACAATATGCGCAATGTTGAGAATAATCCAAATTTCTCGGGGGAGGATTCGACATCTTTCTCTCAATAGGACTCAAAACATTCAACGTCCTTAATTTTTGGAACAAGCTAGCATACGACTCCCCAATAGGAGTGAACTCACCCTTAACGCCATTTCCCTTTTTGTATTGTGGTCTAGGACGGGAAGGAATTCTAGCAGTATTTTGATGAACTTGTGGGGGTGGTGGATGATTTTGTGGAGTTGGTGCACGCCATTGTGGATAAGAAGGGGGTGCAATTGGTTGTGCATTAAAAACATGATATGGAGTGTATGGGACAGAATATTGTGGAGCTTGGGAAGGAAAATAGTGTTGTGGGGAATTACCTAGAACATGAGTCCTAGGCGCTGATACAATAGTGGCCACATCCTTCCTTCTCTTCTTCCCTCCAATATTTCCAGAACCATTTTGAAGCACTTGTGTTGTGGCTTTTAAGGCAGCTTGACTTACAATCTTCCCAGACTTGATGCCATTTTCCACCATTTCCCCTACCTTAATAACTTCAGCGAATGTCTTCCCTACGGCAGAAAGCAGATAGTGAAAGTAATCCGGTTCTTGCGCCTGGAGAAAAACGTCAATCATCTCTGACTCCTTCATCGGTGGTTTAACCCTAGCAGCTTGTTCCCTCCATCTGATAGCATATTCACGAAAATTTTCCGTGGTCTTTTTTCTCATGTTGGCTAACGAGGAGCGATCTGGAACAATGTTAATATTATATTGGAATTGTTGTACAAAACATCGAGCCAAATCATCCCATGTGTGCCAGTTGGTGATATCCTGATCTATGAACCATTCAGATGCAATCCCTACTAAGCTTTCCCCAAAATAGGCCATAAGTAACTCTTCTTTGCCCTCTGCACCCCTCAATTGGTTGCAATATCTCTTTAGATGAGCTATGGGGTCTCCATGACCATCGTACTTTTCAAACTTTGGAGTTTTAAAACCAGCAGGCAAATGGACGTGAGGAAACATACACAAGTCACTGAACGAGATGCCTTTGTGGCCTCCTAGTCCTTGCATATCTCTTATACTCTGTTCCAAACTCTTCATTTTCTTAGTCATTTCTTCATGTTCCTCATTCTTGACCATCTTCTCAATTTCAATAGGGGAACTATATTGATGAATGTGGGGATGAGAACTTGGAATTTTAATGGTCTCTTCAAGAGTGTAACTCTGATCACGCCGAACTTTGGGTGGAGGATCGCTGTTGGATTTCGGCACCATCGTTGGCTGTGGGATGCTGTTAGTCGGGGCAGTTGACACAAAGAGTGGATTACTTATCACAGGCGTATTCGAAGGGCGCACCATAGAAGTTCCAGCGACATTAGATGTGTTAGCATAGGGGTCGAATCCAGGGGGATATATCGGATCGCTTGTCGATAGCTGGATAGGGTGAGACATATTTGTATTAAAATAGTCTCGGATTGAAGATGGTGGAGGTTGTCCACTCATCCAAGCCTCGTACATCTCTGCCATTTGTTGTCTTAACACCCTTATCTCTTCTGTTGTCCCCATTTCTTGTGAAGTCATCTGGTTTTGGATCTCCTCATCATTGTCCGATTCATTTCCGTCTCTGGGGGCCATTTTCTGTTTTCCTTTTGATCTTGTGTTGTAAGGATGTGATTCCAGTTTAACCACAAACCAACCACCTTTAAGCTAGTATGTCTCTCTCTATATTTCTCTCTCTCTCTCTCTCTCTCTGAATAGAGTAACAAACCGATTAGTGTTAAGAAATTATGCACATTGTATCCACATACATACTTCTAATATGGAGGACATCATGTTTCATCCCGGCTTACCTAGGCATTCTTCTCTTCATTAGTTTTTTAATATTTTATTATTATTACTTATTTATTTACTTATTTGTTTATTTATTTATTCTCATTATGATTATCATTTTTTAAGAGAAAGAAGAAAGAAAAAAAAAGAAAAAGAAAAGAAAATAATAATAATAATAATAGTAATAATAATTTGGATCGAACCCCCTGGGTTGCCTACGTATCATGTTTGGCTCATGAATCAGATCTTGCGTAGTTCGAGAAATATATTAATAATAATTTATTTATTTTTATATAAATTTACTTTTTTTTTTTTTTTTGCATGACATATGCACATAAGGTGACCGAAAGTAAATCTTTTTCATTCATTTTCAAATATTTGAAACAATGATTTGAATAAAACAAACAAACAAAAAAACAGAAGTACCTAGGACTTAGACTCTAAATGAAATAAAATAACAAAACGAAAAGAAATAGAAAAACCTAAAAATAATAATAATAATGAAATAATCACTACTAAGAGAATAGACTCTAAAAGAAACTGAATCCTCGAATCTCAATCATCTCCAAGGCCCTTATAAATCTTCGCCAGCGCTTTCGGTAGATATGGAGCCAAAGCACGGGCCTGTTGGCCCAACCTCTCATCGTTCTGGTGTAAATATCTAGCATAAACATTGTTGAGTTCATCCCTGAGTTGTAGTATTCGGTCTCTGGCTTCATCCATATTGTCATAACAATTTTGTAACCAGTGGTGAGCAGTATTGACTTCATGCGTCAAATTTTCCCTTTGTTCTTGGAGTTCTTCAATTTGAAGGTGGAGTGCATCTCGCTCGGCTATTCTTTGACCTCTCTCAATCTCACAGTCTGCCTGATAAGAACTAAAACGCCTTGCTATTTCTCTTTCCCGTTCTATTGAGGCTTTAACTTGAGTTTGGAGTCTAGACTGTGCGCAGGTAAGTTGGGCCTTTTCTTTCTTATACTCCTCTTCCTGTTGCTCCATAGCGCCTGTGGCAATGCCCAAGTCTTCTTGTAAGGTTAGAATGGTAGAGCGGTGTTTTCTAACTCTAACTTCAAACATCGCATCACGTTGGGCCAACTCCTCTTTAGCGTTTTTCAGGTCATTACTTAGGATATCCAGAGTAGATTTGTAGCTTCTTTCGACTTTGAGGCGAGCTTGCTTAATCTTAACCTCAACTTCTGCTTCTCGATCTATAGGTCCTTTTATTGACCCTTCTGGCATAACCTTAGGAAGGGGCTGATCATGAACCCAGTCTAAGTATGCTTGGTCCACCTCGCCTCTTGTGCGATCCTTCACCATATCGTGGGGGCTCGAGAGTATGCATCCCCCCCAAATCTTAAATATCTCTGATTGCCTTAAAGGTATCTTGGGATGAAACTCATACATGAATTCACGCATATCTTCATTGGGTGGTATAAACTGGCGTCGCCCAAGTTGTCGCATGACTCTAAGTGGCATGTAAGGCTGGACACCTCGAAGACCCATTAGGACAATGAACGATCGAAAAGTAGACATGTATATCACCTCGGCCGATGGAAACCAATGATAATTCCACACAATCTTGTCAGCAGTCAGATTATTGAGGTGTTGCTTCCAAGCTTCAATACCCTTCGGAAAACTATGATCTTTGATTCTTTTTTTGTGGCCTCCAATATAATCATTCCATTCTACTTTAAAGTCCACTGCATAAGGGTGATGACGAATGTGTTCAATCATCCATAGTTGTAATAACATATTGCATCCCTCAAAGTAATCTTTTCCATCCTTGCACATAGTTAAAGAACGATAGATGTCTGCCAGAATCATTGGTACGAGGGTGATATTAGGCTTTTTCTCAAAAGCTGTAATGACTGCAGCTAAGTTCATGCTAATCTTTCCTCCCTTTTTGGGAAATACCATGATCCCCAAAAAAGCCACCACGAAGGCATCATAACTGTGTGCTTCCCAGGTCAGACGACACCCATTATTACGGAGTTTCTTTCCATACACTTCGAATCCATCACTTTTGCCATATCTTTTATACAAAAATTCTAACGGAACCCATCCATTATTGAGACAACCACCTGTATCATTCTCGTTTATATGCAGTAATTCTAGAAACCTCCTCCCATTAATATGTTTTGGTATCATAGGCTCTTCTTTGTGAAGATGTTTACCCTTTCCAATGAATGCCCCTATCTCCTCAAGGGTGGGGGTGAGTTCACAATCAGAAAAATGGAATACATTCCTTAACGGGTCCCAAAAATGCACTAGTGCTTCTATCAAATCCCGTCGTGGCTCAACATACAAAAGGCTTCGTAGAAATCCCAAGCGTTTGAACACCATTCCTCGTCCATGGTTTGTCATATTTTCATACCATGTCTTCAAGAGCGTTGGGGCCTTATCCACTATCATGAATCGAGGTGATTGGTCCTCTCTTTGTCTCTTATCTCCCTTTCCATATGGATTCATATTTCCCTATATTATGATAGTGACAAACTAGGCTTAATAAAATATATATTTTTTAACAAGAATAACGGAAAATCAAACACACAAAAAAAAAGTAAATTTTTTTATTTTTTATAATAAAATATATTTTTTAAATAAGAATAAGTAAAAATCATACACACACAAAAAACAAAGCAATTTTTTTATTATTTTTTTATAAAATAATCATACACATACACACACACATAAAAAAAAGTAATTAATTTTTTTTTCTTATTTTTTTTTAATTAATTTTTTTTTTTTAAAAAAAAATAGTTATTAAATGAAAAATGAGAGAAAATATATATATATATATATATATATATATATATATATATATATATATATATATATAAATAGCCCTTAAAATTTTTCCAAAACTAAAAATATTAATATATTCGATTGTATTTTATTTTTAGTTGATTAAATTTTCAATCCTTTTTTATATATATATATAGAAAAGCTTTAATGGTAATAATAGATTTTTCTATTTGTAAAAGAAATATGAAAAAAAAATCATGTTTAATAAGAGGATTACATCAAAACTTTAATTTGATATTTTTCGTTATAATTAATTTTTCATTATTATTCATCCATCTAAAGCCGATCAACATTTGTATAGTCTCCCCAATAATGCAACAAATAACACAAATAATGTACATGATAGTCTCAATTAGGGATATTTTTCTCCTAGACAGGCTCGACCCTTGTGTCGAGCTCCCCATTAATTCAACATTATGCATGACGTAATAGATCCAATCCTATTAGGGATAGTCATTGTTGAGACTTGTTTAACTAGGTAAACAATCTAATAAGGAAGGTGTCTAGACTGGCCATAAAACGAGCGGACTACTCGAGTCGGGAAGGGACAGCTTACCAGTAGCAGGGCTTTCTGGCCTCACTGTTAGTCCTTCCCATCCTAAAACATGTGTTACTATAGAATCCTTCCCAGGAGCGTTGCCGCATCTCTGGTATCTCATGGCTCGGGAGCGTAATCGCATCTCCGAATAAAGTATCTCAGAAGACTCAGATGGATGTGTGAGGAAAGACAATTACATATTATCAAAAAGGGTAAAAATGCAAACAAATAACATATTATGCAATTAAACACAATATTCAAAAATCGATAAGTACGTAAATACATAATAAAGTCATGTAAAAGTCCATGTTTACAAGCTCGAATTCTAGTTAGGTCCCCAGCGGAGTCGCCAGAGATGTCACACCCCTTTTTCGCGCGGCGGCGTAAGGGTTTTTCCAATTTAAGTGACGTTATTAATTAGGGGATTATTTTAGCTTTTTCAGAGTCGCCACTTGGAATTGAGTTGTGGTGTTCCAAGTCACCTTTTATTTAATCCCTAATCAAAAGGAGATGACTCTTTGTTTGGTCTGCGAACGAGTTCGGGTAAGGAATTCTGTTGACCAAGGGGAAGGTATTAGGCATCCCTCGAGTCCCGTGGTTCTAGCACGGTCGCTTTATGGACATTCATGACTTAAATTAATTTATGAATATTGTATTATTAAGATAAATATATTTACCCATTTTTTGATTTATATTAACATATTTAAAACCATCCAATTTTAGAAGCATGTCAAGTTTTTATACATTATTATTTTTTATTATTCTTTCAACATTTTGCTTATTTCCTAATTGCTATATTTTTTTTTTAATTGTGTTTTTGTTTTATTTTTACATTGATTTTCTTCTTCTTTTTTTTTTTAATAGTTTTTCTTTTTTATGATAATAGTAAAATATTTCACATATTTTTAATACTATACTTTTTGTATCTTTTCCTTTTTAAAGTATTTTTTTTTACTTTTTCGTGTACATTTTTTACATTCTTTTTATTATATATTTTTTTTATTTATTCTTTTTCTAATTCGAACATTCCTTCTTCACTACTTTTCTTTTCTTTTCTTATTCACGTATTCTACCTCTTCTCCTTATTCCATTTTTATTGTTATTATTTTTATTTTATTTTTTTATCTTTTTTTTTTCTTTCAATTTATTATCCTCTCCTAACAAGTTTATTATTATTATTTTTATAGAATCCAAAAATAATAATGTAAGACAACACACATAATATAATATAAAATATAATTTAATACATTTCTAAACACAACCAAACAAAAATTCATTCAAAAGTAAGACATGAAAAACAAAAATTTGAATAACTATACATATTATCATTAGAATTATAATAACTACACTTATTATCATTAAAAACTAAACATGAAAAAATAAGAATTGACTTAGACAATAATTTTACTTAGGCATGAAATAAACCATGAATTATTTAATATGAAATAAACTACGGTTTGTTATAGCAATTTAAATATTTGAACAAACTTCATATAAAACACAACGGTTTAACACATCTGAAATTTGACAACTTTAATATATTGTAATCAGTGCTTGTATAAACATGATATTAAATTAAAAAATAATAATAAAAAAATGGTACCTCTTGCGAAAATTCCACCAAAAGAAAACAATTCGAATAAAGAACCGCGAACTTGAAACCACGAAGTGAACCTCAAAACTCAACCTTTGTTTGTCGTGTGCAGGTATAGTGGGGAAGTGGGGATTGGGGAGTGGGGAAGTGGGTCCTTTCCCCTTTTTTTTTTAATTTTATATATATATATATATATATATATATATATATATATATATATATATATATATATATATATATATATATATAAAATATATATAAAATAATAATTATATAATTATTAATTTCTTTAAAAAATAAAAGCTTAAGGGATAATAATAATAATAATAATAATATATATATATATATATATATATATATATATATATATATATATATTTACTATTATTTTTTTTAACAATCAAAAATAAACTTTCCTAATAAAAATTATATTTATGTTGTTTATTTTTATATCTTTTAAATAAACTTAAGAAAAATAAAAAAAAAAAGTCAAAATATATTTAATTTAAATTGATAAAATTATTTATGCTTTAAATATTGGTGTTAAACTTAAATTCGGTCAAAAATTACGTGTCTACATCGATTAGATGGAAACAAATGTTATATAGGTTGACTCTAATTCTTGTTGCGTGCTCGATTTCGAGGAATAAAGGGAGGGCTTGATCACAATTTTTCAAGTAAGAGATAAAATCTTACTAATTGGAAGAAAATCAAGGATTTTGATCCATTGCGATTCGCTTTCTTGGTTTGGAGAGATCTATTATGACAAAGAGAGCTCCTAAGCCTTATTATGTAGATCAAAGAAAGACGGAATTCCCAATTCATTCGAAATAGTATTTTACTAAAGAAGATAGGAGCTCGAAGCCTGGATGATAAAACACTTAACAACTCTCATTCTTATTATTTTTTCAGTTATAATTATGAACTCACTAAAATAAAGATAAACTCAGTAATGGATGTTAGAGACGTTCAAGTTGGTTCACCAATCCTACTGAGTTCTCGAATTATTTCTTCATAATTGATTTATCAGTTATATATTGCTAATTAATTTGATTAGATTTACTCGTAGTATTCTCTTAAATTATTAGTTGTCTATCAAAATATATTGTCACTTGTATTTTTATGAAATTAGTTTATTATGAATGCATTGAGTTTACCATATTTAATTGAATAAGACAACTAAGTGTATCTTTATCTTAGCCATAAATTTAACGAAATTAGGTCAAATCTTCTTTAGTTCTTCTCTAGTCTAAGAATAACCTCTCTTGAGCATGTCTCAAGTAAATGATAGAACCTAAATGACCTCTCTCGAGCATGTCTCAAGTAAATGATAGAACTAGAGTTGTTAATATGGGCTAACTCACCTCATCCGGCTAATTCATACAGGTTTTGAAATTTTACGGGTCAGGTCGGGTTAGTACATTTTTTATGTGGGCCGAAAAATGATCGGCCCAACCCACAAATACGTAGGCTACAGGCTTGCCGGGCCAGCCCACTTTTTTTAAAAATTATACATATATATATATATATATATATATATATATATATATATATATATATATATATATATATATATATATATATTAATTACTAATTATTAATTTAAAATATAAATTATAATTTAAAAATATTATCATAAATATCGACAAAACAATATTACATGATGTTAATGTTACTACATGTTAATCAAATTCACAAATAAAATTGTTTTATAAAATATTTATTAAGTTAAGTTACCATTTTCAAGAAACAAAAAAAAATTATTAAGTTTTTTCAAGTAAAAGTAGAAATATCTAAATAGAAATATTAACCTAATTGTTTTGAGTTTGGACTCTCTTTAATTTTAAATTTAATATCATATTGTATTTTTTAATTAAATTTTATTAGCCCACGGGCCGGCCCTATCGATATTTCTCAAGCCAATTCAACAGGCAGGCTAAAAAGTCTTTTTCTTAAATGGGCTCCAAAAATCTTAGCCCAGCCCTACTAAATTTGGGTTTAGGCCAGACCCGCTGACGGGCCTAGCCCATATTGACTGCTCTAGATATAACCTAAATGTTTGTAAAACAATCAAGCAATTGATAATTCGTATTAAGATTGAAAATAATCGTCAAACATAAATATATGTAATT
Organism: Solanum chilense; assembly: GCA_032847665.1. Lineage (NCBI taxonomy): Eukaryota > Viridiplantae > Streptophyta > Magnoliopsida > Solanales > Solanaceae > Solanum > Solanum chilense. The sequence goes on along the minus strand of CM064971.1, from coordinate 71,079,968 downwards.
TATCATTTTCAGAATGTAAAATTTAGCTTCACATAAACATATTGAGAAAATAACAATCACCCATATATATATATATATATATATATATATATATATACAAAAGGTAACCGATTAAACTTCAATTTCCACAATGCTCCTACCTTTCTCCATTTATGAAGCTAGCGTTTGGCCATAGATATTCAAATATTTTGGCAAATATTATTTAGATGAAAATTTGGGTGAAATTTTACCATGTGTTTGGCCATAGAATTTGAGAAACATATTTCATTTTTGTAAGAAATATGATTTATACCCATAAGTTTTTAAAACTATCAAACTAACCATAAATTTGTATTACATAGCACAATAGAAATCTCACGTAACAAGATTTATGACTTCCGCAACAAATCAACAAGAATCATTACAGTAAATATTCGTATGGTGAAAAGGTCTTGGTACAAATCATGATAATGAAAATACAACTAATATAAATTCGGAAAAAAAAGAAGAAAACAAAAGGAAATAAATATTGCAATCACTGAAGAACCTATGCTTTCTCATCTGAAAGAGTTCAACCTATTCTTTAATATAATCTTCCCACATTTTATGAACAACCTCTTCTCGGTGAGCTTGCATTTTCAAATCAGACGATCGAGAAGATGAAGTGATGTTGTTACCCTGAGCCAGTAGTTCGTCACTTTCATCAACAACCATATCATCATTTTCATATTCATTGAATATTTCATCACTACTTTGGTGTTCACGTAAAAAATTATGCAATACAGCGCAAGCAATTACTATTTTCACTTGCATGTCACATTCATAGTTGTTCATGCCTTGTCTTAGTATTCTGAATCTACTTTTCCACGCACCAAAAGTTCTTTCAATTACATTGCGCAGAGAAGCATGTCTATAGTTAAATAGCTCTTTTCCATTCTTAGGTTCTCTTTCACTTCCTCGGTAGTCCTGCAAATGATAGCGCATTCCAATGAATGGAGCTAAAAATCCTCTTGTGTTCCGTAGACCAGCATCAACAACGTAATTTTTATCTACCAAAATAAAATAAATGCAATTCATGTTTTATTTAGTAGCTAGTTCATTAAGACTAACTGTAACAAAGGAATGTATGAAATCAAAAGAATGCACGTAGAAGGGAGCTAATTGAATTGGTTGGTGTCAATAAATATATTATTTTTGTAAAATAAAAAGTTAAGGGTAAAAATTGAATTTCTAAAACTTTCCAAATAATGAAATTTGGCCCAAATACTAGTTTTTTCTAGTATTTGGGAATTTGGAAAATTTGCCAAATAATAAAAAAGTGTATGGACAAACAAAATTTGCCAAGTTTTTCCCCAAGTTTTACTTGCAAAATTTATGGCCAAACCGGCCCGAAGAGTATGTATCTAAAAGATCATTTGATAAGGTGTACAAGAATAACACTAAATAGAATGCATTAGTTAATGATATAGAATCATAAAGTGAAATCAGGCTGAAATTGTATATCCAAACTTTGATTTCATCTCATATATTATATCACATGACCGAATGCTTACTTAGTGATGAGGATATTTTAAAATTATTTAACAAATAACAATGATAATTTTATTTTTTAAAAAAAGAAATTGATAAAAATAAGGCATTTGGCAATGATTTATTTTCACTTTATATTAAGCCAGAATATTTTGAAAATTAATTTGAAATTAAATTATACTCTAGAATTTTCAGAGGATAATACTAATAATAAACAAAAGTATTTTCAGTTAAAAATAAAAAAAATAACTTCAATTTTTAAAATTAACCTTTTAGATACTTCCAAAATAGTCAAATTTCCAAAAGAAATAAATAAACAAAAAGCTGCGTAGAAGTGAAGTTTGAATAGCTATCTTTGAGAGATTTTCCGAATCACAAAAAAAAAATTAAAAATAAACAGAGACAAATTCGGAATTGCCTTCACTTATTTCTTCACCACAAAAAAGAAAAAAAACAGAGAAATTTATTCCGCCATGGCTACATCTTTGAGCTCACCAAAGCTCAGTACAACTCTTTCTTCTCCAACTTTCCATTCTCTTTACAAGACCAAATTCTCTAATTTCTCTCTTCTTTCTCTCTCTAACCCTGTCAAGCCTCTCCGCTTCAATTTTCTCTCTCATACCCGTACCTCATCATTATCTTATGGCCGCCGTTTCACTACTCCTCGTGCAGAGTCATCTAATGGAGCTGAAACTCCTCGGCATTACGATTTCGATTTATTCACTATAGGTGCTGGTAGTGGTGGCGTTAGGGCTTCTCGTTTTGCTTCTAATTTTGGGGCTTCGGTTGCTGTTTGTGAGCTTCCTTTCTCTACTATATCTTCTGATTCAACTGGAGGCGTCGGTGGCACGTGAGTTTTTCATTATAGTGAACCTTTTTTATTTGGTTGTGAAAAAATGTCATCTTTACTCTTTTTATACTTTTATCTGGGGAATTAGGTGAAGGAGAATCAACAAATTGTTGAATTAGAGAAAAGTGTAGGAGATGGGCGATTATTAACTGTTTTAAGCTAAAGTGTAATGTTCTTTTATGATATTGTTGCTAAAGTTTCTGAATTGATCGAACTGGACGATCTATGTGATTCATAGGAAAAACTGCAGCTTTACTATGGATTCCAGGATCATTTCGTGGAAGGTCCTGATATCAAAATCGTGCATTTTTCTCTAGGGAGAGTGGGATTGCTTTTCAGAAACTAGACTATGATTAGCATTAATATAAGAAAATAGTATGTACAGTAAGGTTGTAAATGCCTGTGATGTTATCATTTCTTTTTACCAGCTTCTTAACATGAAGCTTGTAAAAAAATGGAATTGAATGGAATCGACTTAGGTGAAAGAATATGCATGTTGCATGTATGCTGGATGATGAGTGATGTTCATTCTATGTACAAAAAGTCCATTTTCATATCTATGGGTCTAGTCTTTTTGGGCCTAAACAACATCCTATTGTACTCAAAATTGTTCTCTAAAAGCTTGGCTTGTTCTCGATAATACTGTGGTAGTTGATAGTCTCCTTTTCACATCAACTGGCCGCCCTTGATTCTGCATTGGCTAACCACGTTTACCTTCAAGTGAAGTTTTCTTCTGCCATTCTCTATGGAAAAGCTGTTACTTGACCAAGTCGTTATATGATAAAACCATATATGACTTGGTCAGGCACAGTAATTATTCTATCTTATCCAATCTTTTGAGATGGATAGAAAAAATGAGTGATTTAAAGCACCATTTATATCTTGAAGTATCTATATAACTTTTAGAAAACCGTAAACAAAGAAAGAATTGTGAGATTCCCTTGATCTCTCCATTTCATTTTATGAGACTGTATTTGTCTTGTAGTAGTGACATTGGAGAAATATATTGTAATAACGGTTGAAAAGCTAGTTTAACAGTGAAAAGTGAAAACATCCCACTTCAAATTTTAAAATCAGAATAGTTTAATGTGTTGAATTCTTGATAATTGTGAACGTTGTATGGAAATTGATTGGTGTCAAACATTATGGGACATCCCAAAATGAAAAGAATGTCATATAACTTAGAACCAGGGGAGAAATAATTTCATATGAAGTGTGACGTAAACGATAATGTTTCTATTTGTGTAATCATTTCTTGATTTCTCTGAAGGTGTGTGCTTCGGGGATGTGTACCCAAGAAATTGCTCGTATATGCATCAAAATATTCTCATGAGTTTGAGGAGAGTTGTGGTTTTGGATGGAACTATGAGGCGGAACCTAAACATGATTGGAGCACCCTCATTGCTAATAAAAATGCCGAGTTGCAGCGCCTCACGGGTATCTACAAGAATATTCTGAAGAATGCGGATGTTACTCTGCTAGAAGGGCGGGGAAAGGTTGGGAAATGTTAGAATTTGAATTTCATGCTCTTTAAGGCTTCAAGTTGAAGCATATTACCTTGTGTTTGACTGTACTTTCAGGTGGTGGATCCTCATACGGTGGATGTGGATGGTAAACTCTACTCGGCTAAGAACATACTAATTTCAGTTGGGGGCCGCCCATTTATCCCAGACATTCCTGGAAGCGAGTATGCTATAGATTCTGATGCTGCCCTTGATTTGCCAACGAAGCCTGACAAAATTGCCATTGTTGGAGGCGGTTATATTGCACTTGAATTTGCTGGAATCTTCAATGGATTGAAAAGTGAGGTCCATGTATTTATACGACAAAAGAAGGTTTTGAGAGGCTTTGATGAAGAAGTGAGTAATTTATCCCTGACATGCAGAGTAGATTCTGTTAAGTATTTTCTCTCATAACCCAAAATCTGGATGATGCACTCAACTTCTTTTGTATATGCAGATTAGGGATTTTGTTGGTGAACAGATGTCACTGAGAGGAATTGAGTTCCATACCGAGGAGTCGCCTCAGGCTATTGTCAAGTCAGCAGATGGTTCACTGTCTATAAAGACTAACAGAGGAACAGTTGAAGGTTTCTCTCATATCATGTTTGCAACAGGACGAAGTCCAAATACAAAGGTTTATTCTGCTTTCTGTTGGTAGCTTATATTTCTGATAGACCTCATAGGTTAATTCAGTTAATTACGATGTTTGGAGCCTTATGGAGGAAGAGCATGGTGATTTCTCCTCTATAGTCTAGCCAATCGTTCTCCCTCCCCCCCAAAATTGGCAATAGTAAACCCCTGTGATGCCTGTGAAATGCTGAAAGCTTGCTTTTATAACATTTAGCGCAGTCGAACTCCAAGGTACTCTGATGAGATTGGAACTCCAAGGTACTCTGATGAGAAGATCTTTTATTGAACCTTCTTTTGGGCTCTCTCTCCCGTCCTCTCTTTGGGTGGTGTGAGATTACCAAGGCCAGTCAGTTTTTTCTTTTTTTTGGTGGGGGTGGTGGGTGGCGGTAAATTATTTGGTTGGACTGGTGATCCTGTAAAGGTGATTATTTTGCTTCTTTTTCATCATCAACTCCTTCGTTGTTTGTTATTTGATATTTTATTCATATTATGTGGAAGGATATCGTCTTCTCTTATTACTGCTTTCATCTTTTTTTGCAAACACATGCTCTCTTCGATTGGATATTCAAGTTGTAACCACCACTTGCTTAATTTTCTTTTTGTTTAAACACATTGCAGAATTTAGGATTAGATACAGTGGGAGTGAAAATGACAAAGAACGGAGCCATAGAGGTGACTGCCTTCCTGCCTTCCTCTCTTTCTTTTTTTTCTGAATTTGCTTTAACTATTTAGTGCATGTGTTTTTGAATGAGATTTTAATTTGCAAATTGTTTTTACAGGTTGACGAGTATTCTCGTACTTCAGTGCCATCAATTTGGGCAGTTGGAGATGTTACTGATAGAATTAATCTAACTCCAGTTGCTTTGATGGAGGGAGGAGCATTGGCAAAAACTATTTTTGCTGGTGAACCCACAAAACCCGATTATAGGTACCTCTTCTTTCTTCTGTGAATTCATTTGATGACTTAAAAAGTTCGACAAGGACTGCCGAAGATGCACACTTCTCCAATTATATTTTACTACAAATTGGTAATGTGCTTTGAGATCTGTGGTTCTACCATGTAAAATGCATAAGCTCTCACAGCTGAATTTTAATTTGTTTAAAAAGAAACATCTATAGCTGCTCCCTGATCTGAGTGTTCTGTTCTCCCAATAGGAACGTACCATGTGCAGTATTTTCCCAGCCACCTATTGGACTAGTTGGCCTGACAGAAGAAGAGGTATAACAGCGAGAGTATGTAAATTGATAATTAATTATTATGATAAATGATTTGAATTGTTTTTACAGGCCATCAGAGAATATGGTGATGTTGATGTTTATACAGCAAATTTTAGACCATTAAAGGCCACTCTTTCTGGTCTTCCAGATCGGGTTTTCATGAAATTGGTAGTATGTGCGAAGTCTAGCAAAGTTCTGGGCTTGCACATGTGTGGAGACGATGCACCAGAAATTGTACAGGTTGGAGTTTCCGTTTAATTCTTTGGTGCATATTTCAGATTGTTCATAAAATATGCATGTAATGCTTTTTGTCATAATGAAACTTCCAGGGATTTGCGGTTGCAGTCAAAGCAGGGTTGACCAAGGCGGACTTCGATACCACTGTGGGTATTCACCCTACAGCAGCAGAGGAGTTTGTCACCATGCGAACCCCAACAAGGAAGATTCGAAGCAGTCCATCTGAGGTTTGTCATTTACCTGATTCTCGTGCTTTCCTCCTTGTAATTCTTTTGTTATTGTATTTGTGAAGAAACTGTTAGGATTATTAGAAAAAGATCGAGTCACATGAAAATCTAAATCAATTGACTTTGACTTCCCCTTGCCTTTGTTCGAATTCCCAGGTCGACCTATTTTTGTATATAACTTATAACTTAAGTTCTTCAAAGGGAGACTGAAACCTTAGAGTTCAATGGAAGACATAACTCCGATCTCTTGATTTTTTCTGAAATATGACTTACCCCTTTATTCATCAAAAACCTCTTTAAATAGGAGTCTTATTACATCAATAGGAAGTCAATTCTTATGAAAGTAGGAAATCTAAATCCTATTCCAAACTAATATATATAGCTTAACTTAATACTTATGAAGCTATGAAACATAAATCCTCTTCTAGAATAATAAATAAAGCTACTAAAAATATAACTAAATACTTAATTTAATGGCTTCCAACGCATGCACAACAGAACCACTTTAACTTCAACATCTCTCTCACTCTTAGTGAAACTGAAGTCTGAAATCACATAATGTATCAACCAGTGTGCTCGTTATTAGGACTGTTCCTCCATTGAACTGAATATCCCTTTAATGAAGCAATGATCAATTTCATCTTTTTCCCTCGTCTTCTTCCAATAAATAAGATTGGTCTTTGAAAAAAATTACTTCACACTCTGTGGAAACTTTTTTTGATATCTTAATTTGTGTCATGCTCTTTTCTGCTACTGAATAGGCTATGCATTTTGTCTTTTTTAACAGGGTAAGGCAGAGCACGACTCTAAAGCTGCTGCAAGAGTTTGATATGCGGCGATAAAGGCTCAATTTGTTAAGTGACACAGAGAACACGAGTAAGAAAGGGTTCCTTCTGTAATACACAAAAAGGAGGCTGTTTGTAATTTTACATATGCCTCGTCTCATATCGTGTTGTCTTCTTAGGCGCTTCTTATGTATGCCACTTAGATTATCACCGTTAGCCACTGCCTCTTGTTGCCATGCGTCATGTGAATTAAGGTTGAGTGCAATTACAACTACCTCTGTCTTTTCACATTAAGGAGGAAAACGGAGACCACTACATGATGATGGTAGTTTGTATTTATTTTGCTGCCAACATTATACTCTCTCAGTTGTGAAGTCTGAACTGAGATCACAATTTAGAAATTTTAGTTTTGTGATTAATATTCATTGTGGCCAATAAAACATCCAATAGCATAAATCCTGATAGAAGTGTTAGATCTCTCAGATCATTGCATATGCTGCAATTAGCACTTATGGAACTGACATATTGAACATGATTGAAAATCCTTAATCAGATCCAATATGATGCAAATTCATTGACATTGTCCCTACACGGTATGATTTGTTTAATTGTGAATAATCAAATAAAAGACTTCAAGTTTCTAATGAATAACAGATATGCATGTGCAGAGCTAAAAAGCTCAAGATGTTTGAAGCGCCTATGGTAATTTGCCAGTTTGTAGTGTTTGCAATCAGGATTAATGATTTTATGAGGATATGGATGCGAAGTTCAGAGGGTGGATGTGGGATATTGTAACTGCACAACCCTTTTATGATGCATCTAATTAAGTGTTCAAGTTTTGGTATCTTTTTTTATTCTCTTACAACTGAGGTGATTGTTGGTGTCCAAAATGATTATTGCTCCTTCAGCTCCAGTTTATGCGACACTGTTTCCTTATTAGTCTGTTTAAAAATGAGTGACACGATTCTATATTTGGAAGCATGAACTTACTTTTTTGCTCTTAATTTGAACTTTGAAGCTTTTATTGCCATACTATGACCATGTTATAGATCACTAGTTTCAAAGTCTTATATAGTCACACAAAATGTCATGGCTTGTTTAAGACCTCAAGTTTCAAGTTTTTTTTGAAAAAACTCCATGCCGAGTCAAACTGTCACATAAATTGGAATGAAGTACATCTTTCCAATTTTCGTACAACCTCAGGAATTAGACTTGCAACTTGATTGCACTCATGGTCATTTAGCTGTAGCAAGAGTTCTGTTTTAGAATTTCCTTATATGTTCAACTGGCTTTGCACCATATATGAGATGGATTACATGGTCTCCTAAAGTTTGAAATGCTCAATATATTGACGGTTGATATCACTTTAATGAAAAAAATGGTACCTTTAAACCCTGTATGTGAAGATTGGATATTCCACCCCCTCAATCAATTCAATATGTAGTATCTTTTCTTTAACCAGTATGTATGTTGTCCATTTATCAAATGCACAACTGTTTATAACTTTATATTGTGCGGACATTACATTTGCAGGTACAATTTGAAAGAGGTTTTAGACTGATGGGAGCTTATGGAACATCAGTATGGAGTTACAACGAGCAAAAAACTTTCTAAGACACTGAGTCACTAATACTTCTCGGAACAAATGCTAACTTCACTACTTAAAAAGGTCTCTCAAGGTGGTTGTGATGATGGTATATGCATTTATCCATTGGCTTGCATCTTGTCAACAGTGTTTCCTTTGATCAAAGTAATTGAGGTTAAACATTCTGTCCAGATTTTATTTAGGGGGGTCCAGAGGATTGCTGACTAATATCTTAATGATGCTTTTCTCCGTTATTCTACTTTTCTGTGGGTTTGAGGGCGCATTTGGGCGGTGTAATTATAACATTGCTTATTAAGTATTGTTTTTGTAATTATAAAATTAGTTGATATGCTGCAATAATAGCAGTTAAGCGGATTGCTTAATGGCTTTTATATATTGGAAACGTTCATTTTCCTAAAACTACTGTCAGTTTACACATCTTTTATTACTTGTTAGTTGTTTGATATTGTGACAATTTAACCTTTACATGCTAGTCACTGTTAATAATTCGTTGGTAGAATGAGCGCAAGTGACAAGCTGAGATTGTAACTGCGAGACGGCTATGATAGATAGTAAATGGCAAGGCTGTAAAGTTTGATCTAATTGACTTAAAGTTTAGTTAGACAATCAGTTAGACTGTTGGTTTATTAAGTGGACAATTAGTAGACTTCACAGTGTATTCATGTAGCTAGATCCAGTTGCAGTATGTTTTCTCTTCTTCATCTTCTTCCTGTGATCGATCAGTGGGAGAAGTTGTTTCGATTCAAACAAGTCTGAGTTGAATTGTTCTTGAGCAGTTGAGTTCATAGCTATTGAGATGACTGCTCTTGTGATTGATTAGTGGGAAGAGTTGCTTCAATTGAGCACAATCACCCCTTGGCTCTTCTTTTTCTGATCAGTCTCTGTGACATCCTTTGTGTCTTCAACCTACAGGAACACCAGGTAATTTGCTGTTGTATTCGATTATCTGGACCGAGAACTATGCACTGTGGAGTAGATCTATGAGAGAATAGGTTTACTTGGCAAGAGCAAGTTAGATTTTCTCGGTGATTATTACTTGAGATGAGTTCGACCTGCATGAATAGTGGGAAAAGGTGAATTGTAGTCCTCTTTTGGTTCATGAATATTGTAAGGAGTTGGTCGATGGTATTGTGTATGCTTTTAATGCTCACAAAATGTTGAATGATTTGAAGGAGATTTGGCAAGGTGAATGACTATTGAATCTTCTACTTGCATAAAGAGATTGCTACCTTATCACAGTGTACCATGTTTGTATTGAATTATTTTTCCTAAACTGGAAGATCTTTCGAATGAGTGTGAAGTTCTCATGCTCTATCTTGGAAGTGCATGTCCAGAATCTAAGAACTTCAGAACATTTTATATCTAAAAGACTCCTATAATCCCAATGAGCTTTAATGAGTCATGTGCTCAATCTAGAAGCCAAGTACTGGTTATGATACTGATAATTTCATAGGAGAATTAGACATTTTTGGCAGACTTTGCACATGTTGCAGAGGTAAGAGAAGGAGCTGCAGGCTTCAACGACATAGGTGGGTGTTAATTTCAAGACAAGGAAAATCCCAATGCAGTGCGAGTATTGCGACACAAAAGGACATACAAAAGAAGTGGGGTATCCACCAGATTTTGAAGTTCAGAAAGAAAGGAGGGAGATTTGAACTTATGTTAATCATGCTGATATAATTTTGCTGGATGGATATCCACAAGCAACCAGCCATCAAGCAGAACCAACAAACTTATCAAATGCTTAACATGGAAAACGAAGAATGAACATCTCGAACATAAGGGGAAAGCTGCAACTGCAGGTACTTTTATAAACTTAATGTCATATTAAGTAGATAGTATAGTGAATAATAGGCATCAAACCACATTACATCTAATCTAGAGATGTTAGGAATGATTATTTGTATATTCATGATTTCAAGTACACCTTGTTATCAGTTTCACTATTTACCAAGGAGTTGGATGTTCAGTAGTATTCTTCCCTGAGTTGGGTATATTAGAAAACCTCTTCAGTAATCAGGTGATGATGATTGGTAAAGAGAACTTTGGATTGTATGTTCTGAAAGGGAAGTCATTACAGCATGCTCAGCTAACTACAATAATGAACTAGTGGTGTGAGTAATGCTAGTCAACTGTTGATTATAGTTTTTTGTTTGGCCAAAAGGATTAGAGCATGCACCTCTAGATATAGTAAAAAAGAATCATAACACTTAAACTTGAGATTTGATAAACAACATCATTGTGTACTATATGCCTTTTAGCTAAACAAAAAAAGTAACTGTTTCAGTTGATTTCAATAGCTACTAAATTTGGGTTTGAACTTGTTCATGATGACATATGGAGTCCTTGCAGAGTTCTTGTTACTATTTGAATCAGGATTAGAACTTAGATGTTATGCGTTCGAAATACTTATTTGTATATGTTGATTCAAACATTTATCCCTCTTCTTTTGATGTGTTAAAACATATTTGATTCATCTCTAGTGAAGTTCCAGTATTTGAATCAGGATGCATTCGAAATCATGACAGTAAGTTATATAATTCACCTTCCTCTATGATATTTGTGATAAAGCCAAATCAACTGTCAATGTTTCTTTGTATGCAATTCTCAAGGTCCTTTGGTTGGTTGATAAAAAGGATTATAATTTCGAAATATTTTTGAGATTATTTTATAATGGGTACCTCGAATTTCTATGAAAACCCACTAAATAAGAAATAAAGAGTTTGAATTATTGTTGAGAAATGAAGCAGGCTGGCTCCATAAGGTCAAACACCATAAAAATTTTATTAGGTTGTTGAGATCATGATGTTGGGGATATGTATTCTTTCACTTTCTAATGGGTTTGAACAGTTGTCCACGTTTTCTCTACTTGTTATATAGCAATATTTATATATATAATATGCACTAAATACAGTCTTTTGATTTTATTTATTTAGTTTGAAAAATCAAGAAATAAATTTACTATGTTATGTCTTTTTTATCTTTACTACTATTACATACTCTCTATTCATTTTTCTATATTTAGATGAGTTATAATTAGTAAGAATAAAGTTCGTTAAACATTGAAAAACGAATACACCCCTTTTAAATAAGTAAAAATATGCCTATGTAACACTTGCTTATTTTTCTCTTTATGATTATAAAATCCTTAGCCAACCATTATTATTTACAAACTTTTGAAGATGATCTCATCTCAATCTTATCCAAATTCTTTAAGTTAATGTTTTAATTTGTGCTAACAAATACCAAGTATTTATTTTATACACTTTTTAACAGCCACTAAAGTTTGTCAATCTTTTGAAGTGCTTGTTTGGATTGACTGTACTTTAAAACACTTCTATAAGTATTGGGATGAAATGCATCAAATATATATTTTTAAGTTAAAGAAATTAAAATTAATCAAAAGCCATGAGTTAAAAATTTTAACTTTAAACGGGTTTCAAATGTGTATTAAATTTTCTCAAAAAGTGTTTTTTTTTTTTAAAAAAAAACTACTACTTTATTTTACAAAAAATAATTTCTGCTACTTCCTATAAGCATTATTGTTTCTCTTAAAAAGTTAATAAAATATCTTACTTTATTACCAAAAAAATTAAATAATTGTTTACAAATTATTGACCGAAGGCAATTATATGTGGTGTGTTGGAAATTGTGGAAAACAAGGTGCTATTGCAGATGAAAAATCAGCCAAGACAATATGTTTAGAAAAATAGAGCATGTATCAAATCTTAATTAGTTTGATCTTAAATTTTCAATATTCTTGATAATTAATATGAGTCAAGTTTCTTATTTGGCTTGTTTAGAGAAATAGAGCATGTATCAAATCTTAACTAGCGTTTAATCTTAAATCTTAAGTTCTCAATATTCTTGATAAATAATATGTGAGTCAAGTTTTTGATTCGGCTTAAGTCCAATAAATATTGCTTATACCTATAAGGTCTAAAAACTATTAAAAATAAACATAAATTTGAATTATTTATTTATAATGAATATATTCCGTTAAAAAATAATCTAATAACATAATTGATAACAGTCAACAACAACAATATACCATATAGGCAAGAGCACAATACATTAATCACATAGACAAATTTGTCATTGATTCAGTTATAATTACAACTCATTAAAAACAAATTATTCTTTTTCTCAAACAACATAGTAATGGGAGGATAAATAATATGCATAAGACATAAAACTATCATTTTATAATATCTCATGTAAGACAAAATGTATTTTTCTTATTTAATTTTTATATAAATTTACGTATGAATCTACTTATATACATTTCAAACTAGAAAACATATATAAATATCATTTGTTCGAAGCAAATTTAAAACTGTATTTATATATTATGCCATCAAATAACTATATACATGGTTCTAGTTTCAGAATTAGATATGATAAAAGAGAAAGTTCATAATTAATTATATAGTAAATATATATATATATATATATATATATATATATATATATATATATATATATATATATATATATATATATATATATATATATATAGGTGGACAATTTTTATCTCTTTTTTGATCAATCATCAAGAGTCTCATAATTCATAGTATATATGGATGGATTCATATGAGTTGTAAGTAAGATATGTGAAGAATAGATAAACAAATGAATGAGTCATCTACATTATTTTTCTATTAATAAAAAAATAAAATAAAGTGATATGGTGCATACAAACTTGCCTTTTGTTTTATTTGTTTTCCTCTAAATAATTATATGCAGATCCTGGTTGATCTGACAACTATCTTTAATTAGTATTGATATTAAAATCCTTAGCCAACCATATAATTTACAAGCTTTTTAAGATGATCTCATCTCAATCTTTATCTCCCACCACATTCTAATCTTACAGATAGGCTTAACTAAACTCTTTTTAGAAATGATATTTTATTCAAATTCTTTAAGTTAAAAGTTTTAATTTGTGCTAACAAATGCCAAGTTTTATTTAATACACACTTTTGAGCAGCAATTAAAGTTTGACCAAGCCTTTTAAAGTGCTTGTTTGGATTGAGTTATATATTAAGTACTTTTAAACATTTTTGTAGTATTTGCATAAAATAAAAAAGTGGATTTAACCACTCAATTTTAAACAAAAAGATAAAATAAGTTAAGTAACCACTTATTTCTAAACAAAAAGATAAAATAAGTTTTGGATTTAACCACTTAACTTTTAAACAAAAAGATAAAATAAGTTAAGTAACCACTTATTTCTAAACAAAAAGATAAAATAAGTTTTGGATTTAACCACTTAATTTTAAACAAAAAGATAAAATAAGTTAAGTAACCACTTATTTCTAAACAAAAAGATAAAATAAGTTAAGTGTCAATAAGTTATAATTTCTAACAACTTCAAACAAACCACTTATTTTTAAACAAAAAGATAAAATAAGTTAAGTAACCACTTATTTCTAAACAAAAAGATAAAATAAGTTAAGTGTCAATAAGTTATAATTTCTAACAACTTCAAACAGGCCTCGAGTGGGTTATTTTTCTCAAAATGTGTTTGTTAAAGAACTTTTGAAAATAAATAAATTATGAGGGTGTTAATTTGGATTTGACTTAAAAGTTGGTCAAACGTATTTTTAAGACAGTTTTTTTTTTTTTATTTCTGTAAGTGTTTAACATACATAAAAATAACTTAAAATAAGTCAAAAAATGATTTTAAACAAGTTAGGAAGTGTTTGGCAAGGTTAAAAATAACATAAGTCAAAATAATTTTAAATTAGTTAGAAAGTGTTTGTGAAGGTTAAATATAACTTGAAAAAGGTAAAAAGTGACTTAAAATAAGTTAAAAATCAAAAAATAGGTCTTTCCTTTTTTTGTATTTTTTGACTTAAAAGTCATTTATGTTTAACTTTTTATTTTTACTTTAAAACCACTTATTTTAAGCTAATCAAACTACATCTGCTTTTATCTTATGAAAAACTAGTAAAATTACATGTGCCGCAGAATGAAATTTATTACTTCTTATCATTTATCCTTAATAACATAAGCATAAGTTAATAATTGTTCTTTAACATGAGCAACGTTGTCCGTGAGTCACTCAACAGGAACAAAGTACACAATATTTAATTGTGAAGAAAAAGAAGATGAGGTTTAGAATTTTCGTTGTTTTAATATCACAGAATTATAAAATAATACTTAAAACCTAGCAGTCATTAAAATTAAAACACTATATTATATTACATACAAGATTACGAGGTAACATGCACACATTAATAAGGGGTGTACATGACCAAGTTGGTTCGGGTTTTCAAATATCAAACCAAACCATTTATGTCGGATTTTTGAATTTATAAACCAACCAAACCAATAACAGTCGGGTTTCTCAACTTCAGATTTTTTTGGGTTTTCGATAAAGTATTCATACAAACATATAATTTACTTGCACTTCAGATATATCTTTAGTCCTACCCAAATGCAATTATCTAAGTTATTTCTCAAAAAAATAACAAAAAATATGATATATGACAGTAAAACATCCAACAAAAAAATAATAATAAAATTGCATAAAACAAATATTGCAAATTATTAAGTCATAATGAAATTGATGATAATTTAAAGTACTAAATCATGCTAAAATAAGTTTAGAAAGTATTAGTTACATGAAATAAATATATTAAAAGATAAAAACTATAAAAAAAAAAAAAAGTAAGAGATATTTAAAAATTATATCAAAGTAAGTATTTTTACGTATAAAATTAAATTTTAAAATTATATATACAATGTCGGGTTAGTTTGATCTCGGGTTGATTTTTTTTAGTTGAAACCAAACCAACTCAAATATAGTAGGACTAGTCGATTTTTTTTATCAGTTTGACTCGATTTGCGATTTGGTTCGATTTTGTACACCCCAAAATAATGTAAAGGAAAATGAAATTTATTACTTCTTATTATTTATCCTTAATAACATAAACATAAATTGATTAATACTGTAAAAATACATACTAAAATTAGTACACAATATTTAATTATGAAGAAGAAGAAGAGGAGGAGGTTTAGAATTTTTGTTATTTTAAAATGAGAGGAAATCCTTCTATTTGTAGACAACAAAGGATAGCGAACAAATGTTTATTGTGCCTTATCGGAAATGTTACAACTATTTGGAAAAGTTGCAATCCTTCAGAAATGTCACACTATTCATAAAAGCCACAATTTTTCATAAAAATTGCAACTCTTCACTAAAACCGCAACTCATCATAAAGTCACAGCTTTCATTAAAGTCGCAACTCTTCAAAACAGTCTCAATTTTTTATGAAATGAAAAGCTAGTTTTTAAAATAAATAAATTTAAAAAAGAATCTTAGTTTGTAATGACGATAGGTACGCGGACCTAAAGTTTTCTAATATATATATATATATATATATATATATATATATATATATATATATATATATATATATATATATATATATTAGTTTCTGGTACTTCCAAAAAGCATTTTTTTCCACTTAAAAAAGGTTAATCAAACACCTTACTCTATTATATTAAATTAAATAATTGTTTTACAAATTATTGATCCAAGTTGCTCAATTATGGTGTGTTGTAAATTGTAGAGAACAATGCTCTTGCAGATGAAAAATCAGCCAAGATATTCTTATGTCAGAAAAATATAGCATCGATCAAATCTTATTGTGGAGCATCAAAGTAGCTATGGACAAAACATTATTTATGTTGGGAAGTAGGAGAACAAATAAAATAGTTTTGATGATTGATAAAGTGAAGGCATGGTACAATTATGAGAGATTGCGGCGAAGAAGAAAAAGAATTGAGGCAAAGAAGAAAAAGTGCAGAATTGTAAAGAAGGAAAAGAAGGAAACAAATATGGAAATAAATAAAGAAGGAAAGAAATAAAAAAAAGTAGCAATTCAAGTCAAATAAGGAAAGAAGTAAATATAGACAAGTTCAAGAAGGAAAAGGATTTGTAATTCCTTTCCTTGTAGAAGTTGAAGGCAAATCAAATCTATAAAAGGATCAAGAAGTTGAAGAAAAAAAGTGTCTTTGCAATCACAAAAAATTGAGAGAATTTTTCCAGCAAAGCCAGAACGATAGGTATTGCATATTCACGAAATATATCATCTTGAGAGCAGTATTTTCTGGAGAAAAAACGCAGGCCTTCGTCACAGAAAAGCAAGGACCAGGTTCACCTTCATCACAACAACATAAGCACCAGGTTCACGAAACCTGTTCTACTCAGAACTATTGGATATTGAAGTTTGATCAATTAAAGTCTAGGGTTATTAGTCTTTGTTGATTTGTTCTAGGTTTATTATTGAGTTGTAATAATTCCTAGATTTGTAACAAGAAGTGGGTTTGACTTCTTGGGAGTTGAGTCTTGAGAGAATTGTACAAAGGGTGGGTTTGGCTCTTTGTAGGGTTGAGTTTCAGTGAGGGTTGTAACAAAAGGTGGGTTTGACCTTTTGGAGAGATCGATTGTAGTCAATTGAGAGAGGTAGTAGAGTTAAGGCTTTCTGATTATTGAGTTGTAATCACAAAATCTTATAGTTGAATTAATAAAACGAGGTTTTTCCTTCCTTGAGTGAGGAAGGTTTTTAATTTAATAAGTGTTTGTGTTTTTACTTAAAAGCAACTTACAAGAACCTGCTTCTTGTTCTGGGGTAAGGTTTCTTCAATTTAATTAATAAGCTTAAGTTCCTTTGCATCTAATCAAATGTCAACAACTTAGTAGTTTCTTCGACACAAGATGGGAGGATATATAATACCCGTAAGACGTCATATATAAAATTATCATTAGTATATCTTGTAGGAAAAAGAACGTATTTATTTTTTTAATTTTATGCAAATTTAAATATTTATTTTTCTACTCGAACATATTTAAAATTAAAAAACTTAAATATCATTTGAAATAAAATTTAAAATCACATTTACATATTATGCCATCAAATAACTATCTACCTAGTGTATGACTTAATTCTAGTGTAAGAATTATTAGATATGATAAAGAGAAATTTCTTTGTTAGTTAGTTGTATAGTCTTGTTAATTTCTTCATGCGAGATTGTGTAGCATCTTGTATAAGCATTTCCCCTATATGTATATCGGGCATAAGGTCTAGTTCCTCCTTTATTTTTTGTGATTTTTAACATATATTTTACGATTCTTTCTTGAAAAAGATTTTTTTTTAAAAAAATGATCAATCTTACCAATGCTAAGTATGTAACTAAAGATACACGTCGTATTTACCATTACAAGATATATCAATCACATTAATTATAATTAGAGTACTTACATATATATATATATATACTTGGGAAATAAAATTAAAGTCCTAAATGTTTGATATGATGATGAATATCATGAGTATGATCATCAAGTCTAGGCCGTTCAGGTTGAATCCAACGTCCATCTTTGTCTCTAATCATACCTTTATTTTCATCTTGTCTCCAATTAGGAGGAACACAATAATGATCTTTCAAAAAATCACATGCTTTGTTCACTAAGGCTATGTCTCTGCCTTTTTCAAGCACAAATCTTCTCCCTTTTCCATGATATCTGTACACATATAAACACATTCTACGTCTAAGAATCTAAACTGTTAAAAAAATCACATTTTTAATGTAATATATATAGCTATCAATTCATTACTTTCCTTATGTGAAAGTTATATAGAAATTCAAGACTATGATTTGAAATGATATTAATACGTGATCATAATTTTAACGTCATTCTAATGTTTATACCTTAAATAAAAAGTATAAATCATTTTATCTAATATTTTAAGATACATGTGAGAAGTACGACACTACTAAAATTTAATTATGACTTTGACTTGAAAAAGCTCACAATGTCAAAAGTAATCACACTATTTATTTTTACCAATTAAAGCTACCACTCACAAAAATTCAATAGAATTTCAAAATTGTTGTTGGAATTAGAGTTTTCACACGGTATGGACTCGTGTGAATAAGATTTGTATGTCTAGAAATGCCAAAACAAGATGTATATATATATAATAAAATATATGACCATGCTATTAATAAACAAATATATAAGTGATGACTCATCCTACTCTATTCATTATTTTAAAAAAAATAGGATGATGTTACTTGTCTTTGTTTATTATTTTTTCATTTTGAAGTCTTCATCTATGCATCTGTTCAAGATAATAATAATAATATGCTCAACTTTAAATAATTTCGAATCCCAGTTGTCTACCTCACAACCACCTTAATATATATATATTTAGTGTCAGAATCAGAATCTATAAAATTATATTAATATATTTTCTATCGTGTAGAAGATATCATCTCTATTTAACATTTCGTACCAAAATCTTCAATCTAAACTCCTTTCAGACGTGAACTTATTTTTTATTAGTTTTAGCATAATGTTTTAGAAAGTTTATATATGTCCATAGCAACTTTGATTAATTAATATCTGGATAGGCAACTTTGGTATATAATTGTATAAGTATATTTTTCTTTAGATCTTTCATATTGATAAGTTTAAACTCTTTTGTCATTATCCGGCTGCCATATACAATAATTATACTGGTCAAAATTTGTATTGAAAAAAAAAAAAAAAAAGATTAGCATAATTTTTTACTAGGAATTTTATTGAAATGCTACCTAGTAACTCTTGTTATTAATTATGTGAAGAAAAAAAATTGTTTAAATTTATATAACATGTTTTTTTGTTTTTTTAAAAAATAAGGTTTGTTTTCACGGATTTCAATTATTACCATAAAATATCTGTCATCTCTCATCAATAATAGATATCAGATAATGTCTACTAAGGTTATGAAACATAAGAAAATTCACCTAATAATTTTTTTTTATCTGCGTTAATTTCTGAACATGTAACTGTTCTCTACGTGTTCATTGACGACTAGGTCGTCATACCCTTGGTGCTACTTTTGTATAGTTATTAGTAATAATTTAACTTTCAATTTCTCGTTTTAGTCTTATGAGATAATTTTACTCACCCAAAAATTTAAAACTTTTATTATTTTTTTTAAATTAAGCAAATCGTGTCTAATCAAACAGTTTCGCGTATAAGAGTAGAGTTGAGGGAAGACTAACCCGTCAAGCAAGTGCAAATGAGCCTCCAAATTATGTGCACAAACAAGATCACTAGTTGGTTTCAAAAAAGGTGAATTCTTATGATCCAAAGCCAACTCCACACCAACATGTGAATAACTCCATGGTAACTTTTCACATATCTTCATAACCATAGATGGTGAATGCTCATTCAACACTAATCCTGGCGATTTTGGCACTATATCATGAACATTCACAACTCTCAACACTTTCACACCTAATTTTTCAATTCTTTCTTTGAACCTTACATTACCAACTCTTGGCCCTGAAAATGAAAATACACATATTGGCACACCACTTGTATCCGCCTTCACATTTAACCCCGTTTCCACTATGTCGTACGCGCTTAATATTGCTAGCGCGCTCCCTAAGCTGTGCCCTGTAACCGTTATGCTCATTTCCTCGTCTGGATACATTTCTATTAATCTTTTCACTTCCGTTAGTATCTGTTCTCTAGCTGAAAACTTGCAATACCTGCATAAATCATTCAAAGATATGAACTCTGATCTCTCTAACAATCGAACCTTTTAGAGTGAGATAGTTACACACTTCAACATGGTATCAGAGCAGACAAAAGTACTGAGGTCGAATTATGTGTTCTGAAAACTAACAGATTAAGCTTTTAATAGAATGGTTACACATTTCAACATGGTATCAGAGCAGACAGAAGTATTCAAATCGAATAACAGCTTAAGTTTTTTTGATGAAATAGTTACAAACTTCAGCATGGTATCAGAGCAGACAGAAGTACTGAAATCGAATTGTATGTTCTCTCTTATAGCTTAAACTTTTTAATGAAATGAACGTACCTACAGTTCTCGTCTTTGTCAGTGTAAAGATCAAGAAATCCAGACTCGACCTTGACATTAGGATCAGGGCAAGGTATATTATCTGAAGAAATCGGACGGAGATAATCCATTAAATCAGCAATCCATTCCAAACGAGTCACCGTACCTCTCCATGCTATTGTTATGTCACGACGACCTAACCGTTTCGTCGTTTCGTCATTTGAAACCGCAACATAACCGATCCAATTCGCGTTTTTACTCCATATCTGTTATTCCGAAACAACATAATTAAGTAAATAAAAGTATAAAAAAATACTTTTTTTCTATAGATTTTGACTTTTCAAATGAAACAGTCGTATCAGACACAGAATATAAAAGTTACCTTAGGCCAACGCGATTGCTTGAAAAAATTTGGCAAGTTAATATTTGAAGTTGCATATAAATAACGTGTGATATCGTATCCATATTCAGCCATACCTAATCCATCAAAAAACTTACGCCTTGGAAATTTGCAACTCCCACAATATTTCGAATATGGATCGAAATCGAAAGCATCGTAACAAGCTTGAGCCATTTCTCCGTAGCGAATTAATTCGCTACGGAGAAGTGGATCCATTGGATCAAGCATACCTACCCAATCATCTTGACCATGAATTTCTAGCCATCGATCTACTACTTCTGGTTCATAAATATTCGTCCTATTACTAGTGTTTTCACTTTCTTCTAATTGATCGACGGATATGTTGGTCCTTTCCTTTTCGTTAATGATAGATGTAAAAGACTGGCTTGTTCTAGAGGACAAAGAGCGCGTTTTGGTTGACGACTTGACACTAGTAAGGGGATAAGAGGGAGGAAGAAATGAATTGGGGGGTTTGAAATTGGTTGTACCTTGGTGCTTATGGGGTGTACATGTTTGGAATGTGAGAATGGAGTTTTTAGTGAGAGAAGCCATTGATGAAACAAAAATGAGGTCAATGATGGGATAGCTGAGGAGGGAGGAGGGGCTATGTATTGGGATGATGAAATGATGGTGGTCCTTTTATATATATATATAGTTAGATGGAAGCAACGTTTTAATATAATATTATACGTTAACGTATATTGTGGTGGAGTGGTTAGTGACGCTGTTTTAGTTTTAATCAGAAATTTTGAATATGAGTTTTGAATATGAAGAAAATTCTACTAAAATATTGCACACAAAATGAGCCTCAATTTAAATTTAACCGAAACGTAAATAAGAACATTGAATACTGAAGAAAAAAAAATGTTAAGATAATACTAGTAGTTTCCAAAAAAAAAGATGTATGTGGTTTTTAAAATAAAAAAAAAAAAGAATGGAAGTAAGCTTGATATATATATACTCTAATCTCCGTCGATTACTTTTACTTGTTCATTTCATTTTTTTTAAGGATAAATATGAAGATTTTATTTTTAAAATATTAGAAAAATAAAAATAAATAGAGAAGTAATAATATAGTCAATAATTTGATTAATATTTATGTGAAGAAAAATGAATTGCACATGTATCACATGGAATAATTTTATAGGTAATATTCTTGGAGCTTTAGAAGTTGACCTAAATGGATTTCTCAAGAAGTTTCCCACTTATGATTTTTTATTTTTAAAATATTAACTTTGTTATAACTTGCTTTCAATTTCAATATAATACAGTTAAAATAAATGTAGTACTATTTATTTATACTTTTACTACTTAGCTAAAGTTAATTAAGAATCATTTAAAACATATATAATATTAATAAAATTAATAAACAGAATTATATTGCATATTTATAGAAATAGTACCACTTGTGATAAACTATACATACTTCAGTTCATTTAAAGGAAACACAAAATCATTTTGATGAAATAATAGAACATCATATTATAATAAGTTACCGTATTATTTTGACTTTCAAAATATAGTAATAAAATTTCCACATAATATATATGACTTTGAAAATTTTATAGTTGTTTTTCCTTATTTAATCACTATTAGAGTTCTAAACTTAATTGGTAATAGAAAAGTTGACTTTGATGATTTTGTTGAGCTGAAATTAATCTCTTTTTTTTTTGTGTTTGAGCTTTGAAACCAAAATTTGGGTTAGCAAAATATGATTTTGTTTTGGCTTGGTGAAGTTATATATCAAATATGATATTGAATTTCGAGGTTGTGGAAGAACAATCTCATGTATGTTACTCGTAAATATTATGTATGTTACGTATATATATCACTTGTTTATCATATATAGATATGTCATGTTTATGTCATATATAACATTGATACACATGACATACAATGATATACACAATCATCTTTTTTCGTGAAATTTGATTTTGAAGTTTTTTTTCTTTATATTAATATAGGTTCTAAATAAAATTACTAATATTATTTTTTTTAAAATTGTAGAGATATATCTTTTTTTCTTTCCAAAGGTAAAAGAGTGTTTTTCCAAACTCAATCTTTTAACTATAATTAAGGTACTCATTAAATTAAATTAATTTAGCTCTTTAGTAAATAAATAAGACAAGCATCACTCCTCAAATGTATTCGCTCCATCGATATCCTTAAATAAGTGATGTTTTTAGCTTAGAGTTTTGGACATACTTCTTAAAATTATAGTCACTCCTAAAAAATAAAAGATATTTTTACTAATTTATTCTTAATAATATTTTTTTAAAAATTATTCTTTAAAAGTTACTTGGTTACATAAAATTGAAATAACATTATTAATATCTTTTTAATGAGACAATGTGTGATGGAATCAATTATCTTTTGTGAAAGAGATTTTGCTACTAACGAATTGATTTTTTCCCAACCAAAAGCATTAATAACTGACGCAAAAAGGAATGAATGGTCCTATATATGCTTTAATTTGGTTGTTACATTATTGGTTACTTCCCTCTAAAATAAATATAAATTTTCGAGTTGTTTTCATCTCTATATTATTCATATTTAATTTGATATATCTTTTAAGAAATAATAAATAAAAGTGAATGTGTTAAAAGAATGATAAAAAATTTCACATTGCTGATTAATGAAATGGGTAGACTCCTTATAAGGCTTGCACAGTCCTTCTCACTTTAAGCTAGCTTTGAGGTGCGAGTTAGGCTTAAGACCTAATTCAACGTATTGAATTATTGGATATTGTAGAATTAAGGTTGCATGATTGAACCTCTATAACGACAAGAATGAAGTTTTTCTCTAATATAATTAAGTTATTTTATTAAAATTAAATAAATGGATTTAAATGAACTTAGGAAGATGAAGCTAAATACAAAATACATATATATGATCATTAACATTGTTTTATTTTAAAAATACTACCATTATTATGTTTTAAAATGGGAGAAATTGACTAAGTTTCGAAAAATCAATTAATCTTATTATTTAAGAAAAATTGACTTTCCAAATTACGGAGTCGCCACTTAATTTTTGATAAAATCAAGAAAAAATTTCAAAAGATTTAAAAACAGATTAAAAATCAATTGAAAAGGGTTCGAAGTTCAATGTACATTCCGAGAAGGTGTTAGGCACTCGAAATGTCCGCTAACTTGCGGTTGACCGGCGATTTGACTAAATGACTTTTTAAAATTTAATATTTTTTTTTTTAAGTAAAGAGAATATTCATTTTAATATTTTATATTTCATTTTTATTTATATCCTTTTTTTTTATTTCTAAAAGGAGATATTTAGAGGGAATTAATTTAAGGAAAACTAAATAGTGATAAAAATAAATAAATAAAATAAAATATGTAAATAAAATAGTAAAATTTAAAATAATGAAAATGGCTACCCTTTATGAGATTATTTAAATTCTACCAAAATACTAATTAATTCAAACAAATAATAAATAAAGAGAGAAAATATTTGAACTTGGGCTTAATTCCCCAAATTCATTCAATTGGGCTTTGGCCCACCTGTCTTAAACTAATCTTTTAAAATTGGGCCCTTTTCAACAATTCAAATCCTGCAAAACAAATATTGATTTTTGGGCCTGTTAAAATTTTGCTGAAAAGGGCCCTGGCCCATCTCCTGTAAGAGAGTCAAGGTATACAAGTAATATATACTATTGTATACGGGTTGTATATCAGCCTGTTTTCCATCTTTCGGAAGTTGAAAGTTCCCTTTCAACAGCGTATTCTCACTGTCATCAATCCAGATTTTGAATTCAAATTTCCTGTGCACTTTCGATCTGTATATCAGTGTATATACTGTGTATATATCTGGTATACAACTTACTGCAACACCTGCAATTCACATTTTTTTTTACACATACTCATAATATATCGCGTCTGTATATCAGTGTATAAACAATGTATATAAGCCTATTTTTTCTATTTTAAAAGT
Source organism: Solanum chilense (assembly GCA_032847665.1). Lineage (NCBI taxonomy): Eukaryota > Viridiplantae > Streptophyta > Magnoliopsida > Solanales > Solanaceae > Solanum > Solanum chilense. Next base: position 71,055,186 of record CM064971.1, on the reverse strand, counting down.
TGAAGACTTCTTTTCAAAAGCGTATCTTCACTGCTACAAACCCAGATTTGGACTTGGATTTCCTGTGCATTTTTTGACCTGTATATCAGTGTATACACTGTGTATATAGCTGGTATACAGCTTTCTGCAAATTCGATTTTTCAGCACGGAAGCTGCTGGTTTCGCAACCTGTACGCCAGTTTTGAGGAATCTACGACTCGAGGAGAATATTTTGAGCCTTCATGGCTCAGCGAGGAATGCGAGAATGGAATCCAAAGTGGACTCGAATCGATGTCACCCAAGAAAACAAAACAAAAAAATTAGCAAGGTTGAATGACAACATCTAAAAAAAGAAAAAAGAAAGAGAAAAAAAAGGATTTTACCTTCTTCGGGGCAGCGAGCTGGAGACGAAACGTGCAAGGGGACGACCTTCCACTACACAACTTCGAATTCAAATGATAATAAAAAAAAATTCCGCAATCTTTCTGTTTTTAATTCAACTTTAATAGATATATAGGTGTGCTTAAATTATTGTAAAATCTTCCTATGAATAAACTATTTCAATAGATTTTTATTTATTAATAACAAGACGTAAAAAAATTTTTTTTATTTTTCTTTTAGTTCTTCCAACCAAAAAAAACAACCTAAAAAAAACCAACCCCCCCCCCCTTCTCTTTCTCTCTAAAAAAACCTCTCTTTCTTTCTCTTTCTCTCTCAAAAAAAAAACCTCTAAAAAACCCAACCTCCAAAAAAAAAAAACCCAACCCTCTTTAACAATGAAAGATGGATTATTTATAAGCCAAATTAAACTATTTAAAATTTGAATTTTGAATTTTTCAATTTGAATTTTAAAATGGGTAAGGTTGGAGGGAAAGGGGAAAAAGGAAATTGGGCTTGAAGGGAATGGGGGTCGGGCTGGGTTTTTAATTGGCTGAAGTGGGCTGGGAGAAGTTGGGCTGGGAATTAAAGTGGGCTGCTGGCAATGGAATTGGGTTATTGGGATGGGAATAAGAAGATTGGGCCTGGGATTAATTTTAAGTTGGGGAAGGGGACAAAATGGGAAGTGGGCCGCCTGAATATTGAATGGAAGGCCCAAATTTGGTTCTTCCAAATTAAAGGGAAAAATAGTTCATTTTAAATAATAGCCGATTGAATTAAAACGAAAACGAATTTGGTGTAAATTTATTAACGAGCTTATTTATTATTTAAATTTTAAAATAGTGATTCAAAAGTACAATTATAACTTAAATCAAACTAGTTTAACAAAACCTTTAAATGTATATTTTTTATGGTTTTTGAATAATCATAAGATATACTAATTATATACATAATTATGTAGAAAATATATTATCGAAAATTATGTTAACACGGATTCGAAGTAACATAAAATTCATGTATTATATATATACATATATTATATTTTATTTTTTTTAATTTTCGCAAGATTTATAAAACTACTTAACTTAAGTAATTTGAAAAACTTAGGAAGCTCGCTAATTAATTTATACCGACGCGGGTCAAAAATTGGGTGTCAACAAACATGAGTTTAGCTGTCAATTTGTGTGTACAAGCAAATACTTTAACTAGCATGAAATTGAAAAATAAATACATTTATCTTACATGATAATTTTTTATCCAGCGTAGCGTCTTATCTGTATTATGTCGCGTTAACACGTGTATCTACTTATTTAATTTGATATATAAGATTAAATGTCTAATTGTGCACATCCAAAGTTAAAGAGCTTAGATATCAATTGAAGTCAAGTTAAAAAGAATATGATCAGCTTCAGAAACTCTCTAAAGTTTCATCTAATGGTCCCTTGTATACATATATTCAATTTAGAATTTTTGCAAGGAGATTCAAAAAATAAAAATATAATATTTGGTATTTGAAGGTAATCCCTAAATCACATCTAGTTAGGAGATTCAAAATATATAATACACGTAAAAACCAAAAAAAGTATGTTATATATACATTGTAATCTTTTGTTGAGAGGATATGGTGAACATCCTCGAAGGTAGGCGCATATCTAAATGGAAACCCAGGGGTTCACAAGAACCCAATAGCTTTTGGGCAAGTTCTCTATTGTTACATTAAACATCGATAAATACTTGAATGTGAATTCAATTATTATTGTATATTAAATCTGAAGTCTGAATAAAAAGTCGTAAATTTAAAATCTTAAATTCGCCTCAAACAGTGTAAATCCGCCTCCGCTTATATACTTGATCTCTTGAATATAAACATTATACATACTCAAATGTATACACAGAAAATGTAATTATCGTTCTCCTATTTGTAATGTCGAACTCATGGCAGCCTGTCCTGCAATTTTTTTCTTGCCAGGCACTTTCAATGTACGCAAGTTGCACCCAATGAATTATTTCGTCCCCTACGTCAAATCAAACCAATTTAAGCCATGTACGATTTATTTTTCAATTTTTTCATGTTTGATTCGTAAAAAGAAAAAATGAGACTATTTTTTTATAAAAAAATAAGTTTCTTTAAAATGAGAAAAATAACTTTTCTGATAAAAGTTAAAAAAAAAAACAAATTTCACAAGGGATATTCCATGTTGATTTAAAATTTTCTCTCAATCGATAGCTATCTTCTTTTGACGCTTCTTAGTAATGATGATAAAATGATGGTGATGATGATTTTTTTATAAAAAAAAGTATAATATAATTTGAGACCGAAGAAACTACGTGGCCGACTATTAATGGAATGCACATCAAGTCAATTTCATAATTAAAAGTATTTGAACATTATTTCAGATTGTTACAGTCAGAATTTTCAATATAAAATCTCAATAATTATGATTAAAAAGTAACTAAAACACATGATCTCAAAAAACTTTTGTAACATTTTAATCACTATACTAATTAACCCTGTGGTCAGTACTTGTATTGACATTTAAGTTCTATCAATAAAGATTTACATTATTAGGCTTTTTACCTAAAATCAACTATTTTTAGTAATACAAAGAAAAGACAAATAAGATGGCCTAGAGTAACAACAAAGCCTTTCTGTTTCTCTTTGTATCATCAAAAATGATTGGTATACATAATTTTGTATACAATCATGTGACCTGAACAATTCATGTCTTAAATTCCTAAATGATAAAACACAAGTTTTAGTTGTGTTATTAGCTTGTAGTGATGCAAACTTTTTTGGTGTTACCTGGGGACTAAATGCAAATTAAACCATCCAACGAATTCATGAATTTTATTTTAGTATCAAGCTTAACGAGAAAAAGTATATTAAAAAATTATGTGGGGCGATCACGCGGGAACGGGTCTATGCGGAGCGGGCCAGACGGTTAACTAACTGATGAATATATATTAACTTGAGGCATTTTGTAATAGTGAGATTTTTAAAAATATTATGGAAATATTCATCGTCAAATATTTCATATTCCCAAATTCACTACATATATGTGAATTTGTGTGTTAATTCTTTTCCCTATTGTGATTTACATTCGTATCAATTTTATTCACTTTTCTTCTCTTTTTTTTTTGGGGGGGGCTTTCTTCATATACAATTATTACATATATAATTTACCTCTCTCTTACTCTATGCCCTCTCTCACTCGCCTCTCTCCTCCCTCTATTAATCTTGCTCGTCTCTCTCCTCTCTCTCCCAGTCTCGCTCGCCTCTCTTCTCACTCTTTAAATCTCTCTTGTCGTATATACAAATACATATGTATAATATACAATTATCTAACCAATATACATATACAATTAACTTTTTTTCTCACTGTTCCACCCCCCCCTCCCTCTCCCGGTCACGCTCACCTCTCTCCTCCATATAACATGTAGCTACGAATTGTAATCATCATACTATAGTTATGTAGAGTAATTAGTTTATTTTTAAGTAGCTATATATGAAAGTTTCTCTTAATCAAATCTCCAAATAAATTATCTTTATAATATTTATTAAGTTTTTTCAAGTAAAAGTGCAAATATCTAATAGAAATATTAACCTAATTGTTTTGAGTTTGAACTCTCTTTAATTTTGAAATTTAAAATTATATCATGTTTTTTAATTAATTTTTACTGGCCCACGGACTGACCCTACCTATAGTTCTCAAGTCCCACAAATCAGCAGATTTATTCAGATCGGGCTAAAAAATTCATTTCTTAAATAGGCTCTAAAAATCTTAACCCAACTCTATTAAATTCCAAGTTAAATCAGATCAGCCCAATGGGCCTGACCCATATTAATAGCTTTATAAATAAGGATTGGTTTTAAAAGAACTTATATATCAATTAGGTAGTAGAGGACTATTGTAAATAATTACTGGATTGGGTCTATTCATAAGAAATGTAATTAGCCCATTAGCCCATTAATTTATTCTTTTTCTTAGCCCTAATCCTTATGAATAAATACAACTCTAAATACACTATCATGGGTATACAAAAAATAGGTTTTTACATTAGATGGTAATTAGGGTTCGAAAAACTCATTTCTCTCCTAAAGGATATTTAGGTTGTGATAGAGGAATTTTATCGGCTTGGTGTGGATTCTTGATGATTAATGTGGCAAGTCCTGATCGCTACAACTTTTGCTGTGGAGAAACTTGTAAGTCTTTTGAATTGGTGTTTACGATTCACTTGCTACATTGATATCAGAGTCATAGATTTGTGTTCCGATGTTTTACTTGATTAATATGCTAAATATATTTTAAATTTTTTCTATGTAAAACTCATAATTGAATTGCAATTTTTGTGTTGTGCATGAAATCTTAGGACTTTTAAAATATCTAAAGATCTTGTTGAGAGATCTTTGTCAATTAGTAGATCGTAATTTTTTACCAAGTAACTTGTGGGCATGGCAAGATATAAAATATCAAAAATTGAATTACTGAATTGAATCCAAATTTTTTAAAATTTGGGTATTCGGGAGTAAAATTATATAATTATGCTTTTTATATTTGGGTTTGATTGAGACATTAATATCATTTGGTATTCGATAACAGAAAATTAAAGAATAAACACAAACAGCTGATCAAATACTGTCTTTTAATTATGTCAGATTATTTTTCTTGATGTTTTCTTACTTGTTAATCTTCTATTATGTGCCTCCACATAAAAAGATAGAAATAATTTGATAAATAGTATCAACTTTGTGATACAATTAGTTACTACTTCAATACTACATAATACACTGACAAATTAAAGTTTAATTTACCAATTACCAAACTACCAAATTAAAATTAAAAAATTGATATTTGGTATACACTTTTAACTACTAATTATCGTATTACCACACTCAAAATTTGAGAATCCTGAACAGGATATCGAATGCACACCCTAGTGGGATATTGGATTTTAAAGTTGTAGGATCTTATTATTACAATTTTAACTCTAAAAATTCAATCATCAGTATGTCTTGCAAATTTTAGGGTAAATTGAGTTGGGTAATATGTTATACATATATATTTTTTTAGAAAATCATATAATCAATTTTGATTATCATCGAAATATTGAGTCTGAAATGTAAAGAAAATTCATTAAGATTTGCTTTTTAAAAAATTAACTTTTGATCATATGAATCAATTTTTAAACGATTGATTTGATTGTTTAAACAAACCAAAAATATATTTAGGATGTAAATTGTAAACCAATCATTTAATTGAAGAAATTTGATCTAAAACTAACACATTGAAGAAGAGAAAAAGAACAACCACATTTTTTCCTACACATTTCTATAATCAGAATTTTGCAATTAGACTAAAAAGAACACATGATTAATAATTATGCATACACATGAATGTAACTCTAGAAAATTAATAGACATATTATACATAAATGTAATAAATTCTAATATGCTCTCAATTATTATCTAATAATGTATAATAAATATAAACTAACAGTATGAACTTAATTTTAGTCATCAAATATTTTAATAAAAATATTTATTTATTTGGTTACTAGTGATATATACACAACAACATACATATCAAATATGTATCCATGTTGCTTTAATTAGTATTGAACTAATGATAGTTTTGTGACTGTTAAGGTGTAATTTTGAGCATCAAAAATCTTAAATACTATTACAAAGTCAAGTACATTGAGATCAAATTTGACTTTATGATGACATGATTGCACGCAAAAAAAAAATTGTAAAATATATTAGTACAAATTGTAGACAGTGAAATTTTATTGATAAATTCATATCAAAATTTAGATTAGTCGTTAATTATGATATATTGACCAAGCAAAACTATGGATTAATTAAGTTGGATTAATATTTAACTTAAAATTATATGACTTAAATAAAGTCCAAAATATATTTGGGCTAGTCTGTTAAATTGACAAAATGAGACTAACGCATGCTCTTCAAACTCGAGCTCTTCAAAAATTACATGAAGACAAATATACAATTCCCTCACGACTATATAAAGGGGTCTTTATGAGACTAGAAAAAAGAATAAGAAGAGAAATACATAAAAAAAAAAATTGTTCTGATTTGCAAGTTTTCTACATATAAAGGATTCCTCGTCTCAAAATTGTGTGCAACAAGTTTTCATATCTCTGAGATTGTGATTTAAGTTTGTCCTCACATTCGTGGTATAGTTTCAACAAGTGTTCAACGATTCAAAAACAAAGAGAAAACTCTGAGTTGACGATCGTGACGATCTTCTCCCCACGAACGTCAAGTCAATAACTTTTCTTTGTTCTTGAATCAACGAAATACTTGCTGAAGCTTCACCAATAATGTGTAGCCAAACTGTGATCATAATCTAGGAGATATGTGAACTTGTGACTCACAACTTGGAAACGAAGACTTATTTTGTATACACAAGACTCGTGAATCACCACTAAAGTTTATCTTTTCTATGTATTTCTCTTCTTCTTGGGGTTCTATTTTTTCACCTTGTCTTGTGAAGTCTCCTTTATATAGTTTTAAGCTAGAATTTGGGAGTATTTTGGTCTTCAGGTATTTTGGAGGGACTTGGACTTGAAAAGCATGAGTTGGGCTCATCATTTAATTTAACTTAACTTAATTCGCTAGCCCAAATATAATTTGAACTTTATTTAAGGCTTATAAGTTTAATTTAAATGTTAATCAAACTTTATTAACCAATAATTTGACTTGACCAACATATCATGACTTTAAGGATTAATTCAAAACTTAATATGAATTTATCTAAAATTTCATCATCTACACAAGTAGTGATTGCAAATCCATTTACTCAAACTACACTCTAGAGATACATATTTCTTATTCATGCAAAATCTCAAGGACGTGTGAAATATGATATAGAGTCATTGATGCTTGATCATTTTTTTCAATGTTGATGATTATTATTTTATAAATATCAAAATAAATTTGATTTGCATACACTTATTTTTTTAATGTTGCTATACATTCTGATAAGTGGATTGTTCAGAAGTGATTTGGGCTTTTTGATAGTGATAGACAATTGATGGTTTATTGATTTTCACGAAATATGTTTTTAGTTAATTGAATATTTTCTCATATATGAAATGAGTTTTCAATTTGATTATCTAGTCATTCTCTTGGTTCACCTGCTTTCTAATGGATTTGATCACTATTACTCCCACGACTTGTTCATTTACTTTGATTTAGCTCGAAATAGTTAATTTAAGTTGAGAAAGATTGTTTGATACTTATTTGAGATGTACGTAATTACTCAATTAAAGGATTATAGATAGAAATAGTGAAATCATTACAATGCCTATATTCGAATCTTTATTGTCCCTTAGGTAGGTTTGAACGAGCTAGTTGAGATATATTTATCTTTGACCGGAGGATATAGGTGGATAAACGAGGTTTCAAGACATATTTTTATTTGACCCATGATTAATTGAGATCATGTGATATTGATTGTATAGATGTTGATTGACTTTTCATTTCTAAATCTCCTCTAATTCCTTGCTTGACGGGACACTTTTCCTTTATATCTTATACCCCAAGTTCTTAATTGTTCATTAGTGATTTGGGTTATATGTTAGATATAGACTATTGATATTATTGATTTTTATCGAGTACTTTTGTAGTTAATTGAACATCTTTTTATATATAAAATGGGTCTTTAATTGTATAGTCAATCTCTTGCTTTAATTATTTTTCGATGAATTAGATCACTCCTAGGACTTGTCCATTTATTTTGATATAACTTGAAATATTTAATTTAGGTTGAGAAAGACTGATTGTTGTTAATTCAAGGTGTAATTACTCATTCAATGGATTGTAGCAAGAAATAGTGAAATTCTTGCCATGCCTATAATTGAATCATGTGTTTTGTCACTTAGCTAGGTTTGAAAGAACTAGTTTAGATATATTTATCTATGATCGAATGATATAAGTAGATATTTGAGATTTCACGACATATCTGATTTGATCCATGATTAATTTAGATTTGTGCAATTGATATGCAATTAATCGTATAGATGTTGATTGACTTTCCATTCCCAAATCTCCTTGATGACGAGGTCTTTGTGTTGCTATCTTTTATCTTATATCCTTAATTGTTACCGAAACCTTCCCGAAAATATTTGTATTGTTTGCTCGAATTCAAATTACTAGCCTGTAATTATTTGTTTCTTCAATCGTCTTTACATTGTTTCTTGTGGAGCCCCAACCTCATAAGTTGAGTTATATATTACTAGCATCTGCTTACACATGGATTCATATGATGTGTAGTTGAACACTATCACATTCTTACTATTATTAATGTTTATTGTGTATTCATATTATGAAATGTTTTGGATGTATTTTTTGATGTTGGCGAAAAATATGTTAGGTAAATAGAAGTTAGCCTTCTCACACATGAAAATCATTTAGTATTTTTCAGATGAAAATAAGTTTCACTTAATCTATTGTAAGAGGCCATATGTGAATTCACATTTTATTAAATAGATTAAGAAATTCAACCAAAATACATATGGTATTTGAATATTCACTTATACAACATTATCTTATGAAATAAATACATATGCTTCATGGGAAAGAACACACATTTCATACCACACATGCATATAAACCAAAAGCGCTAAAATAAGTTATATCTCATTAAAATACTCTCACAATTCTAATTAGTAGCCCAAAACTTAGTTCAAACATATTCATTATCTTAATTAGCATGCTATCAAATAACCATGAGAGATTTTATTTAACATAACATAACTAGAATAGCGAGCTAGATACAAGAAAAAGTATATTATAAAACTATGTGAGGCGAATCACGCGAGAACGGATCTATGCGGAGCGGGCCGGATGGTTGAATAACTAATGAATATTTATTAGGGAAAATTACATGGGATGACAAACATCCCTATGTAATTAGTTAATAAGGGTATAATTTAATTTATTTACGGTCAGTAAATACAGTTTTAATTTTTTTGCCATAATTAATGGGATCACTATCTATCTGTATATCCAAAGATATTTATATAATTTTATTTAAAATTAAATTTAGCTCTCCTATTCTCATTCCATATATTTTCCTAAAATTACTCTTCCCTTTTAATTTGAATTTCCATTGAGAAAATTTTGACCTTCTCTCTCCAAGTTCTTCCACTTTTCATAGGTAACCGCCAAATTCATGGCTTTCAATATTTTTTTCTTGATTCCTTCTATAACAATTGTATATGTAGTATGATTATTAGTTTTTTCATATCTTTTTAAAAAATCTTTATTACTTATCAGATTACAAGTTTTTCAAAATCAGAACAGATGATTTCTATCAATGTATGAGGATTACGAGAGGAATGTCATTGCATTTCAATGTTGTTGATAATCCACCTTCATTTCAATTGGGTTAACTCAGGATTCTGGGTTAATGTAGGGTCTATGGCAAAACATAAACAAGTTTAAGTTGAACAATCTATTGAAGAATTCATAAAGTCATCAACAACACGAAATCTAGCGGCATTAAAATTGTTGAAGGTGGAAGTAAGAGAAAAGTCATAAACATTGATTCAGAAGAGATTGAATCTGCCTCATCAGAACTGGACAAATATGAAGAATATCGGGAACATCAGGTAGTGTAATTTATATACAAATTACAAAGTTATGTATATAGTGGTTTGTATATATTAAGTTAATATATACAAAGTATTATGAAACTGTTCTTAATTGTATATTCTATTAGTTGTATACCAATTACAAAAGTTAGGTATATAGTGAGTTGTATATTAAGGTAACATATACAAAGTCTTACGAGGCAATAGCTATTTGTATACAATTATTTAATTTTGTATAAATAAATTTGTTAAAATCACTCTATAATATTATAATACATTATACAAATTCGTTGATATATACAAAAAATTATGCACATAATAAAATATTATATATATAAACGTTACACCCTCAGATATAGAAACATATTTCAAGCTTACTATATATACAATTAACAAATGATTATATACAATCAGTTTGATCATTAATATTTTTTTTAAAAAAAAATGAAATCACAGATGCACATATATAACTATAATATATATACCAAAATTATTGTACATTATACAAACTCCTAGAATTATACAAAAAAAAAATAGGAACATAATAAAATATTGTATACAAACAGACTACCCAAAAAAAAATTAAAAGAATATATGATGGTCATATACAGTTTAAAACACAAAATCAATTACACACAAATATTGTATAAAAATTATATACAATTTCGCAAATATATTGTAACGACCTGTTTAGTCGTTTTGAGCAACAAATTTTATTTCTGGAAAAAAACTGGCTGAGACGACGGACCGTCATGGGCACGACGGACCGTCGAGGGTGTCTCGTTCCAAAACACTTAGGAATTCTGAAATTTGAGTGCTGAAATTGACTCTCTGAACTCTGTGACAGACCTGCAGGACGGACCGTCACAGGCACGACGAACCGTCGTGATCCCCCGTTTCAAAACACTTCAACTCTTGAGAATTTGGTACTGGGAACAATTCTCTGAAAGTCGTGACGGGAGTGCAGGACGGACCGTCGTAGGTACGACGGACCGTCACAGACTCTTCAAGGAAATTGAGTCTCTAATCGTTGCGACGGACCTGCAGGACGGACCGTCGCAAGCACAACGGGCCGTCACAGGTTGCGTAGTCCCAGTCTGGGTCAGATTTCTGGTTAAGATTTAAAGAGGCGTTTTGGACTATTCCTGCTATAATTATAAAATTCGTGGGTTTATACTAATAACTCAATTACTTGGGGGATAAAAGAGGTAACCTTGAGTTAATTAGTGGGTTATTATTGTCATCTTTTACACTTAATTATATGTTAATTAGGGTAAAAGAAAGAGGGTTTGAATAAGAAAAATAGAAAGAACAAAGAGAGAGAGAGAGAGAGGATCGAACGAGAGAGAGGAACGAAGGGGATATCAAAGATTGTGAGGATTTGCTTGCTTGATCATGAAATCTTCGGTGGAGGTAGGTTATGGTTCTATGATATTCGTAGTAAACTCTTAATAGCGAATGATATGTATTGGTAGTATTGTAAACCCTTCTATATGCTTAATTGTATGCTTGCATGAATATTATTATATAATTGTGATAAACTAAGCATGATGAAGTTATTGAATCCAAAATCTTGAAAGAAACCCTAATTCACTATGAGAATGATGATGCCTTGGTATAAAAGAAGGCTTGATAAATTATATAATGAGATTGATGATGCCTTGGTATAAAAGAAGGCTTGATGAATTAGGGGATCGGGTGCCACGTTCCGGTACCAGGATAGAAATAGAAGATCGGGTGCCACGTTCCGGTACCAGGATAGAATGAGAATCGGAGTGTCACGTTCCGATACCAGGATAGTATATGGATCGGGTGCCACATTCCGGTACCAGGATAAAATGAGGATCGGAGTGTCACGTTCCGACACCAGGATAGTATATGGATCGGGTGCCACGTTCCGGTACCAAGATAGAATCAGGATCGGAGTGACACATTCCGGCACCAGGATAGAATATGGATCGGAGTATCACGTTCCGACACCAGGATAGAATATAGATCGGAGTGTCACGTACCGACACGAGAGGAATAAAGATAATGAATCTTGAAAGATGTTAATATACTCAATGTAATGAACCTAATTCCCAAATGTGTATGGTATTGAGGCTTGAGTCCTCATGAATGAACTTGGTGGTACTTATTAATGATTTAGTATTTGTTGTTGCTACATGTTGAGTATTGTAGTTGATTTATGATATTATCTGATATATACTGTTTTCTATTTTGAGTTGGCCGATGATATCTACTCAGTACTCGTGTTTTGTACTGACCCCTACTTGTATGTTTCTTTTTTTGTTATATGTGGAGTGCAACAAACGCGCCGTCGTCTTCAACACACCCGTAATTCTAGCCAGTCTTCCATACACCGGATTTCAGGGTGAGCTAAAGCTTCTAGCTTGGACTGGATCTTCTTCTTCATGTCTTGATGCCTTGAAGTTCCGGCATGGACTAGCTTTTGATTTATTTTAGCTTCTTAGAATACTCTTAGTTTAGTAATTTGATCATAGATGTTCTTGTGATGATGACTTCCAGATTTTGGGGATAATAATAGTTGTTGAGTTTTAAAAGTTATTTAATTGATTTTCATTAATGAGTTTAAGTCTTCCGCATTATATTCTGTTATTACATTAAAATGTTTGGGTTTAGATTGGTTGGTTCGCTCACATAGTAGGTTAAGTGTGGGTGCCAGTCGCGGCTCGGTTTTGGGTCGTAACAAACTTGGTATCAGAGCATTAGGTTCGTTGGTCTCATCACACAAGAACGAGTCTAGTAGAGTCTTAAGGAACGGTAGGGGGACGCCTTTACTTTTCTTTGAGAGGCTATAAGACTTTAGAAAAATTCCATTCTTTCATTCTTTCTTTCGTGCTATTACTTGGATCCAATTGGTATCTAGGTGATACAAATTGGTATCTGACCATCTTCACTCTATTTCGCAGATGGTTAGAACTAGAGCAACGACTGCACCAACACCAACACCGGCAAGACAAGAAACATCTGAGCTAGCCACTAGGGCTGTAGCTCGAAGAGGAGTAGTGGCGAGAGGTCGTGGAAGAGGTCGTGGGAGGACGTCCTCTAGAGGAAGAGGACAAGCACCTAGCCCATCTGATACTAGGGCGGTGACTCCTCCACCGACTGAGGAAGTGATAAGAGAGGGTGAGGAAGGGGAGACCAAACAAGTGCAGAATGAGGAATTACCACCCCAACCTACCCCATAGATGATTAATCAGGTTCTGGCCTATCTTAGTGGTTTATCTGATCAGGGCCAAACACCTCCAATGTTTTCTGTACCAACACCTCAGGTTCCGGAGGTACAACATGCGGCTACTGTGGCTCCCCGCATGGATGCCTCATTGGAAATAGGCACGTTTCCTCGTCTGACTACAGGGCCTATAATGACAAATGATCAGCATGAACTTTTCAGTAAGTTCTTAAAATTGAAACCTCCAGTCTTCAAGGGTGCAGAATCTGAGGATGCTTACGATTTTCTGGTTGATTGTCATGAGCTACTACACAAGATGGGTATAGTAGAACGGTTTGGTGTTGAGTTCGTGAGTTATCAGTTTCAAGGGAACGCCAAAATTTGGTGGCGGTCACATGTTGAGTGTCAACCAATAGAGGCACCACCTATGACTTGGGCATCGTTCTCTAGCTTGTTTATGGAAAAGTATATCCCCCGGACATTGAGGGATAGGAAAAGGGATGAGTTCTTGAGCCTAGAGCAAGGTAGGATGTCGGTTACTGCATATGAGGCTAAGTTTCATGCCTTATCCAGGTATGCCACCCAACTTTGTTTCAGTCCACAAGAACGGATTCGCCGTTTTGTGAAGGGGTTGAGGTCAGAATTGCGGATTTCAGCCTTACAGGTAGCGGCTACGGCAAAATCCTTCCAAGAAGTGGTAGACTTTGTGATAGAGGTGGAAGGAGTGAAGCCAGATGACTTCACCACGACATCGACATCAAAAAGGTTTCGAAAGGGAGGTGAGTTTAATGGTTCTTACTCTAGAGGACAGGGTTCTGGAGGTTACTCAGTCCGACCAATTCAGTCTTCACTACAGACTGTAGTTGGAGGTCCACCTCAGACCGGTCAACACTTCTCTGAGAGACTTATGCTCGAATTTAGAGAGTGTTATGGATGTGGGGAGACTGGGCACATTAAGAGGTATTGTCCAAAACAGAGTTACAAACCCCCCATAGTCAGAGGTAGAGGCCGTTATTCCGGAGGATGTGGTGGTCGAGGTAATGGTGGTCACCAAAACGGCCGAGGTGATGGGCAAACTGGAGCCACTACAGCACAACATGGTAGGGGCAACGGGCAGACTGGTGATAGGGCCCATTGTTACGCTTTCCCTGGGAGATCTGAAGCGGAGGCATCTGATGCTGTTATCACAGGTAATCTTTTGGTTTGTGATTGCATCGCTTCTGTATTATTTGATCCTGGCTCCACGTTTTCATATGTATCTTCCTCATTTGCTAATGGTCTTAATTTACATTGTGAATTGCTTGACATACCTATTCGTGTGTCTACTCCGGTGGGTGAGTCTGTGATAGTTGAAAAAGTATATAGGTCTTGTTTGGTGACTTTTGTGGGAAGCAATACTTATGTAGACTTGGTCATCTTGGAAATGGTTGATTTTGATGTAAATCTGGGTATGACTTGGCTTTCTCCGAATTTTGCGATATTGGACTGTAATGCTAAAACTGTAACTTTAGCCAAGCCTGGGACAGATCCGTTAGTGTGGGAAGGCGACTACACTTCCACTCCGGTTCGTATCATCTCCTTTCTTCGTGCTAAGAGAATGGTTAGTAAGGGGTGTTTAGCTTTCTTGGCACATCTCAAGGATGACACTACTCAAGTACCTTCAATTGAGTCGGTTTCGGTAGTCCGTGAGTTTCTGGATGTGTTCCCTGCAGATCTTCCTGGTATGCCACCGGATAGAGATATTGACTTCTGCATTGATCTGGAACCGGGTACTCGCCCCATTTCTATACCCCCTTATAGAATGGCTCCCGCGGAGTTAAGAGAGTTAAAGGCCCAACTTCAAGAGTTGTTAAGCAAAGGCTTTATTAGACCAAGTGCGTCTCCTTGGGGTGCTCCGGTGTTATTTGTGAAGAAGAAGGATGGGAGCTTTCGGATGTGCATAGACTACAGACAACTGAATAAGGTGACTATTAAGAACAAGTATCCCATTCCTCGCATTGATGACTTGTTCGATCAGTTACAAGGTACTTGTGTTTTCTCTAAGATTGACTTGAGATCCGATTATCATCAATTGAAAATACGGGCAACGGATGTGCCAAAGACTGCTTTTCAAACTAGGTATGGGCATTACGAATTTGTGGTAATGTCTTTTGGTCTTACGAATGCCCCTGCTGGTTTCATGAGTTTGATGAACGGGATTTTCAAGCCATATTTGGATCTCTTTGTGATCGTATTTATTGATGATATACTGATATACTCAAAGAGTAAGAAGGAACATAAGGAGCATTTGAGAATGGTGTTAGAGTTGTTGAGGAAGAAGAAGCTTTATGCCAAATTCTCCAAGTGTGAGTTTTGGCTAGATTCAGTGTCCTTCTTGGGGCACGTGGTTTCTAAGGATGGAGTGATGGTGGATCCATCTAAGATTGAGACAGTGAAGAATTGGGTAAGACCTACTAATGTGTCAGAAATAAGGAGTTTTGTTGGGTTAGCTAGCTACTACCGTCGATTTGTCAAGGGATTCTCTTCCATTGCTTCCCAATAACGAACTTGACTAAGCAGAATGTTCCATTTGTATGGTCGGATAAGTGTGAGGAAAGCTTTCAGAAGCTTAAGACCTTGTTGACTACCGTACCAATTATTACCTTGCCAGTAGAGGGTAAGAATTTCATCGTTTATTGTGATGCATCCTATACTGGTTTGGGTGCAGTACTAATGCAATAGAAGAGTGTGATTGCGTATGCTTCGAGACAATTAAAGGTGCATGAACGTAACTACCCGACTCATGATTTGGAGTTCGCCGCGGTAGTATTTGCACTAAAGCAATGGAGACACTATTTGTATGGGGTTAAGTGTGAAGTCTATACAGATCATCATAGCCTACAGTATGTCTTCACTTAGAAAGATTTAAATTTGAGACAGAGGAGATGGATGGAACTACTAAAGGATTATGATGTTACCATCTTGTACCACCCAGGGAAGGCTAATGTTGTGGCAGACGCCTTAAGAAGAAAGACAGTAATCATGGGAAGTCTAGCTCATTTGCAAGTCTCTAGACGCCCGTTGGCTAGGGAAATACAAAATTTGGCTAATGACTTTATGAGGCTAAAAGTAAATGAGAAGGGAGGATTTTTGGCTTGTGCGGAGGCGAGATCTTCTTTTCTTGACAACATCAAGGGAAAACTATTTGATGATGAGAAACTAAATCGAATTCGGGATATGGTGTTGCGAGGAGAGTCTAAAGAAGCAATAATTGATGAGGAAGGTGTTTTGAGAATTAAGGGGAGGATATGTGTGCCCCGCGTTGATGATTTGATCCACACTATTCTTACAGAGGCTCATAGTTCCGGATATTCTATACATCCTAGTGCAACCAAGATGTACCGTGACCTAAAGCAACACTTTTGGTGGAGTAGAATGAAGCGAGACATTGTTGATTTTGTAGCCAAATGTCCAAATTGTCAACAAGTAAAGTATGAACACCAGAGGCCCGGAGGAACACTTCAAAGGATGCCCATTCCTGAATGGAAGTGGGAGAGAATTGCAATGGACTTCATGGTTGGTCTTCCAAAGACATTGGGGAAGTTTGATTCTATTTGGGTAATTGTGGACAGATTAACTAAATCTGCTCATTTCATTCCGGTCAAGGTGACCTACAATGCAGAGAAGTTAGCCAAAATCTACATCTCAGAAATCGTTCGATTGCATGGAGTTCCACTCTCCATCATATCAGATAGAGGTACGCAGTTTACTTCTATGTTTTGGAGAACATTGCATGCTGAATTAGGTACTAGGTTGGACCTTAGTACTGCATTTCACCCTCAAACCGATGGTCAGTCTGAGCGAACGATTCAAGTGTTGGAAGATATGCTTCGTGTATGTGTGATAGAATTTGGTGGCCATTGGGATAACTTCTTACCCTTGGCGGAGTTTTCATACAATAATAGCTATCACTCCAGCATTGACATGGCTCCATTTGAAGCATTGTACGGGAGGAGATGTAGGTCTCCCATTGGTTGGTTTGATGCATTTGAGGTTAGACCTTGGGTACTGATCTGTTGAGGGATTCATTGGGGAAGGTGAAAGCTATTCAAGAAAAGCTTTTAGCGGCTCAAAGTAGACAAAAGGAATATGCAGATTGAAAGGTTAGAGACTTGGAGTTCATAAAGGGTGAACAAGTCTTGCTGAAGGTTTCACCCATGAAACGGGTGATGCGGTTTGGTAAAAGGGGTAAGCTAAGTCCAAGATATATTGGACCATTTGAAGTACTTAAGCGAGTAGGGGAGGTGGCTTATGAATAAGCCTTGCCTCCACGGCTGTCAGGAGTGCATCCCGTATTTCACGTGTCTATGTTGAAAAGATACCATGGGGATGGAAACTACATCATTCGTTGGGATTCGGTTCTGCTTGATGAGAATTTGACTTATGAGGAGGAACCTGTTGCTATTTTAGATAGAGAAGTTTGCAAGTTGACATCGACAGAGATTGCATCCATCAAAGTTCAATGTAAGAATCGACCAGTTGAAGAGGCCACTTGGGAGAAGGAGGCCGATATGCAAGAAAAATACCCACATCTGTTTACAGATTCAGGTACTTCCTTTCGCCCTTGTTTCTTTTCTTGTGATCGTTCGAGGATGAACGATGGGTAAATTGGTATCTATTGTAACGACCTGTTTAGTAGTTCTGAGCAGCAGATTTTATTTCTGGAAAAACTGTCTGAGACGACGGAACCCACGATGGACCGTCATGGGCACGACGGACCGTCGAGGGTGTCTCGTTCCAGAACACTTAGAATTCTGAAATTTGAGTACTGAAATCGACTCTCTGAACTCTGTGACGAACCTGCAGGACGGATCGTCACAGACACGACGGACCATTGTGAGGTTCCGTTCCAAAACACTTCAACCCATGAGAATTTGGTACTGGGAACAATTCTCTGAACGTCGTGACGGAAGTGCAGGACGGACCGTCACAGGCTTGACGGACCATCACAGACTCTTTAGTGAAAATTG
Organism: Solanum chilense; assembly: GCA_032847665.1. Classification (NCBI taxonomy): domain Eukaryota; kingdom Viridiplantae; phylum Streptophyta; class Magnoliopsida; order Solanales; family Solanaceae; genus Solanum; species Solanum chilense. Next base: position 71,037,003 of record CM064971.1, on the reverse strand, counting down.
AGTCTCTGATACTTTGCGACGACCTGCAGGACGAACCGTCGCAGGCACGACGGGCCGTCACAGGTTGCTTAATCCCAGTCTGGGTCGGATTTCTGGTTAAGTTTTAAAGGGGCGTTTTGGACTATTCCTTCTATAATTATAAATTCCGTGGGTTAACATTAATAACTCAGTTTCTTGGGGGATAAAATAGGTAACTTTGAGTTAATTAGTGGGTCATTATTGTCATCTTTTATACTTAATTATATGCTAATTAGGGTAAAAGAAAGAGGGTTTGAATAAGAAAAATAGAAAGAACAAAGAGAGGGAAAGACAACGATCGAGAGAGAGGAAAAACACAGCTTTGGGAATCTTTTTGCTTGATCATGAATCTTCGGTGAAGGTAGGTTATGGTTTTGATACTATTTGTAGTAAACTCTTAATAGCGAATGATATGTATTGGTAGTATTGTAAACCCTTCTATATGCTTAATTGTATGCTTGCATGAATATGATTATGTGATTGTGATAAAATAAGCATGATGAAGCTATTGAATCCCAAATCTTGAAAGAAACCCTAATTCACTTTGTTAATGATGATGCCTTAGTATAAAAGAAGGCTTGATAAATTATATAATGAGAATGATGATGCCTTGGTATAAAAGAAGGCTTGATAAATTATATAATGAGATTGATGATGCCTTGGTATAAAAGAAGGCTTGATGAATTAGGGGATCGGGTGCCACGTTCCGGTACCAGGATAAAATAGAGGATCGGGTGCCACGTTCCGGTACTAGGATAGAATGAGGATCGGAGTGTCACGTTTCGACACCAGGATAGTATATGGATCGGGTGCCACGTTCTGGTACTAGGATAGAATGAGGATCGGAGTGTCACGTTCCAACACCAGGATAGTATATGGATCGGGTGACACATTCCGGTACCAGGATAGAATAAGGATCGGAGTGTCACGTTCCGACACCAGGATAGTATATGGATCGGGTGCCACGTTCCGGTACCAGGATAGAATGAGGATCAAAGTGCCACGTTCCGGCACTAGGATAGAATATGGATCGGAGTGTCACGTACCGACACAAGAGGAAGAAAGATAATGAATCTTGAAAGATGTTAATATACTCAATGTAATGAACCTAATTCCCAAATGAGTATGGTATTGAGGCTTGAGTCCTCATGGATGAACTTGGTGGTACTTATTAATGATTTAGTACTTGTTGTTGCTACATGTTGAGTATTGTAGTTGATTTATGATATTATTTAATATATACTGTTTTCTATTTTGAGTTGGCCAATGATATCTTCTCAGTACTCGTGTTTTGTACTGACCCCTACTTGTTTGTTTCTTTCTTTGTTATATGTGGAGTGCAGCAAACGTTCCGTCGTCTTCAACCCAATCGCAACTCTAGCCAGTCTTCGTTACACCGGACTTCAGGGTGAGCTAATGCTTCTAGCTTGGACTGGATATTCGTCTTCAAGTCTTGATGCCTTGAATTTCCGGCATGGACTAGCTTTTTATGTATTTTAGTTTCTTAGATACTCTTAGATTAGTAAATTGAGGATAGATGTTCTTGTGATGATGACTTCCAGATTTTGGGGATGGTGAGTTATAAATTTTAAAGTTGTTTAATTGATTTTTTTAATGAGTTTAAGTCTTCCGCATTGTATTTTATTCAATATGTTTGGGTTTAGATTGGTTGGTTCGCTCACATAGTAGGTTAAGTGTGGGTGCAAGTCGCGGCTCGGTTTTGGGTCGTGACAGAATCCCACTGACATAAGGATTTTCTTGGTTCTAGCCGGGAATTATCAAAGGTTTTTTGATGGATTTTCATCCATTTCTTCTCCTTTGACAGTGTTTATTCAAAAGAAGGTGAAGTTAGAGTGGTCAGAAGCTTGTGAAAAAGGTTTTCAAGAGTTGAAAGATAAGCTTGCCTCCGCTCAGGTGTTGACCTTACCGGAGGGTAATGAGGGCTTTTTAGTGGATTGTGATGCTTCTCGAGTGGGTTTGGGATGTGACCTCAGGCAACATGGTGAGGTGAGGGCTTATGCCTCTAGGCAACTCAAAGTTCATGATAAGAATTATCTCTAATGACCTTGAGTAAGCAGCTGTAGTTTTTGCCTTAAAAGTATGGAGACATTACTTGTATGGTATTCATGTTGATGTGTTTATTGACCATAAAAGTCTTCAATATGTGTTTACATAAAAGGAGTTGAATTTCCGACATAGAAGATGGTTAAAACTTGTGAAGGATTATTACATGAGTTTCCTTTACCACCTCGACAAGGCCAATGTGGTTGCAGATGTTTTGAGTTGTATGACCATGGGTAGTGTGTCTCATGTGAAAGAGGAGAAGAAAGAGCTAGCGAAAGATGTTCATAGGTTTGATTGATTAGGTGTTCATTTAGAAGATTCTCCCATTGGTTGTTTTATGGTCCATCATAACTGTGATTCATCACTAGTGGTTGAGGTGAAATCTAAGCAACATCTTGATCTTCTATTGATGAAGTTAAAGGAATTGGTACTTGGTATTCTCAATGATTCATTCTCCTAAGGGGGGATGATTTTATTAGGTTTCAAGGGATATTATGTGTACCTGATGTTGATAATATGAGCAATAAAATTCTAGAAAAAACCTATGGTTATCATTATTCTATACATCCGGGTGCCGTCAAAATGTATCACAATCTTAGGGAAGTCTATTTGTGGGATGGTTTAAAAAGGAACATAGCAGTTTTTTTTTCTAAGTGTCCAAATTTCCAACAAGTCATAGCCGATCATCTTAAACCGGGTGGCTTAACCCAAATCATTGATGTTTCTACTTGGAAGTGGGAATCCATCAATATGGACATTGTTTTAGGGATACAGATATACCGTGGTTTCACAGTATTTTTAATATTTTTTCCTAAAATTTAGTGTGTGTCGAAAAGCCTTTTTGTATTTATTTTTATGTAAGTTTCTCCTTATTTATAGTAAATCTGTCCAAAGATGAACGCGGAAAGTTTTGAGTGAGAAATGTAGAAGAGACCACCTACGGAGCTTGTGACTGTCCGTCGAGCTTGTGACGGTTCATTGGTGGCATAGTAGTGAAGCTGCTGAATGAAGATGGGGAAGTCTTACCTAAGTGTGGGATTACGGAAGTCCATGACAGACCATTATAGGCACGATAGTCCGTCCTGCTAGTCTGTCGCAATGATCGGAGAGTAGTCTGAGTACCCAAATTACAAGAAGTTTATGTATTACGGAACAGAGACCCTCGACAAACTGTCGTGCTTTGAACGGTCTGTCATACCTGTTCATCGAGGGTAATAAAGAGAGCACCAGAAGAATTTGTGAAGTGTGGGAAGAAAGAGGCCATAACGGCCCGTCGTGACCACGACGGTCTATCACGAGGTCCGTCGACCTAGCCGCGTTTTGATAGATTTAAGTAATTAGAATCCTTCTTTAAATAGGTTTTGTTTTTATTATAAATAGTTTGTAAAGCCTTGTTTTTGGGGTTAGACTCTTTGTTAGTAGACTCTTTGATATTAGACTTTTTTATTGTTAGACTTTTGGAGAATCTTTAGTTCTCTTGTTCAAGTATTGAAGAATTAATTTCAGCAATTGTTACACTTTTTCTGGAATTGATTGTTGGTGATTTTGGTGATTAATCAAGTAAATTTCTGGATTTTATCCTTCCTCATCAAAGTAAGTCCATGAATTATTACATTAAATATATGAATATTGTGATTGTGACTATGGGTAACTAATAGGGTTGTTTGAACCATGGGTGAATATTAAGGTAAAATCTAACTAAAATAACAATTCCAGAATAGTGTTTTGCATGTATTGATAATTCTTTCGTTTAGAAGTCTTTTAAACGGAGGGCCATTGTTAGAACTCGCCTTAATGCTACTTGCCGGACCAAGGAGGTAGATAATAGGAAAATAATTATCAACATAGATTTAGTGTATACTGTCTAATAGGCTAATGTCGATTGGTATAAGGTAATAACTTAGTCAAATATTAAAAACAATGCTTAATATGAGGTAAAGGTAAGAGTTAGTATATCAACACACGTAGCCGGACCAAGGTGCGAAGTGAAATTTTCTGGATGTCGGACCAAGGATTTAGAAATACATAACTTATCACTTTGCATGCAAGATACTAAGAAAGAACTGTTATAGTTAGAATTATCAAGTTAGGAACTTGTGGGGAACACTTAAACCCTAGTTACTTTAATTAATTGATTAAACTCCAAGATTTGAATTTGTTAGTTGTTTACTTTACTTTAGTTAGTTATTTTCATTAATTTAGAAATAACCCCCCTTTATTGTCGTTTGTTTTCTAAGTAAATAATTGACTAAATAATAGTAATAATAGATTAAAGTTAAGTCTGAACTATTTTTCTCGTGGGAATGATCCCAACCTCATTAGTTGGGTTCTTTACTTGATCGACCGCTTTACGTTTTATTTGAGAAGTAGGTTTGAGTATATCAAATTTTGGCGCCGCTGCCGGGGAGAGTAGCTTTTAGATTAACTTAAAATTATTATAAAGTTTAGTCAATATTTTCTTAGTCTTACTTTTCTATTGTTATTGATTCTTGTAGAACTATCTTCCTTGTATGACAAATACTGGGAGAGGAAGAGAACCCTTGTTTCCCTACAATCACGAATTAGAGCGTACAATGCGCAATATGAATCAAAACTTGGGTATTAACGATGATGATCCAAACCAGAACATCCCAGCTCCAATTGATGTTCATGGTCAGTTATTACCCGATGATCCTTGTGAAAATCAACAAAGGGGAAAAAATCCCGCTCCATATCCTCAAGAATACTACAGAGGCTATATAGCATTGCAGACTCTGATGGGCCACTTGTCTTGCCCCCTCTACCACAAGGTCACACCTTTGTGGTAACTAGTAGTCTGATGCAAATGCTCACTGCTAGAGGTTTGTTTTTAGGGCTACCTTATGAGGACCCACATGCCCATATAGCGAAGGTAAGGGCAGTGTGTAAAAGCTGTGTAGGGATGCCTGATTTAGATTTGGATATAATAGGGCTTAGAGTATTTCCTCTCTCACTGACAGGAGAGGCTGCTATTTGGTTCACTGAGCTCCCTTATAACTCAATTTTCACTTGGAACCAATTGAGGGACGTTTTATTAGCAAGTTATTACCTGTTCTCCAAGAAACTAAATCACAAAGATCGAGTGATCAACTTTGTGGCACTACCACGAGAGTCAGTTAGAAGTTCTTGGGATAGATTCACTTCATATTTGAAATGTGTCCCCAACCACCGCATAGATGATGAGTCACTAAAGGAGTACATCTATCAGGGACAGGATGATAATAATGAAGCGGTGTTGGATACTATAGTGGGTGGTTCTTAAGGGAAGTATCCTTATGCTGAGATTGCTTAAAAGTTAGAGAAAATCTCCCGAAATAGTAAAGCTCGGAGTACTAGGAAGTTAGATACTAGAAGAAATACCTTCACAGTGCAATCCACTGACAACCCAACAACAGATAAGATTCGTGAAGAGATATCTCAGATGAGAACTGAGCTTGGGTTGGTATTAAAACATCTCACTGGGGGAGCAGAAAAGATAAATGTAGTTAAGTACTTATCTAAACCACCATCACCAAATAATGAATGCTATTATGAGGAGGATTCCTCTGTTGTAAATGAGCAGACAGGGGGTTTCCAACTAAGTGCCCAAGGCTCAAGTAAGGAAAATTAGCGCCAAGGTCAAGGAAACCAAGGTGGGATCTATGGAAACTATAACTGTGAGGTTCATTATGTCCGAGATGGAAATTACAACCGTGACAATAACTTCAACAGGGTTAACTATTATAACAGAAATGATAGGAATGGGCCTATGTTCCTCCTCAAAATTGTGATGTTAATCCTAGGGATGGTGAAGGTAGTATGGCGCGAGTTGAGGATATGTTGCACAAAATGATGAGGAGGTTCAGTGCTAGTGATGATCACATTAAAGAGTTAAGGAGTGATTTAGCGTTTATTGGAAAGAAAGTCAATGCACATGCAATATGGATTAAGCAACATGAGGTGCAAAGGGCCCAATTATCTGCGACTGTGAACACACGGTAACCGGGCACTCTTCCTTGAAACAGTGTCCAAAATACGAAAAATGATGGACACTGTATGACAATTACTACTCGGGGTGGTAAGCAAACCTTCGACCCACCTATGTCGTCTAATGAGAAAAAGGTGATAAAAGATAATGATAAAGAGGTAGAGGTTAGTGGTGACGTAGAAGATAACACTGGAAAAGATGCTGAAGTGCATACAAAGGTAACTCCCATGCCTAGACCCCCCCTTTCCTCAAAGATTAGTGAAAAAGACCGAGGATAGTAAATATTGGCGTTTTATAACAATTTTGAAGCAACTTTCTATCAATTTCCCTTTGTAGAAGCTCTAGAACAAATTCCCGGTTATGCCAAGTTTAGGAAAGATCTTGTTACAAAGAAAAGATCGGTCACCTTTGAGGATGATGATAGAATGTAGCATTGTAGTGCTATTGCTACAAGATCTTTAGTACAAAAGAAAGAAGATCTGGGTGCGTTCACTATTCCTTGTACAGTCGGGTCATTATATCTTACGAAAGCATTATGTGATCTGGGGGCAAGCATAAATCTCATGGCCCTCTTGATTTACAAGAAGTTGGGTTTGGGAGATCCAAAGCCCACTGCGATGCGGCTAGTGATGGCCGATCAAACAGTAAAAAGGCCTATAGGGATACTCCACGATGTGCTAGTAAAAGTGGAGTCATTCATATTTCCAGCAGATTTTGTTATTCTTGATTATGAAGTCAATTATGAAGTGCCTATTATTCTTCGGAGTCCATTCCTTTTTACAGGTAGAGCCTCAGTTGATATGGAATAGGGGCAGATGAAATTTTGATTGAACAATGAAGAAGCGACCTTCAACATTTGTAGGTCCACGAGGCAGAGTGGTGAGCTCCAATCGGTATCTGCTATATCCTACAAAGAAAAGATGAAGAAGTACCATGACATAAAAATTGAAAAACGAGAGTTTATGGTTGGGAATTTTGTAATCTTATACAATTCTAGGTCGCGCTTGTTTCCGGGCAAGCTCATGTCCAAATGGACTGGCCCTTACATGATTACCCAACTATTCCCTCATGGAGGAGTTTAATTAGAAACCAAGGAAGGTGTGCGGTTTAAGGTGAATGCATAACGAATAAAAATCTATTTCGGGCATGCTGAATTGGAGAATGAAGTGATCGAGGCATGTTATCTTGATGAAGTCTGAGTAATTAAGTGTCTTTAGTTGTGCCGCGACATTAAATCAGGCGTTGGTTGGGAGGAAACCCAATACTTATTGTTTTCTTCCTAGTAATGTTAGCATTTTCTAATAATGGGTTTTAAATTTGCAGGCACATCACCAGGAAATTCTATAGAAAATCACTCTGCAACAGTCATTGACGAATACATCGACAGATCGTCATGCATGCGAGGGATCTTCGCATGAATTCGTCGTGCTAGGTACGTCTTTCATTTATTTTCAAAATTAAGGCACACGCGATGGAAACCATGATGGACCATCGCAACTGCGACGGACCATCATCGGGGACTCGTTGCGTCATTAACCAGCATACCCGACCTAACCCGGCTGGGGAATTTTATAATTTGTCAACATTTCTTTACCTTTCAAACTTCCAACTTCCTACCTATCTTCTTTATAAACTGATCACTTCCCCAAATCCCCCATTCCGGAAATCTCTTTCTACTAGTCGGAGTCTACTGCTGTGGTTCTGATCTTGATTACCAAGTGCCTCATTTGCTTGTTTTTCTCATCTTCTTAGGTATCTGTCTCTGATCTCTACCCATTTACATTGCATTTTTGTTGTTCAATTAGTATAAGCCTATTTATTTTTAATATGTCTTCACTCTGTGATCCAATTTTGTTTGACCCAAGTTGAGAATCCTCGAATTACCTTGTTAAAACTTGAGAAATTGGTGCTTTAGCATTGCTAGTTTTGTAGATATATGGGTTAGAAACATATAGTTTAACACTAAGTATTCTGTTTGAGTCATAGGGGATGATTGTGGCATCCTCGATTTTGTCACTGAATGATAGAACGAGACCCCGATTACGGACTGTCATATGGTTTGTTCAAACACCCCACTATTCATTTTCTCTAAGTGTCCACCAATAGACACATACGAATACCCTCGATGTTCCGTCCTGCACAACCGTCATGACGGTCAGAGAACCTTGTCCTAAAGGTCTCCATTTTATCCCCGTGTCCTCTGATGGACATCTATGACGGACAGTCATACCCTGTACAATGCGTCCAGCACAACCGTCAAGATGGTCAGTGACCCTTGTCCTAAGGGTGTAAATTTTCTTTTCAAGTGTCCTCTTACGGACATCTACGATGGACCGTCACACCCTCGACGGTCCGTCATTCACAACCGTTTTGATGGTCAGAGACCCCACTCATAAAGCTCTCCACACTTTTTCTAAGTGCCCCACGACAGACATCGACGATGGACCATCAATATCACGATGGTCTGTCCTTCTTATCCGTCATAACTGTCGGAAACTTTCCTTCAGGGGTCTCCACATACACATAGTTTAAGTAAGACATGTCGAACCCCATGACGGTCCGTCATACTCATGACGAGCCGTCACCTGGTCCGTCGTGTTTCAGTGTTACTACAGAGATGTCATTACAGCTTTGCTGTTATATTTATTTTTTGTCATTTTCGCTTGTCTTGTTTGCTCCTTCTAGTACTAATATTGATTTTTTACGGGTACTATCTCTAATGGTTCCAAAACATGATCGAGTTTATGCACGTAAGCATTCGAAGTATGTCGCCCCGTCTGACCGACTGGTTATAGGCTTTGATGATGAGCATGATCCAGAGTACGTGCCACCAGGCAGGTCCACTCCATCACGAGCTGCAAGTGCAGCCAGATTTATGCCCAAAAAGGTGGCGTCCGGCGTAGTTAGTGCCTCCCAGTCTGATGAGGAGCGAACACTGACCGGCACACCTTCTGGGTCAGCTACACATGAAGAATGAGCGTGTGGTTCCTTAGGAGTTTCATGGTCATAGGAAGCCTCCGGGTATGCAGAAGTCCCTGCACCCCCACTGCTGCATAGTTTGCCTCGTCTGATTAGGCTGACAGTCCTGATTCAACTCTAGGCTCACCAACTTGTTCTCTCAACCCGTTTGCCAACCAGCCCAACCGCTGGTGTGTCGACGGGCAATACCAAGTCTATTCAGACGCCATGTTTCTCAATGATAAAGGCGTCATGACACGTACCCTTACATTGGAGAGGCGAGTCCTTACGAGAAGTCTTCCCACGATGCCAGAGATCCACAATCTCTTCACCAGACACCGACTAGGAGTGCATAGCTCGTTCTTTAGGCCTCTATAGTGAGGAGTTTGTCCGAGAGTTTTACGCCTCATACGTGGATACTCTCCGATCACAGATAGATAGGCGGGTTGCCCCCTCCAAACAAGCCCCACTTGAGCACGTCCGAGTACGCGGCATACAGGTCGACATCTCCATGCACTTCATCCGCCGGTATCTATACGACTAGGATGTTGATGCCAATAAGACTCCTCTAATCGCCTAGTTCGAGTACCGGTGGCAAATTATAAAAGATGGCCAATTCTTGTGTGATCTATCGCTGAGAGAGACCACCAAGAGGTGGATGGCCCTGCACTTGTCTATTGATGGAGAGGGTGCCGACTGGGTAACGGAGCTGAAGGGAGCCATCAAGATGTCTAACATGACCTTCCCGGATAAGTTCTTATGGTTGATTGTCCGCCACTGCCTTTCCCCCATGGCTGCTAATAATAGTCACATGGGATCACGCAGTATTGATGGCGGAAATGATAGCCGGGTTTGAGGTGGATTTCGCTTAGCTTCTACAGGCAGTCATGCACGAGAGGTCTTTCAAGGTCACAACTACTTACCCTTTTCCGTGCATGTTTTTTCCTTATGCAGGTCCGCAGGTGTGCCCATCTTGCACATTGACCATCTCAAGACTCAACTAGGCTCTTTTGATATCGGCCTCATCAGGGATGAGGCTAATGATTTGGCTCCACGCAGAGGGCGCCATCCAGAGTTGCCTCCACTTAGTGAAAATCTGGCTGATATGGTAGCACGTGCTCAAACGTCTACGCAGGCTGCTTCCGAAACCAGTGACACTACCACAGTCGAGTCTATATCGGGTAGTAGCACTGCCCCTAGATCCTCTTGCTCAGCCCTTTTCCACGCTCTGGTCCCACTTGCTAGGGTACAGAAACTAGAGTCTCAGACGGCCACACTTTTGCATCACATCCTACCATGATGTATAGGTCTATTTCTGAGGCGGAGGAGATCTTGAAGCGTAAAATGGTCCAGCACACAGAGCGGAAGATCGCTGAGGTTCATTAGTTCTTGGACGCTTTTGAGTTGTGAGTGCTAGCCCGACAAGCCCCTCAGGTAAAGGTGTCGACCCTTCAGGCTGCGGTTGAGAGTCTCCGAGCGGATATTTATATGATTCTAGAGGCTAGGGTGCCTCAGTCTGAGGCCACTTCTGCAGAGCCTGCTGAGGAAACATTGATGGCTACCTTATTCGCCACTTCTGGGATTCCGCCACCTCCCCCTCGAGAGCATACCAAGAGGCTCAAGGGTCGAGATGAGGATGAGGCTATAGCACCAAAAAAGGAGCGTCGTGAGATGGAGGCTGCGAGGAGAGCCTCACTTAGTGATGAGGAGGCGCGTCGGGTCAGGACTGTAGAGTCAGCTGCTAGGGCATCTAGATCCAGAGATGCGGAGACAGCTGGATGCACTACTGATAGTGCTGTTGCTGATGAGGACACCACAAAGGGTGTTCATAATACATAGTTAGTGGGTTCCGGGGAACCGGACCCAATAACTTGCTGATTGCCGGCGCTTTGCGCCCCCAGGTTTGTTTCACCTACCACTCTCTATTTATGTTTTTTTTATGCATTGGGGACAATTGTATATCTATTTTTGGGGGGTGGGGTAAATGGAAAGTGAGTGCTAGAGTGAAGTCTGAGTAGCCCAATTCACTATCCTCTTTTGGGGTTTTCTTGCCTTTGTTCTTTTTCCCCAAGAGAAGGATTATTTTTACTGTTGAACTGGCATGTCTATATCTTGTGTACATAGTATAACTATGAAGCATGATGGCTAAAACAAAAATGATATCCTGATATAATGAAAATGATGGATGACTAGGCATAGTAATTGATAAATGTGTGGCTCTAAGCATGATATAGAGATACACCACTGCATGACCCTAAGTCTAATATTCAAACTAGGTGTCTGATAAACTGGTAGAGTAAGGAGATGTCAAGTGAGTGTGAGAGAATTTTTAATTGTCCACTATTTGTACTTAGCTAGAACTTGCCTAGTTAGTCCTTCTAAGAGTAAGCTGTAATAGAAAATTAGGAAAGGATCATAGGCCCTTGTTCAATATAGCCAATTTTTAGCCTAAATAAAAAAACGAATGAAATTAATCTATGTTTGATCAAAATGATTTGATCTTAAATTAAACCTTTATTTTTCACCCCAACTGATCTTTTATGGGAATAATATGCTGGCCTGGTCCCTCTTTGGACATGTGCACCTCTACTTATGCCAAAAGCATAAGTGGAGGGTGGATAATGCAGTAAACAACCTTTTCATGGATTTGACCCCACTTTGTGTATTGTGTACTTTGAATCTTGGCAAAGCCATGAGTTGAGGGTGGCTATTATGAGGAATGCTCTAGAAAGTGGGGTTGAAAGAACAAAGAGAGGGAAAGAACAAAAGTAAACTGACTAAAGAACCAGTTGAAAGAAAAGTGAAATAATATATATATATATATATATATATATATATATATATATATATATATATATATATATATATATATATAATAAATACAAGCAAGAAACGAAGAAGAGTCACTTACACAAATGAAGAAAGAAAGAAAATAGCAAGGTGAAAGAATATGAGAAATTGGGTGAAATAAAATGAAAAAAAGTTGTATGCATAGCCGATATGTCAAGGAGGCCAAAAAGTCACTAAATTATAACTAAATATACCCTACCTGAACCTGATCCTATGTAACAAGCTAAGAAAGTCCTATCGTGATCCTAAGAGTTGTATGGCAAACTTAGAGAAGTGAAAATAAGGGCAAGCTTATGGAAATATGTATGAATGAGTTGTGAATTTGTTCTGAGAGTGAGTGTTGAAACGTAATCCTTATACTCAATCTGAAATCATTGTGTGAAAAATGAGGATGTTGTTTTGAAGTGAGGACACTACTTGAAATACCGGAAATATTAGCACCTCGGCGAGAAATTGAAGAGGATACGTGTCAGTGCATGGTGAGTCTTTGTCATGGACTGATTCCACATTATTCAAGACTAATAGTGATAACATGCAGAAACATGATGATATTGATCGGGATTGATAGCTAAATGATTGCGAAATATAAAATATAAATTCTATTGTACAAAGATTTTGTAGTGAGTCATAGTTCGTCGCTGAAGGACAAACAAATAATTTAAGTTGAGGGTTTTGATATACCATGGTTTCACGATATTTTTACTTTTTCCTTAAAATTAGTGTGTGTCAAAAAGCCTTTTTGTATTGATTTTTATGTAAGTTTCTCTTTATTTGCAGTAAATCTATCCAAAGATGAACGCGGAAAGTGTTGAGCGAGAAATGCAGAAGAGACCACCTACGGAGCTTGTGATGGTCCGTCGAGCTTCTGACGGTCCGTAGGTGGCATCGCAGTGAAGCTGATGAAAGAAGATGGGGAATTATTACCTATGTATGGGATTACGGAAGTCCATGAGGGACCGTCATAGCCACAACGGTCCGTCCTGCTGGTTCGGCACAATGATCAAAGAGTAGTTCGAGTACCCAGATTCCAAAAAGTTTAAGTATTATGGAACGGAGACCCTCGAAAGACCATCGTGCTTTGAATGGTCTGTCATACTTGTTCATCGAGGGTAATGAAGAGAGCATTTAGAAGAATTTGTGAAGTATGGGACGACGGAGGCATGACGGCCCGTCGTGACCACGACGGTCCATCACGAGGTCCGTCGACCCACCGCGTTTTGACAGATTTTCAGTAATTAGAATCCTTCTTTTATTGGTTTTGTTTTTATTATAAATAGTTAGAAAAACTTTGTTTTTGGGGTTAGACTCTTTGTAAGTAGACTCTTTGTTTGTAGACTCTTTAATATTAGACTTTTTGATTGTTAGACTTTTGGGGAATACTTAGTTCTCTTGTTCAAGTATTGTAGGATTAATTTCAAAATTGTTACACTTTTTGTGGAATTGATTGTTGGTGATTTTGGTGATTAATCAAGTGAATTTTTGGATTTTATTCTTTCTCATCAAAGTAAGTCCATGAATTCTTAAATTAAATATATGAATATTTTGATTATTACTATGGGTAACTAAACTTCATAACTAGGTTTGTGGGAACCATTGGTGAATAATGAGGTAAAATCTAACTAAAATAACTTCATGAATAGCATCTTGCACGTATTGATAATTCTTTCATTTAGAAGTCTTTTTAACGGATGGCCAATGTTAGAACTCGCCTTAATGCTACATGTCAGACCAATAAGGTAGATAATAGGAAAAGAATTATCAACGTAGATGTAGTGTATACTATCTAATAGGCTAGTGATGATTGGTACGAGGTAATAACTTAGTCAAATATCGAATGCAATGCTTAATATGAGGTAAAGGTAAGGGTTAGTATAGCAACACATGTAGCCGGACCAAGGTGTGGAGTGAAATTTTCTAGATGCTAGACCAAGTAGTTAGAAATAAATAACTTATCACTTTGCATGAAAGATACTAGGAAAGAAATGTTATATTTAGAATTATCAAGTTAGGAACTTGTGGGAATTACTTAAACCCTAGTTACTTTTATTAATTGATTAAACTCCAAGATTTGAATCTGTTAGTTGTTTACCTTAATTTATTTAGTTATTTTCATTAATTTAGAAATAAAAGCCCCCCCTTTATTGTCTTTTGTTGATTATAGTTAAGTCTGAACTATTTTCCTTGTGGGAACGATACCAACCTCATTAGTTGAGTTCTTTACCTGATACGACCTCTTTACTTCTTATTTGAGAAGTAAGTTTGAGCGTATTAGTTACCTCGAACCCGATGGTAAAATGATTCAATATGGGTTATTGTGTGTAGGTTGACCAAATCTTTCCACTTTATTCCCGTTAAGTGTCCTTTTATTACCGAAGATTATGGAATAATCTACATTAATGGTATTGTGAGTCTTCATGGTATTCCCTTGTCCATCATTTTGAATAGAGGTGCTCAATTCACTTCTCATTTTCTGGGAAGCTTTTCAAAATGGTTAAGGTATTCAAGTAAAACTTAGCACCGCTTTTCATCATCATATAGATGGTCAAGCGAAACTTACCATTCAAACCTTTGAAGATATGTTAAGAGACTATATTATTGATTTTAAAGGATGTTTTGATGATCTCAAACATTTGATTGACTTATCCTACAACAATAGTTACCATTCTAGCATCTCCATGACACCTTTGGATGCTCTTTATGGTAGAAGATGTAGGTCTTCGGTTGGATGGTATGACGTTGGTGAGTCCTCACTCCTTGTTCCCGAGATTATCTATGAGGCTGTATTAAAAGTTTCAATTCGTAAGAAATAGATTGAAGACAACCTTTAGTCGGCAAAAGTCTTATGCTAACAATAAAAGAAGAGATCTTGAGTTTGAAATAGGTGATCATGTCTATTTTAAGATTTCACCTATGAAAGGGGTTATGAGGTTAGGTAAGAAGAAAAAGTTAGGTCCCAGATATGTTGGTTCTTATGAGGTTTTACAAAGGGTTGGAAAGGTTGCCTATGAGCTGAACCAACCTAGTGAACTAGCTTTGGTTCATCCGGTGTTTCACCTTTCTATGCACAAGAAATGCATAGGAGTCCCGGTGTCTATTCTACCTATTGAAAGTTTAGAGGTGGATGAGAGACTCTACTATGAATAGGTTCCTATTAAGATCCTAGATCTCCAAGTCAAGAAGTTGTGGTGCAAAGAGTTTGCCTATGTAAAGGTGCTATGGAGGAACCATTTTGTTAAGGGTGCAACATGGGAGGCCGAAGCCGACAGGAAGTCCCTCTACCTTCATCTATTTACTACTTGAGGTTAGACATTCTTCTTAATAGCAAAAATAATTACTAATATTAAATTGACTTTTTTTCTAAATAGGTGCAAGTTTTGGTAAAATATGTACCAACCTGAATTTGAAGAAAAATGCTTTCATGCTTTAATCTTGCAAGTATATGAAATGTGTATACATGTTGTATTCTTGCGATTTTGCTATTTTGTTGTTATCTTGAGCAGAGGGATAGCATGGTAACTCTTTGGTGTATTTTGAGCTCATGTTGATAATGAGAAGGTAGTTCCTCAATATGTGTTATGAAATGTTAAATCTCTTAAATGTTATGCATCATAAATTGAGTTGTTATGTAAAATGTTATGGTATGTGTTGAAGCGGGTTGTGATGTACTCCTATGAGCTGTGACAAAGTTGGTGACTTATTATATATGTTGCTGTTGATTGGGCTGCTAGTATGGAGTCCGTTCTTACCCTTCAAAAGATTTTAGTGTTATTCTTGGACGAATGTTCCTGAGGGAGATAATTTAACACTCCAAAATTTCCATGACTTATACAAGAGCTTAGACAATTAAATATGATTTGAATGATTTTTTGAGACCTATACTAATGTGTTAAACTCAATTACAAAAGGTTATATCCAAAATGATAAAGAAAGACCTTGACGTCTGAAAACNGT
>CM064971.1:70920966-71019977 GCA_032847665.1 Solanum chilense | reverse complement strand
ATTAGCTGAGACAACGGATACCACGACGGACCGTCATGGGCACGATGGACCGTCGAGGGTGTCTCGTTCCAAAACACTTAGGAATTCTGAAATTTGAGTGCTGAAATCGACTCTCTGAACTCTGTGACGGACCTGCAGGATGGACCGTCACAGGCATGACGAACCGTCGTGATCCCCCATTTCAAAACAATTCAACTCTTGAGAATTTGGTACTGGGAACAATTCTCTGAACGTCGTGACGGGAGTGCAGGACGGACCGTCGTAGGTACGACAGACCGTCACAGACTCTTCAAGGAAATTGAGTCTCTGATCGTTGCGACGGACCTGCAGGACGGACCGGCGCAGGCACGACGGGCCGTCACAGGTTGCGTAATCCCAGTCTGGGTCGGATTACTGATTAAGTTTTAAAAAGGCATTTTGGACTATTCCTGCTATAATTATAAAATTCGTGGGTTTATACTAATAACTCAATTACTTGGGGGATAAAAGAGGTAACCTTGAGTTAATTAGTGGGTTATTATTGTCATCTTTTACACTTAATTATATGTTAATTAGGGTAAAAGAAAGAGGGTTTGAATAAGAAAAATAGAAAGAACAAAGAGAGAGAGAGAGGATCGAACGAGAGAGAGGAACGAAGGGGATATCAAAGATTGTGAGGATTTGCTTGCTTGATCACGAAATCTTCGGTGGAGGTAGGTTATGGTTCTATGATATTCGTAGTAAACTCTTAATAGCGAATGATATGTATTGGTAGTATTGTAAACCCTTCTATATGCTTAATTGTATGCTTGCATGAATATTATTATATAATTGTGATAAACTAAGCATGATGAAGTTATTGAATCCAAAATCTTGAAAGAAACCCTAATTCACTATGAGAATGATGATGCCTTGGTATAAAAGAAGGCTTGATAAATTATATAATGAGATTGATGATGCCTTGGTATAAAAGAAGGCTTGATGAATTAGGGGATCGGGTGCCACGTTCTGGTACCAGGATAGAAATAGAGGATCGGGTGCCACGTTCCGATACCATGATAGAATGAGGATCGGAGTGTCACGTTCCGACACCTGGATAGTATATGGATCGGGTGCCATGTTCCGGTACCAGGATAAAATGAGGATCGGAGTGTCACGTTCCGACACCAGGATAGTATATGGATCGGGTGCCACGTTCCAATACCAGGATAGAATGAGGATCAGAGTGCCACGTTCCGGCACCAGGATAGAATATGGATCGGAGTGTCACGTTCCGACACCAGGATAGAATATGGATCGGAGTGTCACGTACCGACACGAGAGGAATAAAGATAATGAATCTTGAAAGATGTTAATATACTCAATGTAATGAACCTAATTCCCAAATGTGTATGGTATTGAGGCTTGAGTCCTCATGAATGAACTTGGTGGTACTTATAAATGATTTAGTACTTGTTGTTGCTACATGTTGAGTATTGTAGTTGATTTATGATATTATCTGATATATACTGTTTTCTATTTTGAGTTGGCCGATGATATCTACTCATTACTCATGTTTTGTACTGACCCCTACTTGTATGTTTCTTTCTTTGTTATATGTGGAGTGCAGCAAACGCGTCGTCGTCTTCAACACACCCGTAATTCTAGCCAGTCTTCCATACACCGGATTTCAGGGTGAGCTAAAGCTTCTAGCTTGGACTGGATCTTCTTCTTCATGTCTTGATGCCTTGAAGTTCCGGCATGGACTAGCTTTTGATTTATTTTAGCTTCTTAGAATACTCTTAGTTTAGTAATTTGATCATAGATGTTCTTGTTATGATAACTTCCAGATTTTGGGGATAATAATTGTTGTTGAGTTTTAGAAGTTATTTAATTGATTTTCATTAATGAGTTTAAGTCTTCCGCATTATATTCTGTTATTACATTAAAATGTTTGGGTTTAGATTGGTTGGTTCGCTCACATAGTAGGTTAAGTGTGGGTGCCAGTCGCAGCTCGGTTTTGGATCGTGACATATATACAATATAATCAATTTATATATAAATATATATATCTGTGTGTGTGTGTTTTATAGATTTATCTAAAAAAAAATTAAAAAAATACTTGATTTTGAACTGTTATTGTCTTTCTATAGCTTTAGAATTCTTTTTTGAGGGAAATATTTGATTCTGAATGTTTTGCTTAAATCATGAGATTATGTGAATTTATTGTTAGCATCTTTTGTGCTACTATTACCATTTATTGAAAAATAACTTTTTGTATAAATTTAATCTAAAAAAACGTTTTATACAAATTTAGAGTCACCTAACAAACTAAACTATACCCATGGAAAATAATTATGTAATCTATACCCATTGAATGTAATTTCATAACATTCGTTTGCCATATATGAAATTTTTCCTATTTATTAACTTGAGGCATTTCGTAATGGTGAGATTTTTAAAAATATTATGGAAATATTCATTGTCAAATATTTCATATTCACAAATTCACTACATATATGTGAATTTGTGTGTTAATTCTCTTTCCTATTGTGATTTACATTCGTATCAATTTTATTCACTTCTCTTCTCTCTATTTTTTTTTGTCTTTCTTCATTTTTTTAACTTTACATATATTTCTACTTGGAGTATTTTAAAATTGTTGAGAAGAATCCAACCATAATTATAATGCTATGATTCACATCTTTAGAAAAAAATTGAACTTAATTGGAATATGTTGATGATTTATATTAGAGAGTAATTATATTTTCAAAGAATAAATAAAGTGGTGTTAGAATTATTGAATATTTAAAATCATGGTTGGACATTATAAAAATAAGAAGATAATTATGCATATATTATCTTCTTTTAGTACTTATGTTTTCATCCATTTTATGAATTATTTTAATATCTTACTAATAATAAGAAAGGGTTAAGGGCCTCCAACGCCTATAAATAGAAGCTTCTTTCTCTAATTGGCAAAGCAAAGGGAGATATGGATCCAGCTATCACTGAAAGACTTTTTCAAATTAATCAAAGAATTCTAAATGTTGAAAATTAAAGGCGCGAACGTCAGCAAACGCTTCATGCTTTTTTAGAGCAAGTGCCTGCTGTTTTTCCGGAGCTGGTGGAACAACGCATTCAACAGCTCCTTAAACAAATTCAACCCCTAAAAAAAGAGGAAGGACCCTTTCCCGAAATAAGGTACTTTAATTTTCGAAAAGATGTCTTTGACAGTAATTTTTACTTGCAATTTATGGTGAAGTTGGTTTGTAAATATGTTCAGAAAGTGAACAAATATAAAAACTTAAATGTAAAGTTCAGATCTCCTATTCACGTAATATATTCAAACATTACATTGTTCATTTGTTTTAAACGAGTAGAACTGTCAATATGACTTAATTCATCCATTTGGGCTAATTCATATAGGCTTTTACATTTTACGGATCAGGTTAGGTTAGTTCATTTATGGACCAGAAAATTATCCACCCAATCCACAAGTATATAGACTACAGGCATGCCGGGCTAGCTTATTTTTTAAAAAATTATATATTTTTATAATTATTAAATTAAATTATAAATTCTAGTTTAAAAATATTATCATAAATAATTAAATATCGAAAACAATATTACATGATGTTGTGTTATTACTTGACAATCAAAGGAAAATTACGCGGTTAAGCAAACTTGTACTATTTAATTACTTATCAGAGGTATAGATTGTTATAATTACCACACACGACTAATATTATACATTAATTACGCGGGCTGACTTCGAGTTTGTATAATTAGTCACTTTTGTATATGTATAATTTGTCAGACTATACATATACAGATGTATAATATACAATTATTTAACCTATATACATATACAATTCACCTCTCTCCACTTTTTCCCTCTCTCGCTCACCACTTTCCTCCCTCTCTCAATCTCGCTTGTCATATATGCATATGCATATGTATAATATACGATTATTACATACATAATTCACCTTTCTCCCACTCTATGCCCTCTCTCACTCGCCTCTCTCCTCCCTCTCCTAATCTTGCTCGTCTCTCTCCTCCCTCTCCCAGTCTCGCTCGCCTCTCTTCTCACTCTTTCAATCTCTCTTGTCGTATATACAAATACATATGTATAATATACAATTATCTAACATATACATATACAATTAACTTTTCTCCCACTCTTCCCCCCCCCCTCTCTCTCCCGGTCTCGCTCGCCTCTCCTATCCATATAACATGTAGCTACGAATTGTAATCATCATAGTATTGTTATGTAGAGTAATTAGATTATTTTAAAGTAGCTATATGTGAAAGTTTCTCTTAATCAAATCCCCAAATAAATTATCTTTATAACATTTATTAAGTTTTTTCAAGTAAAAGTGCAAATATCTAATAGAAATATTAACCTAATTGTTTTGAGTTTGAACTCTCTTTAATTTTAAATTTTAATATTATATCATGTTTTTAAATTAATTTTTACTGGCCCACGTGCTGACCCTACCTATAGTTCTCAGTCCCACAAATCAGCAAACTTATTCAGATCGGGCTAAAAAATTCATTTCTTAAATAGACTCTAAAAATCTTAACCCAACTCTATTAAATTTCAAGTTAAATTAGGTCAACCCAATGGGCCTAGCCCATATTAACAGGTCTATAAATAAGGATTGGTTTTAAAAGAGCTTATATATCAATTAGGTAGTAGAGGACTATTGTAAATAATTACTGGATTGGGTCTATTCATAAGAAATGTAATCAGCCCATTAGCCCATTAATTTATTCTTATTCTTAGCCCTAATCCTTATGAATAAATACAACTCTAAATACACTATCATGGTTATAAAAAAAATAGGTTTTTACATTAGATGGTAATTGGGGTTCGAAAAACTCATTTCTCTCCTAAAGGATATTTAGGTTGTGATAGAGGAATTTTATCAGCTTGGTGTGGATTCTTGATGATTAATGTGGCAAGTCCAGATCGCTTCAACTTTTGTTGTGGAGAAACTTGTAAGTCTTTTGAATTGATATTTACGATTCGCATGCTACATTGATATCAGAGTCATAGATTTGTGTTCCGATGTTTTACATGATTAATATGCTAAATATATTTTAAATGTTTTCTATGTTAAACTCATAATTGAATTTCAATTTTTGTGTTGTGCATGAAATCTTAGGACTTTTAAAGATCTAAAGATTTTGTCGAGAGATTTTTGCCGATTAGTAGATCGTAATTTTTTACCAAGTAACTTGTGGGCAGGGCAAGATATAAACTATTGAATTACCGAATTGAATCAGAATTTTTCAAATTTTGGGTATTTGGGAATAAAATTATACAACTATGCTTTTTATGTTTTGGTTGGATTGAGACATTAGTATCATTTGGTATTCGATAACAGAAAATTAAAGAATAAACACAAACAACTGATCAAATACTGTCTTTTTGTAATGTCAGATTGTTTTACTTGATGTTTTCTTACTTGTTAATCTTCTATTATGTGCCTCCACATAAAAAGATAGAAATAATTTGATAAGTAGTACTAACTTTGTGATACAATTAGTTACTACTTCCATACTACATAATACCCTGACAAATTAAAGTTTAATTTACCGATTACCAGACTACCAAATTAAAATTAAAAAATTGATATTTGGTATACACTTTTAACTACTAATTATCGTATTACCACACTCAAAATTTGAGAATCCTGAATAGGATATCGAATGCACACCCTAGTGGGATATTGAATTTTAAAGTTGTAGGATCTTATTATTACAATTTTAACTCTAAAAATTCAATCATCAGTATTTCTTGCAAATTTTAGGGTAAATTGAGTTGGATAATATGTTATACATATATATTTTTTTTAGAAAATCATATAATCAATTTTGATCATCATCAAAATATTGAGTCGAAATGTAAAGAAAATTCATTAAGATTTGCTTTTAAAAAAATTAACTTTTGATCATATGAATCAATTTTTAAACGATTGATTTGATTGTTTAAATCAATTCTAAAATATATTTAGGATGTAAATTGTAAACCAATCATTTAATTGAAGAAATTTGATCTAAAACTAGCACATTGAAGAAGAAAAAAAGAACAACCACATTTTTTCCTACACATTTCTATAATCAGAATTTTGCAATTAGACTAAAAAAGAACACATGATTAATAATTATGCATACACATGAATGTAACTCTAGAAAATTAATAGACATATTATACATAAATATAATAAATTCTAATATGCTCTCAATTATTATCTAATAATGTATATTAAATATAAACTAACAGTATGAACTTAATTTTAGTCATCAAATATTTTAATAAATATATTTATTTCTTTGGTTACTAGTGATATATACACAACAACATACATATCAAATATGTATCCATGTTGCTTCAATTAGTATTGAACTAATGATAGTTTTGTGACTGTTAAGGTGTAATTTTGAGCATCAAAAATCTTAAGTACTATTACAAAGTCAAGTACATTGAGATCAAATTTGACTTTATGATGACATGATTGCACGCAAAAAAAAAAATTGTAAAATATATTAGTACAAATTGTAGACAGTGAAATTTTATTGATAAATTCATATCAAAATTTAGATTAATCGTTAATTATGATATATTGACCAAGCAAAACTATAGATTAATTAAGTTGGATTAATATTTAACTTAAAATTATATGACTTAAATAAAGTCCAAAATATATTTGGGCTAGTCTGTTAAATTGACAAAATGAGACTAACGCATGCTCTTCAAACTCGAACTCTTCAAAAATTTCATGAAGACAAATATACAATTCCCTCACGACTATATAAAGGGGTCTTTATAAGACTAGAAAAAAGAACAAGAAGAGAAATACATAAAAAAAAATTGTTCTGATTTGCAAGTTTTCTGCATATAAAGGAGTCCTCGTCTCAAAATTGTGTGCAACAAGTTTTCATATCTCTGAGATTGTGATTTAAGTTTGTCCTCACATTCGTGGTATAGTTTTAACAAGTGTTCAACGATTCAAAAACAAAGAAAAAACTCTGAGTTGACGATCGTGACGATCTTCTCCCCACAAACGTCAAGTCAATAACTTTTCTTTGTTCTTGAATCAACGAAATACTTAGTGAAACTTCACCAATAATGTGTAGCCAAACTTTGATCATAATCTAGGAGATATGTGAACTTGTGACTCACAACTTTGAAACGAAGACTTATTTTGTATACACAAGACTCGGGGATCACCACTAAAGTTTATCTTTTCTATGTATTTCTCTTCTTCTTGGGGTTCTATTTTTTCACCTGGTCTTGTGAAGTCTCCTTTATATAGTTTTAAGCTAGAATTTGGGAGTATTTTGGTCTTCAGGTATTTTGGAGGGACTTGGGCTTGAAAAGCATGAGTTGAGCTCATCATTTAATTTAACTTAACTCACTAGCCCAAAATATAATTCGAACTTTATTAAGGCGTATAAATTTAATTTAAATATTAATCCAACTTTATTAACCAATAATTTGACTTGAACAACATATCATGACTATAAGGATTAATCCAAAACTTAATATAAGTTTATCTAAAATTTCATCATCTACACAAGTAGTGATTGCAAATCCATTTACTCAAACTACATTCTAGAGATACATATTTCTTATTCATGCAAAATCTCAAGGACGTGTGAAATATGATATAGAGTCATTGATGCTTGATCATTTTTTCAATGTTGATGATTATTACTTTATAAATATCAAAATAAATTTGATTTGCATACACTTATTATTTTATTGTTGCTATACATTCTGATAAGTGGATTGTTTAGAAGTGATTTGGGCTTTGTGTTAGTGATAGACAATTGATGGTTTATTGAATTTCACAAAATATTTTTTTAGTTAATTGAATATTTTCTTATACATGAAATGAGTCTTCAATTTGATTATCTAGTCATTCTCTTGTTTTACTTGCTTTCTAATGGATTTGATCACTATCACTCCCACGACTTGTTCATTTACTTTGATTTAGCTCGAAATAGTTAATTTAAGTTGAGAAAGATTATTTGATACTTATTTGAGATGTACGTAATTACTCAATTAAAGGATTATAGTTAAAAATAGTAAAATCATTACAATGCCTATATTCGGATCATCTTTATTGTCCCTTAGGTAAGTTTGAAAGAGCTAGATGAGATATATTTATCTTTGACCGGAGGATATAGGTGGATAATCGAGGTTCCAAGATATATTTTTTATTTGACCCATGATTAATTGAGATTATGTGATATTGATTGTATAGATGTTGATTGACTTTCCATTTCTAAATCTCCTCTAATTCCTTGCTTGACGAGACACTTTTCCTTTATATCTTATACCCCACATTCTTAATTATTCATTAGTGATTTTGGATTTTATGTTAGATACGTACAATTAATATTAATGATTTTTATCGAGTACTTTTGTAGTTAATTGAATATTTTTTCATATATAAAACGGGTCTTTATTGTATAGTCAATCTCTTGCTTTAATTATTTTTTGATGGATTAGATCACTCCTAGGACTTGACCATTTATTTTGATATAACTTGAAATATTTAATTTAGGTTGAGAAAGATTGATCGATGCTAATTCGAGGTGTAACTACTCATTCAATGGATTGTAGCTAATTTAGATATATTTATATATGATCGAAGGATATAAGTAAATGGTTGGGGTTCCAGGGCATATATGATTTGACCCATGATTAATTGAAATGTGTGCAATTGATATGCAATTGATGGTATAGATGTTGATTGACTTTTCATTCCCAAATCTCCTTGGATTCCTTGCTTGAGAAGGCCTTCGTCCTTGCTATATTTTATTTCATATCCTTAATTGTTATCGAAATTCTCCCGAAGATATTTGTGTTGTTTGTTCGAATTCAAATTATTAGCTTGTCATTTTTATTTCTTCAATCATCTTTATATTGTTTCTTGTGGAATTCGGCCCTAATCTCATAAGTTGAGTTATATATTACTAGCGTCTGCTTACACATGGATTCATATGATGTGTAGTTGAACGCTATCACATTCTTACTATTATTAATGTTTATTGTTTATTCATATTATGAAATGTTTTGGATGTATTTTTTTATGTTGGCAAAAAATATGTCAGAATCTAGGAATTTAAGGTTGTGGGTGCTCTAAAGTGAAAATATAAAAAATATATGTTAATAACAGTGAGATTCAAACCTTGGTACAACAACACTAAAAAAGTCTTAAGTACCCATCCAGGAGCCATTGTGCCAACTAAATCACTTATTCATTGGGTGCTCTATGTTAATTTTATACAAATACCTATCAATTTTTACATAGATATATATATTTCGTAACGAAGTTAATGGTTGCTTGAGCACCCGGCGAACACCATGTGGGTCCGCCTCTGATTACTTTGGTGTAAATGGGAGATGAGACGAGATTTCAAGCAATTTATCATATGTGACAATTATCATATGAATTATAATCTTAAGCGTTGTACCACAAATGACAAAAATCATTTAGTATTTTTCAGGTGAAAATAAATTTCACTTAATCTATAGTGAGAGGCCATATGTGAATTCACATTTTATTAAATAGATCAAGAAACTCAATCAATATACATCTGGTTTTTGAAAATCACTTATACAACATTATTTTATGAAATAAATACATATGCTTCATAGGAAAGAACACACATTTCATATTACACATGCAAATATAAACCAAAAGCGCTAAAATAAGTTATATCTTATTAAAATACTCTCACAATTCTAATTAGTAGCTCAAAACTTAGTTCAAACATATTCATTATCTTAATTAGCATGCTATCAAATAACCACGAGAGATTCAATTTAACATAACATAATTAGAACAACGAGCTAAATACAAGTTGAGAAATTCGTATTTAGATGTATGTTCAGTATAAAGAAAACTAAATATTGTTTGATTGAATGCTATCAAATCACCATGAGAGATTCGATTTAAAGAAACATAACTAGAAAAGCGAACTAGATACAAGTTGAGAAACTTGTATTTAGGACGGCGTGTTCGGTATGAAGAAAATATTATTTAATTGATTAAATATTTAATTTATAAAAACAAACTCCTTAATAATGATTTTCTAAATAAACATCTTGATATATTTGGTATACATTTAATTTAAACTCCAAAAATTATAGATCTAATTTACTTTTGATTTTTTTTTTTAAATTGAAAAAATTAGTCAGCAAGCACATGATGCCGCTCTACTTATTATAAAATAAAAATTATCGAAGAGATAAAGCGCCAAAACTCCCGCGCCTTCCGACCCACATCCCCCGCCCTTTATTTCTTCCCTTTTTCTTACCTCATTTTCATCTCTCTCACTTTTTCACTCTCACTATCAATGGAGGGTCGCCATTCTCATCCATCAACTCCAATCCCCGAAGATTTTGTTCAGAAGCGTGGCAAGAAACGGGGAAGCTATAACTGTGGTAGATGTGGCCTTCCCAAAAAAGGACATGTTTGTGATTTGACTAAGGAGTTTAGTGAAGTTCCTACTCCAACATCTAGTGATGCTAAGTCGTTTGTTTTGCCTTCTCAGCTTTCTGTTAATCGTTCTAACCCTACCCCACCTTTACCTCCGCCACGTCAGCCGGTTGTGCAGCTCCGGCGGGCGCTTTCGTTTGATGATATTGGTGTTACTGATGAATCGCCTGGATCTGATGATGAGGGGGAGGGGGAGGGTGATGGGGAGGGGGAGTTTTTGGATTTTGAGAGTGAGTTGGATTTAGGTGGATCTGGGAAGTTGCCGGCGAATTGTTTGTGGGAAGTGTTTAAGAGATTGCCACCGTCGTCGTTGCTTTCTTCGGCGAAGGTGTGCAAGGGTTGGAGGGATGTTTCTAGGAGGATTTGGAAGTCGGCGGAGGAGCTTAGACTTGAGGTTCCTCTGAAAGCTCAGATTGGACTTGTTGGGTCGGTGTTGCAGAAGTGTCCTGGACTTGTTAAGCTTTCTCTTAGAATGAAAAGGTATGGTTTTATTAATTAATGATTGGATCTATAGATTTATCAACTGGATTTGTCTTGTTTAGGAACAAAATGGTAGCTTTGTTGTGAACTAATGAAGTACTGGTTTTTGGTGTTTCAGTGATGTGGATGCCACAATGCTGGCCTGCATTGCATTTTCCTGCCCTAATCTGGATTCACTGGAGATCCTCACTTCCAATACCTCAGTCAATCGGATCACTGGGTATGCTTTGGATCTCATTCTCACTGAATATTTGATAAATTGTCTCTTTGATCTTAATGTCGAGTTGATTATATAAGTGTTGTTATCTTGTAAATTAGCTGTAGAAGGAGGTGGGATTCCCACCCTTTGAGGGCTCAGATCTGATATTTATCCATGTTAACTTTTCGAGCAAAGTTGACTTTTTTGATGTTTAGGTTTTTGTTATCACAATGCATTCTAGTTACATAGTTTTCCGTCAGTTAGATGTGTCTAATACCTCATATGCAGTATATGTGCTATATTATGTGTCAATGCAGAAGCAGAATATCTGTGGTTATCTTTGATTGCTTTCTCTTTAGCTGGAAGTCTCATTGTGGATTTTTAGTTAACTTACTCATGCAGGCTCAGTTATGTTGAATGCAAAGAACTTACATTTGGGAAGTCAGTGACTATACTACTTCATATGTAAACAACAGCAATAATTACAGATAAATTCCAAATCATTCAGAGCCTCACTATCTATATGTCTGATTTACATTTGTTTCTATCTAATGTTTAATAATGTATGATTCTTAAAATAAGGTACATTGCGTATTTATTGGAATAATAATGTCTAAGGAGATTAAATGACTTCTAGTTAACATAGGGCTTAAGTAAGTGTACAGACATGTCTAAGTCTTAATTCGATCTAATTGATGTTGCCTATGAGTATCTTTCTTCTTTTTTATGCTTTATTGCTTGCTTTTCTTGAATGAATTTCAAGAGACTTAAGTCTTTTGAATATTTTCTTTCCATATGATTTTATATCTATCTTATTTTATTTTACACCTTCAAAATTATAGTTTCACACTTGGATTAGTACATCTCAATTGACTTCCTCTTATATTATCATCTATGTGTGCTACTTGAATCTTCCGTTCTTAAGCTTTTTTAATCTTATCTAGTCTACGATTGCACCTTCATATTACATACCTTACACTCAATGCCATATCAAAGTTGCATATGTATTTACAGGCCCAACTAAATACCATTTACTATATATTCATTTTAATCATCTGTCTACCATAGCTTTTCTGCATTTACACATTTTGATCAGTCCTTGTTGGCAGATATCTTTTGTGATGTTGTAAATCTCTTATTTGATGTCCAAATTGGAATTTTGGTATATTTGAATATGTAGACATCTTCTTGAAGACCCTTAATAGAATTTCAGGGGCCTGTCCTATCTTTTATATCCAGGAACAATTTTGCAATATTATCAATGGCAATCTGATCTAATGGTTCTTGTAAAACCCATGTCTTATATAGGGATGACTTAGGTCGTTTTGTAGCTGATAAAAGGTGTCTTACCAATCTTAAGATGGAAGGCTGCTCAAATCTTGGAGGCTTTACTCTTTCTTCAACCAGCCTTTCCACTCTTTGCCTTTCGGAACTCTTCAGTCACTCTAAGATGGTAAACTGTCTAAAGATGTTATGGCATTAAACCTATAACTATCTGTGCTTAGTCCATTTTCTTCAGTACAAGCCTTCTTCTGACATGTTTCACTTGCTTAGGTCTTCAACTGCCCCAATTTGAAGGAAATCTCCCTGATTTTTTCTCGCCAAGAGAATGAAAACACTGATCTTACAGCTATGGTGAATGGTCTTGGAAGGAGCTGTCCAAGACTACAGAACATTCATGTTGCCTCAGTTCGGCTGACACATGCTGTTGTGCTTGCTCTAACAGCAGCAAATTTAAGGTTTGTAATGTTTTTTTGGTTTTGGCTCTTACAGTTTTCTTTGACTAATTTTTCTTTTATTAAAGATACCTTGAACCTTCATAAAGCTTATTAGTTACTACTTTGAATTTCAGGGGATTAAGAATGCTTTCACTTGTTCTAGGATCAGAAATTACCGATGCATCTGTTGCTGCTATTGTTTCGAGCTACTCAAGGCTTGAGTTACTTGATTTGAGTGGGTATGTTTCACTTTCTGATATCTTATTTGGTTCCTCCATATTGTTGGGATGGCAAATACTGGAGTGTTTGATTATAAATATACAAATTATATATTATCTAATGAGTAGATTAGTTTCTTGCTTTTCTTCCAGTTTATTTTCTTTTTCTTGGGATGTCCATATCCTCTAAAACAATCAATACAAGTATAAAGTAGAACTAACCAATTTTTACTTAAGCTGGTATATGATAGCTACTTTAACAAATAACATTGGGTTAGCAATTGAACTAAGTTTATGATTGAGAAGTAGGCTAATTTTCTAGTATAGATCTTGGAAAATTGTTAACTTAATTTAGAATGACATTCAGGTTATGTCATTGTTACTCCTTCAGTGCATATACACACACCTGCATATCTAATGTCAACTATTTCTCTTATTACAGGTCTAGTATTAGTGACAGTGGCATTGGGATGATATGCAATGTATTTCCGGAGACATTGTTGAAACTTCTCCTTGCTCTCTGTCCAAACATCACGTCAAGTAATACTTAAATCTGCTTCCTTGACATCTAATCCAGCACAAATTTTGCTATGCTCTCTAATGTATTTTCTCTCTTGTTGGATTATTTTATAGGTGGCATACAATTTGCTGCAGCTCAATTGCCTAACCTAGAGCTAATGGATTGTGGAATGAGCATATGCGATCCAGATCTAGACAGTCCAGCAGCACAGGAAAATGATAATGTTGATATACAAAGAACACCAAGTAGTAAATTACACCTTATTTATCAGAAACTGATTATTAAGCACAGCCACTTGAAGAAACTCAGCTTATGGGGTTGCTCTGGCTTAGATGTAAGATATCAGTCTATCAGATATAAGGATTATTCATGTCATTGCTACTGTTGCTGATTGAGATTTTCATGCAGGCATTATATCTTAATTGTCCAGAGCTTAATGATTTGAACCTGAACTCTTGTATGAATTTGAATCCAGGTCCGCACTTTCATGTCCCTCATTTAGGTTGTGAGCTCTTTTGGAGTTGAGGCTCTTCTTTCTTCATCTAAACCATAAATTTTATACTTAACTACAGGAAGATTGCTACTCCAGTGCCCCAATCTGGAAAGTGTACATGCATCAGGTTGTCAGGACACATTGGTTGAAGCTCTTCAGAATCAGGTAAACCAGCAGATGCCTCCTGCATTTAGACTTTGTTTTCAGTTCTGCATCATTCTTCTGGCTAGGTGACCTTTTCCATGTTGTATCAGACTGCTAGTTAGGCCTGGTTAGTCTTTGTGGATTCCATAGACTTGAGGCATTTGTAAGATTGGCAGACCCACTGTGCTCTTTTTGGCCTGCTGTATAAAGAAACAACCTAACTTAGTATTGCCTTGGAGATTCACTTAATTAAAGCTTCCTGCTCTCTCTGGTGGTTGTACATGTAAGGTTAAAAGTAATACTAACAAGTTAGTAATCATATCCTTTTGCCCCAGGGTAGGGTGAGTAAAAAAAGATTTTGAAAACTAAACTGTTACTACTCTATCCTTTTGCCCCAGTGTAGGGCAGACTAAAAGTAGATTATCCATGGCAGTAAGAACATTAGAATCACCACAGTTCACTTCCTGCCCAGTTTTCTTGGTTTCAACTCTTGACTCTCTTTTGTTTTCCATGCAGGTTTGTGGTGATTTTATGGCTGAAGACGATCATTTTCCTTGTAAACGTCTTCCTGATGGCTCAAAAAGGATCAGAGTTCCTCATTCATACAGTCCCCAGGTAATACAAAAAAGCTTACATCACTACAAAGCTGATAACACAACTAAAAGTTGTGATCTTTTTCCATTTTTTGTCTAGACATTTGCCTTTTAAATGATTCTATCTAAAATACTATTTTTATGTATGTGCAGCCATTTGATGATGGAAAGAGAAAGAGAAGGCTTTCAAAGCAACGTTGTGCAGTGCTTGTTTATTAGTCAGAAACTCATCTTGTACTGGCTTTGTTGTTAATCTAGGCCATCTTATTTGTCTAATTCTTTGTATTTATAGTGATCTGAGGTTAAGGCCTAATCATGTAATCTTCATTTATAGAACTAAACTCAATGTTATCAATACAGGGATTATATTCCCTATATCAATAAAAAGTGCTTGGCACTGTGAACTTTGTGATATTTTCAGCATTTTCCCCATTGATTTTACACAGTTTTGTTTGCAGAAGGTGCATTCTGCTTATACATGCCAAATTCTAGTGAGGATGGAAATGGTAAAAAGTACAACTGTTGACATGGATGCAATAATCCCAAAAAATAAAATTGTCAAGATTTTGAGTGTGTTTTCTTTGGTTTAACACTGCAACCAACTTCTTGTGTGTTTTTAGTTGACTAGCTAACTTTGTAATTTTGAAGTGCAAAACCACTAAAATTTTAACAAATCAATTTTATGTATCCGTTTTGAACTATGTACGAGTGAGTTATTTTAAGTATCACCTCATATTTTTTAGTTGATTTCACAAGTGAAAAATAGGACCATGTAAAGAGAAAGGAAAGATAAAATGGAAAAGAAGAAAGAGGGAGAGAAATAATTGGAGAAAAAATATATATATATGAAGGAATCGATGGGAAAGGTAGGTTATAGGTGTGCTAAAAAATGTATATATTTTCTCTCTTACTGGTTTTATTCTAGCTTTTAGGGTGTGTTTGGTACGAAGGAAAATGTTTTCTGGAAAACAAGTAGATTTTGGACTTATTTTCTTATGTTTGGTTGGTGCATAAAAAATATTTTTCGAAAATGATTTTGTGTTTGATTTATTAATGAAAAATGTTTTGGAGAGACATCTTTTATTTTTACTAGAGTGAAAAATAATTTATGAAATTGAAAATATTTTTTAAAAACAATTTTTTTTTGGGTGGTGATGGTGGTGGTGGTAGGTGAGGGCAGGGGGCAGAGGTAGGAGTGAAAAAATAAAAATTTGAAGTTAATAGTATTTTAAAAAAACAAAATTAAATTTTTTTTGGAGTTGGGGGTGAGTGGGGGCTGGCCGGGGGTAGGAGTTTAAAAATAAAAATTTGAAGTTGAAGAAAGCAAAATTAATTTTTTGGGTAGGGGTTGGGGTTGGGGGGCTTTCCAGTGGTGGGTGGGGGTTAGGAATCGGGTGAAAAAATAAAATTTTAAAATTGAAAATATTTTTTTAAAAATTGATATTTTCCCAAAAAACAAATTGAATTTAAAATTGGAGAAGAGTATTGGAAAATGTTTTCCTTAAGGGAAGTCATTTTCCTTAATTTTGAGGAAAATGAGTTGATTTGGAAAAGATTTTCCAAAACTTTTACCCCAACCAAACATGAGAAAATTGAAAAACATTTTCCAGAAAATATTTTCCTTCATACCAAACACACTCTTAACGTAGATAAAATGAGCCACTGTCCAAGTGTAAAACAGTCTTATGTA
Organism: Solanum chilense; assembly: GCA_032847665.1. Classification (NCBI taxonomy): domain Eukaryota; kingdom Viridiplantae; phylum Streptophyta; class Magnoliopsida; order Solanales; family Solanaceae; genus Solanum; species Solanum chilense. The sequence continues at coordinate 71,003,438 of CM064971.1, read as the reverse complement.
TATACAATGTATTGATATTGTACAAATACTGCATAGTTATGTATCAAAGATATACACATCTATATATGTTGTCGATATAATAAGCTACATATTGCACATAGATTTTTTCTCAATCCCAACCAACTCAAAATGTCCTCTAAACAGTCCTGAAATTTAGATGAAGTTCCTCTTAATATTTCAAGTCTTTTGATATATAGTAACATCGTTTGGTCATGTATTTATTGTGCCAAAAGATGATTGACAATTTTACTAGCATGGATACTTTTGTTTTCATCAAAACAAAGAGGTAGCAGAATCAGTGACAAGAATATCAACTATCCACATACAAGTTTATCATACATTTTATTTAGTTATGTACATTTTGCTATAGAGACACTAAAAATGTGCATAAACCAAAAAAATGGGATAAGTGTAGAAAATAAGTTATACATAGGTTATGGCTCATTTACAGAGAATAGTTTACACCTTCAGAAATAACATCTTTAGTTGAAATCCTGGAGCAACTGTGGAGCTTAGGTAGTTCAGGAGATAGTTCTGGCATCTAGCTATATAGTCTTATCCGAGTTTTAATTGGCTCTCGACATAAAGGACACAATTGTATCGTGGCACCACACTCCTTGCATGTCTGATTCAGAAAACACAATGAAAGATATTCATTAGTCATTACCTGGTCTAGAATATGACTTGTAGATAATCTGTAATTCAAATGTTAATAGAAAAAACTAGGCGCATTCAGAACATGAGAATCAGTGGCAGAATGAGTACTAGGACAAATGAAAGCACTAAACATGGAACCTATCATACCAAGTGACCTCGAAAATATGCTAAACGTTATGATCATTCAAATAGGGCACACATCAAATCTCTGAAGTCACAAGGTTAGATGTGCTTACTGTCCAAACTTCAAAAGAATGCTTTGGAGCAAATAAGGTCCTTAGGATAACCGTAGCCATGAAAACCACCATTCTATAGGTGCAGGTGAATGGTATATAGAGATATCTTAATTTCAAGCGAAGTATCTCTCTTCTTTCTGCTACTGTCAGATGAACTAACAGTGCATCAAAAGTTCGTTTCAGCAGCATCGTGTGTTATTCTGGTAGGATATGCATGATTAAGTAGGAAATGTAGCACTATTTTTTTTGATACTCTCACAGTTTAATGACACTCTTTTAAGGATTTCTCATAAAAGATTGGATACAGAAGAGCAAAATGAATTGCAAACTAAACATGTTATCTCTGGCCTTTAATTTCCACCATTTTTGTCTTACATTCAATGATGAGATCCTTATTGTCACAATTCTTTACGGAAAATGAATTGATCTAAGCAGCATAATGTTATTGCGATTCTGGAAAAAGTATTCATTTAGACATTCTAAAATTATATGATAGATTATAAGCTGAACTATAGTCGTCAAACGTCTCATGTAAACTTAAAAAGATTATGCCATAGATAGATTATAAAGATTAGATTCAACAGTAACAGTAGTTAAGTGTCACTTCTATAATCACTTACCAGATGACCACATCCAAAAGCCATGTCCTTTGGGTTTGTCAAGCAAATAGGACAAACCTTAAGAGAGGGAAAACACTATTTAGAAAAACAAACAGAGCGAAAAAAACAGACTTTTACGAACATTGAGTTATACAAGAAGAGAAAGAACCATATAACAGAAACACTTACTTGTTCTGCAGCTCCTGAGTCAACAGGTTCATAGCTTGTCACATGTGGCACTGATTTGACAGCAACGTCATGATCAATTACTTCACGAGGAGGAGGTAATGGCCTTGTACGAGGGCCTCTATTGCTTCTAAATAACAAGTTTTAAAAAAGTTAGGCATCAAGTAGATGCTTTCACCTTGCAAGAAGAATATACACAAAGATAGATGCTACTCACTCCCTGAATCGAAGGCGTTGTGTGGCTCGGTACTGAAATGGAATCTCCATTAGTGCAGCAAGAGCAAAGGCTGTTTCCTTCTTGGCCATCTCTGAACGCTCAGACATGATTTTTGTAAAATTAACGAACTGCAAGTGGGTACACAAATAATTAGGAAACTGAAGTTGATTAGCATCAAAATTTTCACCGCTAGAAGAAGAAATAACGCCCTACAGGATGGTTGCATATGAAAGGACTGTGCAAGATCATTTTCTTCCAAAAAGCGAACCTAATCGTCTTTAAAACGGGGGCCAATTATACCCCCCCAAAAAAAACAAACAGAAAAGTTCAGTTCATTTTGTAGCATGAGAATTAGCCTCAATGCTTTCCTTCTGTTAAAATCTGCTCCACCTGAATTCCCCGACATTCCAAACGCACATCAGCTGTTTTACCCTATTGGCATGAACCAAACGGAAAATTGTTAAAGCATCTCCAACCAAAACTTCATTGCAAAATTACAGGGGGAAAATGAGGATGAGCCTCCTTCAAACTCCCTTACATGTAAAGCACCAGATCACAAGGATCGTATCTCTCTTCTGAAAATCTCAGCAGCAAGAACGACACCCATGATTGTCCAAACAAAGATAAAAGTGATTTCCCTAGGAACTATTGCGTTCGCAATTTGAAGCTTGCTTACATTTGAAAATGATGTACATAGAAAAAATGGACACAACATGATCCTGCCAGCTCTAATCCAACAGAGCATTTTTTTTCAGATATTGTTTTCAATGATATTTCTTCACGAATCCTTGTCTTTCTCTTGAAATTGAAGGAATGAAGCAAATTTATAGACAACTTCCTCCATCTTCTGATAGTCGTGCAAGTTTCTCATAACTTTGCAGTCCAAAACCACGGATCCTCCTCCAGTATATAAATTCAGCTACCATTAAGTTTTTGTTCAACTGAAGTCTACTTCAAAACATCCACTGTGCACCAATGTTTATCCCAGAGATAAACTCTTCTGCCATCACCAACCACTCAAGAAATCTTTTTTTTAAAAAAATTGGTAATTCGCAAATCATCTACTTTTCTATATCAATCTGTAGTTTCATGGTGTCCTCTCATTAGGTTGTGCCACTTGTTCATGTCCCCTTTTTCTATACCATGTTTCTCACCTATCACAGTTCTGACTCCTCGCTACCAAACTTCATATTCTCTTGACAACACTATCCCTCTTTAGCACCATCACATAAAAAAAAGTTTGTTACTGTATTCTCTTAACAGATTATAGTGCCGGACGGAAGCATTGCAGCAAACCATTTTCCTGATACAACAAAGATTGCAAAGATGCTTTCTGTTTTTTTTTTCTCTTCTTTTTAAGTAGTTTACCCTTTTTCAGGCTTACAACTAACAGCAGTTGGGGGGGAGGTGAGAGTGTAAAGAAGACGCCTCGAAGTTGGAAGCATAATCCTTCATAAAAGCATGGAAACCTCTAGCAGACAGGTTATGTGGCGCAGTAGTTGAAAATATAAGCAAAACAGTAGTGTGTATTGGGCAGATGTCACAAGCTATTTAGAGAAGATTCCTGCAAATCCTCTTATTCGAAATCAGCTTCAATTCATCCCTCAGATTTGACAATAAATTACTTTTTCGGTATCTGTTTAAAATATTTGAACCAGCTAGCAATCACTGAATGATAACCTCCTATAGGAAAAGGTATAGTCTTCTTATAAAATTTTTTGCCAGATACGCTAGACAAACTGGGCAGCAAGTTAGCAATTGTTTCTTAGGTGATATCGACCAATATGAGAACCAGCAATCAAGCTTGTAAAAAATAAAAGGAGAGGTATTACAACATGGTAGGATTATGACTTATCTTCACTCTGTTAGTGCTAAAGGGAAAAAGGATGAAAGGTAAGCTTCATAGCCACAAATATTGTAACTGTAAAATCCAGAATGAAAATAAAAATAAAAATATCTAGAACAGATGAAAGGTGAAGCATAGTTGGTTTAACCATACATGATAAACAGATGGAAGCAAAGAAAAATAATGTATTTCAGTCATGCCTGGAAGTTATCAAATGCCCGTTGTGGAATGTTATCATCAAACCGTTTCATTTCATCCCATGGGCCATCTCCAACACCAACGAGAATAATTGAAAGAGGATATTCACTGCATGAAAGCATGTCAAGTCAGGCAGGAGAATGGCACTATAAATTAACTTCTAAGAAAGGTTGCCTGTTTACCTAGCAGCAACAATGGAATTTACAGTAGCCTGTTCTTGAGGGCTAAGGCTTCCATGTGGAGTGTCAAGGCTCCTTGTTACCTGTTTTTAGAATATGTAATAACTATGAATGAAGCAAGGAAGAAGTCAAAGGAGTCAAATTATTTTCAAGAAGATATGAACCTGTCCGTCTGCGATAATGACAAGGACATGATACTGCCCATTATTTGCTTCCACTATATCAATTGCAGCATTGACTATTGGGGCAAATGAAGTTGGACCTACATGTTTTTCAGATGAGTTAGGATAAACTTATCAAGCGGGAGCATTTCATAAAGGAATTCATCTGATAACAACAAACAATCACATGATGCAAAAGTAATTAAGAAACACAAAAATGAGGTGGACCTAGTCCAAGAGTAACATTAAGGCTCCAAGAACTTCAAAACCTTGGGTTCAATTCTCTAGAAAATATTATACATCTCTTATTTGTTATATCGATAACCTTTGCAGTTTAGTTCAGATTGGTTAGATTTGTAACTCCAACATAATTCTTGCAAAAACTGGGGAGCATGGTTAGTGAAGATTCATATAACCTAATCAAACTTGCTCGAGACTGAGGTGTGGTTGTTGTATTAGTTCTTGCCAAAACTGGATAACCATACTATCATAAGTTTCCCCACCCTCTCTAAAGACAAAATCTTTGCAAATCTACTCCTTCTCCCAATGTTGTTGTCACAAACAATACCTCAGACAATTTTTTTTTATATAATGGTAACAGTATATTCATCAGCACAGAATCTGTGTTGGGAGCCAAATTTACAGGTGATCCATGAGTCTAAAATATATCTGTGAAGAGTTCCACATCGATGGTTTAAGGGAAGGGTGGTTTCTTTATATGGTCTTGAACAATCCTATCTTCATGAGCTAACTTTTGGGGTTGAGTTAGGTCCAAGATCCATTTCTTTGCATGGTGTTAGAGTAGGGCCCATCCAAATTCTTGTTTCCCGATGTTGGGCCCCGTATTGAAATTCCCAATTATTGACCCAAGATACTTGAAACTTCCTCTCTTGGAGATGACTTGTGTATTGATATTCAGTTCCACATCTACCCCATAAGTCACGTCACTTAACTTCCACTCCAAGTACTTAGTCTTAGACTCCAAGATTTTTCTGCAAATCTCCAGCTAATAGTTAACTCCGCCGCGTCTCCCACTCCAAGTACTTTATCTTAGTCTTGGGCTCCAAAAATTTTTCCAAATCTCCAGCCTACCATCAACTCCGCTGCTCAATGTTAAGTCATCTGCAAATAGCATATACCATGGAACCTCCCCTTGGATATGCAACATCAGTTCATTCTTCACCAAGGCAAATAAAATGAGCTAAGAGTTAATCATTGGTGAAACCCCATCACAACTGGGAGTGTTGGTCCTTACTCGTTTTCCACCAACAACTCGGATGATATCATAAGTTAGTGTAGATGCTGTAGAACATATCAGCAATTTGTAGAGCTTAGGAAATGATAGTAAGAGCTAATGTAACATTTGAGATAAGAAAGTTAGTATAGTATTAAGAGAATTAATGTATCATTGGAAATAATAAGATCATAGTCATTAATTGTTGCTCGTGTACATATAAGATGTAGTCAAGTATATTTAAAAAGCTGAGTTCCAAAAACACTAAGCAAATTAGAATCAATAAAGTTCGTTCCTATTTCCAATCAGATTTTCCACAACGTAAAGAGATGCACCATCTATAAATCAGGAGTTCATTAAAACTACCACACCACAGTATTAACTGTCAATGAAAGACAAACATAGGATGGATGAGATAATCTCTACTTTTTTTGAGAGTTTAGCTTACAAGGTTAACAACAGGACACATTATATGACTATGGAACGCCACCGCTACTAATTTAAGATTATAAAGGCAGCTAATGATTTAAGATTCATAAAGGCAGCCAATCATAACAAATACTGCATGAACCAAACAGATTACCCCTATCCAACTCTGAATAAAGGATATTATGAAACCAGTATTCAGCTCAAACCTGATAATTTCAGATAAGGAACAATTTCCTTATATCTTGTAAGAGCTTCCTCAAATCCATTGCAAGGCCGATGATCAGGGTAAAAGCTAAACACATGCTGATCGTGTGTGGTTGCTAAAATTTACAGAGACAATTACCCATGATCAAGGCTATTTATAACCATCTTTATTGTTTGTGAAAAAATTAAGTCTCAGAAACAAAAACTAACCGTCACCAAATCCGAAACATGGTATCAGGTTGTCTTCATCAAAAGGAGACAAGGTTCGCCCAATTATAGAGATGGCTTGCTCGTATGGGTTGGCTGTGTGACCAACTGAGTGGAGGCTTCTCCTGTTGAATGAAGACTTCCCTACAACCTCGAAATTGTCAACCCATCACCTCCACAACTTGAGACAAACACAATGACTAATAGTTTAGTGATTGAAGTAGTTCACCTGTCCATTCATTGCTTTTGGTGAAATCAATTCCAAGAATCAAGTTTGACGATTCAAGGCCTGCTTCTCGCAATGCGGTAACAACCTGACATAGAAACTCTTTCTGTTATTTATATATTACATTGCTAAAAAGTCTAGCTACTACAGTTCATTAACAAAGTAAGCAATAAAAAAAGGAACTCAACATGAACCGATTCACTGTTGACTTGTTGCCTAATCTAAGTTGATCTGTCAATTCTAAGTTTCTAACAAGAGAAAATGGTCAAACAATGAAACAATGTTTCCAATTATCATCTTTCAGAATACTAGTTCTATAAGGTTAGTGTGGGCTATTTTTATCTTTAGCTATTTTGACTGATAAAATTAAATAGAAAACAACAATGTCTACATATTCTAATGTAATACGACCAGCAGCTCTCTAGAGGTTGTACAGATCTAAGTTACACAAAGTACACCACTTAATATTTCTGACAGCACCTGTGAATGTGCAATGCACAATTGTACTTGATTTGAGATGTAACTATTTTAGCTTCTACATTGAGCTTTACGACATAAGATATTTTCTCTAAATAAAGTAAAGTAGTATACCTTCATAGAATATTTGGTGCTTCAAATGTTGAGATACAAGATTTATGATTAAGAATAGTGACAAAATTGTTTCTTTGTTCAGTATCATAATTCATAAGAGGTGAAAGGTTGATGTGCAAAGTAGAAGAATCTCTAAATTACTTGAAGCAAACAAAAGATGGTATCTTTAAGGAGAACAACGCGAACTTGCGATTTTTTGTTCATTGCCATCTGATGGCCCCACTTGGGCCATCATGAGATGTTCTGAAACTCTATAAAAATAGAATGAACATGTTATTAAGAAATTAACCTCATCCAAAGATTTAAAGTTATCAGCTATGTAAGAGGCTTGCTGGTTCCTTTGATAGTTTGCTCTATCTGAACCCCCGGTGTATGATGTAACTTGAGCTTGATGGTTAGAATCCATGGAGCTTTCTGCATATGTAGTAGGATGATATTGAGGATTGGAGCCAATATGATTTCTTACACGTTCTGGGCTGTGGTGATAATGATCACTATGAGCGTCATTTAAGGCAGACTCTTGATTCCCCATTGTGTAAGAATATGTTCAATGTTATCAAGAGCTCTGCAAAAACACTGTGATAAGCTGATATAGCAGTAATTTGAATTGTATTCACAACTACATAATAATCAAGTAGAGCGGGTTTATTTGTAAGTTATATTTGCTAGAGCTCAGGAAACCATAAGTGCCTAATCAACAACTCTGTCCATGTGCACAGAACTCATTTTAAGGATTCATATTGAAAATAATAAACAGGTTTTAGAAGCGGTGCAATGACATATCAGCAATATGCTTCTACAGAAATAGAAGTTCCGAGCACAAAGCACAGCGCCTTAACTCAAACTTCTGATTGGGTTGGATAATTCCTTTTGAACTTCCCCTTATAACAAGTAGTTCCAGTATGTTTTCTCTTTACCTGAAGCTACTGCCACTGATGCCTGAACCACTCTTTAAGGTTAATATTCTGATGGGAACTTCCCATACAAAGTAAACACTGCAGTTGTATTTGTGTTTAAAAATTCATTTAATATGTATATACATATAATATATCCAGAACTCAATAAGTTGTATTTTCTAGAATGCAAAATCCACAACCTCAAAACCCTAGTTCCGCCTCAGCTATTAATTGGTGACTCACAAGTAAAGTCAAAGTAAACCATGCATCGATCGCTGGATTTCACTAAACCACTTCATAAAAGTAAGTTTATATGATTATAGAGATTCAAAATCCCAAATTGAGTATGCATATTTCCCAGATGCAATGAAGCTACTGTTGACCAGATTTATAACCATTAAAAGACCTCCTTTCTATTTATTTGGTTATCCAGGTACCTTTAGAAACACACAAAAGCAGCCTTATACCAATTCCCAATCTCAAAAAACAAACAAAGACTAGACAATTAAGGCAATTCAAGTCAAATATAGCAATAATTAATGAATTACAATGCATTTGTCTATAGATCAAATTATTTTTTACTTCATTTGTAATTTATGGAGTTGGAGTTGAAAACGAAGTTGTGTCTAGTTATACTTTTTTGCTAAGAATATTTGGAGCTGATTGAATGTACTTCAAAAATTAATACCCACTTTAGATAATCTCAAGCTAAATTGTTCAAGGAAATTATTAGTAATCTGATAATATTTGCAGATCTATCATGTTCAGAAATGATTCATGGAAAGTTCAAATTCAATTAAAGATTTTACCAAATAACGCGATTTATTAACTTATAATAGCTATAGAAAGTCGTAATTTCAAATATTGAATCCGCTTCTTTTAGCTAAAGTTAACAAAATCTAGCAATTCCTCACACAGATAAGCTATTTACAGAAAAATAAAAAGAACCAGAAAGCAACAGTACAAAGTCAAATGGATATGAGAGAGAGAGAGAGCAGACCTGAAGGATCTTCTGATCTTCAGATTGCACAGTGAATCTGGTGCTGGGGCCTGGGAATTACCCTTTTGAGCTTTTTCTAGAAGTAATAAATAAATATATTTATAGTTTCTAAAGTTGTCAGTAATCAAAGTTGTTCCTTTTTGATGGCTGCACGTTGAAATTATGATATTGAATATTAGTATGTATATTAGTAATTCTCGTATAAATTATGTTTATATTAGTTAATGTTAGAGATTATTCTTATAAGGTGTTTGATTTAGTGTATTAAAAAAAAATTATATGATAGAAAAATATGTGTTATATATGTCTTATATACTCAAATATGTCACTAAACGTTGAAAAATAACTTATCTAAATGTCATTTTCATTTGAGAAAAAATGAAAAAGGTTCATTCATGACATTATTGGTTAACTGAAATGACATAGATAAATCAAACTTTTATCGAATGACCTCAATATTCGATGACATACTTAAGTTTTTTACTTTTAAAATAGTTAATTAATGACGTAGTCGAATCATAATTGACAACATGTAAAAAATCATTTTGCATAATGAAAATAGTTTCTACTTAACAAATAATGGCGTGAATGAACTTTTTCTTAAATTAAAGATGAGTCGAACTTCTAATGGATGATATAGATGGGTTGTTTCCAAATTTCGATAACGTATTTGAATTTTTTCCTTAAAATAATTACATTATATAAATCTCGCCTCCCCCCACAACCACGAATCTTTCGCTCTTTCTCGCTCTATTTCTCAATTGAATTGAAATCTAATAAGCAATAAAGGGCTTGTGAGTTCAGATGGGATATTATTGATACAAATCAGGCGAGGAAGTTGTATCAAGTTAGAGATAGTGGATATCTCAGTTTGTTCAGCCTCTTCTCCTCTTCGATTTTATATTTCGGTTCTTAATATTACAGAACGAGGGAGAGATACAATATTGTATCAGTCATATTCTTAAAAAGTATAAATCATATAATTACAAATATATAACAAGGACAAAATAAAGTAGAAACAACAATGCAATCTATAATCAGGTGCATATACACTCAAATACATAAATACATCGTGAATATACAAGGAACATATACACTTGTTATAATTGTATTCGTTCATACAACTTGATAAAAATTATATTTATTGATATAGTTATATTTGTTGATACACTTGATAAATAGTAAATACACCAGGAACATATAAAGTTACAGATACACTCAAATACATTGATACATAGTGAATAAACAAAAAACATATAGACTTGATTCAATTGTATTTGTTGATACAGTCGATACATAATGAATACGAATGAACTAGATACACTTGATACAATTATATATATTGATGCAAATTAATTGTATTTATGATATAACCTAATATAAGAAATGTTATATTTATTTATGGGAAAATTACGCGGTTAAGCAAACTTATACTATTTAATTACTCATCATAGTTATAATTTGCTTACCACTCGCGACTAACATTATACATTAATTACATGGACTGACTTTTAGTTTGTATAATTAATCACGTTTGTATATGTATAATTTGCCAGAATATACAAATACATATGTATAATATACAATTGTTTAACCTATATACATATACAATTCATCTCTCTCCCACTCTCTGCCCTCTATCGCTCGCCTCTCTTCTCCCTTTCCCAATCTCACTCGTCTCACTCCTCCCTCTTCCAATCTTGCTTGCCATATATACAAGTGCATATGTATAATAGACAATTACATACATATAAAATTCACCTCTCTTCCACTCTCTGCCCTCTTGCTCTAGCCTCTCTCCTCCCTCTCCCAATATCTCTCGTGTCTCTCTTCCCTCTCCCAATCTCTCTTGCCATATATACAAATACATATGTATAATATATAATTATCTAACCAATATACATACACAATTCACTTTTCTCCCGCTCTTTTCTCCCTCTTTCTCGCCTCTCTCCTCTCTCTCTCCTAGTCTAGCTCGCCTCTCTCCTCCATATAACATGTGGCTACAAATTGTAATTATCAAATTATAACTATGGAGAGTAATAGACTATTTTTAAGTGGCTATATGTGAAAGTTCTCCTTTATTTATTCCTCTCTCCTAAATCTCATTTGCCTCTTTCATCACTCTCCCAATCTCACACACATTTCTCCCCTTCTAACATATAACTCCATATGAATCGTAATTATGCAAAATATAATTATAGATCTCTAATTAAGTCCAAACTATAATCATTTTAAAATTCTTTATTAAAAATAACACACATATATATATATATATATATATATATATATATATATATATATATATATATATATATATATATATATATATATATATATATATATATATATATATATATATATATATATATATATATACATACATATATACATATATATATATATATATATACATATATACATATATATATATTGCATAATATTTTTAAAAAAAATTAAATTGTTAATAAATATCCTCTACAAACATGATTCAAAATACGTGAAAATGTTTTGTGGATAACACCTTTAATAATGCTAATGCATGAATTAAAGATCTTTGCATTACTACAATCATAGATTTCCATATATAATTATACATAACTTACTATTATATAGAGTGTATAACTAGACATTAGTTATACATAGTTGAAAAAAGTGTATGAAACAAAAGACTTAGTAATATAAAAAGCTAATGTTTATACACACGCACACACTCGCATATACACATTTATATATTCATAATTATTTTTTTCTAATTCACTTTATCGAACGACTATTCTAGGGATAACTTGTGCTAGATTTAAGTACTATTTGTGATGACCCACCAAGTCATCATGTCATTTGCACGCTACATCACACATTTGTCCATTTGAAAGACTTAAAAAGGAAAAATACAAGGTGACGTTTGACCACAATATATTTGAGAAAAAACTTGAAAATTAGTGTTTGGCTATATAATTTGTCATTACTTGACAAATATATTTGTAAAACATCTCAAGTTTTCAAATTCTAGAAAAATCTAAAGATTACTCAAGTTTTATATTTTACAAAATACATCATCATTAATTTCAATTAATATCTATTTACAACCAACTCCATTAAACAGAACAAATTATTTTCAATAAGTTATAATTTATCCTCAATTAGTGACACGCTTAAGTATGTGATTATTGTACTGCTCTTGCCCATATTGTTGTCTTTGTTGTTGTTGATCGTCATCTTTAATTTTTTTAAATGTAACATTTTCATTATAACTAACAAAACAAACTTATTAAAATTTTTAGAACTTATGGATAGAATTCTTTTTTTTTCAAAAAAAATAATAATCAATATTTCTCCCGTATCTATCTATGGCAAACATTTATATGGTGAAACTTCACCCAAAACTTCATCCAAACAGTACTTGCCAAAAAAAATTAAAAATTTGTGGCCGAACGCTATATAACTACTAGTGGAATATTCTAGAGAAATAGTGATATTTTTAATGGTAGATTCTAGAATTTCATAGATTTGCATGAAAGATCCTTGAAATATTTAAGCTTAGTATTTTAGAAATTAAAGGAGACTTATTTGTAAATATGTAGAGATTTGTACAATAATTATTATTTTCTCATTAGCTTCTAAGTGAGTAGTATAAATAAAAGGACATTCATTTGTAAAGTCATCAAACAAATAATTCAAGTTCTCTATAATACAATTTTTTCTTAATGTCTTAGAATGACCTGACATAACAAACTATGAGTGAGTTGTCAAAAATTGCATGTGTATTTAATGAAAAACTAATGACACGACAATGTGGTATCAAAGCCAGGTTATAACTAAAGAAATGAAAAATGATAGAGAAATCAATATTTCTAATATCCAAACCACCAAATTTTCCTGGCAAAATGGGCTATAACAAAAAAAAGAAAAGAACAGAGAATGATTTATGCTAACAAAAGCCCAAAAAGGTTGCTTGAGATTGAATCAAATGAAATGCTTACATTCAACTAATGCAAGCGAATTGATGTGGAGATCTTACCTGAGGTCGTATTGCTCAAATAAACAGTAAGTTATGTAGGTTAATATTGAGATGAACATCATCAAGATATTTAATCTAAATTTTTACAATATTTATATTTTAAAAGAGAATTAGTTTAGGATAAATTGAGAAAATATTTTATTAATCTTATGTTGAGTTTATAAATCAACAAGTAAATTAAAATAAATATTTTAATATTGTAGACATGAAATATATAAAATAGAGAAAGTAATGATTAAAATTAATATAATAAATGTTGTAAAATGGATGTCCACACGATATACTTTGTGCCCAAATAAACTTTATGGCCAAGTAAACTTCATGGCCAAGTTTCTTAGTCTATATGTATCTTCTCTTTGTAATATGAAAGATGAACAAGGAGTAAAAACATTCAATAACGAAAGAAAAGTTAATTACTAGTATTATTATTTTGTCTCTCTCTATCTCTACTCTTCTTAATTTCAGTTTATTATTTTCATTTTATAACATGCTATCAGCACGAGTCTCTGACCTATCTCAAAAATATACATGAGATGAGTAGCAAAATTTGAGAGATCTTTCGGTATGATAAGTATCGGGTATTATTTTACCAAGCATTTAATTATGAGTAAATTTTATGTCACAATATGATCATATCTCTTATTTGAATCTAACAATTATTTAATAACAAAAGTTCTTAAAGAGTTGTTAAAAACTTATTAGTATTATGCAAAAGATATTTATTTTTATATTGTTATTGGTGTAATTGTTATATATCTTAGTGTAAACAAAATTTTGTACGGTATTAGTTTGATTTAGGTGAATTTTAACATATATAATTAACTGAAATAAACTTTTTAGTTACCAATAAGTATGATATATTCGCTTTCAAATTTGTGATTTTCTTTCACTCTGTTTAAAAGTATGTTTTCCTTTATACTTTATTTTGACTCAACTAAACAAAAATAATAATAGTAATGATAAAAAAATGATCTTATCATTTGAGCTTTGGGTCTCCATTTTGATTATTCTATAAAAAGATGAAGTGAGATTATTATTGACATGTTATGTGCAGATATAGAATATATATGTATTACCATTGTAAGTAATGTTGAAAAGTTAGAAGAATTCTACATTTGTAAGTAATGATCTTTACAATTTCAAACGAGGTCGGATATGTCTTAAATCATGAAATAAAATTTTATATATATATATATATATATATATACACACACACATACAAGTTGAATTTAATTTGAGACATCTTTTATTTATTGTGTTGATTAATATTTACCTCTGGGTGTTTTATCTTTGAATTGCAATTTTAGAAAGATTTTTTTATTTGACAATTAGTGAAATTAAATGTTGAAATGAGTTTGTTAGTGTTCCAATAAGTGAATTAGTTATAAAAACTTTCAAGTAAAAAATGATATCAGAGCTACTTGCGATGATCAAACTCTAAAAGATAATAATTTTATATATGATCTTTTGAAGTATTATTATTAATAGCAAAGTGACAATATGTTAAAAGCTCAAGGATGAATTTTATTTTGGACTATATATAATGTCTTTATTGAATAAGACGGTGGATTCAAATTTGATCGCGCCAAAAAAGGTACGACATCGATTAAAGTCTCGATGATGATAAAATTTTGGGTCGAAGTCCCTTCATATTTTGGCCTAACATGCCTTTATATAGATAAAACATTGGTCTAAAGTCTCGATGCAATATATTGACATATAATGATAATCGAGCAAATTGATATGCTCTTGCTAAAAATTGTGAAGTTCATCCCACTGAAAATACTTCGTTCATTTAAGTAAATGTGATAGCAATACAATAAAAGTCTGAAAGATGACACGATTATTTTATGATTGGACATATGAATATGAACGTTAATGAAAAAGATAATAATACTCATCATTGTGACAATTATAAAAGAAAGAACGTTATGAGTTCTCAAAATGGTCTTTTAAAGAGTTGATGTAATTTTTGTCATCAAATGATATGAACGGTCATTAGAAACATGTTTGCTATGAGACCTAATAATTTAATAAGTTTATAAACCTTCATCAAAGAGAAGGATGAAAAAGTGGTGATACACTTAACTTTCAAAAGTGATTTCAATATGATAAATTTCATAGCATGACAACAAGCTTCTAATAAAAGAAATAATTATGAAGCATGAATATATGATTATAGTCAATTCCTTGAAAAGAATGTGACTTGTGATACGTATTATGAAATGTGGACCATTCCTGAAAATAAATATGTCAAGAGATGATAAAAATTATACATAAGGACATACTCATGTATGATTTAAAAAATCCCCAAGGGAGGTTAAAGTGAAATAAAGAAGAATTATTTTGATATAAAAGATCATTGGTCAAGTATTTTTAGTACATCACAAATATCATGATGTTTTATATGAACTATAGAAAGGGCAAAAGAAGAAAAGAATTTTTGCCACAAAAAAATCGTCATTGGTTATGTATCTTTGTACACCTAAAAAAAATACTTTTTCAGGTTTTAAATAAAAAGGGAGGAGGTACTAATGACAAAAGTAAAATCAAGAAACAAGTTTTACTTGTGATGATTTTGACCATGACAATGATGATATAAGTTTTTCCTTGAAAGAGATGCTTACCACACAAACAATGTTATGAAGTATGTGGTGGTATCCAACGTTAATTGTGAGCTTTGGTGAGCTATAATGTGCTACTACTAAAATAAATAAAATTGTTCATGATATTGAAATTGTAGGAAGTCTTGAAAGAATCTTTTTAAGTTTCAAAGAATAGTCAAAAGAAAAAATATTGAGATATAAATATGGAAAGATTTAAGATCTTCATATTACTACAATTAAAGTGGATTATAAATATTTATTTGAAATTTTACCCATATTTGAATGTTGTTTGTGGTAACTAAGTATGGACATGATGATGGAATCACATGCAAAATAAACTAGAAGTTTATTGAAATTAATATCAGTTGGCATGATCGATTAATGACCATTCCGATTCAAATATGACACGAAAATAAATGAAAATTTGTGTGGTTATATATATGAAAGAAATAATAAATTCAAAATCCTCTTTTGTTATTTGTTCTCATGATAAAATTATCATTGCACCAGATAAGATTGAGATTACATTTTCTAAAATTTTGAAATGTATAAAAAAAAAAAAAAGGTGAATATGAGTCCATTCATCTGCCATGTGGATCATTTACTATTATTATATAGATGCATCAATGTTATGGTCGCGTGTGTTTTATTATCAACTTGCCATTTGATTTTTGCAAAGGTTATTTTCTCGAAGTGATAAATTAAGAACATATTTCAAATTATAAATTATATGCCTCAAATTATAGCTAAATCATTGGTTATGAGAACACAACTCCAAAAGAAATTTGGTATACGATGTTATTTAAAGTATAACAACACTTGTATGTATCAAGCCAACAAGGTTCTCCTATAAGAATTGATTCAGGGTCAGAAACCAAATAATTCTCATCTAGAAGTTTAATTGTGTGATATTATTCAATTACTCTATCACTACAAAATGCATAAAGATGAGTTCTCCAAATAAAGTTGGGTGAATGCTAGATTCTCTAACATTAGGGGGAGATGATAAGCAACTGGAAATAAGTTTATGCATATGATATGTCCTCGTTGGAAATATAACTTAAGTCAATTGTCATACATATCCTGATCATATGTTATAATCGAGTTATAAATGCTTAAACAAAGGGTCCTTGAAGGACATAATTTATGACAAGTCGAAAATGTGATAGATAAATCAATTCAAAAGATGAAACTTCTTTACAAAGAAGATGAACAAATGATTAAGATGGTCATAATAATGAGGCAGATGCTTTAGAAAAAGTACCATGACATAACACTTCATATAACCTTGGCAAAGGTTCAGGTATTTGAAAATGATGAAAAATAAAGAGAGCTCGATAAGTTATGTTATATTAGAATCGATATCAAATAAATCGTCGACGATGTCTCCAACATAATTTAGCGCTCAAAATTATAAATGGTGACTAGGATCTTGATATTAAGCTGTTGAAAGTTGACAAATAAATGGTTGGCCGAAGAAATTACGATTCAAGTATATTCCATTTCACTTTGAAAAGTGATGTTTTGGACTATGTCATACACTAATATATAATTTAGTGGGGTACAAATGACTTATTGTGCGATAAATAAAATCATAAATATAAAATATGACTATTGCATTGGAAAATAAAGACTTTTTGCAAAAGTCCTGGCGTTGTTGTACGGAGACGTATTCTCTTAAGATGGATGTAATGAGGTTTCTATTTATCTGACAATATATGAAAAACTTGAATAAGCATGATGAATGAATATATCTAGTTAGAATGTAAATATTATATGAAATTTCCTGAAGGATTTAAAAGGTTGTATAACGATTTCATTGAATAGTACTCCAATTATCGTAAGATTGCATAACATAAAAATCAATTTGGATCTCATTAAAATGGTTAGAAAATATCATGCAATTGATGCACTTATGTATCCTGCTATTGTTATTCGTAGCAAATAGTTTTATTAGTATATACATGCAAAATATAACATCAAGCTTATCGGTGGAGATATTCGAAGGATTAAATATCGATATAAATTATTAGATCAATTGTGTCAATATTTATTGCCCGTGAAATTGCAAGAGATTATGAAGTTTGACTTGAAGAAAATTATTTATTTTCATGTCTGGATACTGCCACATCAAATTATTCCACAAGACAGTCAATTTAATTATCATACAAGTGAAAGTATCTTTCAGTGTTTCGTTGTTGCTACTTAAAATTCAAGTGCGCAATTTGTCTAAATTGACAAGATCAGATATTAAGTTATCGTCAAAATATATTTGGATGAGATCTATAAACATATCCAAAAAATATGTAGCCTTTCTTTGAAAAGAGATATTCCAACAACATTATATGAAGACAATATTGCATGTTCTCAACTAAAAGGAGGACAAATCAATGAAGACTAATGAAAAAATATATTTCATTGAAATTCTTTTTCTTAGTCATGATCTTCGAAATAAGGATGAAATAAATGTTCAACGAATCGTATTCACCAAGACATTGCCAACTTCAACCTTTGAGACGGTGAATTACAAGATCGGAATATGTCATTTTCAAGATATTAGGTAATGTTTTCTTTAGGGGGAGCAAATACGCACTGAACTCTTTTTCCCTTGACCAGATTTTATCCCATTGAATTTTTATGATAAAGATTTTTAGTGAGGCAACAAATAATGCGTACTACTGAACTCTTTTTTTTTCTTTCACTAAATTTATTTTTACATGGACATTCAAGCGGGAGTTGTAAATGAATGTCGACATAATATACTCTGTGCCCAAGTAAACTTCGTGGCCAAGTAACTTCGTGCCCGAATTTCTTAGCCTATATATATCTTCTCTTTGTAATATGAAAGATGAACAAGAATAAGTAAAAACATTCAATAAGAAAGAAAAGTTATTACTCCGTCCGTTTAAAAAAGAATGACCTCCTTTTCTTTTTAGTCTGTATCAAAAAGAGAATGACCTTTTTCTTTTCTTTTTTGTAATATTTTAATTTTAACTTTCCACGTGGCATGTTTAAGGCCATAAGATCAAAGGGTAATTTTGTACATTTAAACCTAACTTTAATTTAAGACCACAAGATACAAAAATCTATTTTTATACTCTTAAATTTATGTCAAGTCAAACCAAATTATTCTTTATGGATTAGATGGAGTATTATTACTTTCTCTTCCTTTATTTTACTCTTCTTAATTTTATTTTATTATTTTCATTTTATAACAATAAAATTATTATTTTATTTATGTCAAATTAAATCTCAAGGAGCAAAAGTGAACACTTTTGGTAAAGAGAAGGATCCAAGTGGTGACGTACATAGTTAATGGATTATTACCGTTTTACCCAAAAACATAAGGGATATATTTGTCCTGAAAATGAAAAATCTCGACTGTTCCAATGGAGGCTTCATCGTTTCCGGCGACCTTCACGAAACTCCGATATCCATTTTCAGGTTTTTAGGATTTAAATTTACTCTATAATCACTATAGATTAATAATAATTCAGCAAAAATCATATAGTTCAACTGCTATACTCTTGATTCCATTTATTGATCGATTTCCGTTTGCTAAATAATTTTTTTGCAATTATTGTATATTTAACATTAAGATTTTCGATTATGGAAATGTATGCAATCGTATTGAACAATACAGATAAGTAATTGAAAGAATAAAATTATTCCGGTGCCAATTTCGCCTTTTATGTTGCCAATTGTGGCGAGTTTCTGCTAAGAGTGTTCAAAATCTAACATATGTATATGTAGGTGTGAAAAGTAATACTTAGACCTTATATTCGGAGGATAATTCTTCGGTGAAGGGTGTTCGACGGATTATTCTTTTATCTGGGGTTTGGATTGGTGTTGACAGCCGAAGTTGAAAATTATATTACGTATATATACTTCAAAGATAATAGTTTATAACAATAATTTGGGCTTTGCAGAGACATTGTTGAGCAAAAGAGAAGACTTTCCTGTGTGGATTAAGTGTTATGCATCTCCTTTATCCACGAAGAATGCCACTGGAACTTCACTCTGTCAAGCTGGTTTTCGTACTCGGAAGTGGAGTCTGTTGCAGGTTCAGTTTCTATGGATAACTTGAATTGTATAAAACTAAGAAGATGTGGAATAAAGACATTTTTGTTTTCATTTGATTAGACCTGTATATTTGTCTAGATGTATGAAAATATCTCGTTTTTAAATCATTGATGATGAGTGCAGTTTGCAAATGTAATTTGTATCTCTTTTCCAGGTTTCATGTAGCCGAGAGAGAGAGATTCCTGTCATAGAAGCTGGGTATGCTGGCTATCCAAAACCACATAACAAATATTTTGAACTTTACAGTTTCAACTATTCTGTTCTGCCGTACCCTAATGCCTTCTTTTGTTTCTTCCTTGGATTTGCTTGTTGAATTTTATTGCTTTCTCAGTCTCCTGTTGCTCCTATTATCTATATCAGCCTACGATACTGTCCTAGTAGGATCATACTGCTTGCAAGATTTCATTATTGTGAACTGTGGGTCAGTTATTAAGAGCATTTATTGGGCGTGAGGCATGACCAAGTGCTTTTCTCTAGTTTTTTCTTACTTGCTATTTTCTTTATCAGTCATTTTGTACTGCTGATTTTTACATATTCTTCTGTGAGGCTTTGTTAAGCAACCAAAAGAGACCTCCAATTCATAAGAGCTGACTAAGTGGGTTATGTGTCATCTCATAGCGTGTTTTCTATTGTTTCTGGTGGTTGAAGCTAATGGAAAGAAGGTCAAAATTCGAAATAGTTTCTTCTATGAATAGACACTGCAAAAGTCCTGGATGTTGTGGCTCCATATACATCAATTTATAGCATTCATTTTCTCTTTTAATGAGTGAAGAACTGAAGATAGGATCTTGCCTCATTTCTTTACTCAATTTCAGACATGTCGTTATATATTCTGAATTGGATAGGGCCATATGCACTTCTCTGCGCTGCATTCCTGGTCGTGCAAGTCAAGTTATTAGCACGAGCAGCCCATTTAGGGACCTCTTCATAACTAAGGGCCCGTTTGGATGGGCTTAATAAAAGCAGCTCTAAAAAAGTACTTTTGAAAGTGCTGAAACTTATTTTTAAAATAAGCAGTTATGTGTTTGGATAAAAGTGCTGAAGTTAAAAAAAAAAGTTGTTGATGTATTTGGCAAATAAGTGCTGATAAATAGCTTTTTAAATCAAAATGTCTGAAATACCCTTAAAAACTGTTAACATAATAAAAGTTAATTAATTTATATTTTACAGTCATAAATAATTATATTTTGCTATCATTCACAATTTCTTTCTAATCACAAATTATTTATAAGAGGAATATAAACTTATTATAGATTTTAAAGATATTTAATTTGAATAGATCAAAGAACGATTTAAGATTTATTTTAGTTTCATCCATATGTAATAATAATTATCTATCATTCACATATTTTTTTATTATCACAAATTATTTATAAGAGGAATATAAATTTTTATTTAAGTTATATGTGCCAAGCGTGAGAAGGAAAAATGGAAAAATGGAAGAAAATGTGAGGATAAGGATGGGTAATTTGGGGATTATATAAAAATATTAAGGGCAAAAGGGTAAAAGTAAAGTCAACTTAAAACAGCTTATAAGCTAAAAAAAAAAAAGCACCCCTACCTCAGCTTTTAACTTTTGGCTTAAAATAAATTTTTTTTAGCTTAAAATAAGCTGTTTTGAGTATTGCCAAACAGTCAAATAAGTCAAAAACCAGCTTTTAAGTCAGTTTGACCAGCTTAAAAGCTGAGCCAAACAGGCCCTAACTGTCTGATTATATGGACTGCGATTCTCAATATAATTTATATGAAAACTAGACACTCACTCTTTCTGGAATTACTGGCTGACTTGGTTGCAGTGAGTTTGTCAATTCTATACCAACTATGTTTTACTGGCATCGTTCCTGAGGCATATGTGCGAAAGAACTTCCCAATGTTGTGGGACTCATCCCTGTTCAATATTTGGTCAACAGTATGGTGACCATGCTGCACTATTGCATTTTTTCAGGCAGGCCTAGTGTTCATTCATTCATTCAGTTCTGTACAGGCCTATGACAAATGGAGATGTAGTATTTCCTTAGATATAGGACAAATCACTCCAGTGAACTTATGGAGGATTTTGTAGCAATTATTTAATGCTTGCAAAGTAGACGAGCAATTGGTGTGCTTCAGGTTCCTTGGAGATGAAATACCAGTACCAATATTACGACGCAAGCAACCACCGAGCTTGTGGACTACTTTTTTGTTTTTGTGTAGATTTATCAAGTTAAATTATGGGAGTCCGGAGTTTATATTGCTCGCGCAATGGTCTCATGCTGGAATGTGAATGTAGGAAAGTTAAAAGAGACTTTAAGAGGATGAAGAGGCATCTGGAGTGATAGAGGAGGAGAATTAGTATTGAAAAATGATGGTATAGATTGATACGAGCTGTACCTGTCTATAAGATTTTCTTTGTATAATACATGGACTACATCACAAGATCAGGCCACGTCCATATGTGGTTGACACTTAATATTAGTTGTTTGTTGTATTTTTGTTTCTCTTGGCTTGGTCTTGCCTAATCCTATCCTCAATATGATTTCTCCCATGGTAGGCCCTTATATGTGCTACCATCAAGACTATTTATTACTTTAAAAAGATAACTCCGGAAACAAATCAGTCTCTGACTGGGAAGGTTGAAACAATCTAGTCTGAATATGTCCTGTTTTCTCTTCAATAGATTGTAGATACCTCCTTTCCTACATATGGCTATTTCATAAGCTATTATATGTTTCCTGCCTATATGCTAAAAGATAAAGCCTGTGCAGCTGCATGTCCCACTCGGCTTGAGAAAATCTGCCCTTGTGATGGGTAAAGTTGAGCTTTGTCCACCTTATACAACTGTGATATTTTTTATTAATTTGCATTTATATGTTTTACTTCATATTTGTGTACCTTGTAGGTGCATGGATGACATATATGATGCTTTGGCTGAACACCTTGTTCCAACTGCAGCAGCAGCATCAAGCCCTAATTTCAAGTAAGTTATCATTTTGCAAAGCTGTTAGATGCTTATCTGCATCTCAAAGCCGAAATCTCGGTTGCTACTTGTGGCTTTTCAAGATAACCATGGTTTATTTTGAATTACATCACTTCCTAACTTTAAGGCCTTATACTGACTGAGACCTGGAATAGGGAAAATGAAGAAGAGATGATTCCTTTAAATTTTTGCTATTTCTAGTCTGCCTCTAGCATTTGGCTGGTTATGTGAATGAGATGTATACCAATAGAGGAATAATATGACCTGTGCCATGGAGAAAAGGAAAAGCGAGACTCAGACGACAGACCCTGTAGTCTGTACTCCCAAAGGGGGAAAAAAGGAAGAAGAAAGAAGAAGATATACCCCCAAGAAGCGACAACCAGAATGTATATGTCTCTTTTATCTGTGTAAATATGTTAATAACAGAGTGAATATACATAAATATCATAGTCCCTAAATTAGCAGATGAGTCAGTCTCAATAATAAAAATATGCATGTCTGAGTTTCAAAATTGGAAGTTGAGCCAATATCAATAATATAAAACACATCTCTGAGTCTAGATAACGTAACATGCATTGAATCATTCAAGTGAGTAGAATTGTGTATCTTAATTTAGTGATTATGATGTTTATGGCTACAAGCATCTACTCATTGACTCAAATATGCATATTTTTTGCTTTTATGTATATTAAAAAGTATCATTTTCTTGATATTTGTATTATTTTACTTCTGTCATCTCTGTTTTTTTCCCATTGCTTGTGCTTCATGGCTTTTATAACTACAAGCTGCTATTATTATCAACAAACACTCAACTAAATTGGTATGTTGGCTGATTCAAAGAGGTCTCTTAAGGAGAAAAACTTTCCTAATTATGCAGGCATATTGTTGGTCTTGCTGGCCCTCCCGGTGCTGGAAAGAGCACTGTTGCATCTGAAGTAGTTAAGAGAGTCAATAAGTTATGGCCCCAAAAGTCTCGTTCCTTTGATTCTCAAGTTGACCCTCCAGAAGTTGCTATTGTTCTTCCAATGGATGGATTCCACCTTTATCGTCATCAGCTTGATGCAATGGAGGTAGGATTTCGTAATGGTTTCTTATTATTCATGTTGCTTCATTTGACTGCAATTTCTTTATTTTTGGCCAAAACATTTGAATCTATGAAAAATGGACAAAGCCTTGTTGCTTGATGTGCATTGTTAGCTGGTTTCGACTAATCTAGATATAAGACAGGACAAAGGACAAATATTGAGTTAGTCTTGTTTCCTCCTTAACACACACACCCCACCCACACACACACACACACACAATAACAACAACAACAAAAGCACCCTAGGGTGTGACCTAGTGGTCAATGCAGTGGTTGAGAATCTTGAGGTCTTAGGTTCGATACTCACTGGAGACAAACACTGGGTGATTCTTCCCATCTGTCCTAAGCTTTGTGGACAGAGTTACCTAGTACCTGTTGCTGGTGGTAGGCGAAAGGTAGCCCGTGGAATTGGTCGAGGTGCGTGAGATCTGACCCGGACACCACAGTCATCCGAAAAAAGAAAAAAAAAAGGAAAAAAGGCCATATGGAAAAAAAAGAAATGAAAGAAACAAGAGAAGATTGAATAACTTCAACAAGAGATGGAAGAGTAATATAAAAACAACAACAGCGGAGACGCATATATAAAACAATACGTTTTATGTTTTGATAACCATGGTGTCCGGGTCAGCTTGATACCTGCCACCACCAATAGGTACCAGGTAAGTCTGTCCACTAAACCTCATGGTGCTCAACGCACTTCATTGACTACTAGGACACACCTTTGGGTGCTATAAAATACTTTTTCAGCCTTTTTCTTTTGAATTAGAGTTATAAGTGAAACTTTGTACATATATTATGGGTGGAGCATGTGTTTAGCAGATTTCATTTCAAACTTTGTAACAGTTCCAACAACTAACTGGTCAGCCTGTTTCATAGGATCCAAAGGAAGCACACGCAAGAAGGGGCGGTGAGTTCTTTTTTTTTTCTCCACAGCAGATAGCTAATAAGTTTGTACACAGTTTAAGCATTAATTTCTAGTTTAAGTTTTAATTCTCTCTCTGGTATCTTTTTATGTTGAATCAGCTCCATGGACGTTTGACCCCAATTTACTGCTAGAATGCCTTAAGACTCTTAAAGATCAGGTGAGTGAATATTTACTTCATGAACGGATTTTTTAGCCTTTTGAGTTAATTTTGTGTGGGCTTGAATTCTGATGTAACATCATGTTTCATCAAGAGAGGAGGTCGTTATTCTGCTTGCCTCTCCCTTGCTCTGTTCATTTAGTGAAAATTCTAAGATCTGGTATTCTTTCTTCTGCAAGGGATCAGTGTACTGTCCGTCTTTTGACCATGGTGTAGGAGATCCTGTAGAAGATGATATCTTTGTGAACCTTCAGTAAGTTTATATCTAGTTTGGATGCTATTTCTGTCTGTGATTGCACCCTATCAAATTCTAAGTGTGTATCAATCTTGTGTGTTCAATTCACTATTTTGAGGGGATATTGATGAATGGATGAATGAGAAAAGAATATAAGTTTGTCAGTTCATTTCTTTGAATTTTGTTGATGCTCTATGTAATGGTCAGATTTGAAGTGAAGAATTACGTTATGCAACTGTGAAAGCTGGCCGCTGGGTAATGTTTTAGATATGCAGGCCTGCTGAGGTGTCTTCTTATTAAAAGTGTTAGCTCAATCAGTGTTCTCAATATGTTTGTGCTACTTCTGTTATAACTTTTTCATACTTGTGGGCACTGGATAACTAATTATTAATTGCTCTTTCATAGGTGTCTGCTGATATTTCAATAATTTGATTGGATAATTAAATAAGTTTATAAAGATGCAGAAGGAATAGACAAATGGTGAAGTTCTTTTGCCTGTTGCTAATGTTGCCTCTTCCCTTTTTATATATCTTTTTTCATGATGAGTTTTGCAGACACAAAATAGTGATAGTTGAAGGTAATTATCTGCTTCTTAGAGATGGTGCTTGGAAGGAGGTATCCTCCATGTTTGATGAGAAGTGGTAAGATGATCTTTCTGATCCATGTTTTTCTTTATACAACAGCGAAGGAATCCCTGTGAATTCACCTTGTTCACCTTAATATGGTAAACTGGATTCTGAGGGATAACTTTGAGTTTTTCTGCAAGTAAAAAATTGAGTTTGCATTGCCTAGCTCAAAAGATGTAATTGAGTTTGTGATATGTCTTTGCTATTGGTTTACTGATTATTTGACTTCTATCAGTTAATGGAATGTATTTGTGAATCAACATCAAAATATCACAAAGGATATAGTGGGATGGGACACCTCCCCCCTTACCGAAAGGTCTTGGATTCGAGCCTTGAAAATGGAGAAACTCCTGCTTGGGAGCACCTCTCATTTTAATGGGCCCTATGCAACATGAACCTGGATTTGTCAGACTAGTGGTACCAGATACTGGATGGTTTAAGAAAGGGATCAATGTCAAGATCCCTGAAACTATGTTGCTAAAACTAGAAAATGCCTGTTTTATTCATATACAGTAGATGTGGTAACCTGAGTTTCTTAGCTATAGGTTATCAAAGCGCGCTGGTAACAGGATCCGTTGAATTGTTAAAAGCCTGGCTACTTGGCAGCATTATATGAGAACAAAGCTTTAGTTGTTCTTGATGTGGTAAGACGCTTGTCTTATATGTATTTACTTTTAGGTTCGTCGATGTTGATCTTGAGAAAGCAATGCAACGTGTCCTGAAGAGACATATATCTACAGGTACTATTTCAACTATTGTTTCAACTCTTTTAACTAGAAAAGATGTAGAAAAACACTGGGTAATGTAGACTAATTGGCTCTCTCTCATCTATGTTATAGGAAAGTCCCCTGATGTTGCTAAATGGAGGGTAAGCGCCTCACTTCTAATACCGCTCTTTTTTGAAAGAAAGAACAATTAAAATTAACAGTTAACTGTTAATCCCTTTTAAGATATCATCTAGCTCAATTCCTTTTTGTTCATTGGGTATTGAAACAATATTTTGGTTCATTGCTAAATTCTTTCCACAGATAGATTACAATGACAGGCCCAATGCTGAGCTGATTATGAAGTCCAAGAACAATGCAGATTTGGTGATCAAGTCGATTGACGAATTGAGGTGAGCCCCCCGACTCATCACTTGTAGTAAGAGTGGTGAGGGAAAATTTGAATGGTGGCATCAAAAGTTAGCCAAATAGAATTTTATCCATTGGCTTGAATCTGATGAGCATGCAGAACCTTTCGTTGCGTTTACGCTTAGAGGTGATGAATAAGTTCAAGGGGACTGGAAATAATCATGCTTACAGTACACTTTTTTCCCTTGCAAATAAGATGTAATCTTTTTGACATGTAATGCTTAAGGTCGAATACTTTACTTTGTATGAGTTCTTTTTCTATATTTTGTGAAACAGTTCATCTTTTTAGCTCTCATCCTTCATATTATTACTTACTTTTTAGCTGGACTTTACTACAAAACTCAAATGATTAAACATATATAAATATATTTTTGGTTTCTTACTCGGTGTTTAGACTAACTACTACATATCAGAATTCATTTAGGGTGATATCAGAAATAGAATTATCTCCATATCGAGAGCAAGATATCTGTATTCAAATTAAGGATGAAATAGTCTCACCACTTGTATCGATATGATTAAACATATGTTGTTTGGAAGTGACAGATGATGGGCGCACATGCGGTGTATAGTATGCATAGATAATAGGCCAAAAGGGGCTGGACCCAAACCCAACCCATACCTACAGACAGCAAAGTATCATTAGCCTTCCTCAAAAGTCAACAAAGTCCAAAAACTCAATTACACGTGTGGTAAGGCCCACATCTCACCATCAACATTTAATTCCTCACACGTGTGGTTCACAATCATTTTACTTGGCTTGGACGGACATTTATAATCTATAACTCGCGAATTTGTATTAGTAAACACTTATGTTTGTATACAATTGAATAAGTAGACATTGATTATCGTATAGGATGTAAATTGTCAGGTTAGAACATCATATAGAATGTGTATATCTATTTGTACAACTTTTAGATAGTTTATTTATACATATTTAAAATTAGAACAAAACAATCAGTTAACTCCAAGATAAATAACATGTTTATTTTATTTTTTATGTATTTTTACTACACCAACCTTATCCATTCCAACACGTACATACTTATCGTGTGAGCAATGAAAGCATGTCTTGATACAATGTATGTTTAGTCGTCCAACATAGGTGGGATGTGATATATTGAATTTTATTATATAATTATAAAACGGGGATATTTATCTTGTCTCTATTTATATGATACGATTTAAATATCATTTACGGTCTCTAGAGTAAAACTAAAGAAGTTCACTATAATTTATATGAAATTTCATAAGTTATACATACTATCTTTTTATGCAATTTCAAAATATGTAAATTGTTTGTTAAAATCTTCAAAAATTATATATTCAAATATATTAATTATTTTATATAAATTTTGATCGATTGAAAGCTTTTTAAGTCAAATCTACCGCAAGTAAAGGATCCATACGTTGTCGATCGTGTGCCCCTCTTATAGGTTGTTAAAAATTAAAGTACTATTTTTGAATATTTATAATAGTAGTGGATAATATTTTGAAAAAAAAAGGGAAGAGATAACTTAGGTCCAAATTTAAGAAAACGATCAAGAGCAAGGTTAAATGTGTTTAATAAATATAATTGGAGTAGTGGACCTTTCTTGTCTGTTCCTCTTTCATTAGCTAAGTTTTCGGACTTCAATGGGGATTCGAATATCGAGTGAAAAAAATATAAATATAAAGAGTATAATATTATTACATACCACCAAAGAATACACATGATACATTCTTGAATTATGTTTGCAACTTGTCCTAAATAACATAAGTAATTTTAATATTTTCTTCTTAGTTTATTCTTATTTATTTTACGTATTTTTTTAGAGTAACACTATCTTGTACCCTATCTTTCTTGTAGGATTATCATTCAAATTTTGAATATATGACATTATGTAACGACAAAAATAGTATAATCTATTCAAACACTATTATTTATTAAAATAATACTCTCTCTTTACCCTTTTACTTGTCCACTTTTGAATTTGCACTCCTATTAAGAAAATAATTAATGACGTAGTGAATTTAGCATTTTACCTTTATTAATTATGAAGTGGATGAAAAGTTCTACATTTTTTAAAGTAATTAGTCATTTAATTGTGGGTATGATAGGTAACAAAAAAATCGTCTTTTCTTGATTTATCAAAATGGACAAGTAATTATGAACAACTATAAAAGAAAAAATGAACAAGTAATTAAGAACGTAAATAATACATTACAATAATATAACACGATATAATAGGTATTAATTGCAGAGAAAGGCAACCCGACATTTACATTTTTGAAGTGTGATATTGTCTGATTTTGTTCATCTAACAATATATTTAATTTTTTAGGTGACCCCATTGATCGATAACCCTTTCAAATATACCCAAATTAAGTTGGACTCAATATATATATATATATATGTGGTTAAAATCTGCCTTATTAATTTTAATAGTACGTGCATGCTTTTAAATCACATAATGCTACAAAAATATCAAACACGTAAATACGTTAATTATTATCTTAATTTGGTATTTTTAATATCGAATTTCAGTTAAATAATCTCTATAAGTATAATCATCTTCTCCTAAGTACGAGGTCATGCTTGATAAAAAAAAAAATATTACGATTAATATGATAATATAAAAAAAAAATTATAACAAAGAAAATACTCGTCAAACAAAATGACAACTCCTTGAACTAAAATTCTTGTACATACATACATATAGTCTGATTTATAAAATTACATTTATAAAGTCATACTACTAAAAATATTACTTTATAAGTAATTAATTGGGCAACTTTCACATATAGCAAACAAAAAATTCATATTTGTATGCTATAGCAAACTTTGCATAATTGCGCTCCATAGCAAACATAAAACTGTATAATTTGCTATACATATACAATTGTATAATTCGCTGGCCTATTTCGCTGCAATTGTATAATTTGTTTTGCATACAGTTGAATCAAATTAAAATGTATGTACATTGCATAATTATACAAAAACAGAAACACAATCTATACACTTCTGTTGTATAAAGCTAGAGAAAATTGTATATCGCTGCAATTGTATAATTCACAATTGTATAATTCGTTGGCCTTTTTCTCTGCAATATTTGAAGTAAAATGTTTGTAAATTGTATAATTAAGTGTATAACACGAAGATATACATTT
The DNA here is from genome assembly GCA_032847665.1 of Solanum chilense. Lineage (NCBI taxonomy): Eukaryota > Viridiplantae > Streptophyta > Magnoliopsida > Solanales > Solanaceae > Solanum > Solanum chilense. The sequence goes on along the minus strand of CM064971.1, from coordinate 70,973,396 downwards.
TTGCATGTGTATATACAATTTTCTCTCGCTTTATACAAAACAGAAACAGAATTATACACTTCTGTGTATAAAGCGAGAGAGGCGAGCGAGAATGGAGAGTGGTGAGCGAGATTTTTGGGAGAGAGACGCTGGCAAATTTTAGCTAATGTTTGCTATGGAGCACAATTAAATCAAACCCTAGCTATTCCATTTAATTTAGGTTATTAGTTTGTTATTATATATAATTTTCCCTTAATTAAACTGAGATATTGATTGGCATTGAGTAGCAATGGAGACTCCAACGTAACGTTATCTAATTGGTGGAAAATTGAGGTTCTCATCCATTGACCAACCAATTAACGTAACTCTTACTACTAGTATGACTCTATTAACTAATTAAATGTATTCATTGTCAAATTAAAGTTGCTGCAATTGAATCGACATTTATTAATTCCATGTTCAAAATTTAAATGTGTGGATGAAATTCCTAGAGGGAAAATGTTTTGAGTAATCTAACCTATGTTTAAAATTTTCTACACGCATTTATATTATACTAATGTTCTATTATTTTTTTGAATTTATTTTATAAATAATTTTCTATTTCTTTTCGGCCTATGTGACACTATCCACCAGATAGCTTGAAAAAATTGTCAGCACCCGCTGGACTCGAAAGATAGTGTCACGTAGGTCGAAAATTGTAGAAAATTATTTATAAAATAAGTCCAGAAATAATAGGATATTGATATAGTATTAGTGTGTTTATGAAATTTCGGACATAAGTTGGGGAAGGGACACGTATGCATTTTCCCATTCCTTTATGTAGTAGCTGGTCACAGAGGTCATTCAAACTTCGAAAACACACCTCTGTTTGGTTTGTAATGCAAACAAAATATATTCGATTTGTTAGATGATCACCCAATTAATAAATATATTAACTCAATTGATATATACTAGACGAAAGAGATGCGGATAAAAATCAAATTAATAGAAGTTTACAAATTTTAGAGATTGTTACGAGTACATAAAATTTGACCTTTTTAAAATTTGAGGAGGAACCCTAATTGCAATATTGTTAGTCTAAGAATATGATCAGAGTGGAGCTACGTAGAATCAAAGGTCTTTTTAATGAAATAAGAATTACACGTATTTAACAACTCCGTAATCAAATTCAAATCCTGGAAGAAGAGGGAAGGACCCTTTTCCGAGACAGAAAAGACCTTATTGTTAAAATAGCCTTCCGCATCGAGTCTAACGATATCGTATAAATTAAAATGAAAAAAATATAATTTAGATAAAAAAGGGGTATTCAATTTGAATAGGTAGGGTCCTAATTAATAATTGACCTAAAATTCATCAACCGACACCTAAGGGACCCATTTCACATGTTGATTTCTGCCCATGATCTGACACTAATATGCTGGAGCAATTCATATCCAATTCATATTAAATTTTTTAAAACGAAATCGTTTTTGTTAGAGAACGTTAATAAAAAATTATTTTATATAAATTTAAATTTAATTATATTTTAAAATAGATGTCGAATTGAATGAAAAATTCAAAAGAAAAAATTATATCAGATTAGACTTTTTTTTGTGTTTTGTTTTAAATTTATACACTAAAAATTATAATAAATACTTTTTCCATTTTAATCTATTTATTTTATTTTAACTTGACATATAATTCAAAAAATTTAAAATAATTTAAATGAATAAAAAAATATACTTTTTAAAACTATTACAGAAAAGTAGAACAACTATATTAAAACAAAATTAGCAGTAAATTTAAATTTATATCTCTAAATAATAGCTCAGACTTAAATTTAAGAATTGATCTAAAAAAGACATATTCCTTATTTAATACTTTACTTAATAACTTTTTTTATTTATTATTCACGTTAATCACACTTAATTATTTGACAATGTCCACAATAATATAATCTTTGTATTTGAAATTTCATTTATATTAAAAATAATTTTAAAACATTAAACATCTTCTGTTATGAACAAGATTTACGCATGTAATCACGGCCGTATTAAATGTTTTTATGTTTACATATATCTGTATCTTATTTACAAAAAAAAAAAAATATCCTTATAATCGCGTCAGTTCCAACTTCCATGTAACGTAACGTTAATTCTTCCCTCCATTCCATCAAACTAACTCATCATTATCAGTGTCGAAGTCAAAAAATTTATTAAGAAATTAAAAATACGAAGAATAGAAACACGAGAAATACAAGAGGTCTTATATATAATATAGGAAAATATTTCTGGTCAGAAGAATTTAGATAAAATTTATAAATGATATTTTATCTATATTATGTTATCTTTTTGAACATTTTCATTTTAATTTTAGTACATTTTGATTAAAAACTAGAAGAAAGAACAGTTTATTTTAAAATAAAACAGATGTTTTTGGATAATCTTTTTTGGCCATTTAGCATTACCCTTTAAACCATATATATATATATATATGTTCGACCCTTGCTAGCTCCACCCTCGATCAAGGGCGGAGCTAGCTTATGGTCGGGGGTTCATCTGACTATATTATTAATAGTTAAATTTACTTTATATATATATATATATATACTTTTTTCTGTCGTTACTTGTCTATTTTGACAAATAAAAAATTCTTATCTATTATACTCTCATTGATCACCGTGAAAAATATAGAACTTTTTTTAAATCTTAAATTTTTAATTTATCCACGCCATAATTAATATGAGTAAAATGATAAACTCACTAAATCAAATAATTATTTTCTTAATAATTGTGTTAATTCAAAAGTAGACAAGTAACTAGGAATAAAGAAAGTATATAGTAGATGATTAGCCTGTATATTTATTCTCTCACTTAATAAAAATCGTGACTCGATATCGATTTTCGGCATTGAATACTAGCGTGTGGAGTGTCCCTCTTGTGTTCCCTCATTGCCGGTTATGTGAGGGACACCATTCCCTGTTGCATCAAATTTGTGTTCCAAAACTAACGTAACTTCCGTGCAAAAATCGCACCCAACGTGCGTATTCGACACACTGTCTGTTTACCTGGCTGCAAGCAAGCGCGTATTGACAACGAATCGTAGGCGAGTAATTTTCTCCGTGTTATTATGAGATTCATGCACACAGAAAGAATAACTCGCCTACATATTGTCTTTTTCCTATATAACTATTATCACAACCCTCACAATTCACAACAATTCAAATCAATCATTCTTTCTAAATCATGAGAATTTACGAGAAGGATATCAATGATCTTGAGGCAACTGAGCTAAGATTAGGTTTGCCTGGGATAGTAAACGGTGAATCTTCAACATCAACTAGTACTTCTAAAAATAGCAGAAAAAGACCTTCATCGAGTAGTGTAAATGAAAATGAACAGCAAGACTCACCTCCTGCACCAAAGTAAGTGTTGTTTGTTTTTTACTTCTTTTTTTTTTAAAAAAATGGGTCATTTTTTTTTAACAATTTTTTTTGTTATGATAATTTCAGAGCACAAGTTGTTGGTTGGCCACCAGTTCGATCATACAGGAAAAATCATGTGTCTAAATTATCAGAATCTGATAATAATTCCTCAGGGATGTATTTAAAAGTTAGCATGGATGGAGCACCTTATTTGAGGAAAATTGATCTCAAGGTTTACAAAAGTTATCAAGAGCTACTCAAGGCTTTACAAAACATGTTCAAGTGCACTATTGGTAAGTTTCGTGTTATACTGTCAGTGTATATAATATAAATTAGTATAATCGTAAGTATAAATACTTATGTTTTTATGTTGAATAATTTCAGGAGTGTATTCAGAAAGAGAAGGATACAATGGATCTGATTATGCACCAACATATGAAGACAAGGATGGTGATTGGATGCTTGTTGGTGATGTACCATGGGAGATGTTTATAAGTTCTTGCAAAAGGCTTAGAATTATCAAAGGATCTGAAGCTAAAGGTTTAGCATGTCTATAAAAACATGGAAATATATATATATATATACATGTATACAAATCTGATAGGGATGAACAAGTTTGAATAGGTTTCAGTTTTGTAAACTATCTTGATCTTCGATTAGTTTCACGGGATATATAGATCTAGATCTACATGTACAAATTTTTTAATCCTTTCTTCTTTTTTTTTCGAGGAATTTTCTTGTGTATTATGTATGAGTATAAATATACGAGACGAAATACAAAATTTTAGCACAATATGATGCAGCAGAAAATCAGAAATAGGTCTATTAGTCTTCTTGTTAGCTTACAATACTCAAAAACTTGTTCTGAAAATCTAAAATTCATTGAACAGTAATACTAGCAAACAAGTAATACAAAATTTATGTTCCTACTGGGAGGAACAAATCTATACAAGAGAATATTTGGAAGTAGAGGTGAAAACAAATGGGGAACAACTAAAATTGGAAATTATCCATGGACATGAACTCTGCATTTCTGCTGCCATTTTGATCATGAAAAGACTCCATCTTTGAATCCAGTACTGCAAGTTGAGATTTCACCCATGTTGGATTGTATCTGCCTTCTACCCACAATGCTTCACCGGTATCTTTGTGCTTGAAGTCTGGATAGTTTGGACTCCTCTGTCAAAGGAATAATGTCACTGAGTACTTATTTTGTGAGGGATTAGCAAAATGAAATAATATTGTGAAGTGTCTAATCAATCTTTAAGCACCCAAACTCAGTATTGTTCAGTATTTCGCTTTGATAGGTTCATAATTCAGACGATCTCTTTTGTTTTTAGTTTGTCTTCCTTGCTCCCAAAGCAAACTGCACTTTCTTTATCTCTAGTGTTGGTTGGCACTAAATTTTACCCCAAAAAAGGAATTCTGCAGCAAGCATGTCATGTGCATTACATATGCACCAGTAAAGACAAGTATAAAAGTGCAACTAGTGATGCTATGGCAATCATCAACTTCTTGTTTATGTAATTTTAAGAAATGCTTTACTGGGTGTACCTTGTTCTTCCTATTATCCCACCATTCTAGTGGATTAGCAAAGAAAGCTTGCCATAGCTCCTCTGTGGATCCAGTGGTATTTGCAGCAAAATTATTTTGCTTTTTACCTGCAAAGCCACAAGTAAAACCTCTCAAAATTTGATGCCAGAAAGATGTGCATCCAGCTCTAGCAGTAAAGAAAGATTTTTGGTAAAGAAGTATTACTTACGTGGTGCCATGGAATTAGAGTCCCCGTTATACGAGGCAATAGGAGGAGAGCTCTTCTCAATAAAATTCAATTGCTGAACGACCACCTGCCAAAAAAGAACGCAAAAGTTCAGTCATACAGATATAGGACAAACATGATGTCCATATAACACCCAAAAAGAAAAATACAACTAAAGCAACCTTATAATAAGTCTGTTCTTTTCCATCATCACCTTCAACTGTATCTGATATTAGGCGACCAGACACATATATCTGCTGTCCTTTCTCTACATGTTGATTGGCAACATTAGCCAAGTCATCCCAAAATGTCAAATTAATCCTGAAACCACAAAAATAGAAACCGAAGAACTGAAATTTCTGCTATTGGTCATTAAGAAGAATAAAAAAGAGATAGGAAAGGAGGATTGCTATTTCAGGCAGAGTAAGCTTCATTATTACTTAACCTCTCTTTTATTCATTAAGGAAGCAACAGTAGGAATGCGAGAACAATGATACAAAACTTTATGTAGAAATAATAAACTCAAATTTACTATGACAGAAAGAACATGATCTGGGCCCTCAAAGGAAACATAGAAACGGAGGACAAACACACTAGTAAACTACACTATAAAAGAAATAGAATTTAGTCAAAGTCCTAACCAAAAAAATGAAAGCTTGAGGATAGGAGTAATGCCAAACCAAATGGCAGCTTTCAGATATTTTGGTCCTAAAAGAATGTAACTTGGGAAGTGTTAAAACAGGCAACCACTTGGAGAAGAAAAGGTTTGTTGGTTTCAAAATCAGTAAGTGCGGAGGCATTTCTAAGAACACAAAAGGAATTGTATATGGAAACTTCAAAATTAGATCTTGCTCGACAACTAGTTAACGCAAGTACACTTAACTCATGTGCCCGAGCAAATTTCAGTTTTAGGGATTTTTCTAGTCCTTTAGTCAAGCTAAAAATTGGTATCAGGAAATTCATGAAAACTGACTTTCTGGGTTTGTGGTATGGAAAATTCAGACACTGTCCAGTTGTGGAAGAGGAAAAAAAGTAGATCAGTGGACATTAGGATACAAGGATTACAACAGCAGAGATAGCTTTCATGAGTCGATGGATTTATGGAAGCAGTTTGCAAGTCATTAGTTTTTGCCACATTGAATCTTGAATTAGGTAAAAGAAAAAGGCAAATTTGTTTCAGTTGAAAACATAAATTATGCATCTACTTTCACTACTTGTTATGTTAAGATACTTGATGTATGTGTATTGCCACTAGTCTTTAGCAGTTTTATGTCCATCAATTGAGGATGCCATAACCTCATGGCGTAATAGTAGATTTACTGCATCTTTCATTTGATTTCCACATCATAAAGTTTCAGTAGATTAAATTCTCTAGCTATGAAGGCTTCAAGGTAATCTCTTTAACCCCTTAAGTGTAACAACAGATCATTGGAACAATGCCATGATATACAATTATCATTTATTGCAGTAAAAATTACACCAAACTAAAGCAGTCATGATAGAGTGCCTAGTATATGAATTATAGTTGGATCACTTTGTTCGGTTTGTTATTGGATGAAGGCTTAAAGTTTTCACAGTAGCACAAAATTTGCCTCTAAACTAACACGCTCACATTATTACTACTTGTATAGGTGAATGAAAATAGTCTACTTAGGGGTTGTTTTGCTGCTAGTTAGAGATGTAAGTTACTCATGTATTCATATCAGTATAACTAGTACCATGTTCGGTAGTATTTTAGTTGATTGTACAAAACTTTCAACATTATCAATTTAAAAAAAAAAAAAAAAAAGATATGTATAAAACTCAACACACCAAATACGGTGTTTGGTTACCAGTTTGCAATCTTGCTTAATACTTACGAGGAATCTATGTATAGAAGATGGATTACTAATACATGAATAATAAATTCTTGCATAACTTACCTTTGCATTATAACCGACATAACTCCAACCCACAACCAAACAACCCCGTGTTCGAATTAGAGTTGCAGTCTAGTAATTGCAACAACAAAAGGTCCTCTTTAGGTGTCATTTGGTTGCTGGTTAGAAATGTAAACTATTCATGTATTAAAACCAGCATAACTAGTACCATAATTGGTAGCATTTTAGTTGCTCTGCATAAAACTTCACACACCAAGTTTGGTATTCCCCTACCAGCCTACCAGATTACAATCTCGCATAACTAATACTTACTTACAAGGGAATTAATGTATTATTTATGCAGGGTAGAAGATGGAATAACAAAATTCTGCATTGCTAATATCTACATAACTCTAATGAGTAACCAGCAACCAAACAATGGCTACAAGTGTTCAAATTGGAGCTGCATTCAAAAATTTCAAAAAGATAAAACATAAAAAAGTGTCAAGCAACCAAAACAAATCAATTGGGTGTCGTTTAAATTACCAAGTAGTGTCGTTTTGCGACTTCCTTACAGCAAGACGAGTCCAAGCTACAACTTTTCCGGAATTAAGATGCTTAATTTGAACCGGCACTGCAACATTACCAATAAGCTGCACTGAATTACAAAGCTCCTTCTTCCACTGTACTTCGGAAGGCCGTGGGTACTGAGAAACCCCGGCATACCTTTCATACTCATACACACTACCGTTTCCATTTCCAGAACTATTGTACTCAAACGAACATCTTATACGACAACCCGAAGCTAATTTGGCGGTTTGTACTTGCTTGGATTGGGAGAAAAATCGAAAAGAGAGAGATTTTGCTGGTGTTCTTGGAGTTGAAGAGAAGAAAGGGTTAGTGAATGCAACTGTTTGTTCTAACGCCATTACTGAATTGATTTCTCTTCTTCCCTAATGCGACACAGTATTATCTTATCGTATTGTTCCTTTTCCTTTTTCCTACTTCCAAAGCACGCCGGCCTTTGTTCAGATATTTTCCCGTTTGTGATATTTGTAATCGTTGGTCCATTGTGTTACTCCCCGAGTTCCATTTTACGTGGTACTTTTCGTATTTTGATATTGAAATAAAAAATTTAAAAATTTCATATGTAAATGTTTGATCAAAGTTAAACTGTTTAATTTTTTAAAATGAAAAGTGTCACGTAAAATGAGACAGAAAGAGTAATTCAAAGAGCAGATTCACCTCTATCGAATTTCACTCCCTCTAATGATACGGTACAGGATATCGAATCTTATATTAAAATTTATTTTTTTAAAAAAAATTATGATATTTTCTATATTATTTTTTAAAAAAAATCCGTATTCAATTTGATATTTGATATTTATAAAAAGAAATAGAGAAACTGAATATTGTACGCAAGTATATATGTTTAGTTATATACGTAATATTTGCAAATATATAAAATAGTGATTAGTTATTTAGATCTTGAATTTTTGACTTGGTTTAGATGTTCTTGTTGGGTAAATAATTAATTGAGAGAATTGTTTGTCAGACTTTATTTTGAATACTATTACAGGTGTAAAGTATTACTGTATTAGTATGATATAATTAAAATGTTTCTTAAAAAATCAAAATTATGGTTCTTTATTATACAAATGTATATATGTTGGAGTTGATCAAATTATGATAATCCACTCATCATACCATAAAATATGAAAATCAAACCTTAAAATATCAAAAAAATTTCAAATTAATTTGATATAGTAATAATATAACATTTTTAAAAGTTAAGAATCAAAATTACTGAACCAAACATTTCAATTCGAGATTCTATATGCAAAGGTTGGTCATATATATATACATTATTTAGAGGAGATTGATGATAAAAGAATTATGGTAAGATAGTGTAGCAGTAATTGCCACGAAGTAATTGATTGATAACATAGAGAATATCAATCATATAAATCTTTGAATCTAATGTATGAAATTAGACTTTGACAAAATAAATCAAATATAGTTATTCGAAGTAGGCGTATATGTGTAAAATAAAAGTTACAAATTAAAAGACATCATATAGATTAGCTTACCATGCAATCCATCCAACTTTTACAAAGTGGTGTCTTTTGAGATAATTGTTCAATAAATGATTTTTTTTAAAAAAAAAAAATCTCTTGCAACATATGAATTTTTAAACTACCATCTAAAATAATTTCTAAGCAAACTTACAATCTACAAATTTAGATTTATGATAGTAAAACATTGTACATATTAGACGACAATCTAATATTCATCAATTTCAAGTGCTATATTTGCCCAACTTTTTTGAAATATGAACAAAATCTCAATGATACCCCAAAAAGGGACATTTTGTATTTGAGAAATTTTCACACATAGCCACTTAAAAATAGTTTAATTACCCTCCGTAGCTATAGTTTGATAATTACAATTCGTAGCACGTGTTATATGGAGGAGAGATGCGAGCGAGACTGGAGAGAGAGGAGAGAGGAGAGAGAGAGAGAGAGAGGGGGAAAAGAGTGGGAGAAAGGTGAATTGTATATGTATACCGGTTAGATAATTGTATATTATACATTTGTATTTGTATATCTGGCAAGCGAGTCTGGGAGAGGGAGGAGAGAGGCTAGCGAGATTGGGAGAGGGAGGAGAGAGGCGAGCGAGAGAGGGCAAAGAGTGGGAGAGAGGTGAATTATATATGTATATAATTATATATTATACATATGCATTTGTATATAGGGCAAGCGAGATTGGGAGAGGGAGGAGAGAGGCGAGCGAGAGAGGGAAGAGAGTGAGAGAGAGGTGAATTGTATATGTATATAGGTTAAATAATTGTATATTATATACGTATATTTGTATATTCTGGCGAATTATACATATACAAACATGACTAACTAATCAAACTCAAAATTATAACAAATTATAACCATGATGAGTAATTAAATAATATAAGTTTGCTTTGTTACGTAATTTTCCCTTTGTGTAATGATGCCCAAATCAAGTTAGTTACCAACTCATTGTGAATTGGGATAATTGTATAGAATGACAAACTAATAATATTAAATAAATATAGTAGCTACCGTTTGATTTATTTGTGTTCCATAGCAAACTGTTTGTCAGTCCCTCTCTCCCTCATATTCTCGCTCGCTACTCTCCCTCTATCAACTCGCTTCCTTCGCTCGCGTCTCCCGCTTTATACAATAGAATTGTATAAATCGTGTTTCTAATTGTATAAAGTGAGAGAAATTGTGTATACACATGCAAATACATATATCTCCTTCCTATACACTTATAATTATACAATAAAAAGTACTTTTACGCCCAAGTCTCTTTTGTCTTTCTCTCTTTCTCGTTTTATACAAATTCAAATTGTATATAATTTTTATCTTTCTCATTTTATACAATTCGATTCGATTGTATATTCCCTGTCCAAGTCTCTTTCTCCTTTCTCCCTTTCTCGTTTTATACAAATTCATATTGTATATAATCGTCCTATACACTTATAATTATTCAATTCATTTTATACAATTCTCTGCTCAAGTCTCTTTCTCTTCTCATTTTATACAATTTGCTTCAATTGTATATATAGCGAATTAAACATATATATATATTTGCGATGAAGTGCAATTATACAAATCTTGCTATAGCATACAAATATAAAATGGGCAACTTTCACATATAGCAAACAAAAAATTCATATTTGTATAATATAGCAAACTTTGCATAATTGCGCTCCATAGCAAACATAAAAACTGTATAATTCGCTATACATATACAAGTGTATAATTCGCTGGCCTAAATTGTATAATTCGCTGGACTAAATTGTATAATTCGCTGCAGTTGTATAATTTGTTTTGCATATAGTTGAATCGAATTAAAATGTATGTATATTGCATAATTATAAGTGTATAGCAAGAAGATATATGTTTTTCTCGCTTTATACAAAAACAGAAACACAATATATACACTTCTGTTGTATAAAGCTAGAGAAAATTGTATTTCACTGCAATTGTATAATTCGCAATTGTATAATTTGTTGGCCTTTTTCTCTGCAATTTTTGAAGTAAAATGTTTGTAAATTGTATAATTAAGTGTATAACACGAAGATATACATTTTTGCATGTGTATATACAATTTTTTCTCGCTTTATACAAAACAGAAACAGAATTATACACTTCTGTGTATAAAGCGAGAGAGGCGAGCGAGAATGGAGAGTGGCGAGCGAGATTCCTGGGAGAGAGACGCTGGCAAATTTTAGATAATGTTTGCTATGGAGCACAATTAAATCAAACCCTAGCTATTCCATTTAATTTAGGTTATTAGTTTGCTATTTTATACAATTTTCCCATATAAAATTTATATTTGCTATATGTGAATTTGCCATTGACTTTGACCAAAGCCCAAGTAGCCGAACGTATTGTGGCCCAACGATACGAGAGCCCAAATATAGTCCTCATAAATTCTAATGGGCCTGCCAGTTTAAGGCCTTCAGCAGGACACGCGAACAAGGAACGTGTGTGTGGCACGCAGAACATTCATAGTGAGACTTCCGATTTCTCCCTTTCCTCCCCAAAATCTCCATTTTCTCCGACCACCGTCTGCTCGGAGCAATCGCCGGAGACTAAAAATGTTCGGTCGACTCGCTGCCCAACGTCTGAACGAGATCCGAACGTCCATCCGCCGAACTACTCAGGTCTAATCCTCGTTTATGTATTTTCCATTTCACTTTGATAGATTGGTTCTTCCTTCCTTTTAGTCTAAATCTATAATATTTTTCTGTTTTACAGGCATCGCGATCTTTTTCCACTGCACTCAACTATGTGAGTTGTTATCTAATTGTAATTTCGGAGTTTAGATTCGAAATTTGAGTATTCGATTGCGTGTTTATGTTTTTATTTGTTTGGATTTTTATTGTACGCAGCACATTGATACACCGGACAACAAACCGGACCTTCCTTGGGAGTTTAATAATGCAAACAAGGAAAAGGTTAGCAATGCTTATTATCCTCCAGAATACTTAAGAGCTACTTCTTTGTCACATCACTTGCAACATTTTTTTAGCATTTATATCAAAAGTTTGAATCTTTGCTATGGCTATTCTGTTTTTCTTTCAATTTGTGTGTGGAAATTGAGAGCTCTTGTTACTAGGATTTATGACATCTCCTTTACTGAATGTTTCAAACTTTTTTGAATCAGAATATGATTTCTTTGTATGTTTTGATGAAAATGTATTCTGCTGTAATCTATAACTGTACCATTATCTGTGTAAGCTATTTAGGTGCCTATCTAGGCTTTGAATATTTGAACTTGGTTGAAAAATTGCATAAAGATTATCTTGGCTGACTCAAGTTTTGAGCTTGTCTGCGAAATGAACAGCAGCCTTTGAAATGATCTACCTTACACCATAAATTCAAGCTACATCTGTATGAGAAGATTGTCTAAATGAGCATTCAAACTTAGTTTCTCATTTGAAAATGAATGGGAGAAAAGTTATTTTCTTAAAAGAACCTAATGATCAAGTCGGTCCTGCATATCCAACCTAAAGAGAAGGCTGGAGAAGGAATAAATGTGGAGAGACAATCACAAATAAAAGGAAAATACTTTCAAAGATAGTAGGCTGATTAATGTTGATGTTCAAGGCCAAATACATTCCCTTTTTGTTGCTTGGGCCTATTTTCATCATGTTATTCAGTAGCACTGCTGATGCATTGACTCCAAAATTGCAAAAGTCAGAAACATCTTCTTCTATAGCATTCTTCAGCAGAGGTCATAATTTAATTTTTAGAATTTACTAAACAAAGAAAAGTATAATACTAAACTTCCTGCATCATAGAGATTTTTGAAATGGATTTTGAATGTTGATTAGCTTCAATAATCCAATTTCAGAGGATTACCATAGTAGTGTACTTACACTGAATCCATGCATCTCTTTAATTGGTAGTTCTTCCGTTAATAATTTTATCGTCTATCTTTCCTACTTAATCCTCCCATGCAATGTGCAGGTGAAAGAAATACTGTCTTTCTACCCATCCAACTATAAACAATCTGCAGTGATTCCTTTGTTGGATCTTGCACAGCAGCAAAATGGAGGGTGGCTACCTGTTTCGGCGATGAATGCAGTATGTTGACACTGTTCAGATTGATTCTTACTATCTGCATTATTATAAAGTTTGTCCTGGTGATCGGCATTATTAACGGTTACCACTTGAATTTTGAAATTATTTGGTGCACTTCTTTACAATTAATCAGCATTTGGTTGCTAGAACCAATTCAGCTTTAGTTGTTGCCATAATTATATTTGTGTTATTTGGCATGTGTACTAACTTGATTTTTGTATTACCATTACCCCTGTTTCCTTTGTATACCCTCAAAGTAAGCACACTGCAAGTTGCCGTTCCTTAATTAGGGGTTATTTGTTCTATGATTTTTCTGCCAAACTGGCATTCAAAAGCACCTAACCTAGTCTTCTAAATGCTTAAGGTGGCTAAGGTTGTTGAAGTTGCGCCAATTCGTGTATATGAGGTTGCAACTTTCTACACGATGTTCAACAGGACAAAAGTGAGTAGTTTGTCTTGACCTTTGGCTTGTGCAAGTGCAGAAAATTTAGAACCCATCTTTACTTAACATGGCTTACTCAGTTTCTTGTCCCTTTAGGTTGGAAAATATCACCTTTTGGTTTGTGGCACAACACCTTGTATGATCCGTGGTTCAAGAGGTATCGAAGAAGCTATACTGAAGCACCTGGGAGTAAAGCGCAATGGTCAGTGTTCTGTGGAGGTCTTTCCAATTATTTTGTTAGCCTTTTTAATAGTCCTAATAATCCTTCTTGATGAAAAAATAAATAAAATAGCCTTAATAATCCTATAGTTGAAACATGTTCTTATTCTGGTTCATGACTTATTCATGTATGCAGAAGTAACCAAGGATGGCTTATTTTCTGTTGGTGAGATGGAATGCATGGTGAGTCATTTTTCATACATCTTATTGATATTGACCTTGATTCTATTTGGTGGCCTTGAAAGCATGTCCTACATGACAGCTTTTGTGAACTATTTTAGGCTCATTTGCTTTCCAAACATAAGATCTGATGTTGAGATTGGTGCTTGTGACTGATAGTAACTAACTTAAGGAGTAGAAATTGGCTAATCTTTAGTGTTGGACGGCTGGAACTTTGGTTGATTGTATCTTGTAAGGAAAATCTACTAAGACACTAGAGATATTCTCAGTTTGCGGCCTTGGTTATAAGTGTTTTGATGATTAATGTATCTTGTAGATTCGTTATGCATATGCACTCTTAATTGCGACCAAGCCCGCTTTAGTGATATTTTGAAAGAAATCTTGATATTACGAGGATTAAGTGTCCAAAACCCAGTTGTCTAGGAATCTAAGGCATTATCAACTGGTCATGATTATGTTCATCTGACACACATTCCATGGGCTCAACGAAAAGGATCTTCAAGTAGCCCTTGTCCAAGTTTTGAATTGATTCCCAGGGATACCCCAGTTATATTAGAAGGAAAGGGTGGTCTACTGGAAACACTAAGATAGATGATGTCGTAATAAGCCAATTTCTACAACTTTTCCTCTCTAGTGCTCAAGTTCATGTGCAGAGGCGGAGCCAATATTTCAGTTTTATTGGTTCTGGATTATAGAATGACGATTTCAAGTGCTAATAATTTGGTTGTAAATTTAATATATGTACATTTAATGATTTTTCTTAGCACAAAACCAGTGTTTGAACAAAAGCTATTGTGTTAGGCTGAATTTGTATATTGACTTCTGCCTCCGCTCCTGTTCATGTGCATGCATGTGTCCTCATTGGTCAAAGCTCAAGTGGTCCCCAAAAGTGTTTTGACATGTTAAAGTTGAACTGAAGTGAGACCCTGTAATGTTCTGATGTTTGTGATGCTAAATGAAGATCTAATATAACTTTTTTTCTGATAAGTTCCAACTTTTATTAGTAAAAGCACCAAGCTGGTACAAGAATTACCACAAGCAACATAAACACCCACCGAACAAACTATCGGGTAACCCCTCCGAACAAACTAATTATGTCCATAAACTGGTCCATATTTTCAATCATGTTACCATTACACCTAAAATATAAATTGAGTAAACAAGAATCTTGTTTCTTGAAGTATACATCCTCTCTGCCTCAAAGCAAAGCCTTGGTTCTTTCCAATCATATAGTCTAGAAGATACAGGTTGGGATCGTTCTCCAAATCTGCCTCTTGTTTCTAGGCATCCATTGAATTTGCTTGAACTCCGTTAAACTCTTGATCTTCAGAGGCATTATTTATGAAACACCAACCAGTCAAAAAAGCTCCTAGCATTCCCTGGAGGATCTGCAGTTCAGGAACAAATGTTCCATTGATTCCAAATCTTCTTCACACAGATAGCATCTGCTACTTAGAGCATAATCCTCTTCTGCAAGTTATTCTGAGTTAAACAAGCCTCCCAGGTGACAATCAAGCCAAAACAGACTGTTCCCAACCTGATTTCTCTGCATCCCTTCGTCCCACATCCATGGTCGTTAGGTTACTTCACTTGTGTACTAGGCATATTACCCTTGGTCTATAAGGGTACGTTGGACTCTTGTCTGGTTTGGCAGGCAGGAAATATCCAGTTACCTGCATAATTTATCAATGCATGGTGGAAACTGGAATCCTGACAACCTGATATGGCAGCCCACATAAATCTGTTATGAATTAGAACTCCAAACGTATATAGTAAGACCTCTATATAACAACCGCAAGCTTTCTTTGGAACTCTTCATGTTGCATTTTACCTCTCTGTAACAGTAACAACCATCATTACAGCGGTACTCTTTGTGAAATTACCCCTCTATAAAAGGCCTTAGTCAAATATCTATGTACTTACTCCTTTGTCCCAATATATTTGATGCAATTTTTGTTCAAGTATGTTCCAAAAAGGAGTGATGATTTATATATTTAGAATCCATTTAACTTTGAACTTTTTAATTTACCCCTAATTAGATGACTTAGTTCATAAGTTTGAAAGTCGGTCTTTCTTAAACTCCATGCCCAAGCAAAGTGCATCCCATAAAGTAGGATATACGAAGTATTATTTTATAATTTTAACAACAGTCTATTTTTTTTGGGAGACATTAACGTAAATAAATTTTGTAAGTTTCAATGAGGAATTTGGAACATCAAAAGCTCTTGCGAACTTGAAACATGAGATTCGATCAAACCTGGAGCATTTAATTTTCAAATAGTTTTAAATTATGTGCGTTTTCTAGTCATTTTACGCAGAATTAGTTATGAATTTATTAATATTTTAGTAGTCTCTTAAATTTTTCATTAATGACATATAAAAATATCTTTTAAAATTTTAATCGAAAATTAATTTTTTCTTATAACATAAAAAATTGAATAAGTGATGCTTCTTTTGATAATTTGTAAGATTGTTTCTTCAGCATGAAGGGCATGCTGGCCACCTCGAAAAGTTTGTAGCTATTACAAGTCTTCTATCAAGTCCACCATTTGATCTATATCTATTATACACAACTGTTTACACCAAAAACGTAGCGATACGATTCATTCCTTTTGACTTCCTGAATGGAACTGGACTTATCTACAGAATATCTACCATGTCTTTCTAACCACACTGAACCATATCCATGCTGGGACTAATCTCCAAAATGTCTTCTGACTCTTACTTCCATCCCTCCTGATCCAACAACCCAATAGATCTGAGGTGTGCTCTGGCATGGTCTAACTACATCCTATAATGTTGAGGAATAGGTTTCACAATTTGGTAGTGAAGTTGCTATGTAAGAAGAGGTGCTTGTTTGTCTTCCCTGTAGTGTTACACAAAAACCATCAAGGAACTAATTGTCTCCCTTTCTTCTGCAAGACTTCTTGAGTTAAACATGCTCTCTTAATCACTAGCCAAGTGAAACATTTATCTTGGTAGGGATGATACTTTTTCTGAAATAATTCCACTGGTAAGAAGTTCCCCCTCCAGCCAACTGCATACCTCTCTTATATGCACTGCTTACTGAGAAGTTTCGATCTTTTTTGTGCTTCTACAAGACCCTATCTGCATTTGTTGTGGCAATGTCATTTCCTTCTAACTTCTCCAGTAGCGAGAACCTCCCAATCATTTAGCATTCTTCTAAAGGAGATGTCTCAACCCTGAACTGACCAACACTCTCTTACTCTACTCTCAGTATCTCTACAGATTTGGAAAATGTTTTAACTATTTCCTGTCTATAACAACCAAATTAGATCCAAAGGCCAATTAATAGGTGTGTAATAGGCAAAAAAAAAGGTTCAAACAAATGAGGTTGTCATAACTTATAAAGAGGTTTGGCTGTAATAGTGTGCATGGACACATGTACGAGCTACAGCCTTATATGGAGGATACACAATTTATCCACCTTTACCTAAAGTAAAATGGCAAAAGGTTTCAGATTCTGGGGTAAATGTATTCTTTTTTTAATCTGCAAACCTAGCAACTTGTCGAGGAACTTCTTTTTCCTCATAGCCCTTTTGATGGTTTGGTCCTTGTCTAATTGGGGCCTCTAAGGGCTTGAACTCATCGATTGCTGAGGATGCCTCCCTTGGTTGAATGGTTTTAGATACATGAGAAGAGAAAGATGTGATAGGCAGGGAACTATTCTAAGTCAGAGAACTCATCTTTACTGTTATCAGACAGTTTTCTCAAACCATATTCTCCTATTTATGTTAGTCATAGTGAAATTTGACTAGATATTATGATAACTAAAAATATTCTAGGCCACTGGGGCAGTTCGGAACTCTTTGGATAATCTAAATTGGTGCTGGTGGCAGTGTTTTAAAGTCCCTAATCTACGTGCATTGTCACCAATGCATTGAGGTCTGTTCAGTGCAGTGTTCTCAAAGGCGAAAAGTGCAAAAAAGCTCTAAGGTCCTTGAGGGCTTTAAGCGCAAAGCGCAAAAAAAGTGTGGGCTTTAATGAAAAAAGGCGCAAAGGGAGAAAAGAATACAAATATATATATGTTTAGTCATAGACTAATAATTAAAAACATGGATGACAAATAAATGTCCAAAGAAATTGAAAAAAAAATTATGATAAAGTATATCAATTATTTAGTGTCACTTCTTCATATGAGGCTCATTGGTAAGGCAAACACCCTTAGAACCTTGATGACGACACTGAAGCGCACATAAAGCGAGGCGAAGCGCTCAACACGTTTTGAGCCTCGCTTCAGGGCTTAAGCGCGCCTTTGATAACACTGGTTAAGTGGACCTTGTTTAGACCTAAATTGGGCATCTGAAGGGGGCCAATTACTATTAATTGGGAACTCTGGAGAAGTCGTGAAAATCATAAGGATATATGACACACCAATGAAAAAGCAGGGTGGGAAAGACAAGATTATGTCTTTGCTTCTATCTTTTGCTGACTCTCAGTTTAAAAGCCTATTTTTTCACTAGTTTCCTAACCAACCTTGTAAAGGCATAAGATATGATTCTGGAGTTGAAACAGTGGAACCTACTGTTAATGACAAGTTACGGTTATCCATCAGAAGAAAATTTTCAATAGAGTTATTTTCAATATGCCTAAAAAATAGTAGTGTTGTTTAAACTACTGCAACATTCTTCTTTCCATGCATTGGAAGCTCTTCAGCAAGGAACCATTGATTAGGTCATTAGCTACTCATATTTGTTCAGAATGTTGAACACCATTCAAGTCGTTGCTTATTTGATAGATAAGTGCTTTCATATCATACCTCATTTTGGTGACAGGGTTGCTGTGTAAATGCCCCAATGATGACGGTGGCTGACTATTCCAATGGATCTGAAGGATATACTTACAATTATTATGTGAGTTGATACGTTAATCTTGTTTTGATCACTTCTTGTTCAATCTTATAGTAATAAGTTTAAGTATTTGGAGCTCAATTGGTCTTCCCTTCCTTTCTGCAGGAGGATCTCTCTCCAAAGAAAGCTGTAGAG
The DNA here is from genome assembly GCA_032847665.1 of Solanum chilense. Lineage (NCBI taxonomy): Eukaryota > Viridiplantae > Streptophyta > Magnoliopsida > Solanales > Solanaceae > Solanum > Solanum chilense. The sequence goes on along the minus strand of CM064971.1, from coordinate 70,954,418 downwards.
ATTGTTGAGGCATTCAGGAAAGGTGAAAAACCACCGGTAAGATGACTGTAAGTTGCATAGACTAATTTTATCATGCATAATGACATCAATGGTTGTTGATTGTCATGTTTTTTTATGTTTCAGCGCGGCACTCAGAACCCAGGTCGTATCAATTGTGGACCAGAAGGAGGAAATACTACATTATTAGGTGAGCCTAAGGCTCCTCCTTGTCGGGATCTAGATGCTGCTGAATAAATTTCTTGTTGTTCAGTTTTTTAATAATGCAAAACAATGGATGGAGAGACGCATCCGATATCATATGCAGTAACTTACCTACTGCATTGATGATATTTAAAGATTGTTTTCTGTCTGTCAGTATAATTACAGGTAAAACTGATTCTTGTTTGTTTTATCGGTTTCACTCTTACCGGATCCAGTGAAAGTCCTTTGTTTTGGGTCAGGATGTCATGTTTTGCCTAGCATTGATTTAGTACAGAATGGTTAGTTTACAATTAGGAAGTTTTTGATTTAAGAAGCCAATAGCTTTTCCAATCAGTACACTCTAATGCTCAAGTACTGGGAGGGAGAAATGGCTTTGTTGTTTGGCGTTTTGGATGTGAAAAGAGATTTTCTACTGAATTAATAAACTCCAACTGGCATTCAAAGCTTCTTGTGACAATGTTAGATTTACTTTTCTTGTTTCATAGTGACACTGGAAAATTGGAGTCGAAGTTGCTATTTTGAGTTTTTAATTAGCTCATATATTTTAATGAGCCATCAACGTTTCAATCCCCTTCAAAGTCGTTGATTGTTGAAATTTGAGTCTAGTGATTGGGAGTCCAAGTCAAATTACTATGATCAGATAGGACCAACCCAAAAATATTATCCAAGTTATTATTATGATAACGCAAGAAAATACAATATAGTATAATAATTTATATTAAGCAAAATGGGAAACAGCTTTCCGTCAGAGTTGCCTTTTTCATTCTCTCTCCAATTATGCATCTCAATAATTACTCAGGAGAAAATTAGAGAATTAAGTCAAACCACTTTCACAACCCAACCACACACGCTTTCAAAAAATATACAAAAACAAAAAGAAAGACTTAGAAGTTTGAGAATTTTTTTTTTTAGACTTAGGTTGATTGGTTCGGAATAAATTATTCCAAAGTTTAATTAATTGAAGATAAGATAAATCCTCTCATCTACTCTATATCTCGTTACTAAGTTACAAATGGTGAGATCAATAATTTCAAAATTGCTTAATACTTTAATCAAACGTAGAATAAAATAATTCTATATTTTATCTCTAAAATTATTATACCTTACATCAAATGATTTCGAAAATTTTATTTGGGAACAACTCAAATACTTAGCTACTTCCTTCAACAAATGATAAAAAAGTTCTTGTTAAATTTTGATCTCTTATAAAGCTACTATTGTTAGCACTAGCACTGAAATGGATTATTAGTTAATGTACCAGTCTTAAAGGGCCCCAATTTCCACTAGCAAAACATAGAGACCCCACCCATAAGTGCTTCTACATCCACCACTATATTATCCTAGTCCCACCATTCATTTTCTTCCCTTTCACACTTAACATGAAGAGAAGTTTGACAAATTCTCTTTACTAATTAGAATATATCAACGACGAACATACTCAGTATAATTAAAACAGTCTATTTCCATTAGACACTCAGTTCAAGTAAAACATATAAAAAAATCAACTATCGAAGAACAAAACTACTCAAATATATCAATGATAGAAAATGGTTTACTTTATACATAAACATAAAAAAAAAAACACTGTTTTTTCAACAAAAAGCTAAATATTACTTGAATAAATAAAAGTAGGAACCATCCACTGCAAGAAAATTCTTTTAAGGTCATTAGCATGTTATGTCACCTTTTTCTATAAGGGTGTTCATCTATGAAGGAGGATTTGTTTCTGGCTTAACAAGACTTGATGTATCTGGTGGTTGAGAGTGATAAATTGCTGATGCAAGAGAAATAGGCATTATACATAGTGCTTTAGACTGAAGAAATTGCATTGCAGCACCAACATTTTCTTCCATAAGTTTAGCCACTTGCCTTTCTGTGCCATCACTTGACCACTTTTCCCAAGCTGGTTGGTTATTATTTCCACCTTCACTGCTCTCTTCCTAAATAAGACAAAGCCACAAGTATTAAGAAATTAATAAGGTGGACAAATCTTCCTGAAAAGAAGTCTAATAAGCTTATTATAATTTAAAAAAAGTACCTCTACTGATGATATTGGAATGTCTGTAACAAGTGGTGCTACTGCACCAGCTCCTCCTAACCTACTCATGCTCAACACCTGTAGTGTCAAATATAATTTTTAACTTAGAAAAGTACCAAAATGGTTCAATAATGCAAGGGAAAAAGTATTGATTCAAAAGGAGGAGAAAATCTAGTGCTATACCCTCAAAAGAGGAAAGGTAACTTTTCCATGATGTGAGTGGGAGATCCTTTATGGCATTTCTCATTTACACTATTAAATTCTTTTTCATGTTCAAATTATTTGAGCGGTTTCCACCCAGCAAAACTTCCTTTGAACACGAATATCCGGGGGGGGGGGGGGGGAACTCTACTGATCAGTTGATATAGACATCGAATTCAACTAACCATTAAGGAAAATGCTGCGCAGAAAATGACATCCGAACATTTGTTGAATGAAATGAGAAGTCATTGAAAAGAGCAATGCAAAAGCAAAGTGTGAGAATATTCCGTGGAGAGTACATTTTAAAAGAATTTTATGCAGAAAATCCAATCATGTCAAGATGCTAGTTTCAGCACCTTGGAAGTATTACATTCATGACATATTTTTTTTGAAAAAACTAATAAGTAGAAGTTACGTGAAGCTCCGAGTATGATCAGTAGTACCAGAATGCATTTCTAAAGAACCTTCACAACCAAAATCAACATCGATAGGTTCAAAATGATTTAGAGTGACCCGTGATTGTCACTTTTGAAAATATTGTATGTTAACTCACCTTCACTTGTAGCCGTAGGAATTTGACATAATCTACAATTTCATCAAGCATTACAGCTCTATCAGTCTGCAACACCAACGGACAAAGGAAACAGTTGAATACTGATATGACAAACGTAACAGAATGATAAAAGCACAGTAACTACAACATGCCAAACATTGTAAATGCTTTGATTTATTGCACTAGAAGAATTAGAAATGGGTGGCTGAACGTTTGCATTAAACCTATACATGCGTATAATTTCTCAAAACCTTCTAAAGATCACTTGAGATAAAACATACATAAAACCGTTTTACTTTGTCCCACAATCTCTGATGGGGATGGGGAAGTTATAGAATAATCAGAGAAAATGATGCAGACACGTTTTTACCTATTCATAGATTTTGGTTTACTTATAAAATAAAAGATCTAACTTCTTTTCTGTGACATTTGTTGGCAATTTCTAAGCATAAGACACCTTGTTTAAGCATGCAAAAACTAATTCTCGAAATAATTTTCATAACGACTATCATTTCGATCTTCTGGTTTTGCTTCTCTGTGAATCCAACCTCCCTCAGTTATCAAAAGTAGACCTAGTGAACTAAACCAATTTGAAGGTCTGCTTCAGTTAACTATCGAACTATACTGAAATATATTCTCTTTAACCAGTATATGTACAACTATCTTCTAATAGTGACTATCAAACAAGAAATAAGGACCACAATATGCGTCATGCAGTATCCTAATAATATGATGTGTATCAGCTACTCTGTACTAAACTTTATGGAAGAAAAATAGCGGAAGACAAAGTCACCTAACGAATCAACTTTGACTTTTTACATTCTTTCGGGAAGACTAAAAACATGGTACAAAAATTGAAAACTGTACACATGGGGAAGTCATATCCATGTGATGTGACCCTACTATTTTTGAAAGAAGTCTCTTTTAGTTCTTCATTATGAAGTCCTTATTGCTTCTCTATCAATAAAATAGCATCATAACTTAAACAGACAAAGAAAGTTGAAGGAGGTAGTGATTTTAGTTTTTTCATAAATTCTGCAAATATTGCTCCATCAAATTCCTGAGTTCTTTGGGTACATAAGCACAAGCCCACAAAAGAAAACTGTGAAAAGAAAGGGGTCTCAATGTTTAATCCTCTTCTTTTCGATCTTTTCAAAAGGATGCTCACAGTAAGTGAAACATAGTTCAGTATATAGAAGAAAGAAAACTAACCTTATTGACACTGGGAACCAACTCTTGCAATGCTCTAATTCTTTCTGCTATCCTCTCTCTACGTAACTGCAGGGAAAGAATAAAATCAGTTAGAATGGTAAAGTAGCAGCAACTGAATAGTAGGACAAAGCCTTTATACATAGTATTCAACCTTGAACTGATGCTCGCAAATGGATGTTATTCTTCCCAACACAGAACTGAATTCTAAAATAACACATTATTTACAGCTTAGGGTCATCGGGCTTGGGAATTATCAGTGTATTATCAGAACATCTTATGCTCGTAGAAACTATGTATAACCCGAAACAATATGAACTAGTTAGATGACCTCTTGTGAAAAGATTAATGTTTCACTCTTGAGTAACTCGTTCATTTACCCTGAACAGTTAGCAATCAAATAAAGGAAGGGATATTATTATCTTCTGTCCAAACGCTAGAAGCAACAGAAAAATATGCCGCTTGTTAGACAATCTAAATAACTTTAGAATACTCTTCGCTGCAAAAAAAAAACAAAACCATACCCTCTCCGCTATGCTATGTGGATCAGTAGCTTGTCCTCGCCTAGCTCTCACCCTTGGACGTATTGCAGGGGGATGCGGCATTGAAGGCATCGGTTGTCCATGAAAACCCTGTAATGATAGAACCTTGTCATTACTTTTGATTGTATCTCAAGGAAGCAATTGGTAAAATCACTTAATAAATGGACAGATTTATTCATATTCAGATCTCAGACCATGGTTTTGCTTACATCACCTTGAATGGAAAAAGTAATGTTACATGTCAAGCCTCTTTTTCTAGGCAAGTCTGCAATTCCAATTTTCTAAAGCCAGCAACAGTAGTCTTAAAATCAACAGGCTATATGATCTCTAGCTTGAATACACAATTATAAGCCTTATTTTTAAAACACCTCATTCTTAACTCCAAATTATACTAGAGTAAAGGCAACCAAGTCCAGAAAAGGAAAAGAAAGTCAGAATTGAATTTCCCATACACCACCACCACCAAGAACATAGTATAGTCCAACCATTGGGGTACGAGGAGTGTAGAGTTTAGGAAGACCTTATCCTACCTTGCCAGGTAGATAGAGTGATTGTTTCCAATAAACTCTCTACTTAGGGAAAGCAAAAACACAACTTCCCATATACCAAGCACATACACATATTCTATAAAGAAAGAAATTCAGATAAAACAAACAACTTTTTTAGTGAAAACTTCTTAGGTAACACTTCACCAATTTGCACAGAAAAAGGAGAAAACTTTCTAAGTAAAGAAGCAGAATATCACAGTATAAGTTATTATATGACAACCAACAAGAAATCAAGAAACTGAATAACCAAGAAAAGGTATAAGCAATAATTACAGGTTTGACAGAAGAAGAAGCTCTGCTATCAACAACATCATCTCTAAACCTCCTTCCAGGTGCTGAAACATCATCCATCTTCAAGAACCCACCTTTCCCTTGTTCTAAACTCAACCCTAAAGGAAAAGAACCACCCCCACCATGACCATGGAACCCCCCACCACCTAAACCAACCCCAAGACCCACTCCAGTAAACTGACCTGACCCATCACCAGAGTTAAGCTGGAGCATCATCGCCGGCGGTATAGCTCCGGCATCATTTCCCGCCAAATTAGGTTCTGCTCCATTGTAAGCAGGAAATCCCAAGATTTGGTCAAAGAAATCATCAGAAGGTCCCTCAGAAGGGTTGTTAGCCATAGCAGAAACTATAAAGATTCAATCTTTCTTGGATCGGAGCTGTTTTCGACCACCTTAATTCCTCAGAAAAGCACTAAATTGAACAAATACTAGTTAAAAAAGTGTTCTTTACAAGCAAAATGATAAGAGGGTGTACAAATTAGTACTCTCACAAGTACTTGTTACATATATATATATAGGCAAAAAATGGAAATTTGTGTGTGTGTTTTGGGTGTTTGTGTGTGTGTTTTTGCTACTTTCTAAAGAGCAGTGAGAGCCATGAAGAAAATAAAGGAAAGGGAGTCACCTAAAGCTTTGCTTAAATATATTGTTTGCTTCAATGGTGTCACTAAAAGCAATTGCTTAAATAAATATTTATTTGAGAGGAAGTATTTTGAAAATATTTTTTAAAATTTGGCGTAAATTATTATTTTTATTTTTGAACTATTGTTAGCTTTAAAAATTACTTTTTTATTTGATTAATTAAATTTATATATATCTCGATCTACCACTTCACATAATTAGAAGTGTAAATTCTTCTAATAAAGCATGAGACTCTTAATAAAAAGTCGAGAGAGATTTTAAAGTCACCATTAAATTTGATGAAAATTCATAATTAAATTTAATTAATCAAGTAAAAACATATTTTTAAGACCATCAATAATTTGAAAATGAAAATTTTTGAGAAAAAGTTATCTTTGTTCTTTCTTAAAAAAGACTAGCTTAAATATACTGTCTATTGTTTCATGTTTTATATATTTATATAATATATTGGAAAGAAAGACATTCAAGTGGGACTAAAAAGGTAAAAAAAAATTAATACGTCTCTGACTTTTGTATAAAGATGATATGAATAAACTAGGAAATTATTTAACTCTTTTTTTTTTAATTTGTGGATTAGATTATCTCAACATTATAGTTTTAAAACTATATATTTGGATTAGTTTATTCCCACTCAGACTTAAGAGATAGATAAAATAATTTCTAAGTTTGTTGTGATAAGATGATATATCTATGATTAAGTTTGAGACAAAAATTTAAGTAAAGTACGTTTAGTTTACAATATAAATTTATCTAATACCGTTAATTAAACACATTATAAATTTCAGGTAACTTTCACATATAGCAAATATAAAATTCATATTTGTATGTTATAGCAAAGTTTGCATAATTGCACTCCATAGCAAACATATAAATGTATAATTCGCTATACATATACAATTGAAGCGAATTGTATCAAATGAAGTGTATAAAACGAGAAAGAGAAAGAGACTTGGATTGAGAATTGTATAAAACGAAGTATATAAAATAAATTGTATATTATAAGTGTATAGAACGATTATATACAATTTGAATTATATAAAATGAAAAAGAGAGAAAGACAAAAGAGACTTGGACAGGGAATATACAATTGAATCGAATTGTATAAAAAAGAAAGGAAGAAATTATATACAATTTGAATTTGTATAAAACGTGAAAGAGAGAAAGACAAAAGAAACTGGGCAGGGAAGTATTTTTATTGTATAATTATAAGTGTATATGACGAAAATATATGTATTTGCATATGTATATACAATTTTCTCTCGCTTTGTACAAACAGAAACACAGTTTATACATTTCGTTTCTGTTTGTATAAGCGAGAGTGGCGAGCGAGATTAGGGAGAGTGACAAGCGAGATCTGGGAGAGGGGAGAGAGGGGAACAAAATTATATGTATTTATACAATTTTCTCTCTCTTTATACAAATAGAAACAAATTTTATACACTTGTGTTTGTATAAAAGTGAGAGAAAGCGAGCGAGAGATGGAGCGAGAGAGGAGAGTGGAGAGGAGAGTGGCGAGCGAGAGTTTGAGGGAGAGAGGTGACTGACAAACAGTTTGCTACGAGACACAATTAAATCAAAGGGTGATTATAGCAATTAATTTAATTTATTAATTTGCCATTAGATACAATTTTCCCTAAATTTTATCTCACGCTTAAAGTTTACTCCTGTATATCAATAATATTTTTTTATACTTCAGAAGCATTTTTGAAATCTTGATCATTAATAAATCATTGCTTTAATATTAATAAAAATATTTTTTCAATTAACTAATCAAACATAAATTATTTAGCAAAACATATTTATCAAATAAATAAATTTTAAATCTTAATCAAACAAGCTAAAAATTTGTTAGTACAATTTTGAGTTATTTTATTAAAAATAAAATTAGAAGCAAACAAGTAGTATGCCAAAAATTACATTCATGCCAATTTGTACACTAGATAAATTTGAGAAAGTGGTTATAAAGTTGGACATAAACTAATAATTTGATGGAATTTGACCTTACTTGTTTGTCCTAAGCACTTCCACTTTAACTAAACCTCTACTTTATTATCTAATCTAATGGAGATTAGTGTTATAAACTAACTCATTAAAATATGCCAAACACTACCTAACTCAAATTATTAAAATTTGATTAACTCCTTACCAAATCACATGGGAGTTACTATAATCACTCATAACTAATTAAAACATAATTATAATAGAGAGTTTGTTAATAGATAAAAGCTGATATAAGAAGATGGATAAATTAGGTAAAAACCTATTTTTAACACCTCCTATCAAATATTAACCACTATTTCAAAAATTCTAAATAATCATTTAACCATATTCTTTTGACATGAATAAAATGGACGAAAATATCCCCAACAAAAATATGAAACAAGTCCAACATTGCTTGAATATGAAGAATTAAGAAGTTGAAAATCCAAGAAACGATTCACACAAGGTTTAAAATATTACTCGAATTTCAAAATCGAGAAAGGACACAGGAAGTTCAAACCTTTCTTAAGTTCGAAATCAAGGAATGATTCATAGGTTCAGGTCGTCATAAGTTATTTTTTTAATGTCAATAAGAATATTTTCACATTAAAATATAGTAGTTATTCCGCTTTTAAATTTCAAATAACGGCTAAAAACTCATATAGCAAGTCCAAAAAGTATCTGAAAGATACATCTAGAGAGAATAAAAACCAAAAATGCATAGGACAATATGTAAGGTTTTTACATAATTTTCATGTTTGTATATGTAAACTTGCATGGTCAAATTATTATGTATTGATTATTATTAAGTTATTGAGCTAACTGAAATAAGCTATCATTTTTATATAAATGCAAATTAATAAAATGTAGTTAAAATTTAGCATTATATATAGACTCAACCTGGATTATATTGTAAACAAAACATTTTAGGCATCTAGTATCTAGTACCAAAGAATCTAGTTTTGCTAAAAATATATACAACACAAATGCTTTTTTTTGTAATTTAATCTCTTTCTAATCAAAACATTTATGTCATTAGCACAAATGAATAATTCCTTATTAAAAGAATATGTGCTTCCTGGAATGTATAAAAGAACCTTCAATAATGACATTCAACAAACATATTCTGTAAGAAAAAGATATTAACTTCTTTAAATGAGATATTTTATCATTTCTTTACTTTATATTTTGCAACATTTCCACATAGCATTGGACCAAAACACAAGTATATAATAATGTATGAATTGTGTTTATACACAAAAGAAAATGGGCTAAAAAAACTTACTTGCAATCAAGGTAAAATATCAGTGATCTCACAAATCCTTTTAACACCTAAGTATATGTGGTGGCTGCTAGTTTACACAACCATAAAAACTAAAGTTATCATGTAAAATTCTCTGACTACATCTTATAATTGTTGAAGAATAATTCTCCAGTTTTACAGTAAAAGTTAATGAATGATAAAGATACAAAATATTTCCAACTTTTACAACAAAGCTCAAGAACCTGTTTAGATCTTCTTCTGGTTCTCACAACATATTGAACTGGGGTATACTGAGGTACAAATATCCAAACCTCGCGTGCTTTTGAAGTAAAAACATAGAGCTCGCGCTGATTAGATGGACATGATAAGCTGCCATTTGACTATTCTGGTGATGGGATGGACATGATAAGGTGCCATTTGACTATTCTGTTCTATGCCGGTCTTTAGGATTGCTGTACATGGGTAACAACAACATGGGACCGTGTTTCCGTCTCCCATAACATCGCCAATATACCACAAATATTACAGCCATTACAAACACAGGGATTGCCCACCTGCAGCAGTAAACAGCATAGAAAAGGAAATATTATAAAACATCCTCAGTCCAGGCCATGTCAGCTCATACTACTCTCAGATCAAGCTACAGAAAATACTTTCACAGTTCGACTATTGAAAAAGCATATGTCCTGATACGCAATACAATCTCAAACTCATTATCAAAGACTATGCTAAAAGAAAGAAACTTTTCTTCAAAAACTTAGTCTGGAGAGTCACGTCTAATGGTTGCTATAAACCTTGTATTGCTTCTACTGATCATCACAAAAAGAAGAAAAGAGAGCAACCCTCTTGTACTGCTTTAATTACTAATAAATTGTAACCAAATAGCAAAGAAGTTCACAAAGGATACTTGAAAGTAACAGAATTTTAGAATAAAAAGGTATTTCGTACCTGTCCAGATCAAGGATTGGACTATACACGAGCGTTTCCCAAGTAGCTACAATAAAATGCCACATTGGATTATAGTAAAGTGACTCTGCAGACCAAAACATTCTTGTATATGTTTCTAAGAATATAAAAAGTATCCATGCGCCAATCTCGACCAAAATAAACTTTATGACGAACCGCCCGACCACCACCATGAACAGTGAGAAAGCCACCAACCAATTAAAGAGTCTGTGATTATAGTCCTTGATGAATGAAGACTTTGACTTCTCTAACATCTGCATAATTTGAAGATATACACAATTCATTGTAGGCCATATGAAATGGACAACGGGAAAGGAAAAAAAACAACAATGTAGTCGGAGTAATGCAAAACATCACAAACAAATTATTAAAATGTATAAACAAGACAATCAGGTAAATCTGGAGACGAAGACTGATACTGATGCTGCTTAATTCAAATGATAATTTATCATGTGACTCTTGTTTATACATTGGACAGGTAAAGGATAATTTATCATCTGACTCTTGTTTCTACATGGACAGGTAAAGGAATTTCCTATGTTATTGCTAGCATAGTCTTAATAATAAAACTGGGCAACTGGCAAATCAGTTTCACAGAGTTACTCTGCACATAAATTAGTAGAGAGGAAGCAGGAGAGGTTAAACTCCTGTTTCTTAATTTTTGAGACAATGATAACACTTTGTATTCACACCAAAAAGTCCTCAACCAAAAAATGATGAATCGGAAACTTACATCCCACTCATGGGTATACTTTACAAGTTCCCTTTAAAATCAACTAAATCTACTATATCCCCTACAAGATTCTGTTTACACCAAAAAAAACAAAAGGCTTATACATTTCAATTTATTATTCTGTAAGTTAGTCTTTTGTCCCTCAAGACTTCTTAAATTTCTTTCTTTCCAGAGGGTCCACCATATGCAAGCAGGGATAGTTCTCCACCAGTGTTCATTTCTTCCTCTGTTCCCAATACCTTTCCAGCTATTTAGTTGTTCCTTTGTTGTGCTAGGCATCACCCATTTAACTCCCAACAGAGTCAAAAACATGTTCCATAGGCTCAACACTGCTTTCCAATGAAGGAACAGATGGTCATTGACTTCTGCTTCCTGTTCACACATGACACATGTTGAACAAAATTGACGATCCCCTTTTCTGTAAAGCTTCATGTGTTAAACAAGCCTTTCTACTAACCAACCAACAAAAACAAGCTACCTTTGGGGGGCATTTGGTCTTCCAGATTAACTTGCAAGGCCAAATGTCTACAATTGACTGCCTTGTGTTAAGATTCCAGTAACATGATTTCACTGTGAACACACCCTTGTTATGTAATTTCCATCTAGTACTCCCAATACTAAATTGATTCCAAAGGCTGCCTACGAGTATTCAGAACACGACTCTTTCTAATGCTGTTTTTTGTCTTTTTTAAACTGGAATAGGGCTGTAGTCTACAGTCTACTTATGTAAACTGGTCCAGAAAGAAAACCCACTGGAAGAGGAGGAGCAGGCTAATGAGTTCATACAAGAACATTGGTGTGACGAATAGTTTCCATATTTAAGAGTGGCTGTGCAACTAGTGAAGATCAAAGCAAGAATTCAAAAGCAACAACATCACTAGACATTTCTGACTAATTTCCAGGGATAAGGGATGGCGGAAAGGATATTTTCATTTACTGCAAAGATACTATGGTTTCTGTCTGTTCATTATCCAGATTAGTATAGTCAATTATAAGTAAAAATGTATATTTGCCTAGCTTCCTGAATGGGTTTTTTTCTCATCTGTTGATCCAGCGAGATGCAACAAACCTACATATTCACCAGCAGATGGTAAAGCTTCAATCCATGGTTCACCTTTTGGGTTCGTTACTTAAGGTAGGGGCTTCCTGTTAAAACACATCATATTTCTTTCTCTTCCTCAACCTCCCCCCAGCACAACCAAATGCAACATTATCGTAAGAGCTGAAGTGTACACTCAGTATATTGAGAAAAATCTTGTTGATAAAAAACAAGCAAGTACTAAAAGCTAAATGTATTAAACCTTCATCATCCGCTTCTCATAGTTGATTTTAGAAGGTCCGACACATTCACCGTGAAAGCTTTGGTTACACTGGATGAAGCCAGCATTGAACTTTGCCATCGAAGGAAGTCTGAGGACCTGAAGATTGTCCATTTTGTCCTCACATCTAGTATACAGAGACTCACACAGCTTTGAGGATTGATATTCATTCGCCAGCATTATATTCTTGTACACCTGCAATTGATGTGGCAATAAGCAAAAAATTGAGAATTACATAAAACTATGCTTGTTGTAATCAATTAAAACCTTTTCGATCTCTTCATCCAATTTATCAACTGATTTTTTTGCATGATGACGACCAAAATGCTGTTCATCAAAGACATTCATCGCTGCCTGTCTGTTCTCTACATGAGCCTTTTGCAAAGACTCCCCAGGCATTGGCAAAACCAACTTAGCCATCCTCTCATTGTAGAGTTTTAGACATCGCTCCAGGATACCCTTGTTGAAGACTTCCACAAGGGACCCTGTGGATGGAATCTCCCCTTTATTCAATGCATCAAGAATCTAGAAACAAAGTTGTCATTTAAGAGCAAAGGTTAAGAAAGGTCACAAGTATACAAAAGCAATTGATTACATTCAGGACAATCACCTGCTCAAGGAAAGATACGAACTCCTTCCCGTTGAGAGATTTACCCTGGACAATTTTTGGACGAATAATAGATGCTACAACTTCTTTTAATTGCTCCCTCTTCTTGACATAGAGAGGATCAAGCTCAGCGTCCTTCATGTCACAAAGCTTTGTGCGCTGAAGATGGGGCTGTAAAAGAAATATGCATGTTATTGGTATCTTATTCTATCACCATGGGAAGTTCTTATACGAAATTCTCAAATCTAAAGGCATATGAAGTTTTGCTAAAAAACCTTGACATGTACCTTTACTATCCATAATACCAATGCAACTACATAACAAACCAAAAATTGTTTTCCTTCATTTTCTGCGGAAAGGGTAGGATGGGGTTTGCCAGGTAAGAGTCTCGAAGATGATAAAGCCGTCGTTTAGCAACCACCTACACTTATGGACATTCAATGACCTTTCACATTTAAGTTTATTTGGTTCCCCACTTCTCTTAACCTGCTTCTGGAAACAAGAGGGGGTTGGAGTGGGAGTGGGGGGAGAGTTCAATATGATGCTATAATTGTAACCAATGTTTTACCAAAAACGAAAAGTGCCAAGGTCTGCTATAAAGCGCATCCAAAAAACACATGATTTTACAAAGGAAGTTGCAAATGAAGAGAAAATGATCAATGTGCGTACAGGGTTTCACTATTAGCAGAATAGCAGTTGAGTTTACTTTCCTATTCCAACTCCTAACAAAATAATAACATAGTAACGGGAAGGACTTTTTTTGTCTTTATACCATAAAAGTTAAACCCAATTTTATTTTCTCTCTTTGTATCTTGCCTCCTCTTATTCACTCATTGATTTGTCAGTGGTTGCCAGACCTCTGACTAGATTGGCTCCTATTAAACTACGGCTGTGACCTTGACAATCTTTCTTTACAGGAGCTCTCCTGATGGGCTTTGCTGCCAAATATAGTGTATTCATCATTGACTGAATTCCCAAAATGCGGTTGTAGATCTGAGTTATGCTGATTTTTTGAAGCCTAGTTAGTCATCGGTTACTTGCATTTTTGAATAAAGAGTGTCAATTGGAAGCATCTCATGTCAGCTCGGACTATGGGGATATCAAAAAGGAAATGAGACTGGAGGCATAGATAAATGGCTGATTTAGAGAGCTAGGAGAGCTTTCAGGAGAGAAAGAGAAGAACAAATGGGGCAGGAAATAGCAGCTCTAAGTGCTGGAAGTTGAGATGGTAGAGGTAGTGATAGGCTGATAGCATCTGAAAATGGGCAACAGCAGAGAAAACATTGGTGACAGCATTGAAGAAACCAATGGGAGGAGAATTGGGTAAAAAAAGAAAGGACGAGGTGTGTGTTCGGTATGAAGGAAAATGTTTTCCTTGGAAATGCTTTTTTGGAAAATGTTTTCCAGTTTAATAATAGAAGTAAATATTTATAAAGCTTGATAATAGTATCAGCAAATTGGATAGCACTTCTATTTAGAAAATCTAATGAAACTTTTGAGTGTTAAAGATTGATAATAAACTCTAAATCAGAGTTGGAATAGTTGCAACAGATTTTCAGCTTTTTGATGGAATAAGTGTTCCTCGAAAAATATTTCCGGGTGATCAAACACCAAACAATGACTTCCTCGTGGATAAAATTTTATTGGAAAAAGATGACCAGACATGTTAGAGAAACCTACATCATATTCCTTTTAATGTGTTGGTAAATATTTATTGGAATAAAAAAGTCGGAAGAATTATAGCAAACTAATGCGTGTTGTGTGCATGCACGTGTGTGTGCGTGTATGGAGAGAAATAGAGAATAATGCAGAACAAAATAACTACATATCAAACAACTATTATATTGACAAAGTAACTGAAAAATTAAAATTCAGTGAAATATAGTGTAACCTCAAAGATTTGAGTAATGGTAATTTCTATCAAAATAAAATATGTTTATCAACAACGACAATCATCCTTGATCAAAATTAAAACCAAAAGGAATAACGGAAGAGAAAAGAGTTGGAACATCTTAACTTATCCAAAAAAAAAAGAGAGAAGAAACTGGAGTTGGAGAATCTAGTAAATACAGTACAATGTACATTGAGAGACACATTTTTTAAAAGAAAACAGTGGTGATCGAGCCAACTTGTGCGCACTTCAACTATTCCACTAGGTTCCTGCCAGACCAGTATAGGTATCAATAACTCTTCCTACCAAGACATAGATAGGTGGGAAGATATCACCTGGTGTTTTTTTGTCTTTGCTAGGATTTGAACCTGGTGTCCAAGGTTAGCACTCACCTCATTGACCACTAAGCAACACCCTTAGTGCTACTCACTTTGCGATAACATGAAAGAAAATTCAGATTAAACTAATATTGGAAAGGAGCAGACAGCACTAATCTAAGCAACTTAGGAGTATAGTTTTTGATCAAGGATTAGGAGCAAAGTTATAGCAGGCCATTGCCGGAAAGGGATGTATGCAGGTTGTAGTTGAAGAGCGTGGAAACTAGCTATCAATATGATTTAAGGAGGTCAGAAAGAGTGAATTTTAATAGTAGAGTAGGTCACTTCCTATTATCGTCGGATGGCTGGGTGGACACCTTGTTGGCTGCATCGGTGCATGCTCGATGTGTTCAGGTGGTTCCTGGACTATTTTCTAACAAAGTTACCAGGAAAAGATAAAACTAGTAGCATCTTCTTCAAAAGCAAGATACCATGATCACAAGAAGAGTGGAGATAGATGATATAATAGCCTGGGTCCTTGCACCAGTAAAAAAGGTGCACATGGACAGCGTCGAGAAATAATGCATCGCAAAAGGTATACAGATCATGTAGCAGAACAATATTTGCCTAGAATTATCAAGGACGTTTTCTTTTGGTTAAGATATAATATCTCGTGATTGTTGCAGTCACAAAATTATTGAAATGACAGTTTACTGCACTAAGCTGTGAAATGCAAAACTCAAGGAAGAAAAACAAGATCAAAGAAAGAAGTAGTTAGGCCATACTTGCGGTAAGCTGAACGCTGTGCTATTATCACCCATTATAGCTAAAGAATCTCGAATCTGATTCACCTGAAACCATGCATTACAATCAAAACTAATCCATTTAGTCAAGTTTCTTCATCATGTGCAGAACTCATGAGTACAACAAAGAGCACCTGATCAATATTTTTATCACCTGTGGTAACAGAAAAGGCAACCATAGTTAGCATATACTAGGCTTCATAGTTATTTATCAAGCATGCATATAAAGGTAATTGAACTAACCGTTGCTATTAGGGACACGTCTTAGAGCTTCATCAACCATTTCTTGCACAGATTTTCCTTCTGTAAAAGGTACAAGCTCGGAGAAATTACAGCAGAAGGAACAGATACAAAAGCATTTTGTTATTAGATGGAAGAGTACTGCAGAAACTCTTGTGATAATTGTACATTAAGCAGATAATATTAAGCACTTCAGTTCATTTTGTTCATTTACATCCCCAAGTCCACAGAGGATGTCACATTCACAAATGTCAAGCAATTGCACAAAAAAAGTTATGAGGCATCATTTCCCTACTTACGCAGAAAATCACGTTGGATGAGCCATAGTAGCTTTGCAGGTTCAAATGCAACATCTTGCCCCTACACAACATCCATCAACTGAGCATGTCATATAACTTGTTAAGTAACTCTTCTTTCGTTGCCCCTTTCAATGAGGCAGATATATAATAGGCTTCATGACTCCAAAATGCTTACCTTTACTCTGGCCACAAGGAGAGGAGATACGAGGATGAAACAACAGAGAGTCAGAAAGAAACAGAGAGAATGTGAAGCTGAACAAGAAACCAAAGGTCAAACATAAACTAGAAATTTTTGAAACAACTAGTAAGAGGTGAACCTTCCAT
This sequence comes from Solanum chilense, assembly GCA_032847665.1. Lineage (NCBI taxonomy): Eukaryota > Viridiplantae > Streptophyta > Magnoliopsida > Solanales > Solanaceae > Solanum > Solanum chilense. The sequence continues at coordinate 70,937,450 of CM064971.1, read as the reverse complement.
AGAACTCCTCCGCAAGTTCAACTGCGAATGACAGCCGGGATATGTCAGCTTCACGTATCTATAACATACAACACAACGCAAAAAAAATATATAATTAGGGAGAGCCCTTATACATTAAAGAAAATAGGGCAGGAAATAAGCTATCAATCTCAGGGCCAAAGTTTTAACCATATTAGGATGACTTAACAGTTGTCCAAACAATATGTAGACAAGAATAGGCGGAGCAACAACTGATTTTTATACAAATGGGTAGTCAACCATTACATTCGTTGGTTATCTTCTACCACTTGCTCGCCACTTATGTGATTAGATGAGCTTAAAGAAAATTTCTACATGATAGCAGTTATATTTTGCTCACTCTTTATAACACGACTCTTCATCAATTAATGTTGTGCATCACCTATTTACCTTGGATAACTCTAACATAAGAGTAAAACATCAACATTATATACTTCAAAATATTGTTTGTACTTGTCAAAAGAACAAAAAAAATGCAAATTACACACAACCCATCAATAGTTTATTAGTAAGTAAAAATTGCATTTTTCATCCATACGTAATTGGGTAAGTCCCCATGCTGACATGTTTCCCAATTAGCACATGAGACCTTCAATTATTATTCATTTAGATGGTGGTGTCCACTGACTCATGTGTTGGGTAACTTTATCCACCTAGACTTGGACAAATAGAAAGAAATGACCAAGGACTTAATTGACATGATTGGAATTTGAACCCTGTCTCCTGTGGTTTTCATCCCACTTTATTGAGCTTGCAGATGTACAAAGACCAGAAGCTATTTTGGATAATGACAGGCACATAGGAAAACAAGATGTTATCTAACAGCAGCGTCAAACCCTGTTTTTCAGCTAATTCTCGGCAGCACAAAATAACTTTCCAAACGTCATAAATCACACCCTTGGGGAGTTATAGCATTTACACCCTTAGGGTCGTTTGGTATCTAGTAAGGAAGTAATCTATTCATGTATCAGTTTATGATTAAAACGCTTGGTAGCGAGTCAAGAAATAACTTATAAATGAATAAATTAATATGACGTTTGGTCTGCAATTTAGAAACCAGCTTAACTAACAATGCACAAGTTATGAGGGACTTGGTGTATTATCTTATGCGGAGTAAAAGATGGAATAACTAATACCTACATAACCATTACCCACATAACTAATATCTGCTTAATTCCAACCATCTACCAAACAACCCCTTAATGTTTGATCACATTTTGGCAAATAGTTATTGAATAGACCAATTTACCCCCAAAAGAAATGCTTACGCAGACCATCTACGTTATCACTATATTTCTAATTGACATCTTATCTTTTCTCCACCAATAATAATACCAGGAAAAAGCTTTTTCCTTCTTTCAAATTCTCTCAAATGTTAGTGTAATCTTTTGATCTATGAACTTAGTATGTTGTTTGCACATGTTCTTTTTTGGGATAAATGTATATTGTTATACATGTTATGATTTGCATTTTTCTTTTCTATTTTACTAACCCAGGTTTTAAATGTTCTAATACTTACTTTAAACTCACCATACACTTGAGGAAATACATGGAGCTAAGCTTTCTTATCATAGCTTAATTTTTTGAGTACATCATAATCATTACGTTATGGAGTCAGATTCAATAGTTCAGCAAGAATTGAAGTTCTTCATCTATCCTGTAATTTAAAATTGCATACTCATTCCATAATCTGTTAGGTGTTAAGCAACATCTTTATATAGCAAAACAGAAGGAAGATACATATTTCGCTTTCATTCTTTTACTTTTTGAGATGGATAGAGGAAGAATAAAGTAGTTTTGAAGCAGAGAACAATATCATGCAGATGCCTCACTATCAAGAAACCAAGCCTGATTATAGTTTGAGAGAGAAATAACCTATCTAAAACATGGTTTGTCCATCCCCAACCCTTCCTCACACCCCTCTTTCATAGGAATGGCTGTCATATGTTTTTGTGAGATAATAATTGATACCCTTCTCCCACAACTCATGTCTATAGAGGGAACACATTCTCCATTTTTCATCAGTCAAAGCTACAGGGACAACTATAACCAATTGGGTTCAAATTTTACATGTTCAACAACTTATATTGTCATGCCCTGAATATAAATTTAAATTAGGATTAATCAGTACAATTTCATAGAAAGAGAGTGGATATTATAGGCAGAGCAACACACCGTCTCAGGGAGATTATATATAAGCACAGAACTCATAACAGCTGCAAGGGCAAAAATCCTGAGAAACAAGAAAGCATCAAGAAACAACCATGTTTAGTCAGATGTATATGGTAGACTGTGGCATCTGAAGATTAGCATATTACCGGTCATCGTATACATTAGATTTTCCAATGCTTTCAAAACCTTCTGTGTCAAGGTAAAAAACAGAAGTTTTTACTCCATTGATATCCATCTCTACTGGAGTACCCCAAACCCATATCCCTGGAAGAAAAGGAAAGGAGGAAGTTAAATGATGTCCAGATCTCCTAATGAAACAACAGTATCCAGAAAAATCTTGCATATAACCTTTTGTCTTTGTATCACGCATATGCCCAACACCAAAACCTGCAAAAGTAGAACTCCATTAATCAGTTGCAGAAAAACCTTGCAGCCACCAAGGTAACAGCAAACTTTAACAACTAACAAAAAAAGTAACATCAGCTCTCAAAAATATAGGCAACACACCTTCATCACAAGACAGGGAAAGGAGCTGATTAAGAGTAAATGATTTTCCCGAACGATATGGACCAATTACCTGGTCAAACATTTTGCAGAAATGTCAATATACCAGAAAAGACACTGGTGGCAAACAAAATCTAGGTAAGAAAAAGCTCCGCTAGTAACTTCTCCAAGAAAACAATATTCAGTTGCACAAAAAGACAGATACTTGATAATCAAAACCGGTGCATGCAAGATTCCAAAAAAAGAAGAAGCAGCTAACAGTACTCCCTGTGTGCCAGTAAAAGTAACCTAATTTCCTTCTTGGACTATTTCGTAAAGAAATAAGAGACCTTTTTCTTTTCAATCCAGAATTTTTCACTCCCTTTTTTTTCCCTAATTCTCCTTTCACAATTAGACAAACATGAATTACATCTATTCAACATCATTTCAAATTGATGCAATTTTTTTCTAAAATGGAAAGCATTAAAACTTGATGCAAAAACCTTACCAACTAATTATTATAGTTTTCCACTTCAAAACAGTTATTTTGAAATTTTTTTAATCAATGCGGTAATCTGTTGGGAAATTTTACTATGGAACACCACATAAGCCAAACCAAGTATAACTGAAACTGAAACAAGCAACCCTTAAACATAGTAACTGAAACTTCCTAGCAATAACAGGGAGACTCAGACTCCATAAAGCTGTGCAAGAGATGATAATTTATTATTCCTAAGAAATTACAGGTTATAATTGATGCCAGATACAAATGCAAAACCTACAGCAACAGCTGCAATGGGTGTAGTTATCTTCTCAATTGCCTCCAATCCTTCTCTTGAAAGGCGAAGTTTTGTGTGACCTGGATCAGGCTCTATAATAGGAAACCTGTCAAGCAGAAAGATAGCTATATGTTGAAACAGCAACCAGCATTCCAGTAACAATAGAAAAATAGCAAACTATGTACATACATCCATGCACAAAACAAATTATGTACATCTAACTAACCAAGGCTTGATAAGCCAACATTGCTCATCAGACAGAGTACGAATAAATAATCTACTTTCTAACACAAACAGAAAAGAAACAGTATACAGCAAAGACTCTGAGTATTCATGCTCTATCTGTCTAAGCTGTAGAATAGAGATACTCATTAATACTGCGGCTCATCTTTCTCTATGCAAGGAAATCCATGCCAACTTGCACGTACATGAATTATTTTACCCTCCCACCACCGCAAACAGTGGCGTAGCCACATAGTCGGAAAAAAATAGCATATATACAAGTAAAATGATATCCGAAATGGTTAAATAACATATTTTGGACACCCTTAACATAGCAAGCTGCTATTTCTGACACCCTTTATGAAATTACTCGCTCCGCCACTGACCGCAAACTCCAGCTTAAGCATATCGAAAAAAATCACCCAGCTTTACACTTAACTGCCATTATTACTTATTATGTATAAAATCTACCTGACTAGCAAGCTGGTCTAGGTAAAACGAATAAGAAATGGATAGTGAGGATTAGTATAGCCCATCCCAACTAGCTCATAAAGTTAAAAACTAAACCCCACCATATGAATATCATCAATCAGTCTTAGATGGGCATTACACTAAACATGTAAGCAGTCAAGAACTTATAAAAAGAAACAAACCCAACTTCACAATATGCATTCTCATTGTTTGAGCATATGCCTCACTGGGCAAAACAATTTACACTAACATTACCACAGATCACAAGAAAACACAACGATTTTTAAAGCCATATAACTCAAGAGTAAGATCATGTAACAAAAGGGTATACAGTATATACAAAAAAATCTCTGAAAGAAGTCTTACGGTTGATGAAAATTCTCAATAGAAGAAAATGACCCAGATGCGAAAAAGCAAAGAAATGTGTAGAAAACCGCGATTGGCCAAGAAAGCTTCATTCTTGATCTGGGATTCAGCTGTAATATTGCAAATGCCGTAAAGTTACAAGCATTGCAAAGGGTAAAACAACATAGAAAACTGAAGAAAAATGGGATTTTTTTCCAATTCTCAACCCAAAAAAGGAGAAGTCATGTGCAAGGGTGCACGTTAAGGATCGTGGAGCCGTTTCTTGAGGGTTGATTTTTATTGTTTTTTTTTGAGGGTTTCAGACTTTTGAGATTCTTGTCCGAACACAAGGAATTTGGACATTGGAATGTATAATTAACTAAAATAAACTTTTACTATTAATATTCGCTCCGTCTCATATTAATTATACTAAAAATGTTTATTATATTAATTACTCAATCGAAAAGATAAATATTTTATTTTCTGATAAAAAATTTCATATTTGAGACTATCAATATTAGAAGTCCCAAACTTAAATTATTGATTACCTCGAAGGATATTCATTCCACTAAATTAAGAAAATATTAATAATTCTTTTTTTAAATTTATATAATTTTCAAGGAATTATTTTAACAAACGATTGCTAATTTTGTTTGAGTTTGACCCAAGAATGCAAGTGGAGGACACTCTATTGGTCTAAATTGAATGGGCTACGATGTGGAATTGGGCTGTGAGTCGCATTGGGACTATCAAATCAACTAGTTTATTTGGCTCTTTACTTTTAGTATTAAAACTATAGCTTAATTTTTAAAATTACTTAAAATTGGTCAAATATTTTTTCCTCCTACTTTGTCATTAATGGCTTCCTCTATCAATTTTGTTTTCTTCTTCCACTTTTTCTAAAAAAAGAAATACAAAATATTGAAAATATGAATTGTTTCAAACGAATTGTGTACCAAAAAGACTTAGAGGGTTTCATATTTAAATCTTGGGACAATTTAAAGGTGGTTTTGAGCGAATTATCTTGTTCGTTTTTGTTAGTATTTTTTTATCTTTTTTGTTTTAATTCGATATACTGAAAACGTGAAATTTTTTGAGTTAATTATATATTAAGAAACTTGAAACATTGATAGGATTTTGTATCTAACTTTTGAGACGGTTAGAGGTGATTTTGAGTTGACGATATTGAATAGTCAATGTATACTTTATGTATAATCAGTGTATAAGTTTATGTGTCGTTAAGTTATATTCAGTTTTTTTAGTGCATCGTCATGTATGTTCAGTGTATAACTCATGTATAGGTAAGATATATTGTATAGTTTGAGATCGTTTGGTAGAGTGTATTAGCAAAATTAATGCATGCATTAGCTTTATGTATTAGTAGTACCTTGTTTGGTGCACTTTTTCATGCTAGGTATTATTAATGCTTGCATTAGTTATACACTCTAACGCGTATTAAGGAGTGTATTATTAATACCATGGATTTCTAGGTATTAGTAATGTAAAGAAATTTAATGCATGCATTAGCATTTTAAAGACACAATTACCCCCTCAAAACCCGTTCTATATCTTTTTCACCATAATTGTGGAGGATATTTTTGAAAATAAATATTTTTGTAAACTACATGTAACTTTTTAACACACCAAACCAAATAATGCATAAAAAAATTTCTATGTATAACTAATGCAAGTATAATCGATACAAGCTACTAATGCAAGCATTGTCAATACACTCTATTTAGTATTATTCTTATACAACATTTTGTGTTTAGGCAAAAATATATTGTATAGCCTGTGTACATTTCTATGACTTTTGACTATTTTAATGTGAGTGAAACATGTATATTTATTGTATATATTTGAAACTAGCTCATTGATGTATTCTAGGTTTTTCTCGAAATTCTTACATATCAAATTTCAACTCGAATACACTACTCTTTTTAATTTCTCCTTCAATATATGGATCTTTGATATCGTATACGTTCTGCAATTTTATTACGTACACGAAGAAAGAGGCAAGCCAAAGGATAGACATATATTTTTAATAATTGATACATAAATTATTGATATTAGATGTATTTCATTACAAATATATAGGAAGAGACGGTAAGCGAGAGATCTAGACAATATATTGTAAATACAAGCAACTTATGTTTGAACATAGAGTATTTGGAAAACAACACCAAATTTGATTTGCATACATATATTTGAGTGTGCCAAATACATGTTCCTTGCGAAGAAAAAATAGTATGGAATTTAATTTCCTAAATGATGTGAACACACATGATTAGGATGTAAATTAGTAGGATTGTGTTGTTTGCTTTTAAAAAAATGAACAGATGATTTTATGTATATGTAATGTATATTCTATTAATACTGTGATAATTATGTATTATAATTATGAATTTTTATACTCTTATATACTGTACTATATTAAAATATTGCAACAATTCATATTTATCAATTAGTTAAATTCTCAAGGAAAAACTATATAAAAGGGCCATAAAAACCAAAATAGTTACAAGTTAATATTTTCCAGAGTAATTCTTGATCATTCTCTCATAAATAATTACAATTCATACGATCATTATTTAAGGTTGATATTTTCGTTTAATTAATACTAAACAGTATTATATGCTCTATTAACGTCATTAAAATTAATAATTTCGCTTAATTGATATTAAAACAGTATATAAAAAAAATCAATATCTGAACATATAAAGGATGGAAACATGAAATCATATCTTTATTTCTCTTACATTGGAATGGTTATCTCATTCTTAAACAAACTGTCATAATCAGAATATTTTTAAGAATCAAATATTTGAAAAAGAAAATTGAAATCGAATAATCAAATTTGTTTAGTCCAATTCATTTTTTCAATATTTATGTTTACCCATACTTGATTTATATATATGTCCAAATGAATTCTAAAGTCAATATTAACTGGTTGGGCCAGCCTAACCCAATCAAATCCAAGAGTATTTCTAGGGAAACTTTCGTATATAGCCACTTAAAAATAACCTAATATTCTCAATAGCTATAGTGTGATAATTATAATATGTAGCTACATGTTATAGGAAGGAGAGAGGCAAGCGAGACTGGGAGAGAGAGGAGAGAGGCGAGAGAGAGGGCAAAAAGTGGGAGAGAGGTGAATTGTATATGTATATTGGTTAGATAATTATGTATTATACATATGTATTTGTAAATATGGAAAACAATATTGAGAGAGATAGAGGAGAGAGGTGAATTTTATATGTATATTGGTTAGATAATTATATATTATAGATATACATTTGTATAAAAAGCAAGCGAGATTGGGAGAGAGACGATCGAGATAGAGAGAGGGAGGAGAGTGGGAGAGAGGTAAATTTGTATATGTATACTGATTAAATAATTGTATGTTATACATATGTATTTGTATATTCTGGCAAATTATACATATACAAATGTAGCTAATTATATAAAATCGAAGTCAGCGCATATAATTAATGTCTAATGTTAGTCGTGAGTGGTAATTATAACAAAATATAGCTATGAAGAGTAATCAATTAGTTTAAGTTCGCTTAACCGCGTAATTTTTCTATTATTGAAATCAATAAACTTATTTATGACCCTAATTAATAGATTTTTTTTGCTTATAAAATGAACTTATTAAGGGTGTGTTTGGTACGAAGGAAAACATTTTTCAATTGGTCTCATGTTTGGCTGGATAAAATGTTTTTTCAAATCAACTCATTTTTTTCAAATTCAGGAAAATAACTTTCCTTCAAAACTTAAGGAAAACATTTTCCAAAACTTTCCTCCAACTTCAATTTACAACTTTTTTATTGAAAAAATAAATTTAAAGCTTACTTTTAAAAATATTTTTAAACTTCAATTTTTTTATTTTATTTACTCACCCTCATCCCGACCGCCCTAACCCCCCCCCCCCCAAAAAAAAAAATATAATATATATATATATATATATATATATATATATATATATATATATATATATATAATAATAATAATAATAATAATAATAATAATAATAAATAATGTTTGTTCTTAAAAAGATATTTTCAATTTTAAAATTTTATTTTCACTCCACTCCCTACCTTCAACCCTCCCACCAGCCCCCCTCCCCCCTAAAAAATTAAATAATTTAAAGTTTGTTTTATAAAAGATACGTTCAAATTCAAATTTTTGTTTTTCACCACTACCCTGCCCCTCACCCCTTCCAAAAAAAATTATTTTCACTTTTCACTTTTTAATTTTCCACCATTAAGTTTGTTTGTTTTTAAAATATTTTTATTTCAAATATTATTATTTTTATCCCTCTCACCCTACCCCTCCCTCCCCCCCTCAAAAGAAAATTTTTAAGTTTATTTTTAAAAAATATTTTAATTTCAATTCAAAAATTATTTTTTGTAGTAAGAAAAAGAGATATTTTCTCAAAAATAATCTTCATTTATAAATTAAAGACTAAAAAATCTTTTTCGAAAGATATTTTCTGTTCACCAACAAAACATGAGAAAATAAGTTAAAAATATATTTTTTTACAAGGAAAACATTTTCCATAGAAAACATTTTTTTTCATACCAAATACATCCTTAATATAAAATGTCTTATGTGAACTTAAGAGACGCAGAAAAATTATGGAATATATTTTGATGGTATCTATAGACTATGATAGTATCAAATAGTAATTAAGTAGTCTTTCCATTGAAACATTATTTCTTCCTCGTTGATTTCATTAGAGTATATATATAACTAAGAAGTGTTTTCACTGAAGCACTCTTCTTCCTCTTTAATATCATCAGAATATATATACTTTGATCGTATCAAACAATAAATACGAATTATAAGTAATTAAAAATATGAGATTTGACGGAAAGAGGATAATCCTTGTAAATAGTTTCTCATTTTTGGTAAAATGATCTTTTCCTATAAGTTATTGGTTGTCTGCTATATATCTTCCTTTCAACAACTCATTGTTTGATAATTTTAAATGAGTTTCAAAGTTGTGCATAGTTTAAATCTATGGGAACATGATATATATATATATATATATATACATATACTGAAATTTAGTAGATACAATATCTATTTTTATAATTGTTCGCAACAAATTTTAAATATATGGAAAATAAATAAATCACACAAATAAAATCTGAAGAAACATGATTTAATTCATTAAGATAGCGGGTACAATTCTGTTGATTCCTTGATTCTACGGATTTATTCATGATTCGATAGTCGTTAGTGGTGTATTCTCAAACTAGGATGATTTAGATTTGACCTCTGTATTCGAGACTTGATCTCTTTATGAAATTTCCGAGATGCCTTTTAAGAGAATTTAGTATCCTTTATATAATCATAAACTAGGGTTTAGGGTTGAGTAGCCTCTAAAAACCCTAGTTTGAATTGAACATAATTTGTAGAGTCTCAACTTGAATTAAACACATCTTGTAGAGTCCCACAAAATTTTAATATCTAAGACAATATTTGAAATTTTCACCGCTGAACACTAATTTTCATTGAATAATAATAAACTATTGAGCACCACTAGGAAAAGATACAAGTCATAAAAGTGGCATAGTAGTTGTCTATTTATTGATGATACTATCATTTAATTGCAATGTTTTGAACTGGGTATAGTACTCTTACTTTTAACATAAAAATGGAAATATTTATGAATCCTTTTATAGTTTAGTAGGTAAGAAGTGAGAACACAATTTTCTACTACCTAACTATTAATTATTTATTGGCCTTCAATTCCATTTTCATCTTGTGAATATTAAAACGTTTTCTATTAATAGTCTGTTTGATTAAAAATTTAAAATTTAATTTATTTTGATTTTAAAATATTGTACGTTTAATTAGAAGAGTTCATGTTTGACCAATAAATTTAAAAAGTACTTTTAGGTAATAATTAATATTTGATCAGATTTATTAAAATAGGTTCTAAATTATTATTTTTTTCACCAAGTGTTTATTATAAACTAGTATATGTGTGTCACATGGATGTACATGTGAAATTAATTGAAATTGCTATTTAATTCTCCTTACATTTAATAGTAGTATTGTTTTTTTTCAATCCAAAAGACTTTAGTAAAAATAAGTATTTCAATACATGTTGCTCTTGTTTCCATATTTGGATCATTCATGGATCATGTTACATTAATCATGGTGGACCATGCCTAACAATTGTTGAAAGGTGAAGGATATTATCAATCATATATTAATTATTTGTGTACCTATAAATTAAAATAGGGAAATTGGTGTGTGTGGGTACAAATTTTACGTAAAATTAATATATATTGACTCAAACACCTACAGAAGTAGGCCTCAGATCAAAATGTTTTTATTATGTAAACTTTGTATCAAGTCTCTAAATCAAAAGAGCGAACAATTCTTCTTCTAAAATCGCGTTAAGCATATGATTTTTCTCTTTAACATCATGCTATATTAGGTTATGCTTTAAAGAAAATTTATATAAATTTCACTAGTTTAAGAGCTAATTACTTAGATATATTTTAGTGTGTAATATTACGTATCTTATCAGATTTTGGTGCCTCCAGATACGTTCAAATACCTGTACAAGGTCAAATTTAGGTGTAATTTGTTCTAGATACATTGTATCCAAGTGGATTCACGGGATACATAACAAATTTCAATCGCCTCCTTTTGGCATGTCTCCCATCTCTCTCGTCACTCTCCCGTGTATTTGGTATCCCAGATACATGCGAATCACTCCAGATACATGTATCTAGTGCATATCTAGTGTGATTTTCATGTGCCTGAATATATACGAATCTCGCTTGCCTTCTTCTCCAATGTCTCTCTCTCTTTCTCTTTATTTTTGTGTGTCTGATAGCAAAAGTATATGTATACAAGTGTAAGATACGTAGAAAACTCTTAGTTAATAGTAAGGTATGTAATATTTTAAAAATATAAATAATATATATGATAGTGAATAATGTCTAATGATGTAGTTTTTTCAACTTAAAAAATCAATAAAAACATATATAGCGACATAATAAAAAGTTAGTTCACCTTTTATACATTATTGAAGACGATTACATTGATATTAATTCTTCATAATATATATCCTAAAGTTTTAATTAGTCATTTATGAAAATATTATATATTACGTGTATTTTTGAATATATCTCTATTAACTCATAAGATCGATATGTATCTAAATTCACAAATAATATACCAAATGTATATCCCATACTTCACAAAATGTATCAGAACATTACATGGTATTTCACAATGTATATTAGAAGGTATACCTAATATGATAATATGACAAATTTGTCAAAAAAGTATAATCGTATTAGTCAAAGAATATTTGGAGAATAAATATCAATAGAGATTTCTCTGATCTTGCATCACATGCTTATCTTGCTACATTAATCTTCGTAGACTTCGGTTCTTCGATTTGATTTTTTTATTTTTTTGTTTTAATAAGGCGTGTAATATATATCAAATTAAACTAACTTAATTCGATTTAATTTTTCTATTTCAATTTAGTTTAGTTTGATCAATTTTTCAATGTGAATGAAAAATAAAATAAATACAAAATCAAAGTATAAGATACTCAAAAATTTAAAACTATATTAAGGAATTATGTGTCTTGTTGTGGAACACTGTGCTAATTAAAAGATATATTTGTCTTTATCAAGAATATTATGCCTCCAATTACTTCTCGAGAAAAACAAGAACGAAGACGATTTATTTACATAATGTATAATGATAAAAATATGTTCGAGTTATTCATGAATGATTTAATTGTTAGTTGATTCTTATTTTTAGTTAAGAGAATGCCATAAATATTTTTTTTAATTCTTCGATAAACCAAAATTTTGAAATCCATACATCTAATATCAAATCAAAGAATCAAACTTTTGGAAAAAAAATAACACCAATATCAAAAGAAAAAAAATGAAGCATCAAAACCAAAAAACCAAATTAACTCGATTCAATTCGATTTTGAGATATCTATACCCATATTTCCTTGTGCACCTATTAAATAGAGAAATGGGCATCTAGATGAGAAGTTTTGTTCTGTGAGACCCATATATGTACTTTATCAAATTGTCAATAAAAGGTACCACACACATTTATGACATGATTTGATATGTCTCATTCATCATTAGTTACGTTTTAAGATCTTATATGACGCATATCTAATTTATTTTTTCTTTTATTTCCACGTTTTTGTTATGATTTTAATTTGATATAGAGTTCAAGGAAGTGAATAAGAATTTTTACACATAAAATTTGTGCAACATAAATATACTATAATTTTTTTTAAAATTATCAATTATTAAAAATTATAATAAAATAACATAAATAAGATCGAGCTTGTTCATAACTTTAAAGTCTAAAGATGAAGGAACGAGGACGATTGGTAAAGGTAGTGCAAATTATAACAAGAAAAATGTAGTGGTACGAATTTTATCAGTCAATATGTTAAAGTTTGTTTATGCAGATATACAAACACAAATAACATATATATATATATATATATATATATATATATATATATATTTTAAAAATAAAATATTTGAAGATTCTTTATTCGAATTCACTTCAAACTTTAACATATTGACTGATAAAATTCGTGCCACTACATTTTTCTTGTTATAATTTGCACTACCTTTACCAATCGTCCTCGTTCCTTCATCTTTAGACTTTAAAGTTATGAACAAGCTCAATCTTATTTATGTTATTTTTGTTTGACAAAAGATTTACTCATTTATTTTAGGTTTAACAAATATAAAAATTATATTAGCATTTTATAATTATAATTTTGTTATTTGTATAGTTTGTCATGGAGATTTGTATAGCATCTGATTGTATAAAATCGCATGCATCTGATTTGTATAAATCAGGTGTCTGCACCTATGAAAGTCGAGTTCGTACACGTATATGTTATTTGTGTTTGTATATCTGTATAAAATTTGAATTTGTATACAATTGAATTGAGTTAAAATAAATGTATTTGTATATCAAATCTCTCTCTCTCGCTTTGTATAACACACATTATACATTGTACATTTGTATAATTTGTATTTGTATAAGGCGAGAAAGACAAAATAGAACTAGGCAAGAGAAATTTTGTATTTGTATAATTATAAGTGCATAGGATGAAAAAATATATATTTGTATTTCTATATACAGTTCTATCTCGTTTTATACAAACACAATTCATACATTTGTGTTTGTATAAAGTGAGAGAGGCGAGACAGAGTGGAGAACGAGATTCAGGGGAGAGAGACGAATGACAAATTGTTTGCTCCAAGTTAAAATTAAATAAAAACTATGGTTATAACATTTATTTTGAATTAATAGTTTGTTATTTTATTCAATTTTCCCTATTATTATTTGTTAACTAAAACAAATTCTCTCTCTCAACTTGGCTCTTATCTCTCGTACCAAACGACCCTTGTTATATATAGAAGTGAAATTAGAGAAGTGGACATTCTTCTCAAGCTAGCTCTGCTCAATAGAATTGGCACCATGGAGTTGTTACACCCTAGCAACCTCTTTCTCATTTTTGTGCCATCTTTAATACTAGTATTATTTTGGTGCAAAATCATGAGGCGTCAAAGAGTTTTCCTAGTAGATTTTGCATGTTACAAACCCCCAAAAGATCAACAAATTTGTAGACAAACCTTTATAGAAAAAGCTTCTAGAAGTTTAAATTCTAACAAAAACACATTAGAGTTCATGGACAGGATCTTGCAACGAGTAGGGTTGGGTGAGAAAACGTACCTTTCTAAAGGTTTGTTAAAAGAACCTCCAGATATGAGCGCGAAAGCGGCTAAGGAAGAAGTGGAGATGGCAATATTCGGAGCCATAGATGAGCTTTTACTGAAAACTGGAGTACAATGTGAAGATATTGACATATTGGTTACCGTTTGTGGCGTATACAATATTATGCCATCTTTGTCTAGTGTCATAGTGAAGCGTTACAGCCTTAGAAATGATATACATACATACAATATTACTGGAATGGGATGCACTGCTGGCCTTGTTGCCTTAGGCCTTGTCCAAAATTTGCTTAAGGTAATTAATATGCTACATCTAAAAAATTTTATTCGATTATCGTATTATCTGTTATTATTAAACTTACCATATTATTGTGCAGGTGCATGATAATTCCTATGCACTAGTAGTAACTAGTGATAGCATTACAGAAAATGTATACAAAGGGAATGACCGGTCAAAATTGTTGACTAATTGCATATTCCGTGTGGGTGCAGTAGCTCTGCTCCTCTCCAACAAACCGTCTGATCTGAATACATCGAAGTATGAGCTCATTCACACCGTCCGATCGCAAACATCGAACGATGATCGATCCTACAACTGTATTTTGATGGAAGAAGACGTGGAAGGACATCGAGGTATCACAATCAACAAAGATCTATTGTACGCAGCAATGAGAACCATTCGATTAAATATATCCACCGTAGCTCCTCTAGTCCTTTCTCTATCTGAAAAATTACGTTACTTGGTAAATCTTATAGCACAATACTTTCAGATGATCAAAAGCAACGTAGATCGACCTTATAATCCCGATTTCTCCAAAACCATCAATCATTTCTTCCCACACGTCGGGGGTAAACCGGTGTTGGATGATTTGCAGAAAAAATTAGGGTTTAGCGACGAACAAATGGAAGCTTCTAGAATGACTCTATATAGGTTCGGTAACACATCCACATGTTCGGTGTGGTATGAAGTAGCTTATGTTGAAGCAAAAGGTAGGGTCAGAAAAGGAGACACAATATGGCAAATAGCATTCGGGTCGGGTTTCAAATGTACTAGTGTCATTTGGAGGGCGAACCGATCAATTGACCGCGATGAGGTAAATCCATGGTCCGATGAAGTTGATGAGTTCCCCGTGGATCTTAGCCAGATGGAAACACTCTCGGACCTATTTGTTGCTTCCAAATAGAGAAAGATCGATCGTTTGGTAGAATATATTAGAAAGAAATATATAATGCATCTACTGGCTTTGATCCTTGTGGAGTGTATGGAATGTTTTTTTTTCTTTAATCATTAGTTCAATTTCGATATTTATGTTTACGCTTATTTAAAAGTACGTGTTAGTATTTTTCTCACTCAATTTCTTTGTAGGTCGATAATTTTATAAGTCCAGATGAATTATAGACTCGCAATTATCTAGGGATAATTAGACATGTTTATTGGGTTAAAATATTGTACTAAAAAATATTTGAATATAATTAATTAAAAATATATGAATGGGAAAAGGTTTTGTCACGACCCAAATCGGGGCCGCGACTGGCACCCACATTTACCCTCCTATGTGAGCGAACCAACCAATCTAACCTTAACATTTCAATGTATAACAACAGAAAATAGTGCGGAAGACTTAACTCATTAATAAAAACCAATTCAATAACTACTAAAAGTCAACATCTATTATTCCCCAAAATCTGGAAGTCATCACCACAAGAACAACTATAATCAAAATACTAAACTAAGAGTATTCTAAAAGTTAAACAAGTAAAAAGCTAGTCCATGCCGGAAGTTCAAGGCATCAAGACTTGAAGAAGGAGATCCAGTCCAAGCTAGAAGCATTAGCTCACCCTGAAGATCCGGTGTGACGGAGACTGGCTAGATTCACTGCTGAGTTGAAGATGACGGAACGTTTGCTGCACTCCACAAATAACAAAGAAGAAAACATAAAAGTAGGGGGTCAGTACAACCACAAGTACTGAGTAGATATCATCGGCCAACTCAAAATAGAAGATAATATATATCAATAATATCATAAATCAACTATAAACTCAACATGTAGCAACAACAAGTACTATAATCATCAACAAGTACCATCAAGTTCATCCATGAGGGCTCAAGCCTCAATACCATACTCATTTGGGATTAAGTTCATTATGTTGAGTATATTTATCATCTTTCAGGATTCATTATCTTTCTTCCTCTTGTGTCGGTACGTGACACTCCGATCCCCTA
>CM064971.1:70673781-70919989 GCA_032847665.1 Solanum chilense | reverse complement strand
CCACTAATACTATGTGTCGGAACGTGACACTCCGATCCACTAATTCTATCCGTTCATCAAGCCTTCTCTATACCAAGGCATCATCAATCCCATTACTTTAATTCATCAAGCCTTCTTTTATACCAAGGCATCATCATTAATAACGTAGATTAAAGTTTCTTTCAAGTTTTGGGATTCAATAGTTTTCATCATGCTTACTTTATCAAAATCATACAATCATATTCATGCAAGCATACAATTAAGCATATAGCAGGGTTTACAATACAATCAATACATATTATTCACTATTAAGAGTTCACTACGAATATCGTAAAACAACCATAACCTACTTCCACCGAAGATGGGTGATCAACAAGAAATTTCCCAAGCTTTGCTTTCTCCTCTTTGATCGACTACTCTCTCTCCCTCTATTCTGTTCTTTCTCTTTTTCTTATTCCAAACCCTTTTCCTTTTACCCTAATTAGTATATAATTAAGAATAAAGGATGGCAATAATACCCCACTAATTAACTTAAGGTTACCTCTTTTAACCCCCAAGTAATTAGACTTATTAATATTAACCCTCTAACTTTATAATTAAGGAAAGAATAGTCCAAATCGTCCCTTTAAACTTAACCAGAAATCCGACTCCAGCTGGGATTACGCAACCTGTGACGGCCCGTCGTGCCCGTGACGGCCCGTCGTGCCCGCGACGGTCCGTCACGCAGGTCGTCGCAGCATATTAGAATTCCATTTTTCGCTAAGTAGACTGTGACGGTCCGTCACGCCTGTGACGGTCCGTCCTGCACTTCCGTCATGACGTTCAGAAACTCGTTCCCCGTACCAAATTCTCAAGAGTTGAAGTGTTTTGCAACGGACTATCACGACGGTTCGTCGTATCTGTGACGGTCCGTCCTGCAGGTCCGTCACAATTTACAGAGAGTCGATTTTAGAACACAATTTCCAGAATTCTAAGTGTTCTGGGACGAGACACCCTCGACGGTCCGTCGTGCCCATGACGGTCCGTCGTGGTATCCGTCGTCTCAGCCAGTTTTTCCAGAAATAAAATCTGCTGCTCAAAACGACTAAACAGGTCGTTACAGGTTTGAAAATGTCCCTTAACGTATTAGAAATGGTTAAGAAATGTCTTCCTTCCACTTATAAGGAGTAATTTCCCTATAATATCACTTATGTTTGTTTTAGAACTACAATATCATTCAACTTTGCTTATTTTCCTCAAATATACTTGACACAAGAAAATACATTATTTCTCTCCTACTAGGGTGCTATGTCACATTTTTCAATTTATTATAAATATTTTTCTAATTCTTTTAAAGAATCGGAGTAACCTACATATTTTCTTAAAGACTGGAGGAGCTCATATTACAGTTCTTACTGTAATTTTTTTTACTGGTATAATATGTGGATTTATATATTTTTTTAAAAAAATCTATCTATATATAGTAGGAGAAGTAAAAAGTGTCACATGTCAGCACCACAAATATTCAAAAATTTAATTTTTCAAAAAACATTTTAAATATGCTCTAAGAATATAATTTAAAAAAACAGGAATTTTAATATAGCTATTTTAAATAGAAAATAAAAGTTCTTTTGTTTAAAAAAACTTTAACGGCAAAAAATGGATGATTTTTAAATGCCTCTAATTTCAATTTTAAAGGAAAAAAATGAAATCGAACTATTATTTTTATAAAAACAATAAAGACTATTACGGGAAAAAAGATGAAAGATCTTTAAAGGCTTCAAATTTCAATTTTTAAGGTTAAAAAATGAAAAATGTGAATTATTTTATAAAAGAAACTGTAATGTCCATTTATATTTATCACACTTTCAGTGATTTTAGAGAATAATCCAGCAAAATGGAATTAGAAATATCTATCTATATAGGAGAAGAAAAAGTGCATTAGAGAAAAACTATAATTATTATTTTAAAATTAATTAAAAAAATTATAGTAAAAAATAATAAATACCATTAAAAAATTAAAAAACTTATTTTAAAAAAATAGTTAAAACAGTCCATTAGTAGTTAGTTGTAGAAATGAGATATTTTTTTTATTCATTTTTAAAATTTATCTTTATATATCTAAAAAAATAAAATATTTTCAAAAAACATAAATAGAAAACAATATTTTTCTTTAAAAAAAATATTTCAACCTAATGTTTAAATAGGTTTAAAGCATAATTTTTTTCATAATAAAAAATAAATAATGTGACATAACATCCTAATAGTAGAGAGATAATGTATTTTTTGTGTCAATTATAGTTTGAGAAAAATAGGTAAAGTTGAGCGATATTGTAATCCTAAAACAAATATAAGTGATATTTCTAGATAATTTCTCAAACATAAATGACTATACGGAAATTACTCTACTTATAAAATAAAAGATGTCCTTAACATATGAAAATGGTTCAAAACTGTACAAAAATTATGCCCTTTAACCTATTATAAATAGTTCAAATTTGCCCTCTACCTAAAATATGTTAATGAACTAAAATATGTTATGAACTAATTAATACTAGTATTTCATGTGACTATATTTTGTGCTGATATATTTTAATAATATTAAAATATTTTCAAGCTTCATTTTAGCCTTCAAATTTGAATAAATTAGAACTCAATTTTTAAAATTTATTTTACTTCCATCAGCATCTTACTTTAATATATATATATATATATATATATATATATATATATATATATATATATATATATATATATATATATATATATATATATATATATATATATATATATATATATATGTAAATTTGAACCATTCTAATATGAAGGGTGTCTTTTATGTAAGGGGTGAAAGTAAGATATTTTTGGACCATTTCTAATATGTTAATTAAAGGAGTTTATTTTGATTAACTAAATTGACTAATGAATATAAATTAATAATTTAATTGTTTACGTTGATCATACTTTAAAGCTAATAACTCTCAAAGAAAATAGGCAGAATAGTCAACATTTACTTTTAGTAAAAACAACATATAAATTAAAATATAAGAAGTATCAAAAAACAAATTCTCTCTCCTATTTAGATCAAACTACTCATATACTTTCAGGTAACTATAAATTTTATCGCTAATTAAGAGTTTACTATCATATATATTAAAGAAGATACACCTACATATCAAATTACACTAAAATAGAGAGAGACGAGCGAGATGGAATGAGAGATAAGAGAGTGATAAACGATATGGGAGGGAGTCGAAGAAGGCGAACTTACTAATTAAGAGTTAACTGTCATAAATTAAAGAAGATACACCTAGATATATGTATTTTTGCTACCAGTTTCACTAAAATAGAGAGAGACGAGCAAGACGGGGAGGAAGATAGGACAGTGACGAATGATATGGAGGGAGTCGGAGAAGGCAAACGAGATTTGTCTATGTATTTCAAATATATGTGAATCCATTTGGATATAATGTAACTACGATAAATTAAACTCAATCTTGACCTCATGTATCTGAGATAGATGTCTTTGAACACTTAAAAATTTAATAATATTATAAACTATAATATATTTAAATAATTATTTTATGAACTGGTGAAATTTCTATAAAATTTTTTTTTATTTAAAATATCTTATGTGAAATTAAAGACACTTAGAACAATTATTACTTGTCTCACCTGTTTCTTTCAACCACTCTCTGTTTAATAGTTTTAAAGAATTTTGGAGTTTGTTTGTGCTTTAAAGATATGGGAAAATGATATATCATATTTGTGGAATAAAATGTACTGTATAATAAACTTTTTTTAAGGATACGATACATGAAAATAGGTTAATAACTAATACTGACAATATATTTCAAATGAAAACTTTTTTTTTTCTAACATGTTCATTTATTATATGTTACAAGCTCAATAAAAGTTCGGTTCATTAAAACGCTATAATCGTACACAAAATTGAATATCAAAATGTTGGGAAAAAAATTTAAAGTCAAAGTTCAAATAATTGAATTAATTTGGTTTAGTTTTGTTTTCAAAATAAATCAATAGTTTGAAGATAGATATTATTAATTTGAGTTAAGTTCAAAGATATTTTTAATATTGAAAATACTTCTAAACTTAACGTAAGATATTAGTTTCATCTTCGAATTATTGACAATCTTAAAAACAGTTATTTACTTGATTCTGTTGAACTTAAATACACTTACGATATTGTAAAATAAATTAAATAAATCCTGAATTCTCATCAAGTTTAGGGTCTTTTCAATACTTTTCTTGATTTTTCATTAAGAGTTTCATGTTCCTACAAGAGTTTGAGACCACTGCTATGTCATATGGCAAATCAGGGATATCGAAAATTAGTTAATAAAATAAAATGATGTTTTAAGGCTACTAATACATAGTATAATGATGAAACCAATAATTTAAGCTAAATTCAAAAATAATTTCGTTAGCTCTCCCATTTTAAATTTAACCTTATTTGGAGTGGATCCACCTTTACGTGTAGCTGATCTAGATGAAATATAAGTTAACTGAACAAACCGCTACAACTTAATATATTAGACTTTGTTAAACTTAGCTTTATGTGTATTTTTGTTATCTGATATATGAACTTTGGTAACCAAATATATCTATAATATATATGTACTATTATTTATATCAAATATACTAAAATAGAGAGAGAAGTAAGCGATATGGGAGGGAGAATTCATTTGGATATAGTATTTTAGATCAAATTACTCCTAAAATTTTAAACAATTATGGATATATTTGACCTCTAATTAAGAGTTTACTATCATATGTTAAAGAGAATACACTTAAATATATGTTATTTTGCTACAATTACACTAAAATAGTGAAAGAGGTGAATGAGATGGGAGGGAGATAGGAGAGTGACTAACGAAATGTGAGGGAGAGTCGAAGAAGGTGAACAAGATTTATCTGTGTATCGTAGATACATGCGTATCCATTTGGATACAGTATATCTTGAACAAATTACACCTAAACTTGACCATAGAGATACATTTTTCTAGGCTCACTAAAATTTGATAAACTTCGTAATATTATATTACAAACTAAAGTGTATCTAAATAATTAGCTCCTAAATTAATGAGATTTCTGTAAATTTCCTTTTAATTTAAAAAGAAAATATAGCCCTCATTTTACTATTAGAGCTGATATACGGTCTGTTATGAACGTGGATCATATATTCCTCTAACGTTATACAAATGATCTAAGTCTAACATAATTGAAAAAATTAATTTTAATTTAATTTTTTTAAAATATATATAATTCATATGGGGTATCAGACCATTTTTTCAATTTAAAATATTTTATGTGAACTTTAAGACAAGTAGAAGAATTATTAATTGTCACACTTTTATATTATTTTTCTTTCAACCACTGCATGTTTAATAATTTTAAAGAATTATGGAGTTTGTGTGCTTTAACGATATATCATAATTGAATAATAAAATGTACAGTAAGATCAACATTTTTATTAAATCTATAGCTTAATTTATAAAATTACTTGAAATTGGTCAAATACTTCTTCTTCCTCTTAAAGTTTGAAATATTATAATTTAAATACAAACTATATTTATAAAATATGCACAACATAAGATTAATTTTTTTAGGAAATCACTACATAGTCATAGTTTATGAAATATTATCATAACTTTTGTGTTTTATTATGATTTTTAGAAAACAATTAGATTAATATTTTTATTTAGCTATTTATATTTTTACTTGAAATCAAACTTAATAAATATTATATAGATAATTTTATTTGTGTCTTTGATTAATAAGTAGTAACATTAACCCCATCTAATGTCTTGTCGATATTTATGATAATCTCTTCAAATTATAATTTAATTGTCACGACCCAAAATCGAGCCGCGAGTGGCACCCACACTTATCCTACTATGTGAGCGAACCAACCAATCTAAACCCCAACATTTCAAACATAATAAACAAATACGATGCGGAAGACTTAACTCATTAATGAAAATCAATTCAATAACTTCTAAAAACTCAATAACTATTATTATCCCCAAAATCTGGAAGTCGTCATCACAAGAACATCTATCCTCAAATTACTAAATCTAAGAGTATCTAAGAAGCTAAAATAAATAAAAAGCTAGTCCATGCCGGAACTTCAAGGCATCAAGACATGAAGAAGAAGATCCAGTCCAAGCTAGAAGCATTAGCTCACCCTGAAATCCGGTGTAATGAAGACTGGCTAGAGTTGCGGTTGAGTTGAAGACGACGGTACGTTTGCTGCACTCCATAAATAACAAAGAAAGAAACATACAAGTAGGGGTCAGTACAAAACACAAGTACTGAGTAGATATCATCGGCCAACTCAAAATAGAAAACAGTATATATCAGATAATATCATAAATCAACTACAATACTCAATCTGTAGCAACATCACGTACTATAATCATCAATAAGTAACGCCAAGTAATCCCATGAGGACTCAAGCCTCAATACCATACTCATTTGGGAATTAGGTTCATTAGATTGAGTATATTAACATCTTTCAAGATTCATTATCTTTATTACTCTCGTGTCGGTACGTGACACTCCGCTCCATGTACTATCCTGGTGTCGGAACGTGACACTCCGATCCTCATATGCTATCCTGGTGTAGGAACGTGACACTCCGATCCTCATATACTATCCTGGTGTCGGAACGTGACACTCCGATCCCCTAAATCTACATGTCGGTTCGTGACACCCGATCCCCTAAATCTACGTGTCGGTTCGTGACACCCGATCCCCTAAATCTACATGTCGGTTCGTGACACCCGATCCCCTAAATCTACGTGTCGGTTCGTGATACCCGATCCCCTAAATCTATGTGTCGGTTCGTGACACCCGATCCCCTAAATCTACGTGTCGGTTCGTGACACCCGATCCCCTAATTCTACGTGTCGGTTCGTGACACCCGCTCCACTACTCTCATCACCTTAGTTCATCCAGCCTTCCTTATACCAAGGCATCATCAATCTCATTACTTAGTTCATCAAGCCTTCTTTTATACCAAGGCATCATCAATCTCATTACTTAGTTCATCAAGCCTTCTTTTATACCAAGGCATCATCATTAACAAAGTAGATTAGGGTTTCTTCAAGATTTAGGATTCAATAGCTTCATCATGCTTATTTTATCATAATTATATAATCACATTCATACAAGCATACAATTAAGCATATAGAAGGGTTTACAAGACTACTCAATACATATCATTCGCTATTAAGAGTTTACTACGAATAGCATAAAAATCATAACCTACCTCCACCGAAGATTCGTGATCAAGCAAGCAATTTCCCAAAGCTTTGTATTTCCTCTTTGTTCGTATCTCTCTCGATCGTTTCTCTTTCCCTCTCCTTATTTTTTCTATTTTTCTTATTCAAACCCTCTTTCTTTTACCCTAATTAGCATATAATTAAGTATAAAAGAAGAGGAATTAACCCACTAATTAACTCAAGGTTTCCTCCTTTAACCCCCAAGTAAGTGAGTTATTTATATTAGACCACTAACTCTTTAATTATAAGCAGGAATAGTCCAAAACGACCCTTAAAATATTTACAGAAATCCGACCCAGCCTGGAATTATGCAACCTGTGACGGCCCGTCGTGCCTGCGACGGTCCGTCCTGCAGGTCCGTCACAAAGTTCAGAGACCAATTTTCTGTGGAAAATGTGTGACGGTCCGTCGTGCCCACGACGGTCCGTAGTGCCATTCCGTCACGAAGTTCAGAGAGTCGATTTCAGTACCCAAATTTCAGAATTCTAAGTGTTTTGGAACGAGACCCCTCGACGGTCCGTCGTGCCCATGACTGTCCGTCGTGGGTTCCGTCGACTCAGACAGTTTTTCCAGAATTACAATCTGCTGCTCAAAACGAATAAACAGGTCGTTACATTAATTTAAAAAATTACAAAAACTATAATTTTAAGAAAAGATGACTGACTCGGCAAAGCTCGTAGCCCACGCACTTATGAGTTGTACCAACCATTTTTTGACCCAAACAAAAATGGGCTACTAGGTCTGATCCGTAAAATTGCAAAGCTTATATAGATCAGTCGGGATAGAATGTGTTAGCCCATATTGACAGCTTTAAAATTGACTGATAAAATTTGTGCCACATAAAAACATCTCTCGACTATCAAATGTGTGCACTGCATTTTCCTTGTTATAAATTTGTACTACCTTTACCAATCGTTGTCGTTTCTTCATCTTTAGATTTTAATTTTATAATTAAGCTTTACTTATTTATGTTATTTTCGTTTGACAAAAGGCTTTTTCATTTAAAGTAAATTTTAGGTCTAGCAAATATAAAAATCATATTAGCGCTCTGTAGTTATAATTTTATTATTTGTAAAGTTTGTCATGGAGTATCAAATTTGTATAGCATCTGATCGTATAAAATTGCATGCATCTGATTTGTATAAATTGGGTGTATGTACCTATGAAAGACATGTTCGTATATGTATATGTTATTTGTGTTTGTATATCTGCATAAATTTGAATTTGTATACAATTGAATCGATTTAAAATGTATATCATCTCTCTCTCACTTTATACAAACACAAATTATATATGTGTTTGTATAAAACGATAAAGAGAGAAAGACAAAAGAGAACTGGGTAGGAGAAGATTTATATTTGTATAATTATAAGTGCATAGGATGAAAAAATATGTACTTGTATTTCTATATACAATATTATCTCGTTTTATACAAACACAATTCATACATTTGTGTTTGTATAAAGTGAAAGAGGCGAGAGAAAGCGGCAAATGAGATTTAGGAGAGAGAGACGAATGACAAACTGTTTGCTACAAGTTACAATTAAATGAAACTATGGTTATTAACATTTATTTTGAATTAATAATTTGTTATTGTATATAATTTTACCTATTATTATTTTGTTAACTATCAACAATCCGTTCTTTGCATTAAGTGTCTCTGCATTAACTATAAACAATTTGTTATTATGTATTATTATACATTTATTTGATTTCACGCGCTCACCAAGATGTGAATTACACTTTTTGTGTCACGTCTGCATTAAGTGTCTAAATTATTCAAATTTGAAAAAATACATGTGTCCAATAGGTATTAGTTCTAGTTGAGTTGAACCGCATATAACTTAAGTCATTATAAAATATAGCAAAAAGGTATCATGATACACCATTTATAAAAAATGTATCACAATGTAATGACTTAAGTCATCAACAATCACTTAAAATTGTCTTCATATTTCACTTGGATTTAGTAAAAAAAGAAATACAGGGTGGCTCCATATTTCACCATGAAAAGTTTCTACCGGAAAAGTTTTGAGTAGGTGGATTGTGTGTAGGTTTAATTTTTGTTTTTCAATAATTTTTTACTTTAATATATATTTTTTTATAAGATACTTTTAAATAACTTTTGAAACTAAATGACACGTCATAATTTAATTTGTTGTTATGTCATGTCATTGCAGTGCATCTTAGACTTTCAATTTTTGGTTGATTGTCAAAAAAAAATGTCAAATGTATATCAATTTAAAGTAATAAAAATAGAAACAAGTCTTAGTTGAGATATTCAAGTGAATTATGCGAATAACTTTAAATAATCGTAAATTATTTAAGCTTAATATAATTTATCAAAATAATATATATTATAAACACATCATATATCAGAAAGGTATCATGTTAGCTAACATCAATTACTCTGCACCAGATCTTAAAATGTTGTGTTGGAACTTGAATGATCTATATAATTGATAAACTACAATAGTAAACTAAAACTTTGATACATCTATTCACAACTCCCAAATAAACCAAAAAGAAAATCAAAGCCAATGGAGTAAATAAAAATCATCAGATTTTGTCTTTCAATCTGTTTTGGAATAACGTAAATTTAAAATTTATCACATTGTTGCATTAATTACTCGTGTAAGTTGATGAATTGTGCATTTATTGACAACTAACTTAAATTGTATTGGTAGCACGACTACTTCAGAACTCAAATAAAAAAAAACCTATACTCATTGGCGTATAGTTCATTGAAAAAAAAATAGCATATATATAAGTAAAATGATATTCGAATGATTTATAACATATTTTTAACACTCTTAACATAACAAACTGTTATTTCTGAACACCCTTTATGAAATTTCTAGCTCCACCACTACCTATACTATGGCCACCTTTTTCTCTATTTTTAAATAGTTAGTCATAAATTACCATTTTGATTATACAAATCTTGGTAAAACTTTTAAGAAGTTAAATAAATTTAATTGCTTAAATTTTAAATATTCGTACGATATATATTGTTTTTAACAGTTTCCCTCTAATATAAGTTAGATTAGTATTAAACTTGGTGACTAATCAAATATACATACCATCATATAAAATGATATATGGGGAAAATCAACGTGAACATGGCCGCGCAAAATGAAAAACACTTTTTCATTAAGATAATATTAAATTATAAATTAATTACGTATTTAGACACACTCTAGTTTATAATATTCATATTTTATTAAATTTTAATATCTCTAAATACATTCTGATACATATTATCTCGGATATATGAAGTCAAAATAAGGGATAATTTATTCTAGATTCATTATATTCAAGTTGATTCGCATATATCTGAGATACATTACAAATCTCATTCATGATAGTGAAATATTTCTAATTATATATCTTTTCTTTTTAAAAACATGTTTGAATTGATTAATTTTTAAATATTTCAAAAACATTTTCTTAATTTTAAGATAAAATATCAGCGCCTATTATTAAATTTCAAAAAAAAAACAAAAAAAAAACCAATATCATAAATTAAAAATCCTTTTTCCCTTTGAAAAAGTCAAGCAAGTTGAAGATTTTGTAATAAAGGTGAGAATGACTTGGGTATTTACTACAAATCTTGGCAGTTGGAACATTTATCTCTCACTAGAATAAACAATAATAAAAAAAAATGGCAATAGTTTAATAACCATGCCTTCATTTATTTTCCTCTTTCATAATTAGCTAGAGTAGTAGTTTTCAACATTTCCCATAGATCCCCCTTTTTTGGGGTATATCTAGGTGGATTCAGCTACTAAATTTATGGATTAATTGCATTATGAATCGGAGCAACGAATCTATTTGAAGTGGTCTATTTTGTATAGTTTAATAATTATCCAATTTAATATAGACTTAATACTAATAAAAGAAATTTGATAGATCTAAGAATGTGTTTAATATGGAGAATTTTAATTTTTTTTCATACTCAATTGAATAAAATCTTTGTAAAATATTTTTTTAAAAAAAAAAATTGTTCTCTTGAAATGAGGAAATGACTTCTAAAATGACGATATGAAAAATAAGTTACACTGGTGATACTTTACATTGATAATGTCTATCTCAAAATTTCAACATACCTCATTTTTACCCCCACAACATGGAGCTCTCAATTTTCATCCCCACCGAAGGCGCTACGGTTCCACCACATACTCATATTCTTCGCATTCACCACTTATAGTATTTGTCTAAATTATATAAAAATATTTTTAAGATAATTTTTACTTATGTATCAAATATAAAAAAGAACAAGTGAAATTTTATTTATTTTTCTACAAATTATTTTCTAATTTTTTTTTCCATCTTAACCTATACTAAGTGATTATTAATCAGATGCTCATAGTATTGCACGCTAAAAGTTAAAAATGTTTTCGATTCATGGATAGCGAATGATTGTTAAATGAAAAATTGTATATATTTATGAAAACATTATACCATTAATTAGATACTTGTAGAAACATTTTATAAAATTAAAGAATATTATTATTTACATATTGACAAAAGATGATTCATTTTTTCTATAGCTATCAATTTTTTAGTTAATTTATCTTCTTTTACCAAAAATATATTATGAGGAGTTTATTTAGATAAATTCTTATTAATTATATTTTAAAATTTTAAATTTAACTATTTGTATTTTATACAATTATATAATAGTAAAGTAATATTAAAACTGACAAATAACAAAATCTCTATTGATTTATTAATAAACAAGTAAAAGGAAAAATAGTCAATCAGTTAAGTAAAAAGCGAAGGAAGAGTATATGAAATGTGTTTATAAATAAAAAAGTTTTAAACTTTAAAGTATTACTTTGAGTATAAATAAATAATTATCTTTCATCAAATAGAAATGAAAATGGAAAAAATAGGGAAGAAATTAGTCCTATGTATATCGAAAACATCGCTCGATCTTATTTTATATGATATCATTTTTTTAAAAATTATCTCAAAAATATCTTAATATAATTAGAAATAATTTAATTTTAAATTTTGTTATTTACTCTCGTTGTTCCTATTTATATGTCATTTGCTTAAAGTTAGACGATCCTTAATATTTGTGATTTCACAAACTCAACGCATGACATTATTATATTCCTAATTTACTCTTGAGAGTAATTAGCTTTGAAACCATGAATTGAACTAACATAAGGAAGCTAATTTATATTTATTGGCTAATTTAATTAATTAAAATAAATTAGTTTATGTTTATTTATTGGAAACTAGACTTCAAGAGATTACTAAGTAAGGATATAGTGATAAATTTATATAATTTCTTAAGAGATGTAAAATCTAAAATAATGACATTTAAATAAAAACAAAGGAAATACTTTTAATAAAATGATTTACTCTACACAGATATCTAAAAACTAAGTTACACTATAAATTTCAAAAAGATTATATTCTTTTTTTTTAAATATTATGTTAAATTAAATATTATCACATAAAATGAGACGATGAGAGTAATAATTTAACTTCCCAATATGAAACGGATAGCCAACTATATTATTCGGTCCATAAGTTGTCAGAATTAATAACAATGCATTGATAGACTCTACAAAATCATTGGTGGACCAAAATGCATTATGGAAGGATGACAATTAGATATAGTAATATAGTAATTGGACGTTATCATTGTCACAAATTTAAATAAATTAATAATAGATTAAAAGTTAACGTTAAAGTTAAAAGATTAAAATTATTATTATATAAGTTAATTTATTTCATTCATAACATTTATAATTGTTTTTCTTCATCTTCTTAATTGTGATTTCATTTTTTATCGCATCATTGATATTTCTATCTAAAAATGATAGGGTTTAGGATTTCAAAGAAGTCAATCAAAAATATATTACTAACTTTATGAAAATTCCATTCTATTTCAGAAGCTCGTAGCATTTTATTTATCGTTATTACATGTAAATAATTTTTACACTATCAGGTAATCCAAATAATATCTATATCTTCTAAAACACTGAAAAATCCAAAATGTCAAAAAATTCATTTGGATTAAAGGTACCTTAGACTCATTACTTAATAATAAGGGTATTTTTAATTCAAAGTAGTGACGATAAGAATATTTTTAGACTATACTTTAAAAGAAATATACTTTTATTCATCTCACATGGTCTTAAGACATTTTAAAGCCTTTTTATTTTGAAAATAAACTATATTACTCCCTCCGTTTTATTTTACGTGACACTTTCCAGATTTTGAGATTAAAAAAAGTCTGTCTTTGACTGTAAGTTTTTCATCTATCTTTTAAATATTTGAAATTATTGACTTAAACTAAAATATTTTTTAAGTCAAACATTTCTGATCAAACTAAAACGTTTTCATTCTCGAAAAATGAAAATATCACGTAAATTGAGAGACGGGGAGCGCCTATTACGAACACCACACAAAAATGACTTGATAGTGTATGCTATATACTTACTATATAGAGAAGGGAAAGTTAGGTATGTTGAGATCCTAAATTTATCACACTTCAACAAGGCAATACTTTCAAGTTTCAACCATGGAATTGATCCTAACATACCCTAAGTTTTTTTTCATTACATTTACATTAGTAATACTATTTTTCTACCGCAAAAACTCTAAACGAAGAGTTTTCCTTGTAGATTTCGCATGCTACAAGCCCCCGGAAAATCAACAAGTTGATAGACAAACGTTTGTCAACAAAAGCACTAAAGCTCTTTGTTATAACAAAGACTTACTAGAGTTCATGGACAAGATGTTGGAACGATCCGGTTTAGGTGATAAAACGTACCTTTCTAAAGGTTTGTTTAAAGAACCTATAGATATGAGCGCGGAAGCTGCTAAGGAAGAAGTAGAGATGGCAATATTCGGAGTCATAGATGAACTTCTTTTGAAAACCGGAGTACAATGTAACGATATTGACATATTGATTACTGTTTTTGGTGGATACAATATTATGCCATCGGTGTCTAGTGTCATTGTGAAGCGTTACAACCTTAGACATGATATACGTACATATAATATTACTGGAATGGGATGTACTGCTGGCCTTGTTGCCTTAGGCCTTGTCCAGAATTTGTTTAAGGTAATACACTATAAATAATTATTTTATTCGATTTATCGTATTATCTGTTGTTATTAAACTTTAAGATATTGTTGTGAAGGTGCATGATAACTCTTGTGCACTAGTAGTGACTAGTGAGAGCACTATAGCAAATGTGTACAAAGGGAATGACCGGTCAAAATTGTTGACTAATTGCATATTCCGTGTGGGTGCAGTAGCTTTGATCCTATCTAACAAACCGTCTGATCTGAATAAATCAAAGTATGAGCTCATCCACACCGTCCGATCTCAAACATCGGACGATGATCGCTCGTACAACTGTATTTTCATGGAAGAAGACGTGGAAGGACATCGAGGCATCACAATCAATAAAGATCTGTTGTACGCAGCTATGAAAACCATTCGATTAAACATATCCACGGTAGCTCCTTTAGTACTTCCTCTATCTGAAAAAATCCGTTACTTGGTAAATCTTTTTAGTACAAAAAGCAACTTTTACAGTCCTGATTTCTCCAAATCGATTGATCATTTCTTCCCACATGTCGGTGGGAAGCCGGTGTTGGATGACTTGCAGAAGAAGTTAGGGTTTAGCGATGAGCAAATGGAAGCTTCTAGAATGACATTGTACAGAATTGGTAATCCTTCAAGTAGTTCGATATGGTATGAAGTAGCTTATGCTGAGGCAAAAGGTAGGGTGAAAAAAGGAGATGCATTGTGGCAGATAGCATTTGGGTCAGGTTTCAAGTGCAACAGTGTGATTTGGAAGGCAATTCGATCTGTTCATCGCGATGAGATGAATCCATGGCGCGATGAAATTCATGAGTTCCCCGTCAATGTTAGTGATATCGAAGTAGTCCCGGACCTATTCGTTGCTTCTAAATAGGAATGCTCATTTTGTTTCCCCTGTTTAATTTTTGTTGTTCTAAGCAATTTTTCTATTTAGAAAGAATGGTGTAATTTATATGTAATTTTTTGAACTCACTTCACTAGAATCTTTGTTTATATCGAGGGGATTCAAAAATTATATACAAAACGGTTGTTCTTATCCTGAGTAGTATAATTTTCCAACAAAGGACGTTCACCTGAAGCCCCTTCGTTGCAATAGCTCCGGCCCTGCTAGACTCTTTTTGGATATTTAAGATTACGAAATCTGAAGAGTTAATGTCGTCAAGATACAGAGGATAAAAGATTATGAATCAGGAAAATATGCATTTTATTAACTTGTATAGTCAAATAACAGGTAAAACCATTGATTCAACTTTGGCTTTCTATACATATAGTTAGGGGCGAAGCTAGCGGTTCAAACTCTAAATTTGTAACAAGAAATTATTAATTCAGAACGTAGAAACTTGAAAGAATTAGAATCATGAATCAATAAACTTCAAATTCTGACTTCGCCTCTGCATAAAAGCTCCGGAGGAATATCAATCAATGAAGCCATTCGAGAGATATTCCCATTTTTTCAAGCTTGGCTCTACCAAAGTATTGTTCTTTGGCCAAAAGTCTCACTTGTTTCATATATGTACCAAAAGGCATTACACCTTGCTCAACTGCCTTATCTAAAGAGTACATCAGATCCTCTGTTGCTTTATCTGCTGCAATGCTATCAAGTAGTACCTTTGAATTCTCGTCAATCGCTTCAAATTCATCCTCAACTTTATACTCCTCTGGACTTAAATCTTGATCCTTATCTCTTAGCCAACTCGACAGTTTATCCGCTTCATCTGTCAAGACTTTCACCCTTTCCTTCAATTCCGTCATTTCATTTTCACTCTCATCAACCGAAAACTCAGCAACAAGTACCCTTCTAACCATATGTTCCTTAAGGCTTGAAAGGTCTTCAACTTCTTCATGAGTCTTGGAGAGTAATTCTGTCATGTCATAATGAAGTGTGCACGAGAGACGGTCTATAGCCTCCCTCCTAGAAGCTAAAGAAGGGTGAAAGAAATCGTTAGTTGAAGGCGAATAGTAGAAAGGATGATTATGTGAAAAGATGTTGACAAGGTTGTGTACAAGGTCAGAGAGGTTGCAGCCAGGGTACTTCCAATTTACTAAGTAAAATGTTGAAATAGAACCTGATGAAGAGTCAACAAAAGGATGGTTATCATAAATTGGATAAGTAGTATTTGTTGACATGAGTACAATAGGAGCTATAAAAGGGTAACTTTCATGTAACCAAATGGTGAGAGGGATTGAAGGGGTGGAGGAAGAGAGTTGCAACTCTCCATTCGCGTTGAGTAAGTTGACACTAGTGCCATCGTCATGCATGAATGCATCGATGGAAGGCTTGAAAGAGATATAATCTTGAAGAAAAGAGACGAGGTGTCTTCGAATTATACGTTTTTGGTTAGGATCTGTGTATGATGGTGCAAAATGTGGACTTGTACAAGAAAGTGCAGCATCTATGAATTGGATTGAAGATGGAGGTGTTTCATAGTTTGTGGAGAATAACTCTTGAGCTAATGATTTGAAGTAATCCATTTGAGTTCAAAGATTGCTGATTTTTGGGAGTTATGATTAATCACTATATATCAAGTGAATTGGAAAAAAAAAACTAAGGTTGAATACATCCCTTAAACTTGTCGGTAAGTTTTATTTAGACACTCAACTATGAGTTGGTGATCTGTTTCAATTGAGCACCTGAACACATGATAAAGTGTTCTTATTAGACACTTCCGACTCGAATTCTGGAAACATTTATGTGTTGAGTTCTCAAACGTCTAAGATAAGTTAATCACTTAAAATATGTCACCTCCTTTAATTATACGTATTTGTCTCAACAAGTCATAAAATCTTAAACATGTTCCAATTGATCGATGTTGATGTGTATAATTAAGGAGGTTACATATTTAATATAATTAAATTATCTGCATAATGGGCGCTTGAGAACACACACATAAGAAAATTTGAGAGTCTGAAAGGCTTAATAAGAAATTTTATCATGTGCTCAGGTGCTCAACTGGAACAAGTCATAATTCAAATGTCTAAATAAAATTCACGGAATTGTCGAGGTATTCGACCAATAAACCAATAATTTGATCCTCTAGAGTCTTATATAAAAAAAATGACTCATAGAAAATGAAGTCAATTATCTCTAATGTTTTTTAAGTGTTGTGTAGTTGCTTGGAACTTTGCTTTTGATGCAATTAAAGGTGTTTTCTAGCTTCAATGAGTTCAATTTTCTGAGTCAACTAGTAACAAAATGTTATAGAAATGCAAATATTAGATTAATAAGCAGATTAGTTGGGATAGATAATCACTCATGCATTAATAAAACAAAACTTGTTGACCAAATTGCTTGGTCCACAAGTGTTGATTTGCCTCTTTCTCATTGTTTATTATGCATCCTATGGCTTGGGAATTGGCATGGAAAATATGGAGGGGCCCCAATTTTTAGGTGATGAGATTTGCTAATAGATATGTTTGTTTGACTAAGTAAGAACCAAAAAAAAAAACAGAAAACAGAAAACTGTTTTTTTGGGGTATATAGTTGCATTAAAATAAGAAAGATCTAATTGTCATAAAGTGGGAAAATGCATGCTCTATTGATTGGGAAAATGCATGCTCTATTGATTGTCTTTATTTATATGATTAAGTTTTGATGGATAAAATCATTTGAAATTTGTTGTGATGAAAAATAATATGTACTTAAGTGAAATCATCAAAAGTCATGTAAAATAATTCAAAACACCGTCAATAGAGCATGATGACGGTGTTTGAATTATTTCAAAAGTTTTGTAATATATTTGAAATGATATTTTTATATAATTTTTCTAATCTTCGGACGTGTTGTATGAATGTTTTAAAACTTATGTATTGCTAATAGATAATGCAAAAAAAACATACTTTATGAATTAACAACAAATGAAATTTAATTCGATATTTATTTTCTATTCATATTTTTATTCTTTTTAGGTAACTTTGATCTTTTCATCGTGGCCAAGACGTGATCAAATTAAAAAAATATTTTTTTATTGGTTCAATCAGTTTCTTAACAAAAATAGGTTGAAGGATGATTCTTGTCATTTTTTGGATAGTATAAAAATAGTTTTTACTCACTTAAATAATATAAGGATGTACATTAGATTTAAGTCACAATTAAAGAAATGATTTTAGCAAAAAAATCGCAATACAAGTGTTGATCATCGACTCACCTTTGATTATTATAAAGTAAAAAAAAAAACTATTTGATTTGAATACCTTAAAAGTTATAATATTTTTAGAAATCATTGATTAAAAAAACTTTGCGTCTAAGACTGATTTTAGGACTGGGTAGAATTTTTTTTGAATTTAATAAAAACAATATTTAAGTTAGGTGACTTTAGGCTCAAAGAGTTCTACACTAATACACACCATATGTTTTTATGTAATGTTAGGTAAAACCATTTAAATAGTTATGCTAAAGGGTAAACTTGGGAATAAACATTTGGCAGGTGTTTGTACCAATACATTTTTGAGTGATGAAATATTAACTACAATTAAAAAATAAAAAATTGATAATTTGATGAGTTTTATCAAAAATAATTATGTTGTTCTCTGATTGTATTTAAAAAAAATAAAATAAAAATTCTCAGAGTGATTAAAGGATTTCCAATTGTGTATTTTTGGAATTGTAGAATATTTTGAACCTTGTAAAAATATAGTGTGTTTGATCTTCATAAATATCGAAAGTGTTCCTTTTTTCAGAAAATTTTGTTGATAACACGTTTGAAGAACTTTTTGGTCAATGTTGATGCTTTCTCCAATCTTGTTAAATGTCCTCAGAAAATTATTTGATCTCCATATTTTTGGTTATAGGCAGTCCAAGTGTAAATTAATATTTTTGTCTCATTCATATAAGTCATCAAGATTATCACAAATATATGTGATAATATTGTTTTAGATTGGTTAAGACATGTCATTTTAATCATGACTGGTTCTTGAATTCGGTTGGATTTTTGAATGCATAGCATCATTTTGTTGGTCTTGTAAATGACAGAAATCATACATTTTTAAGGCAAAATTACCATTTGTTCTTTATGAGTTTATAATTACAGAAATCCTTCAAATTGATACAATAATATAAGCGCTGATACATTAATCTGATGCGCGAGATACATTAATTGTTAAATAAAATAAATACATTTTATACATGATACACTAATTTGATGTACATTTTATACATGATACACTAATCTCATGCGCGAAATACATTAATTTGATGCGCTAATACATTAATCTGATGCTTGAAAATGAGGGATTTTGAGAATTTATAAAATTAATAGAGAAAGATGGTAATAAAAAAACTTTTAAAGAGCATTTTCCCTAAATTTTATTGTCACTTGACACGCAACATGTTTGGACCTCAAAATAAAACGGTCATTGGGCTTGAAAATGATAAATGGACTAGTATAGTTAGTAAAAGGGAAAATTGTTTGGGAAATTTTTCAAAATATCAATATTTTAGTATTTAAGAAGACACATTAGTAATACTTTCAATATTTAGTAAAAATGTCAAATTTTAGTTTGTTATGTATCTTATTTATGTTTTTATTATTTGTTTTTATTTAAAGAGTATAATTATTTAATAACAAAAGGGAGAAAATCAAGGAAGAGAATATTTCAAAAAAAGGTAAGGATCCTTAATTTTCTCATCAGTTACATTTTCAAATAAAATTTAAATTTTATTCTTTTTTTTTTCTCCAGAATTTTTACCTTTTTAAAATTATATTCATTCACAATATATTATATTTATATTTATTATAGTTTTTTATTAGTTTGTATTCATTCCAATAGGTATGCCGAATTTATCTATATAGTCATTTAAGAAATATATTTGTATTTTCATATATATTTTTTCCTATATAGTTAAAAAAAATTTCAAAAATCTTGTATGTATTCATTTCAATATGTATTTTATTTGTATTTCTATTTATTCTAATTGTTATTTAGAAATTTGTATAATAATATATAAAATACAAAAAATTAGTATGATGAAAAAGTGAATGAAATATAAAATTGAAAAGAAATAATTGAATATTTGGTGTACTCATTCTTAAATAAAATACATAACTAGTTGACATACCTTTAGAATAAATACAAATTAGATAAAAATGTCAAATTCAGAAACAATGCAACATAGTTTTTGAATGAATACAACTATTAATTGTAAAAATACATACTGATTAAAACAGTATCAAAATTCAATATATACTTCCAAATTTATGAATACAAAAATAATAAAACTATGAAATACAAAAATAAATACTAACTGTGGTACATTGACATAACTATCACAAAAAAAAAATACAAAATGAATTAAATATATGAAATACGATTCCAAATCTATGGATACAAAATACAATAAAACAATGAAATACAAAAAGACATACTGACTAAAACAACAACAAAATTCAACATACACTTCCAAATGTATGAATACAAAAAACATTAAAACTATGAAATATACACAATCAAACTCATATAATGTGTTACATTGACATAACTAACACACACAAAAAAAATAACAGAACACAAAATACAATAAATATATGAAATACAAAAATAAATACTAACTATAACATTATAAAAATTCCATATACACTTCCAAACGCATTGTAACATGAATTTTTTTGAATTTATAAAAATTACTAAACAAATTAAACTAAACATGCAAAACATAGAACATGCAAAAAAAAAAAAATTCTTCTCCAACAAATTGGTCTTCTTCAACTTCATGGTTATGAATTTATGTGGAATTTTGCACATCGACGGATTCAGACATTTTTTCCCCGTCGTATATACTCCTTAGATTTAAAAACAGAACCTACATTGTTGTTTAATTCTTGAGTGAAAAAAATTAAATGATGGAAAATCGGAAGAACTTTGATTATTTTGTCCAATACCTCTAGTAACTCTCTTGAAAACGTCCATTCAAGATAGAATTATGTAGTCTCAAATCCTAAAAAATGTTTTAAGAATAACAACAAAATATTTTTTCTAAAAAAAACACTAAAATCAGTAAGTAAATAAATAAAGAATCTGAAAAACATAATAGTCAAATCAATGTTAATCTTCAAATCAAATCTTGCAACGAAATTAAATGAGAATAATAGAAAATATTAATATATTGAATCGAAAATCTATGAAATTGATTTGGAAGAATATTAGATAGAGAAATTGAAAAGAAGAATAAGAAAAGAGAGAAAAATTTGGAATTGATTAGCAAGAAAGTAACAAAGAGAAATTGATAAACTTAAGAAAAGAAAGAGAAAATTAAAATGACATTAATATATATCCAATCACATAAATATAGGAAAATGTGTAATGTATGAGAGAAAAAAAAAAGGTATAAATAATGAGAGAGAAAATATTAATAATATCAGAATAATTATTTATTTTTAAAATAATGACATTTTTGACATGTTTACTAATATTATTAAAGTATAGATATTATCACTAAATAAGTTGATTTTTTTGACTAGTTAGCTAAATTTTCCAAATTGTTATCGCTATAGTTTATTTTATGGGAATTTTTTTAAAATGTCAATATTTTAGTATTTAATAGAATCACTTAGTCACACTTTTAATATTTATTGAAAATGTCAATATTTTAAATTGTTATATTATTGATTTATATATTTTTTTTCTTTGACTTAACTTAATAAAATTAAATTAAAAAAATAACAAATTAGAGAAAATCAGGGGAGAGTAAATAGTGTTGAAAATATATTTTTACTTAAATTACTGATTAGGAGACTAAAAGATATACAAATTCTCTCATATTCTTCGTCTTTCATTAACGACTTTCAATTCTTTATTGAAAATCCTCTATCTACATAGAAGACAAGACAATTGATAAAAGTTTTTGCCGATAAAAAAGAGATCGGTACAAACAAATCGAGTTGGGCTTCAAACTATTGAATTGGTGCTGAACAAGACCACGGTTGTTGGATGCATTCCTGCTGTTCAAAATTCGGTATTTATTTCAAAGATTTATTTCGAATTCAAAGTGTTTTGGATACAACAGTTCAAAATTTTATTTTGAATACAATTTGGCTTTAATACAA
This sequence comes from Solanum chilense, assembly GCA_032847665.1. Classification (NCBI taxonomy): domain Eukaryota; kingdom Viridiplantae; phylum Streptophyta; class Magnoliopsida; order Solanales; family Solanaceae; genus Solanum; species Solanum chilense. Next base: position 70,897,607 of record CM064971.1, on the reverse strand, counting down.
CAATTAAAAGATCAAAAATTGTATGTTATTTGTTTTGAATTTGTATGTTTGTTGATATAAAATTTGTATTTCACGTCTTTGTCGAATACACATTTGCATCTAAATACAATTTAGATTATGTAATACAAATTGTATATTCAAGCTAATACAATTTATAATACAATTAAGTTCAAAATATATTTTTTTTACTTTGTAATCTTTTTGGATCTTTTTGGATCTGTTTGGGATACAAACAGTGAATCATTGAATAATTTTGATCTTTTATGTTGGATGCTTGGAATGCATAATAATTTGAAATTATACTTAGTTGATGTTCTATAAATTAGATATTGGATATAATATAATTTTGAAATACATAACACATATGAAATACATTTTTATCATGAAATACAATTTTCTTTTGAAATACAAATTTTGATTGTTACTATGATTATAATTTTGTATGTTTAGATGAATAGAATACAAATTTTCCTGGAATTTTAAGAAAAATTATACGTTTTTGAAAAATATAAAATTCAATGTTGTATCATTTCTGAATGAACACGAATTTACATAAGTATATGGATACAAACATGCTTCTTAAATAACTACAAAGTCATTGGACATATCCATTGAAATGAATACAAACTAAGAAAGAAATACAAATTTCATCATACAAACATGCTTCTTACATAACTACAAAGTCATTTGGCATATCTATTGGAATGAATACAAACTAAGAATGAAATACAAATTTTAGTATACAAACACAAACATGAAAATATTAATGGATACAAATACACATATACATATTGAAATGAATACAATTTAAAAAATGATACAAGATTCTAAAAAAAAAACAATAAAATTGTGAAAGAAATAATTAAATGGATAAGGTAACAAGTGTAAATTATGCAAATTAATTAAGGTATGAGTTATTTGAGAGGGAATAAAGGAAAAAAATTGTGTGAGAGAGAAATTATACTAAAAGATTTAGAGAGAGAATGAGTTTTGATAGAGAGAAAGTATTTTTCTTTTTTTAATATGAGAGATAAATAATTGAAAAAGGTGTAATTAATGTGAGGTAAAATAGGAGTTAAATTGAGATATATAGTGTTTTTAAGAATAATGACATTTTGACATTTTTATTAATATTTTTAAAGTGTGGAGATTTTTACTAATTATGTTTTTTTTTTATTAGATTGCTAATTTTTTCTTATTTTATTTGTAAATTCGTAGTAAACATCTTCTTCTTTTTTTTGTCATCCCATTTATATACCGAACTATACAAATAGACCAAAATATACTAATGTAGGATCTATTTGTATATCAAAATATACAAATGTAGGACCAATTGTATGCCAAAATATACAATAGACCGAAATATACAAATGCAGGACGTATTTGTATATTGTAATATACAAATGCACCGACATATACAAATGAACAAATCTACAAATGCAGGACCCATTTATATACCGAAATATACAAATAGACTCAAATACAATTTTTTTTATGTATATTTATACCGAAATGTACAGAGTAATAGTCATACCAAACATAAAATTTGTTATGGAGCACAATTATACAAACTATAGCTATAATATACAAATATGATTTTCATATTTGCTATATGTCAAAGTATTCAACCCAAATAATTCAAAATTATAGAATAGCTATCAATATATATTATTCAGTCATCGAACTTGCCAAACATAGCCAAAGTATACACCATATATACATTTGATAGTATATAGTGCATATATGTTCTGTATACTTGTTTACATATATGTATAATATATGTATATTAATATAAATTATAAAGTTTATACTATCAATATATTGTCCAAATGTTTTTTAATCAAGATGGACCAAAAGTATTGGATTGAAATTCTTTTAAAAACTTCAATTCAAATTCTGTATGGACCAAACTCAATAACTTTTTTGACATGTCTACAGTGTACATTTTGTAATATATATTTTTCAGAATCACTAGAAAACTGAAGCAAAATCAAATGGTAAATTAATCAGATGAAAATTATATATGACAAGTTAAGTTGTTTTTATGTGAAAAACATATGAAATTTCAATATATATACCTAATACATAAACATGATTCTTAACTTGACGTCATTTGTTCAATTTTATACAAGTTTAAGTGTCTACTGTGCACATTCAATGCTATATGGCAAAACTGTCATCTGAGAACAAATTAAGAGTCATCTTTATGTATTATTGTTATAGCCTATATATATTGAAGGACTGGTGAAGAATCTGAAGAGAAAACAGAGAGAGCAATACTTAAAAGGAGTGATAAGTACCACATCGTTGAACAATGAGTAACTTTATCGCAATATTAAAAGGCAACGAAAATTATTGAGCACAAAGCGAACAATTCTTTTGCCTTTTACTAAAGAATACCGTGTGAGACAGTGGAGGAGCCAGAATTTTTAATAAGGGGTTTTAAAATTCGTAGAAATAGATATACAGGGTAGTCGAAGGGGGTTCAATATCTATTATACATTCATAAAATATTATTTTAATCATCTATAAATAGTATAATTTTCTACCAAAAAAGATTCGGATGAACCCCTTGTACCAAGATGGCTCCGCCCCCGGTGTGCGCGCTGCAATTTAGTGGCATATGCCAATTTTTGAAGGGATTTTCTTCTTTGAGTACCCCAAGAGACCTAGTTTAATAATAATATGTTTGACATAACATATTTCTGAATATGAATTACCTCATCAAGAGAGAATGTAATTAATTCTTGCATTGAATTAGAATACAAGAATACATCACTATTAGTGTGTAATAAAATAATACAAAGACACAAATAAATATGCTCTTTAACTTAACTTTAGTTTACATTTAATCATTAACTTTTCCGTTGAAAATGTACCCGTGGAAACTTAAAGTTACAAAAAATTAAATAAGTACACGGGTTCAACGTGGCATTATGTGTTTTACTTGTATTATGACACATAAAATTCATTTATCTATTTGTTCAACTTAATACAAGGTCAGTTCAACTTAATGTAACATTAAGTGTTTATTTGTGTACATCTAAAATTATAAAATATAAATATAAAACGAGCATAGGTAGGTATTAAGTATAATACAAATATGTTTATTTTACATAAAAATCGAAACTAGTAAATGAAAAATTAAAATTAAGGAAAGTGAATTTTAACATGTGGAAATCAAAATCTTTCAATTATTTGATACTTTTGACAAAGTGAAGCTAGAGATGGCACAATCCCACCAAAATTAAATTAGAAGAGGAAAAAATAGAGGCAACAAGAGAAGTCCATTGGCCATTGCTACTCTTAGATACTACTAAAAGAAATTGTTGATTTATCTTGTTTTTCTTATCTTATTAGTAGAACTTTTTCTAATCCTAGTTCTATTTATTTTTATAAAAAATAAACTAATCCTTTTGATTTTTTATAAAATTGTAGATCGTTCCTTCGTGCTTTACAAAATAGCATTCACACTGTAGCGTGTTCAAAAAATCTTGTATAGACAAAAATTAATGTGTTTGTGTGTATATTTATATATAAACAAATGGTTAATAACCAAAATCCAACAAAGAGTTGTAATGCAGTAGTAAGTATTCCTTCTACTCATCGGGTTCAAGTTTCCTTGGATACATAGTCGCCTTTATTTTATTATGGGCAAATTACAAAAATCACATACTTTTAAGGTAAAATTATAATATATTCCTTAAAAGTTTATAATTACAAAAATCTCTCAAAACAAATACAATTATATAAGCGCTGATACATCAATCTATGTGCGAGATAAATTAAATGTTGAGTAAGATACATTACATTTTATACATAATACATTAATCTGATGTACATTTTATACATGATAAACTAATTTGATGTGCGAAATATACTAATCTGATATGCGAGATACACTAATCCGATGCGCGATATACATTTTATACATGACATACTAATTTGATGCGCAATATACATTAATGTAATGCGCGAAAATGAGGAATTTTGAAAATTTATAAGACTTATAGAGGATAATGGCAATAAGTAAACTAAAAGCTGAGATTTCAGTAATTAATCCTTTTAATTTTTTTTTTATGACAAGAAAACCGACACTAGGCAAGTCTAGTGCGATAAGCTGACCCAGAAGGCAAATCCTTGCTTTCGCTGGCAAGGAGTTTTGAATTTGAGACCCCCAACATGAAAATCTCAAGCTCAAACCACTTAATCACCCTAAAAGATCGGTGTTACCGTTATTAAGAAACATTTTACTCGTAACGTAGGACTAATTCATCAGAAAAATTGTAGTTGACTGTATACCACTAAATTTAGAGGTTTAATACTTGAAAACGTGATATTTAATCATTTGCTATTTTCGTGTTTAAATAATACTCTAATTTTCTTTAATGTAGATAGATAAATAGATATAAATATATATTACCTTTATCAAAAGAAGGTCCTTAATTAAGTATTGAATTAACAATTGGTATTGTTAAGAGTTTATGGACTATGATATAACAGGATTAAAGTTTTGTTAATTGATATATACTTTTAACACCATTTGTATTTTCTCACCTACTTTGGTCACTAACAAATCAAATGTCAAAAGCAAATAAAGTAGTAATAAACACGTTAAAGAAAAATAATGAAAGCAACCCTTGCTTTTTCATGTGGTTGAAGTAAACTCGAATAAGTCATGTACAAACAAACAAAAAGCAAATTTTTATTTTTATTTTATATTCTATGTTCGATATTCATATTAAAATCTGATGGAAAAATCTTTCTTTGATGTCCTATGATTGAGGTTTTCATACACAATTTTGAAATTTGATATTTTTAATTTTTAAAAAAAAAACGATTATATTTGATGTGTCACATTTTTTTAATGGCATAAAAGCAGCTAGTGGACTTTTTTCCACCGACCTTAAGACTTGGGGCAATTTAAGAAAAGAAAAAAGAAATAGATTTTTAAATCCTATTTTGTTTTACTTTCTTTTCTTGGAAATAATAGTGGAGTATTTAATTACTTGGGATGTAATTGTCAACAATTACAAAATCGACATAAAAAATTAGAGATGGATATTAATATTTTTGTAATCATAATTTGTTCTCGATTAGAAGCATTAAATACTTTTCATCAGTATCGACAGGGACGAAATTATATTGCATTAAGGGGTTCATCCGATTCCCTTTGACGAAATTATATTATTTATACATGGTTAAAATAAGTTTGGAATTGACGAAAAATTATATTATTTATACATGGTTAAAATAAGTTTATATGTATACATAATAAATGTCAAACCCTTTCGATTATTAATTTCTACAGATTATGAATCTTCTTACTGAAAATTCTGACTCTGTCTCTGAATATCGCTATTGAATAACTTTATCTACTAGTGCGTAGAAGAAACCACTTAGTATAACATTTATTGAATTTTAAAATTCATATCTTTTATTGGCCATAAAATACATCATTGAGTGTTGAATAAAAGTAATGACATCTTTAATTTGTATATAGTACCTAGCAAAAGTAAGATATGGTTGTCATTTTCATACACACTATTTTTGTGAAGAGTCACACTCAAAATAACAGTTATTACCATCTTCTTCTAAATCAAAATTGGAAGAAAAAAAAATATAGTGTAGAAAAAAAATTTAGTGTAGAAAATACCTCATAATTCAACTTGCCATTTGTAGAGTTAGGTTCTCGAGAGGATTGAAATGTTCATAAAAGACATACATAGGGTTTTTTCTGAAATTAATTTATACTTCGAATAAAAGGTCGGATAAAATATATTAATATACATTTTATTTTAAAATTATTATTCTTTATATTCTTCATAACTAATGACTGACTATTAACTAATGGTGGGATTCGAACTAGCTTATTATTAAGTCACCATTCTTCTTTTTTGACCTTAGTATGAGGTCGTTTAGAAACTTAGAATTATAATACGTCACTTATAAAATTTATTTTTTTCCATTTTTATTGAAAGAAAAATTGTTTTTTCATTATTTTTTTAATCAACTAATTTTTTTTCTATAGAAAGGGTTTATCAAAAGTTTTGTTCATTCAAATATATCCTTTCTTTTTTAATCGAACACACCCAAAGTGTTTGCTTAAAAGAATTAAATAAAATTGAATATCTAAATTAAATATTTAAACAGATATAAGAAGATAATGAATATATTAAGTCAAAAGAAAATAAAGGCCTTTTCCTTAGCAAACCAAAACTAAAAGTAACTTAATTTAAACAAATAAAATAAAAAATACTTTGCCCAAGACAACAATTTCCTGAATAAGTTGCAGAATAACTTTATTGTAAAATTTAATAATAAAATAACACGTCACGACAAAAAGAACTTATTTTAGTCATCAAAAATATTAATTCCTTAAGTCAGCAGCTTTTTTTTTTTAATCCAAGAGTAATCATTATATTCTCTGCAAATTACAAAAGAATTAAACCATCATACTATAAGATCACCTCTTTATATAAACTATACTATATAATTTTTATATTAATATTTATGCATTAAAAGTGCCACGTTCTAGATCTATGATGAACTTATTTAATTCATTATTATCTCAATATTATAATTTTTGCGCCACCTTATCCATTTGTTAAAAGATTTTTCCTTTAAAGCAATGGATTTAATAGAGATTATTTTATTTTTCAGAATTATCTTTCTTTTTAATAGAATTTTTAATTGTTTCTAAATCTTCGAATAATGACAATATTTATGGAATTTGGGAGAATCAAAAGGATGATATCATAAATTACTTTTTAAGTAATATTTTTAAATATCTTTTTTAAAGAATATGTCACAATCCAATAATTCATTTATATTGAATTAGATAAGAGTACCATTATTAGCTTTTATTTCTATGGAAATATATATACCACGAAAATTGGTTATAGCTTGAGTTGTTAGCCCAAAATGCTAGTATGACTTTACAACACATTGAACTCTTATTCCAGAAGAGTTTTTGAATACCTCAAATTAATTTTACGAAATATTTACAGTCTTCCACCAGCAATAGATATCAATTAACTCTATTTATTAAGGTTCTCATTTTATAAATCACTATGCATACTGGATTCCTCAACTCAAATAGCTTATTAACAGTTCATGTTTACACTTTACAACAACCAAACAAATATAGTAAAGATTTTTATGCGTACACTTGTAAAATCAAATTGTTTTATATAGATAAATATCATAACAATGTCAAAGATTACTAGTCGAAGTCATTACTTTTATTATAAGATAAAAAGAGTACAGTGGAAAAATTGCACCAAGAGTAGTGAAATTTTACCTAACGGCTAACGCACGCATTAGGTTGTGAGACAAAAAAAAAAAAGGAAGGTAAAATTTCACCAAAAGTGTTGATAAAATAGCTCACTATGGAGTAAAGTTGCACCTCCATTCTACGTAACGCATTAGACTTTATTATGTTCCACTGCACCTACTAGAAGTTCATGTCTCTTTCTCACTAGTGGACGATAAGATAATACTAAAAGTATCCTAACATTATTTAATAAAGAAGAGAGCAAGCACGATGAACTTTCAAGATCAAACACCCAGAAAATTAAGGACTCACAATGTACATAAACAGGAACTTATACAGCAAGTCCCAGACTTTATTATCATCATATCAGTAAAACATACTACAAGCTAACAAGCGTTTGCTACGATAAACACTTATGCAAAACACTTCCGTTGAAAAATGTCCAAGAACTGAACTGACAAACACAATTACCAGTTCTCCTTACTAGTCTCTTGATACTAGGTAAGTTTGTATTAGTGACATGGACTCATAGACCCTTACTATAAAATGCGAAGGGAGACCGCCGAGATAAACCAGTAGGCAGTTGGTCCGTAGTTTCAAATAGGCCCCAAATACTAAAAACACACGGGGGGTTTCAGCTCAAAACATATAAAAAGCAAACAACAGTAGACAAAAAGGTTAGGAAATAGGTCAAAATTTTAGGTGTGGTCTTCAATCAGAGAAGTTAAACCAGTCATCTTCCTGGCACAATTGCTTGAATCCTTGGGTTTGATTTCCAGTGGTTCACCTAGCTGCGCTGCCATAGCGTTCTTTTCAATGTCACAAGCAAATAGAGGAGATGTACAAGCTCTCTTGTTGTTGTTCTCTGCCAAAGGACTGCTTTTTCCTTCAAAAATATCACCTAGCTTCACCGCCAGGTTCTTTTCATCATCACAAGCAAATAGAGGAGACGTACCCGCACTCTTGGGGTTATTATCCGCCAAAGGACTGCTCTTTCCTCCAAAAACCAGATTCAGCTCACCGCGAAAAACCTCTGAAGTCTCTTCCTTTATGGCTTCTTTTTTGGTTTTACAAGCAGTGTCAGGTTCAGAAGCAGAGTTTGATGCTATTGGCATTAGAACTGGTGTTATACGGGTATAGGTAGATAGCCATTTAGCTTTCACGTATTCAGCTTTACGCCATGGAGGACAAGGCATCCCTTTCTTCTTCAAGCTCAGCTTTGCAGCTTCTGTTAGAAAATGAACAATCTTCTGAAGGCGATCTGCTTTGCCTACAAAAATGTTAGGCAACACTTGGAGAAGACATTTGTATGACCTAGTCGACCTTGCTATTTCAAATTCTGATCTGAAATCGATGTCGATTATAAGTCTTTCTCCTTCAGTCACCACATCAATATATTCATAAGCTCCTGCATAAAAGATCCCGACTTTTGCTGAATTCTTAACCCCAAAATGAGCAAGTATACATATGATTCATCTCAATTAGAACAAAGAACAAAAGGCAACCAAAGCGAATGGCCTACAGCAAGCAGTATTTGATAGACCTATAAGTAGTTTTCAAAGGCAAGAGATATTTCAAAACTTAAAAACAGACAGTAAGATGTTGCTTCCTCCTCCTATGCAAAAGACCAAATTTCTTACCACTAGAGTCTTAACCTCTAAATATTTGGGATCATCATATGAGTGATTTGTATGTATGAACTATTTACTTGGTACTTATTATATGAATCTCTTTGCTCCATTTCCATCATTTGTAGTTATTTGGCAACTCCGCAAAGAAAACAACTCAGGCTATTCACCATTACTGGTTTACATATCTTTTAGCAAACTAAAGTAAATTACAAGTCTATACTCTGATAAGGAAAAAATTCATGGATTTTTTCTAGTTTATCTATAGACAACACAACAATCATTTAAGTGGGAAAAAACCCAGCATATATGGTGTTGTTGAGATTGAGGATTTACCAGCAGGAGTTGAAGGAGTCTTCTCCCACCGAGACTCGCAGATTGAGGCATCATATTCCATAGCTAGAAGGCCATCAACAACCATCTTTCTGATGAAATTGTCCTTTCGCTTAACCATCCTGTTTTTCTCAATGATCTTTGTAATTTCCGCCAAGACGTTCCTTTCAAGGACGGAAGGACAAGACACCAAACTCTGCACCAAAAAAATAAGAACTTTTTTATGACAGAACGGACTCTGCATGCTGATACAAAATACTCATTCGACGGAAATTTACAGCATACATGGAAAAAAAATTAATTGAATTACAAAATTGTATGTAAAGATAGCAATTTGTTTGCTGCAAGGACAATTATTAGGTAAATTCAGAATCGGAAAATGGAAATTAGAGACAGGAAATGGCTGGAGCACATGCAATACCTTGAGAATTTCACAAGCATCGCTAGAGCAATTTTGATTTGATTCACCGAAGCAATTGACTGAATCATTCTCCTCCTCTGAGCTTTCAGTTCCATTACAATTAAAGCAATTGCATAGGCTTCGATTGCACCGATGCTTATCCTCACCTTCCTCAATAAAAGTCTGCACCATTTTAGCCAAACAAACAGAACTCGGCTCGAGTTCTTCAGACGCATCCTTCTTATTCCCACTCAAATCCTCCCCGGTAGCCAGCTTCTCCGGCGCCGATGATCTCAATAGCCCTGAAAATTGCCTCTCAAATAGCCGCTTGAACCGTGACTTCGAAACCGGCTTAAACGAGTCATATCGACTCGATTCTTCCACAGTACTGAAGTCAACAGGTTGAATCTTCATAGGAAAAGGCATAACCACAAATTCTTACACTAAAAAATTCAAGTTCACAATCTTCCTAAATTTCAAACAGGAATCGATTTCAAATTACCTTTTTATACCGTCAAAAAACCATTATTTTGAGTAGAAAATTAGCATGGAATAACTTGAAAACACTGCTAAGCCTAAAAAGTCTTTATCTTTCGCTTAAGGTACAACAAACGCGAGACGACGTCTAAAACTCGCCGGTTTTGCGACGGACACACGACATGACGTCATCACACCGACACTCAATAGTAACAAAACCGATTGCCTGAAAAATCATTTCCGGCGATATGACCGATGAAGATAAAACAAAAACCCTAGAGAGAGAAAGCACAATAAAGGTGTGGGTTGAGAGTGTAGAGTGTTAGTGCGGTGATCAGGAGAGAATTTTGGGTGCATTTTATTTTAAAACAAAATCCCAAAAGAGGAAAGAGGGGTAGCTGACTAGGACGATTGTGCCACGTATGCATATCAAATGTTTTATCTAGTCCAACTAAAATACGTGGCGAAATGCATGTTTGCGGTACGGTTGATGAGAAAAAGACACGTGTTAGTGGGGATGACGCGCAAAAGACGAAAATGGGCTTATCTGAAAATGTTGTAACTCGTGATGCTTTTTTGAAATCGAAGCAAAATTCACGTTCGTGGCGTGAGCTATGGCACCTGTAAGCTTTTTGGTTGTTTCTTCCTATTAAAATATATAAAATATAAATATATAAAAAAAAACATTTTTTTTTATTTCTATAATTGTAAAGGCTATTGCTAGTCAAATATAAATGTACTTGGTTCGTGGTAAAAGTTAAAAATAACTTTAGGTTTAAACTGACTGAGCAGTGGTAAAAAGAAGGGAAGTTGAATTCCCCTCTCTCGTCTCTCTCCTCTCTTTTAATTTCGTTTGTTTTTTTAATATTTTTTATTCTTGTGCATCAGATAACCAATAATACATATATAATTATTTGATAAATATATATTATATAATTCGATTGATATATAATTATAAAATTATCTTTCTCGCTCGTCTTTCTTACAATCTATTCTCAATTTCACTTGTCTCTCTCATCGCTCTAATATATAGTCAGAAATTGTAATTATAGTTATAGAATCTAATCTTTGATCAATTCTTTTGTTAACGTTAATAATCTGAAATTTTATCTTTTCCATAAAAATAAAATAATATGATGATATCCAAATGATTTATATTTATGTTTTTCTTTTCATAAACTGAAATTAATTAGGGGTATTAGTTAAATATACAAAAATTATGTACTTATTGTGTATATTATATACTATATAAAAAGTATATTCATACTCAATATATAAAATATCATAGATAAATTACATAAATGGGGCATAAAAATTCAAAGTAATTATAAGTCGTGAAAATTACGTCAATATACTATAGTAAAAATGTATTTATCATTTATAACAATGATATTTTTTTCCGTTTGATCACTTTTAATTTATTTATAATACAAGTTTAATACATATTACAAAGAATAATTTATTATTCACATATAATACAAGTTTTAACGATGAATAATATATTTATCACACATTTTAATATACTTATAATACAATATGTCAAAAATTTTACCAAACAAATATTATGTATTTCAAAAAACAATTATAATTCATATATATTTAATTATCTATCTATCTCATCACACTTAGACTAATAATTGGTTGATTTTCCAACCGTCACTCAAATTATAGTTATTATTATCTCTAAGAATCAACTTTTTACTTCTTTTTTTAAATAAAAAGGACAACTTTCTGAATATATATATATATATATATAATCGTGCACTTTCATTAACTAAAACTTCACCTAGTAGGCACTATTTTTTTCCTATTTTTGCCTTCAATGACCAAAAAACTAAAAAATAGTGGTGCATCCCTAATTGTCAAATCTTGTGTTCGCTAACGACTTAAATTTATTCATTTTCAACAAGATATTGTCATCCCATGACAAATTTATCATTTATGCACTAATAAAATACTGTACCAATCATAGAAAATTTTAACTTATGCGTTTTCTGTTAAGTTTGAGACAAAAATAAAGTAAAATAATGAAGTCATTTTCATACAATAACGACTTTAAGAACAAAAGAAAGAAGAAAGTAAAACAAACTCATTTTCATAAAATACATTGCTTGACTTAGTTGGTTTTGCAAGAGAATATTTTTTTTCCTTGATCTCAAAGCAATTCAGATTCTTTTTGTTAATCATTTAGATTAATGATTCGATTAATTCTAATTCATGTTAAGTAGATTCATTAATGAGTTAAAACGCTTCTTATGATTAAGTTTTTAAATTTTGATGCTTCGACTTCAAATCTAATATTCGAATTCTATATTTGTACTATATTCCAATAAAACGGTAGACAAGGTAGTTTGTTTCTTATATTAACAAACATGTTTTTCATCAAAACCTTTAAAATTTGCATATTTTAAAAAAAATTATTTTTTCACTTACTTTTCCTTATTTTCCACTTCACTTTTTTCGTGATTGTTTAGGTTACTCCTTTTGTTAAGAGTTCCCATCAGGTCTCAATTTCCTCATGAATTGGTGTAAGAAAAAAAAAATGTAATGGAACCTAAAAGGTTTGGTGATAGTTTAGAGTTTTACAAAATATATGGCCTTAGAAGTTTGCAAGATTAGTTTACGATAAATGTAGTCATAGTCATGTTTTATTTATATATAAAAAGAAAATCATAGAATATATATTTTTATTTATACAACATGATACACTCAAAAAGTTGAATATATTTAATATATACATGAGTTATATATTGTTTATACATTATAATACACTGGAAAAGTTGAATATAGCTTATCTATATAAGAAGTATACACTGAGTCACTAATTATTAAATCCTGATCAGGAGCGGCTCAAGCGTATTAATGGCCTAAAACAAAAATAAAACGGGGCCTTAAACCTAAATTTTTAATAACTTTTATATAATTTATATCTTCAAATATTTTACCTCATATAACCATTCTTATTTTAAATTATTTTTCATAAGATATAGTACTCAAAATATGTAAAAATTCTTCTAATAATCCCTTTATTTTTCATGAAATGTTTATTTTTTCTACAAATAGTATTCAATATTTTGTTGAAAAATAATAAGGGATAATTGTATAGAATGCAACTAATATTATAAAAAAAATATAGTAGGTACCGTTTGATTTATTTGTGTTCCATAGAAAACTGTTTTGCTAGTCCCTCTCTTCCTCATATTCTCGCTCGTCACTCTCCCTCTCTCGCTCGCTTCCTTCGCTCACCTCTCTCGCTTTATACAATAAAATTGTACAAAATTGTGTTTCTAATTGTATAAAGCGAGAGAAAATTGTATATACAAATGCAAATACATATATCTCTGTCTTATACAATTATAATTATACAATAAAAGTAATTCCCTGCCCATGTTTCTTTTGTCTTTCTCTCTTTCTCGTTTCATACAAATTCAAATTGCATATAACTTCTCTCTTTCTCGTTTTATACAATTTGATTCAATTGTATATTCCCTGCCCAAGTCTCTTTTGCCTTTCTCACTTTCTCGTTTTACATAAATTCAAATTGTATATAATCGTCCTATACACTTATAATAATACAATTCGATTTATATACTTCGTTTTATACACTTTATTTTATACAATTCTCTGCCCAAGTCTCTTTTTCTTTCTCGTTTTATACACTTCGTTCAATTGTATTTGAATAGCGAATTTTATATATATATATATATATATATATATATATATATATATGTTTGCTATGGAGCGCAATTATGCAAACTTTGCTATAACATACAAATATGAATTTTATGTTTGCTATATGTGAAAGTTATCCAAATAATAACTTATAACATATTATTATAAAAATATGAGGCCCCTTAAATTTGGGCCTGAGACACATGTCTTTTTTTTTTTTAACATTGTAGAGTCACTCCCGATCCCGACCAACTCAAATCGCCCTCTAAACGATCTCAAATTTTAAATATAAAATCAACTCAAAATTTTAAATATTTTAAATATAATCAGTACAAAACAATTCTTTGCGGTGAGCACACCATAGGATAACAATTCTTTGCGGTGAGCACACCATAGGATACATCAAGTTATCAATATGAACACTAATGAGCAGAAAGCTCGACCAAGGAAAATAAAACCAAATGGAAAAATTCTTAGGGTATACACATCTTTTATATGCAGTAACTCAAGATTAGTATATTGCTTATATGATGTATAGTTTTGTATATTAGGTGTATAAATATTATTAAACATTATATATATATATATATATATATATATATATATATATATATATATATATATATATATATATATATATATATATATGTTCCTATTAATGTTCGGAGTCCATATTGAAGCCTCATCTAAATTTGAATCGCGCATTATAGGGCCCATTCAGGAGTAACACTACCAACAAGATTTTCTCTATAGTCAACGCTCAAACCCGAGACATCTGATTAAGGGTGAAACACTCCACTAGTGCATCACAATTCATGTTGAGAAAAATATTATTAGTTATGCAGTGAAAAAAAAGTATGACCATATTGTGCAATGTGCTATGCTGAATATATTTCGTATTGTTTTTTTAGAAAAAATAGTTATCTCAAAATATATCGTTCACTCACTTTTACTTGTACGAATGCTAAAAATATGTTATAAACTCTATCTTACTCATCACTTTTAGAATATCAACAGAAAAATAATTTCATTCTTCACATATTATTCTTAATGTTATTAATAAATTACTTGAATTATTTTGCAAGAAATACTATTAAACAACAATTAATATGAATATTTTGATAAATTAATCATATCATCATATTATTTTAAAGATCGTGCATATTTCAAACTAAACGTAAGAAATATTTGTGATCGTAGAAGTTCAAGACACAATGTTCGATTCTTTTTCATTTTACACTTGATTATGATATTTAAGACATTAATAGGAACAAATAATAATAACTCCTCCTAAGAAATATATTAATTAAGAAACATATAAAAAAAGCGTGATACATGATTTAATATGGGAGAGAGTTTATTTGACATTTGTATTGTGCTATTGTTAACCAATCGATATCATCATTCAGCCTTCTCCTTTGTTTTCTGAAGTTTTGCGTGTTTCTTGTCACAAAGAAATATATATATACATATATATTAATTAAGTAATTCACATCAAATTTCAAGCAAAATATATTTATATATATATTTCTTTGCTATCAGATACATTAAAATAGTCTATGTATCTTAGAATACATGTGAATTACACTACATACATGTTTCTAATGTAATTCGTATGTATCTACGATACCAAATACGCGAGAAAAGAGAGTTACGAACGAGATTTATCTATGTATTCCAGATATATGAAAATCAATCACACTTAACTCTGACCCCATGTATCCCGAAATACATATGATTAAAATTAGGTATAATTTATTTTTATATACATTATATTCAAGACAATTTGTATGTATCTGAGATTAATAACCAATCTCGCTCGCCTTCTTCATCTCTCTCCTATCTCGCTCACCACTCTCATATATATTCCAAATATATGCAAATCTCACTTGCTCCATCCCATCTCGCTCACCTCTCTCTTGGGCTTAAAATTGGGTTTATTTATAGAATGTTTGGGTTGGGCCAAACCCCAAATAAAAATGGAGGGCAATGAAAATTTTGAAACCCAAAAAGTCTCAAAAATTTCAGAAATTCCCACCCAAAAGGAAATTGTAGGCGGCAAATAGACGTACCATTCAAAACAAAAACCCAAAATTACAATAAATTGTGGCACAAAAAATAAACATAATATTACAGATCTGACCACTCTTCTCTTTTTATTATCTTCTTCTCCCATTTTTTTTTATCCTTTGCTCTCTCCTCTCTCTCTCTGCTTAGCCGAAAAGTTCAAAGGTATGTTCTCTTTCTTCTTCTTCTTCTCTCTTTAATTACCCAGTTTGCTTGTTAGTTGCTGAATGAGATTTGGTTAAAAACCCTAATTTTTTCTTTGGGTAACTTTTTGTTTTCGTTTTTCGTTGGGGTTCTCTTTAATTACTAGTTTACTTGTTGGTGAATGAGATTTGGGTAAAATCCCTAATTTTTTCTTTGGGTATTTTCTTGATTTCGTTGTTCATTGTGGGGTTTTCATATTTTTTTTTCTTCTAGGGCGTTTCCTTTTTGAATTGTTTGTAAAACCCTTTTTCGGTGTTCGGATTTTAGTATTTTTGTGCTGGGTTTTGTTAGAATTAGTGGTATATGGAAGATCTGAGTTTAATTAGTTGATTTTACGGGGAAAACTCAGATCTTTATTCTTTACTTCATCTTGGGTTTATCGTTGACGCAAATTCTGGGTTTATACTATTCAAGATTGAAGAAAATAGATAACACAAATACTGACCTTTTGTTTTTTGTTTTTTTATAAGATGGCGGGGAAAGGTGGTAAAGGATTGCTAGCAGGAAAGACAACAGCTGCTGCTGCTGCAGCAGCCAACAAGGAGAAAGACAAGAAAAGGCCAGTTTCTAGGTCATCTCGAGCAGGTCTTCAGGTAATGTGATTTTTTTTTTCAATTACTGGAGAAAGGCAGCAAGTCAATGTCTTTTGCACTAAAGATTTAGGTTTGGTTGTGACAGTTTTTCTGTTGAAGGGTTTTAAAGAATCTGGTTGTGAATTGCTTTCCCTGTTCATACTGTGGTTGCTTGTTCTGTTTCATTAGTTTTGTGGATGTGTTTCTTTTGTTTCTAAGTTGACTTTGAGAATATAATTGGACAAGTCAAAGATTATTAGCTCTTTATTCAGGTACATACATGTGTGTGTCTTATACAAACTGTAAGGTGAGCAATAATAGTACAAGTTTGACAATGATAAATGCCATTGATGTGATTTGTAAAGTTCCGGTCTGCCTAGTCGTCTTTTGCAATGTAATTTGCCCGTGTCTCAATTTCTTTTCAAGGCTAAACAACACATGGAACTTTTGTGGATTTGAGGACGCATAGGTGCATGTGTGGGCATACTAGGTGAGACAAGATTAGGAATGAAGATATTTGGGACACATTAGAAGTGACCTTTGTGATGGACAAGATGTGAGAGGTGAGATTGAGATTGTCTGGACATGTGAAGAAGAAACGTGCATACACCTTGTTAAGGAGGTGTTAGAGGTTGACATGGGTGGGTTTAATTAAGGGTACAGTTAGATTGGGTAAGTATTGGGGATATGTGACTCGGCAGGGCATGACACAATTTTAGCTTGATGAGGACATGGACCTTACATAGGATGATACATAGGTATCTAGTTAGGGTAGATAGTTAAGATGGTTGACGGTTGTCTTTCCTCCTTACAGGGAGGGGCTTTGTGGTTAGATAGTACTATATTTATTTGCATAATTTCTTGTTCTTTAATTACTTCTACTACATGTTTCTTGGTGCTTGGTCATTACATTATTTTGCTTTGTACTGTTTGTTACACTCGTTTATTTGTTATGCTTTGTTCTATCTCTGTATTGTCTTTTTTGAACTGTCATGTTATGTGTTGCTTGAGCCTAGGGTCTTTCAGAAACATCCTCTATCTCCATAGGTGTAAAGTTTTTGTACACTACCCTTCCCAAACTCCACATGCGACAATACTATGGTATGTTGTTGTTGAAGGTGTAATTTACATTGTTGATATATGACTAAAATCTCTTTAGTTTTGGCATCACACCCATCTTGAGTGTGCAAATTTTAGAATGAACATGCCACAATATCATGATGATGTAAATAGAATGTCGTCTCATTCACGTGACATTCAATTTGCATAAATTATAGTGAGGGTACATATTTTGCACCTTAATGGTAGGGTAAAACATGCTTTTACTGTACCTCCCCAGACTCTACTTATATGATTACATTGGATATTTTGTTGTGAAATTGTCCAGGAAAGTCACTTGCACAGTAAAACACCTTAACTTTGGAGGTGGCCTCTTTGTGATTGCCCCTTGTTTGTCTTTTTAAAGCTCAGCTGTGAAGTGCAGACTCCACACTAGCTTCTACCTCAGAAAATCCTTATAATTTCTATGAAATCTGTGTGCTCACAAGAAATAATGGAAATTCGAATCACCAACCCACATTGCTTCTCTGACTTCACATTGCTAAATAATCTCATACTCAGTCTGATTAGTTCTTGTCAATACCAATTCAACCACATAATCAATTAAATCTGGGTCCTTCTCTCATCAGTTCTACTTTTTCCTTTGGTAAAAACAAATGCAAATTATTCTTATTATTAACCTTCATGTACCACCATAAGTTTTT
This sequence comes from Solanum chilense, assembly GCA_032847665.1. NCBI lineage: Eukaryota > Viridiplantae > Streptophyta > Magnoliopsida > Solanales > Solanaceae > Solanum > Solanum chilense. The sequence continues at coordinate 70,879,215 of CM064971.1, read as the reverse complement.
GATCCACAAATAAACAATTCAATCCCAAGAATAGTTCAACTACACCCATCCAGGAACGTTTTTGGTTTCTTCTTCATTGACTCTGGTTGAATTATTATTCATGTTCCTAGATTACCCATGTTTAGCATTTCAATACTCTCCCAAACTTTTCCAGACTTCATTTTGCAGTTCAACACACCCAAGAAATAAAAAATGTTCAACTTGAGTAAGATGATGTTTTCATACATGTATTGCATAATGCAAGAAATATCACATTGCTATGGTGATTCTGTTCACAATTGGTGCTCCTTTTGCTATCTGGAAGTAGTGAGTTTTTCTACTTGGGTTACAGATCTGAGAGTGGGCAGAGGCTGTTGGGTTTCGTTGCATTATTTGTTGCAGTGATGGGGTTGTGGCAGATTTGAAATGGTTGTAGGTTCTGGTGGGATGAAAGTAACGTGTATGAGGAATAGGAGGTGAGGGAAGTGGAGGCGGTGACATGGTGGCACTGACTATGTTGTCCGGAAAGAGAGGATTGAGGAGAAGAATAAAATAAAAAAAAACAGAAGAGAGAATTAAAAAAATTGAAGGAGAAGAGCCCATAAAAAAGAATGAAGTTTTATTAGTTATATATCTTCCTGTTAAATGATAACACTTGATAATTAATTACATTTTCGAGTGTGTAAAGTGACTGAGAGCTAATGTGTAGACAGCTGAAAGCTGCTACATAAACAGATGCCCGTTAACTTGTTAAAGCATACCTTTCTTGGCCGTTTGGCTAAGATCAAGTGAAGCATCTCTTCTTATCAGTTTAATATCTGATATGTGGACCATTCGTTCATGTGACATTATCTCTATTTTTTTTTGAGGGGAAAGGTCCATCAGGATAGCCTGCTATCTGGGCCTTCGTGCGTTGACTAGGTGTTCTACAGCCCAGACGTGGTGCACCCCACCAATTCAAGTATAAAAAAATTTATCAGGAAATTGCCTAAATCTGTATAGTTCCTCATAACAAGTGATTTATATTTCTCATGGATATTAAAGGCAACATCTCTCCACCTAAACATATAAAATCCCAGCAATCTTTGTTATAATTCCAAGCAAATTAAGTTGGAATAGATGAATCTTTAGTAATTAAAATAATTTGCTTGTAGCATCAATCCATTATTGGATATTTATTCGTGTTGCAAGAGCGAAAGATGTGTAGTTTGAGAAATTAGTAATGAAAAAGCACAAACTGATATCTTCACAAAGTTGAGTGTGTAAAGTGACTTATTGGACAAGTTTAGGGTGCAAAATATGTATTTTCCCAAGTGGTAATATTAAATGTGGATCTCTTGCTGTAATGACGTCTTTCTGCTAAGGTTATGATTGTATACGTCATCCTGAATGAGTTTCTTACTTGAACATTTTTGTTGTTGTTGCATTTACCACTATGAGAAGAGTCCTTTATGATCATTGGTGATATTATTAGTAGTATATTAACCCCAAACAATGTTAAATAATGCTTGATATGATTTTTTTGGACATGTTTTGGGATCATAGTTTCCAGTGGGTAGAATTCACCGTCAACTCAAGTCCAGAACCGCAGCCCATGGACGAGTTGGAGCCACAGCAGCTGTTTACTCTGCTGCTATTCTGGAATACCTGACAGCAGAGGTTCTTGAATTGGCTGGCAATGCAAGCAAGGATCTGAAGGTGAAGAGGATCACACCCAGGCATCTGCAGCTGGCCATTCGTGGAGATGAGGAACTTGACACCCTTATTAAAGGGACCATTGCTGGTGGCGGTGTCATTCCTCACATTCACAAATCACTCATAAACAAAACCACCAAGGAGTGAAATATGGTCATATGCCTTTTAACTTTGTTGTCTCTTGACTTAAATGACAGTATGATGTTTAGCATGTTTTCTCTGTTATCTGGTTTGATATTAGTAGTCCTGTATTTTGATTTAGGAACAATTTCAGCTTCTCAGTCATGTTTGATCTAGTTAAAACTTGTAGGGATGTAGTGGACAATGGAAATGTTAATTTGACATTTATATCGTGTTGCTATTCAGTCAATTAACCTGTTTCTGTTGATGCTTATTGTATGTTTATGGGTTGTTTAGAAGATTGTAGATCCTCCTAACAGACATCAAATGCTCATGCTGTAAAATTTCACAAGAAGAAAACATTGAGCATCTTCTTTGTACATGCAAACTATGCTTCAACAGATTTGAAGTATAGCCAACTTTGATTCACCAAATCAAGGTTCATTTTGTGTAGTCATTGTTGACTCGTACAAGGATATAGAGCAGATAGTATTTCTAGTATTGTACATAACTAGTTCAAATTGAAATTGCATCGTACAGATCATGAGAAGTGATACTGATAAAGTGAATTAAAACTTTTATCAACCTTATTAATAAAGCTCAACTCTAGTGTCAAAGTGTGGCTTTGCATTTGGACATCACTATTTATCATGATTAGACTTAATATAACTTTAATGCAGAAGTATGAAAAACATGTGTCGATGAAAATTGAATCTAGTCTTAAGATACTTATGGTCTTATATCTTATTAAAAATAACAACTTATTTGATATAAACATGTGTTGTTTAGATTATATTCTATTTGATGTGATCATGTGTTATTCAAATTATATCGAAAAAATAATCCTTTCTTTGTTTGATCAACTGCTGGTCGACACAAGATAAGTGGATTATATTATATTAATATTATGTCTTCCACTCAAAGAAAAAAGAAAAAAAATATGAATAGAAGAAGAGACTCTAAAAAATTGCAAAGGGCATCTTCTTGCCGACTTCTTTATCATTTTTTTTAAAAAAAAATTTGTTCCAAAGAAAAAGTAAGTTAAGAACTTAAATAGGATGCATCGAACTTAATTAATTAATTAATTAAGGTACTTATAAACTAATTATATATTAGTTACTTAGTTTCATGATGTAATCATCTTATTATATTAATTTAATATTTCTAATTGATCACTTAAGGTATCAAGATTTAGACTTTGCTTAATATACTCTTTCATTCTCTTTTGTTTGTTTTCTACAATGGTATGTATATGTGCACTACTTAATTAATTACTTCCTCCCCTCATAATTAATTATAATATAAATAAAAAATGTCCACAATTAGTATTAGAGTCTATATATTATTTCTTCTATTAATCCTCTTTCATATATAATTATTCTCTTTCTCTCACATATGGAGGCAAATCTTGTTCTATCTTACCAAAGCTTTACAAAAGTTTCCATGAGAAATATAAAGATCAATACATATTATAAGTACAATAAATTAGCATATCCATCAACATGTTGTGTGTTAACAAAGCCACCACACAATAATCACAGTAGTAATTGTCATGTTTATAAAGATAATTGGTTTGATCATCTTGCTATTAATCATCTCTCTCAAAGTATACAAGCTACCACAGGTAATTATATATTTTCCGTTTCAATTGGTTTGTCGTGCTCGATCTTCATTTTAGCGTGTTTAAAATAGAATGTCTGTTTCCTTTTCTTTCTGCAATTTTTTTATTCTAACTTTCTACGCGACATGTTTAAGATCACAGTTAGATTATGAAAGATTTTTTTAATTCATTGTGAATATTTTTAATTTAAAATCACATGACTCAAAAGTTCTCTTTTTATTTTAAATTTCATCATATCAAACCAAAACCAAAAATAAATATTTAAATATTTCTCTTTCTCATCACACTTGACTAAATAATTGGTTGATTTCTCAACCGTCACTCAATTTATAGTTATTATCATATCAGAAAATCAATTTTTTTTATTTTTTTAAATAAAAAATGACGACTTTCTGAAATAATAAAAATTAACGAGTTGAGTGACCATTCAAGAAATCGACTCGAATTAAAAGGTACCAATTCAATAATCTCTCTCTTATTTCTTTGTTTATAATATTAATTTTAGGATTAAGAAACAAGAAGAGTGGATATGAAGGTTTTGTGGAGGCTGCAAGGGTTGTGTATGTGAACTTTAATTCAACACATCAAGCAAATCTTGTCATTGAATCTCTTCAAAGGGCATTCCCTAAGCCTATTCTTTATCTGGCAAGTTCAACTTCATATCTTTTTACTTTTTTTTTATCTTCAAATAATATCTGATTTCATTGCGTACTTCGATTACCTGTAACAATATGTTAAAATATTAACTTAATAGTATATTATAATGTTAATATATGTTAAAAAAAATATGTTTTACTCGTTGTCTTTTATCTTATTTTTAACGTGTTGAATCCCCTTAATAGAAAAATGTGTTAGCTAAAAGAAAATTAAATTATTGGTTCACAGAATTTTTCTAAACTATCACAAATTCATATTAAATTTATCAAACGCTCACAGAACTATTCCTATATTATCATTAACTTATATTAAAATATCATCTAGAGCATTAATATAACATTTTACGTGTGAACACACACGCCAAAAAGCTCCTTAAAGATCCGTTGTAAATTTCATATTTAAACTAGATATTTATCGACCTTTTATGATAAGTGAATTCATTTTCAAGCCTCTTCTCATTTTTTATCCCATACATTTTATCATATATTCAATTGTGGCAATTTTTAATCTAAGTGGAGCTAATACTTAATAGTCAAGAAGGTAACAACAACAAATATTATAACATGAACGCATAAATAATGAACTATATTACGTAAATAAAATAAAAATAATTTCTCCCCTAAATATATATAAAGACTTATAAATCTCCTTATAATAGTAAAATTAATTAAGAAATTATATAAATTCATTAATTCAAGTATATTAAATCTCCTTATTAAAATTTCCGCCTCGCCTCGATAGGGCGTACGATAGGATGCACGTGAATATTTAAGAAGTAGAATAAAGCTTTGGTTTTGTCATCCTTTCTTGTTATTAACTTCTAATAATATTCAATTGCACTTCCAACTATAAGTTAAACACCCTTTCATATAAGTATATACTAAACTATTATTTTATGGGAAAAAAAATAAATATACCCTGAACTATCATAAATGGAATGTAGATATTCTTCGTCATATTCTTGGGACACTGGTGTTCATGTCATTAAAAAACTAGAGCATATATGTCATCACCGTAATGGAAGACTAAATAATGATACGTGACACAATCTTATCCGTCGATCTGATATTTAATAAATATCGGTCGGTGGATAAAATTGTAACACGCGTATGTCTGTAAGTATAAATATGTTCTAATTTTTAGACGACAAGAATACCAATGTCCCAAAAATATAATGAAAATTATCTATATACCATCTTTGATAGTTCGGAGATATATTTACCTTTTTTCCTAGTTTATATTATTAAAACGCAAGCTTTGCATAATGGTCCGTCTATATTTAAATACAAAACGTACAAATTAAATTATTATGTTGAACGATAAAGACAGAAAGAGCATATAACGCAAGTTGCTTTATCTCCAACAATTCAGTAATTATTATATACTTATATCTATAATATATACATTTCTAATATTGATGACTAGGGATGACATGTTGGTGATGCTTAAAAATAATCCAGGTGTAGCTTTTGAAAGATTATTAATAATATGTGTGTGATGTTCACGTAAAATATTATATTGCTCTAGAAGGTATTTTAAATATAAGTTTATAATAGTTAAGGACGATTTTGTAGACATTCAATAATTTTAATACGAGTTCACGATAGTTCAATATGTGATCATAGATGTCATAATATTTTTGTATATATAGTTATAAGTTTTTTGAAATATCTTGTTTTAAACATGTCCTAATGTTTGTGCGGACTATAAATACTTATCACTAAAGAAAAGGGAGAAGGCATAACTATGAACGAAATTTTAGAGACACATCTTAACTAAACTAAGATCCTATTATCAGTGGCGGAGACAAATTTTTTTTAAAGGGTTTCCAGAAATAGCAGCTTGTTTGTTAAGGGTGTCCAAATATGTTATTTAATCATTTCCAATATCATTTTACTTGTATATATGCTATTTTTTATGAAGGGTGTCCAACCACTATGTGGTTATGCCACTTCCTATTACCCCCTTAACTCATTTTATATATAATATTGTACACCTTTTGACTTATGTGACACATTCTGTGACTCCACATATTTGAGGTGCGTGAGATATAATTGGATGTCACGTAAGTCAAAAATGTGTACAAAATTACAAAAAAATGAGTTCAGAAGTAAAAAAACCTTAATTTAGTAAAGGTGCGCCTATGAGATTTAGGTTATAATTTAGGGAGGTACTTCCACCTTCTCCTAAAGAAAGAAAAAAAACAAAAATTTCCTCCTAAACTTGTCACAAAAATTCAGTGACACACTTATACAACTGTGACGACCTAGAATTACTTCAAAGTAAATTTATTTTAATCTTAACGCACATATAATCAGTCAAATGATAAAAATATATTCCATACTCACCCCAAGTCATCATCACTTCACTGCCACATCAATAATATATAATATAGTTATCAAATTACCTTTTTAACTTCTTCGTTTGATTTCTTCTTGATATTCTAACAGGTAAAAATGTTATTACCGGAATCTAAGTGGGCGAGGGAGTATTGTGCTATTTTCACCACTATCTTCTTTCCTTGGCTAGTTGGACCTTGTGAGGTATTTCTTTTCAAATATTAATATTATTACACGAATTGATTTTCATGTTACTATAATAAAAATAACTTTTAGCGGCATTAAATATTGATATTACTAAAGAGTGCTAAAGTCTTTATCGGTATTAGTTAAGTGCCATTAGAATAAATGTCGCTAAAGGCTTTAGGGACATACACAAAAAGTGACAATTGCCGCTAAAAATACATATTTAGCGACAATTAAGAATTAATTTCCTCTAATGATCATTTTTGTTATAATGTGTAAGTCATATATAATTTAATGAGTTAATGGATAATGGCTGAATGAAGTTTTTCTCAAATAAAAATAACATAAATGTGCAAAGTTTGGTGAACATATTTGAGCCTTTTCCCTTAACTAACTAACAATTATGTTGAAATTTATTATTTTTAATAAGCATATTAACTTACATGGACAGAGAGAATTATCTTTTTTAATAAGGATCTCAATTTTATTTTATCTATACATATAAAAAAGTTACCAAAGTCCTTTGACTCTTGCACCGTCCACACATAACTTGTATCATGTCATACATATTGATACATTCTTGATTTTTACATATGCAATGACATAACACTCAAGTCAAATGGTAGTGACCAATAATTTTTAACAATATTCTTATGCTTCTAGGTGAAAGAGTCTGAGTTTAACGGGAGAAAAGAAAACAATGTGGTGCACATTAAAAAATGCAGGTATTCTAATTTTTTCGAAGCTCTTTCTTTTTATTTAGTGTCTGATACTTATATTGAAGTTTAATTAAATTTAAATTCGTGTTGAAAAATCTCACATTAGGGAAAATTAAAGGAGTGCTTGTCACTCCAGCACAACTCGTGTTTGGTTAATTTTTCGAAGCTCTATTAACAAAGAGAAAAGAACTTCAATTCATATATTGTCCAAAAACCTATCACATATTTTGATACAATGTTGACTACTCAGCTAAAAGTTCAAAGAACAAATTCTAGTGGAATTTTGCTTCTTTGAGATTGTGTATTGTCATGATGATGGCCAAGGACTAAGTATTCACAATATTACTTTTGTAGGTTTTTGGAGGAAACAAATTGTGTGGGAATGTGCACTAATCTTTGTAAGATGCCTTCTCAATTATTCATCAAGGATACATTAGGAATATCAGTGAATATGGTGCCAAGTAAGTATAAACTTATACCAAATACTAATACACACTACTCTAAAATTTCCATTATGTTGTTGTGCCTAATGCGTTGTTGTCTGTACGAATAAAGTCTCACATTGATAGTTAAAAAGAAAATGAGTTGTTGAATATTTTTTAAAGAGTCTGAGACAGATATAACAACATATAATGCGTTGTTGTTTATACGAACAAAGTCTCACATTGATAGTTAAAAAAAAAATAAGTTATTAAATATTTTTTAAAAAGTCTGAGACGGATATAACGACATATATTATTTAATAATACTTTGCACTATAAGTTGGAAGATTTTACAAAATCCCTTCAATGGGAGGTCCCACCTTGATGCCACTAAAGGTGCAATATTGAAAAGGATCAATCATACTGCTATTGAAAAAAGTTAGCCTATCACAACACTGATCTCCTACATTATTCGACCAGCAATATGAGCAAGTTCACATAGACCTCGTATCGTCGATCCAACTTATTTGTGCTATTGAGATACATTTGTTGTTATCAATTTTTAGAAAAAATAATAGTTCATGCACTTCTTCTCTCCACATCCAATCATATAATAAGAAGAAAAAAATAAGCAAATTCTACATATAATAAAAATGATGTTGACACTTCTATTTTGCAGACTTTGATGATATGAGCTGTGAAATGATATTTGGGCAGGATCCTCCTCCACTAGATACAGATCCAGCATTTATGCAACCTTGCTACAAACTATGTAACTTTTTCATCTACCATAATTATTTCAGAAAAAAAACATATTATATTACGTCACGTATCGCAATATATAGTATTATACAACATTATGTTAGTCATGCCTGAGTATGTTACTTATGTTCTTCTTCATGCAGGCAAATTAAACAATAAACACCAAGCAGATTGCAACAGCCAAATATCAAGATAAAAGATCATCTGGAGATTTCATAACGCGCGGTGTTCATAATATCCTTTCGATTTATCATCATTTGAAAGATGAAAACACTCTTAACATCATGAGTATATATGTTAAAAAGCATTGGTGATTTTGAAAGAGGTGTAAATTCACAGGAATTTTATTTGCATAAATCTGATGCATAAGAATGCTAACAGATAAATTTCTAAATATTAATGTGAAAAAATTCATATTCAAATTGAAATAAACTTTCTGATACAATAACTATTAGTTGAACGACTATATGAGAAATCAACGACTACAAAATTATTTTATAAAACAATGCTTCAACATGTTGATGTGATTCCAACAATTTTCTCTCAACACTCAGATGTAGTTATATATTAGTCTTATGAGTGATTTGTCTTGAAAAAAACCTCTCCCGTCTCGTCCTTCTTGTCATAATCTGAGCTATAACCTCACAATCTGCTATAAGAAGCTAATAAGGTTGTTAAATGTCCTTTTTAAGAGGTGTTCAGAGTTATTAAAAGACAGATAATATGAATCGAAGACAGTAATAACAACAACAAATTAAAAAAGAACTGTCCAGAATGATATAATATAAGATGTAATGTTGCTAAGACACCTTACAATAGTGAAAAGGGCTTGAGAATTATTAAACTTTTGACAAATATTTTATCATGTTGTAACAACAACAGCACCAGATTCAGTAATCAATTAAAGTCCATAGCCACTTTTAGACAACTGATGTTCTTCAATTTCATGAACAAACTGGAGTTTTGAGTTGTCGAATTTCTCCCCATCACCCCACAATGCATACGCCTCTTCTCCATGTACCGCGTTATCTCCCTCACTGACCTCTTCCTCTGTCATCCTCAAAGGAACCACTATCCTAATTAATAAGCAAATCACACTAGTGCTAACGACATTCCAAATGAAAACAAATCCGATACCTATCAATTGTACCCATAATTGCCTGAGCCCTGCATTGAACTTTCCACTTTGAATGCCATAAGCAAGGCCTATATACTTTGGCCAATCATCAACCATGTAGAAGATGCGACTCAGTCTTGGATTTGCCAATACACCTGCTAGAATCGCGCCTAAGGTTCCTGCTACTGCGTGTGTGTGGAACACTGCCATGGTGTCATCTACTTGTTTAAGGAACCACATTTTTTTATGAAGGAACATCATACTGAACCATGGAATGCATCCGGACATTAGCCCCATTAGTACTGCTGCCCAACCTTGCACCACCCCTGTTTCAGCGGCGGAGTCAGAATTTTCACTAAGTGGGATCAAAATATAAAACATAAACACACAAAAAAGGCTACAAGGGTTCAACATCTACTATATATATACGTAAAAAATACATAAACAAAAACTCAAACCTGGCCTCAACTTGCAAGTAAGCACTCTAACTTTGAAATAGTCACCTCAGTTTTGGTCTCAACTTACAACTAAACATTTCAACTCGTTTTCACTATGCCTGACGCTGACATGACGCATAAATTTTGGAGGTGTCCAGATGATCGTTTTGTAAGTTGGAGTGTTCAGCTGACACAATGAAGACGAGTTGAATTGTCTAGATGTGTATACTCAAAGTAGGAGTGTTTCCTTGCCATTTGAGGCCAAGTTTGAGTGTTTTGTTATGTATTATGACTCCAGAATATAAACAGTGAATGCATGTACATCCGCTATCTCAAGCTAGGACTAAGTATATGTATACTGAAATTAACTTAAGAACTTAAAACAATAATTTCTCTATGTTATACCAAGATGTGCAATCGTTGCGTTTAAAACCTAAATTCAACCCTCTTATAGGTGAGACTTGAGGTTTTACTGCAAGAAAAACTAGCACTTTGGTAGATGTTACATTTCTTAAAGACTTATTTCAGTTACCTGCTGCAGGCGTAATGCAAACTAAGCCAGTGATCATCCCTTGGGTAGCACCGATGACGGAAGGCTTTTCATAGAAGAGAATGTCTAACATTAGCCAAGTTAGCAAGCTCATTGCAGCACAAACATGCGTGTTAAGGACGGCTAAGGATGCATCAAGGCTAGCTACATATGGATCACCGCCGTTGAATCCTGTCCATCCCATCCATAGAACGCCAGCACCAGCCAACATTAACAATATGTTATTTGGTGGAAACCTCTCCCTGTCTCTAGGTGCCCTCGGTCCAACCTACATCGATTTTTAGTCATAAGAAATTGATGTTGCTTTTCGTAAAAATAACTTTTGTAACAGAAAAAATAACTCGTCTATGCATAGATAATATAGAAATCAAAATTCTGTTTCGACATGGTACAAGCAGCTGCCACAAGTCATGTAACCTTAGCCATGTCAGCAACTCGTCTAACATAACATTAACGTGACACCATCTCTCGTCTAACGTGAGATGCTGAGATGACTATACTTACATGACAAATTTATGCTTATGGCAACTTACTTTTTGTTTTCCAGGGGCTAATCTAGCATTCTTCAACGTTCTCATTTTCCGATGACATATAGGGATAATGTATAAGTTATTCTCCGGTTCAAAATTAACTTTACGACATAAGAGTAATCAAGAGTACTGAAATACATACCCAATAAGCAGCAGTGAAACCAGCAACACCAGAAGAGAGGTGAATAACAAAACCTCCCGAATAGTCAATCACTCCCATCCTGAACAGCCAACCTTGAGGGCACCAGATACTAAATGCACCTACTGTATATGAAAAAGTAAGCCAAAGAGGAACAAACAACATCCACGCGATGAAATTCATCCTCCCGAGCAGGGCACCAGCTATTAAAATCAAAGTGATCGCCGCGAATACAAACTGAAAATAGACCATTGAGGCATTTGGAAACTTGCCAACAAATGCTTGACTCGTTAGGAACTTTTGTTCCAATGCATCAAAATTTGTTTTGCCAAGAAATGGAACTAATGTGTCACCAAAGGCTAATTGGTATCCCCAGCCAACCCAACAAACAAGGACTGCTGCAAAGGCGTAAAGGGCCATCAACGCCGAGTTGAGAGCCCATTTCTTCTTCACAATGCTACCATAAAGGATAACAAGACCTGCCATTGCAACATAATTAAAGTAATCAAAAGTATGCTTCAGAGGAAGGGCCAGAATTTGAAGTTAATGAAATTTGAATTTGCTGTTGAACGCATACCTCGACTTAGTTATTGGATTCACAATTAAATATTTATTCAGATTCAATGATTTTTCCATCTAAGCAAAAGTTACTAGATTCGTCCAAAACCATTCTTAGTAGTACTCCTTCAATTTCAATTTTCTTTGTCTTACTTTCCTTTTTAATCCGTTCTAAACAAATGTTCCTTTTTTATTTAAGACCATAAACGTCAAAACTCTTCTTTCTCTTTCTTAAATTTTCTGTCAAGTCAAAATCAGACAAACAAACTGAAATGAATGGAGTATATATACTAGCTCCGCCCCTAGCTATTTCTATATGATTCAACCTTTAAATAAGGTTACGTAATTCAACATGATATCAGAATCTTTCAAGTGTCTCAATACACATTAGCTTGATTGTTTTTCATGAGCCAAACACGTGAAAATATTGTATGAGGTACATACCTGGAACACTTTGAAGGCCAACGAGGGTGGCTGAAGTCAATTGCCAAGCATTATCAGCTTTGTTCATCCATTGGGGATTTGAATCATCTGGTTGATGATTTCTAGGCAAGTACAAGTATGCCATTCTTAATTATTACTACTAATTTAGTTGATTAAGTGATTGCAATTACAGAATATAACTTGTGGACGTGATTAATAACACACATTATATGAATCTTGATGGTTATTAGGCGGATAATTCAAGCACTAAAGTTAAAGAAAAAAGAGTAAATAATATTGTGAGAGGAATAAATTAAATCGATACTTCCTAATTGAATCAAGGAAATTCTTAGCTAACTGAGATGCAATTTTATGACGTAAGTAATACTTTATTTTGATCGTTTATTGTTTCAGTAAGATAAAAAAAGTGCCTTAAAACACTTATTTTTAAGAAAAGAAATTAATTGAGTTGATATTGAGATAAAATTATTAGGGAAATTACATAAATTTCACTAGTTTAGTAGTTAATTACTTAGATACACTTTAGTTTGCAATATTATGAATATTATCAGATTTTAGTACGTCAAGATACAAATATCTCAGAATACATCATATCCAAGTAGATATAAATATATTTGAAATACATAACAAATCTCGCTTGTCCTTCTCCTATGAATCTGGTGTCTCCCATCTCGCTTGTTCCTCTCCTATATATATGATATCCCAGACACCAAATACATACAAATACATGTATCTTGGATACATGACTATCACCCTTCCACCTTACTTGTCTCTCTCCTTATTTTAGTGTATCTAGTAATAAAAAGCCAAAAATACGTATATCTTAAAACGATATTTATAATTCAGGTAGGATAGGACTGAAGGAATCGAGTTAGATCTCCACCCAAGTTTAGCCCAAGTCTTGAGTTAGGAAGAACTCATAGCATAATCTCAATTAAATAAGACATATAATTTACCAACAAACTAAAATGCAAATTGAACGCATGATATATTTGAGATATATACCTTTATAGAAATATTGTATAACTATATAAAGGATAAATAACAAATTAAAGTAAAAATGTATATAAACACTTCATATAAAGTTTTATACACTTATGTACAATACATATATACTCCAGTTTCGTATAATATTGTGTATTCTGTAACAATAGACTATGCGCATGTAATACAAAAATATGGAGAAATTTCTATTTTAAAATCAAAATAATAAATATAAATAAAAATTTGTAACTTAGGACTTACACTTATAAGCCAAACAAGCTCTTATTACACAATCATGAGGGTAGTAGCTGAGAATTTTTTCAATCGAGTGGTGTTATCTAACGTAATTTTAAAAATATTACTTTCCAACACATACTTCTAAGTTAATGTTATGCTAAATATTAAAATATCTTTTAATTTTAGGAATTTAAATATCTTGAAAAAAAATTGAAATTAAAGTATTAAGACACGAAATCATTCTTTTTAGACAGATTTAAAAGTGTGTTTTTTTAAAAAACAAATAGACTAGTGGTGTTTTTTTCCTCCAAGATACTTAGAATGGGTCGATATCAGAGTATCACTGAAATAATACTCTTAGTCGGTTAATTTTTTTTTTTTTTATGATTTCTTAATTTCAAAATTTACGTATTTAAAATTATAAGATTAGAAAATATTTTTATTTATTTAATACATTTTTAATTTAAAAATCTTATTTATTTTTTAAACTCACATGTCAAGTTAAAACATAACGAATACGTTAAAATGGTGAGCACCAATTTTACTAAAATATATACTCCCTCTCTCATATTAGTTAATTATTTTCTTTTTTACATGCATATTAAAAAATTATATCTTAAGAACTTCTTTGGAACTTTGCAAACAAGTGTAAATAGTCTTAAAAATAATTTATTGCTAGGACAATATGAAAAATTAATTTAATATTTTTTTAATTTAATAAGGTAATCAATAAATACTAGATAGTAATTATTTTTAGTATTATATATTAACTAATATGAGACTTGAGAATTTTAATTTGATATATATATAGAGGAAATTCATGTCTATTCCACATTGGTCAGTTCAGGCGTTACTTACTAGACTTGATGGGTGTATTCATGTTATTTATTACTCCATTCGTTCGGTTTTGTTTGTCATGATAACTATTTTTAAAATTAAACTATAAAAACTTTAACTAACATTTTAAGATATATTTTTCCATCGTATTAATATGCAAAAAATTGTAATTTATAGTACTTTTCATATAGTTTTAGAATATTTTTTTTTGTTTAAATATCGAATTAATGTTATCTAATTTACCTTTAAAGATTAATCAAATTGACTTTCAATAAGCGCAACATGACAAATAATTTCGGACGAATGAAATATTTTAATAGCTAAGTAGATAATTCTAAAATTTGAAATTTTATCATATTTCATACTTCCTTGATTATTATACTTATTAAATATAGTCGTTATATATTACACTCTCCGTTCCTATTTATTTGTCGATTTCTTTTATTTTAGTTGTTCTTAATTATTTGTTCATTTTGACAAATTAAGAAAGGATAATAATATTTTTTCCTATTATGCCCTCATATAAACTTCTTCAAAATTTCCAAGTTTTAATTTATTCTTTTTGAAACCATAATTAAAAAGGGTAAAATTGTAACTACGCTATGTTAATTATTGTTATCTTAATATGTATGTCATTTCTAAAGTAGACAAGTAAATAAAGACCAGTGGCGGAGCCACATATAGTTAAGGGGTGTCTATCGATACCCTTTCGTCGGAAAATTACATTGTGTAGCTAGAATAAAAATCATTTTCTTGGCTTCTACGCGATTTTATTTCTTAATATTTTAACATCCCTTAGATAAAAATGAAAAGTGATAAACTAATACCGGAGTTACTAGTGTGTCATAAAGGCCCATCAACTTTTGCCCTTTCTCAAATAGCTACTCTTTACTCTAAAAGCCTCAGCAACTCCATTGGGTTGTTGATTTATGACTTCAATTAGGCTTTTTCAATAGTTTTGTAGCCATTAAAGCTTCGATTTTGACAACTTTCATTTCTTGCATTTGCTCAACTAATCATGGCAAATTCAATATTCATCTCTGGAACTCAAAGTTTGAGTGTTTGTAACAGAGTTTCCCCAAATGGGTTAGGCTTTGTTGGTTCAGATTTCAATGGGAATCAATTTTCCAAGCTGGGTTTATCAAGAACCAGTTATAAAATCAAAACCCTAGCTCCAATTTGCAGTATTTCAACATCTAGGCCAGCTTCACAGCCAAGATTCATACAGCACAAACAAGAAGCTTTTTGGTTTTATAGGTTTTTATCTATTGTGTATGATCATGTTATTAATCCTGGTCATTGGACTGAAGATATGAGGGATGATGCACTTGAACCAGCTGATCTTAATGACAGGAATTTGACTGTGGTGGATGTTGGTGGTGGCACTGGTTTCACTACATTGGGTATAGTTGAGCATGTAGATGCCAAGAATGTTACAATTCTTGACCAATCTCCTCATCAATTAGCTAAGGCTAAGGAAAAGGAGCCTTTGAAAGAATGCAAGATAATTGAGGGTGATGCTGAGGATCTTCCATTCTCAACTGACTATGCTGATAGATATGTATCTGCTGGAAGGTTTATGTTGCTCCCTCTTTAATTTTTCTAGCTCCGCTTTCAAGTTGCTTATAGTATGCTCCCTCCGTTTCAATTTGTTTGTATGGTTTTGACAAGACTTTTGAATACTGTGGTGCGTTTTAATCTTGTGGCGTTAAATGTGTCTAAATAGAAAGTTGAAATTAAAGAGTTTAAAGAGACATTCTTTTTTAAAATAGAAAGTGAGAAAAACAAATTGAAACAGAGGGAGTAGTTGATTGCCTTTGGGGTTTTTGGATGTTACGGCTTAACTTAATCTGATAGAATGGTGTTTCACAGTAGCATTAGTCTTAGTGAGTACGACTGACTGGTTTTGATTCTGCAGATATTTGGTCTCAAAGTTCAATACTTGTGTGTTAATTTTCCATATGGTCGGTCATTTTCAAGCATGGTTTATGCTTCCCTGTCCCTCTTGACCTGTTTTGGATGGTATATCTGTAATGTGGTGTTGGAAAGCTCTATGCATGCGAAAGAATATGAGAAAAGTCTTTTGACAATATGTAAGGCGGTAGTCACAAGTCGTGGATAGTTTGTATGGATACTCAACTCGGAACTAATAAGTACATATTTTGGCAGTAGATAGGTGCATTGATTTTAGTTTTGATATTTTCATTCTTCAAATGAAAAAAGCTGCAACGATTTTCTGGAATTTGTCATAATTAAGTTATTTGATCGTCTTCTCCTCTCAGTATTGAATACTGGCCGGACCCACAACGTGGAATCCGAGAGGCATACAGAGTTCTGAAACCTGGAGGAAAGGCGTGCTTAATCGGTCCTGTGCACCCTACCTTTTGGTTGTCTCGTTTCTTTGCTGATGTGTGGATGCTCTTCCCTAAGGAGGAAGAATACATAGAGTGGTTTGAGAAGGCAGGATTCACTGACGTCCAACTGAAGAAGATCGGCCCAAAATGGTATCGTGGAGTTCGAAGGCATGGGCTTATCATGGGATGTTCTGTTACTGGTGTTAAGTCTACACCAGGGGATTCACCACTGCAGGTAATTTCTTATGTACTTCCACCAATGCCCTAAAACAAAATTACTTATTTAAGAGTACATAATTTGGTTTTCCTGTTCTGATAGTTTTATTGTCTTGTTTCTTCTATTGGGGAGAGGGGTAATTGTTTGAGTGAGCAGTCTGTGATATCTTGATAAAGTTTATCATTGTGTTCCCCATGATATATGAGGGAACCGAATTTGCTCAAGTGTATTACATCACCGTAAAATGTTAGAATGCACCTATAACTTCCTAGCAATTGATTGAAGTTTGCTGAAGAAAGAATTTTGATGGAATATACGTTTAGAGAAGGGATGAGGATAGGGACGGAGCTACAAGCCTGTCTATGGGTTCAACAGAACGCAATAGTAGCTTTGGCCCATACCTTGTATTTGTGTTTAAAAATACACTTCACATGTATAAATAAATCATCTAGAACCCAGTAAGATGTCTTTTATATAAATTCAAAATTCTAGTTTCGTCTCTGACATCATGATACCATTATGTTCACCATTTACAAGTTCTAATTGGTTGCCTTGGAGTGAACTTTGAATGTATGTTATGATGTTAGGCTTTTCCTGCATCTCCTTTTATCCCACTAGATTTCGGAGCACATTCTTCCGATCTGTACAAGAGCAATATCTCCTTTTATCAGAACCAAAGTTTATCATTGTTTTTACCCATGTTCGTTGTTCAATTACTTATATTAGCCTTGTTGTATGCATAATTGCAGCTTGGCCCAAAAGCAGAAGATGTGACAAAACCTGTAAATCCGTTTGTCTTTATGCTGCGGTTCCTTCTGGGTGCAACGGCAGCAACATACTATGTTTTGGTTCCTATTTACATGTGGGTTAAAGACCAGGTTGTTCCTGAAGGCGAACCTCTGTGAGAGACCAAGCTACTGGCTGATCCTTCTACCGTTGCACCTGGTTCTAGTTAGCGCAGTTGTGCATCTCACTTTTATGCCTAGAATTTTCTGTGAATGACATCTTAGCTTGGTCTCGACTAAAGTTGATATAATTTTCCAAATGTAGACTCTACTCCTTTACTATAGCTCTTTTCGGATGACTTCAAACTTTTATTATCTGAACCTGGTGAGTTTGTTACTCCTTATAATGCTCCTACTATCAAGAACAACACTTGTGTAAAATGTTAGTTATGTCATATAACTTAGAATTTATCTTTTCAACATATTGCAACCATATTTATTTATGTCTAACGATACTTTTATCCACTAAATTTGAATAATTTATCCGTCTATAACTAAGAGACAAGTGTATAATATTTCAAAGTGCTAACCTAACAAATGCATAAAATTTACATTAGATATAACAAATGTGGGTGTCAACACACTGATGCGATAGGACTGACATTGCTCTTGTACGAATGCCCACCTACCCTGTTCCTAACAAGATAGGTGAACCCTATTCTAATTCACCATTTCATAATAGTGAAATCTTGAATACACCTGTGTCAATAATAATCACTTTATTATAATCCTTTTTGGCTAGCTCTTTCATCAAATAGCTAAGCTTAAGGGTCATCAAATGTCATATGATCAACAGAAATGATTTATAAGTTCAAAACTTTGTATACGAACCCAACGCCAAATCGATATCTCAACTATTGAGAAATAACTTTTTTTTTTTAGTACGAGGCTAAATGAGACCCTTTTTCCATAAGTAAAACATTCAATGTCAGAACTGCTAGTTTACTGAAACACAAAATGATAAAATTGAGTTGGAAATCCCAGCTAAGCGAACATCTGACGGAACAAGGTTTAAACCTAGGCCAAAAGTTTTCTGCAAATTTAGTCACTCATATATGAGCATGAAGGGTACAGAGATTAGTTTGTCCCAGAGGGACTGATATCCTCATATGAGACTAGACCCCTCGGTCGAGGTGGGGAGGTTGATCTCGAACTATTAGGTGATGCGGATCCTACTTTCCTACTGTGCTTCCTTGGAGCAGCAGAAGGGGATCGAGGAGTAGTAGAGTCGCGGCTTCTAGATCTTGAGGCTGACCTCCTAGTTGGAATAGAATGCTGATCATCTACACGAGGCCCAAGACGAGACTTCAATCTGTCACTGATTGGCTGCCGCTTTTCTCTAGGGGAAGGACTGCGTGAAGGGCTCCTACATCGACGACTCTCACGCCTAGGGCTGCGAGAAACACTCCTACTTCGACTCCTGCGCTGGTATCTAATGAACAAAGAAAACGGAAAGGGGATTAAGGGATGTGAAGTCATTTTTACATGCTTATAATCCTAAAAGAACCAAAAGAGTATTCCAAAACTCAGATATCATAGAAAGAGCATATTGAAGCACTGGAACTTTGGACGTATGAAGAGATATTCAGAACAAAAAGACCAATAGACAGAGATTCAAGAGGAAAACCTGGGGGGACTTCTGCCTCTTGGTGACCGTCTGTACTGTACCTGTGGAGAGCGACCAGAATAGCTGCTATAGCTTGAGTACCTAAAAAGATAACAATGTATTTTAGCATGCATAACAGACTTGCCCCTCTCACAGACATTTTTACTTTTGAACTCGCTTTTACCTATCACGATTCCCCTGAAAATTTCTCCCACCCTGGTAATAAGGCCTGTAAGATGAACGTTCAGGAGATGGGGTGCGGTAGCGTCTTGCAAATGAAAAACGATCAGTGAAGCCACGACCTTTACGGACTCGTTTTGAAGTTCCATCTGGAGAATGATTTCTGGATAAATCCCTGACAGGACTAGAGCGAGATGGCTGAGTAGCTTTTGGTGGAGGACTTTTTGAAAGACTTCTCTCCTTTGATTCAATTGGAAGACTTGCACCATTTTGACCAAGTCTACCAGGTACTTTTTCTGGGCTCATACTTCGACTGCTCCTGCCGCTCGGTCTTGGCTTCCCCTTAGGACTTGGTGTTGTGCTCCTGTTTATCATGCAAAGAGAAAGAATCCACTTGGTGAAGATATGTAACAAATATGAGCAGCTACAAAAAGAAGTGCCACATCATAAAACATTCAGTAAAGCCAAGGAAGGAACCTGGATCTGCTCGAATTATCAGATTGATGATTTGTGGAGAGAGTCCTGTCGTTTTGTACATCTCCACCATGACCATTATTTGGAAGCTTAGCGTTCTTAGATACTTCACCCTCTTCAAGATTCTGTTGCTGCTTCAAAACAGCTTGTCCTTTGACAGGGTTTGACAATTTCTTCACCAAACCTGTAACATAAGATCAACGAATAAATTGGTGAATCTGCTTATAATTCATGTTTTTCCACCTCCGTGAATAAACAAGAAGTTGACCTTTTCGTGCAGAATTATTTGGCCTGTCATTTTCATCATCAGAGCTATCACCGCTGCTGCTGCTGCTCATGCTCTGACTGTC
The DNA here is from genome assembly GCA_032847665.1 of Solanum chilense. NCBI lineage: Eukaryota > Viridiplantae > Streptophyta > Magnoliopsida > Solanales > Solanaceae > Solanum > Solanum chilense. The sequence goes on along the minus strand of CM064971.1, from coordinate 70,858,916 downwards.
TGTGTCACTAGAACTCTCAGAGCTCCTGAATGCAATGAAAACAAAATAAATCAACTGAACCAGCAATCAAGTAAAGCTTAATAACACAAATCAGGGCGGACATAAATGATACCGCTTGCGTCTCGATCTTTTATTTCGATCAACTCTTCTGCTCGTGCTCTTTCTACCTTTTTTCTTCCCATGTCGACTCCTTTCTTTCTTAGTTGACCTCTTCCTCTTCTTACGCCTTTCATCACCTGAAGAACTAGAAGAATAGGAGTCCAGCTTAGAATCTGAATCAGAGTCTGAAGAGGAATCAGTATCTGTCTCAGAACTGTAAGAATCAGATGAAGAGTATCTCCTCTTTTTCTTTTTCCTTCTATTGGTGGATGATTTGCGTTTCCCCTTTTCTTGACTGTCTGAATCATCATCAGAGGAAAGAGCTCTCGCGGACTTCTTATTTTTCCCTAGAGGTGAGGCAAAAAATATATGAATGAACAACAGAAACAAGACCACACAACAATCTCTTATAGATAAGGTAGTAACACTGCAGCAGAGTAGTCTTAGTCTTAGAGAGAGAAAATCACCTTTCTCTGCTTTGGGTGTATCATTACTTTTCTTCTCAGACAGTTCGCCACAATCCACAATTTTCACAAGCCCAGATGGCTTCCCACTGTCTGTTCCCAGCTGTTCAATTTTCTTCACTAAATCCATTCCCTTTACAACTTTTCCAAAAACAACATGCTTCCTGCAGCAGAAATGTAGATGCTTCACGATAGGAATTAGGTATTGACACACTGTTATAACCAAAGTTATTTATTCTCCTAGTAGAGGATTTGGAGTACAAGCCAAGAGGTATGTCAGGGTTCTTAGTGAAAGACAAAACATGGTTGAAACTAATGTACACTCATATATATCAGATAAATACCCGTCGAGATGGGGAGTTCTCTTAAATATAATGAAGAACTGGGATCCATTTGTATTAGGACCACTATTTGCCATTGAGAGAAGACCAGCCTCCGTGTGGGCAACTTTGAAGTTCTCATCTAATAGAGAAAAAAATTACAATCAGCATCACAATCATATAACCACTTATTCACCACTAAAAACATATAGACTAATCTACCTGGAAATTTCCCTCCATATATACTCTCTCCACCAGTGCCTGCAATACATTAAAAGTTCGTGCCTTACTTGTCTGGCCAAGAAGTTGAAGTTAAAGATCCTCTGCACCAATTGTCAGTTCAGGGCCCAGAAGGAGAAAAACATACCATTCCCTTTGGAGAAATCACCACCCTGTATAAAACAGAAAGAGGTAATGGTACTGACGATAAATCCCCAATATATTGACTAAGAGGGAAAATCTAGAAGCCTTATGCAGATTGCAGAAGAAACAGAAAGGAAAAAGTGGATATATTCTTAATTGACAATTTTAGTCATCAAACCAAGCCCTAACAGCGCATGAAACAAATCAGCTGATATTTATCCTCGCACAATTAATTTCTCATTTAAAATAAATGACAAGTACAACAGAAATAGATCTATACTGCTTCACAAGAGATTCGTAAAATCTATAAAACAACCCCTTCGTAATCCCATACATTAGGAGAGAAGGTCATAAAAAAATTTACTCATGATATTGAAGGGCTAGTAAGATGGGGCTACATGATTTAAGATAATAATTGTGCCGATGCAGGAAAAAAAGGAACTTGTGAACTTCAAACCCATATTCCGGAATTATCACATATCAAGCTGGAAGATACAATTGTTATTGTTATTCCTATGATACCCGAACTTAGGTAAAATTAATATAAAGATACATCATATTCCTACATTGTTTAATTCTCCAAAGGACAAAGAATGTAATATCAAAGAGAGAGAGAACATACTTGTGCCATAAACCCTTTTATTACACGGTGAAATAAGCATCCTTTGTAGTGCAGAGGTTTTCCAGTAGATACTCCAACTCCCTTCTCACCTTCAAAATACAACATATCATTGAAATCACAACACTCATAAGATCAACCAATTATGCTCGTGAAATCATGCAAGCACTGAAAGCCAATGAAAGGAAAAATCTACTAATGTAGAAAATGAAAACAATGATAATAATCAAAAGACCCATTCACAATGATGATCCATTTCTATGCAGGAATATGTGATTTCTTAATGATTCGGTGCACACATGAAACGGAAGATAGTCAAATTTTTAAACCAACCTTTTCCCTCATCAAAAATATAATAAAATTAGTAGTGTTCTAAGAAAATGACCACTGCATCTAACTCAACCCCAATAACTAACTCATTTAGGTGAGGTTAATTTAAGGCCATATAAGGAGACAACAACATATTCCCTTGATCAATGTGAGATATCGACACGCCCAGACTCGAACAATTAGAGAGGTTGAACTAGGCCATGGTCTATTTTCTCATAATATCAGAGCCAGACCTCATTCTTGTATTTCCCTATTTGGATAACTGCCATATGGAACATAACATGCGGGATCCACCATTAGAAAACGAGCCATATGGATAGGTCTAACACTGATACCATGTTAAAACTTAAAAAAAATGAACACTGGGCCTAACTCAATCCCAAACATTAGCTCATGATTGAGGATTTAAGACAGACACAATAGCACATTCCGTTAACCAATGGTAAACACTCTAACAAGCAGCAGCACAAATAAACTTCCAGCTCTAAGTTACACATCAATCATTCCAATTCCCTTGACCACAAGTAACATTACATTTCCTAATCAGCACAGTTTAATTCAGGGAAAAAAGGGACAATAAAATAACTTAAGAAAAAAAAATGCAAATCCTGCCCTTGAAATTCCAGAAATTGTTGGACTATAGCTATTATTATTCACATATAATATCAAAATGATTGTCAAAAAGATCGTTATTTAGCATAAAACTGTGGGATATTTGCTTGGGTGAAAAGGTGGGTAAATCTAGTTCAATGTTGAATCCATAAAATCATACTTTGATTGACTAGAAGAGGAATTCACAAAACACTAGACAGTCTCAAATTTTTTGGAGCAGAATTTTGGATGGTGTTTCTAGGCCTACATTATGGCAGGGAAGTTACGATTTTCATTAAGGCAACGGGATTTAATAAAACAATGGATAGTCTCACAATTCCAGAGCAACATAATTATGGTATTCACTGATGACTGACCTACAGAAGATTTTCCTTAAAGCCCTTCACAATGATGCACGACTTCTATTCCACTAAGTAACACACATTTAGAACCTTTGCTTAATTCCTATCCAGACTAGAAATGTGACAAAGATAGAACTGAAGAAGCTTTTCCTTACTTTTTTCTTATTCGGGGAGAGGGGTTATGGGAGCCTCAAGGCTCAAACAAAGTACCCATTTAGCACAAAGTAAATAAAGTATCGAGAAATATACCTGTGCAGAGCGACCGGAAATTTTCTGCAGTCCTTGGAACAATATCTGCAAAGAGCTGCACATTTCCAAAAAATAATGCTTATTTGAACATAGGACATATCAAAAACAGTTTCAAGACATGGTTTCATATGGAAGAAAAAAAAAATATCCAAAAGAGGAAGAGATCCATGAAGGTTGGTAAGATTTAGTTCATATATTACCTCAATAACAATTTTTTCTGCAGCATCTCCATCAACTGATACATCTAAGAATACAAGAGGGTTTTTCTTCTTACTCATCCTGTACCTCAGGCCGTAATGATGCTGAAATATCATTTCAAGTTATGAAATATTCTGAACGAAAGAGATTCATAAAAATTCTTTGATTGTTAGATCAAACAATATAACTATCCTCGCAAATATGGAATTCTTAATCATAGGTGTCATGGAGGGAGGGTGGTAGAGGATGACAGGAAAGACACAAAAACATGTGATATATTTTCCATACATAGACAGCAGATTGGAGCAGAAGTCTCTGCAACCATCTTAAGAGGAGTCAACGACTACTCAAATTTCGAATGAGACTCTATCTACCACCATTTGAAGCTGCCAAAGACAGACTAAAAGTGTATCCTGCCCAACTCGTCCAGAGTTGAGCAAGCTGAGTTGGGAGTAAATGCAATTATCAGTCAATTCACACACAACCCAAATTAAACCATAGAGAAAGTTTGTTAAGTACCAAAAAAGATCATCAACAACTTCAAACATTTTCCCTCTCTATAAAGAAAAAATAGGCTATTTTTCTTAGTTGATTTGGTAAATGGTAACTAAGGAAATTATAAAACAGACAAAAACTAAAGAATGTTAGAGTTGGAAGGGCTGAGTTATAATCCATTCAGTCCAAATTGACTCAAGCCAACTTTGAACAAGGGCACCATTTTAAACCGCCTAATGATGACCTAGCCTGTCCATTTGACACCACTAGTACTTCGTTACTTGTTGAAACTATTGCACTTGATTGCTTACAGTAAGTATTAATATGACTCCTCACTAGCTCACTCCTGTCACATATGGAAATTATGCTTAGGCACGAACCAATTGTAACAATTGTCTTATCTGTAGTATATAATGTTAAACCCTTCAAATGTCCAATATCACCTATGCATCCAAACAATTACAGCTACAATTGAAGTTTAAAAGGAAACAGACACAAACACACACAGAGAGAGAGAGAAGGGGGGGGGGGGGAGGTTTAATAAACCCATCGGACAAACACATTTTCCGGGAAAAAAGGGCAAATACATTTAAAGAGTTTGACCTTTTTGCTCTCGGAAGATTTAAAGAGTTCTTAATAAACCCTATGTGACTTGTAAATTACAAAGCCCATTGGGCTAACATATTCTTCTTTCCCCCGACTTCACACGCAAGGAAACACCTCAGTAAAAAAAAGCCCCAATCTCTCTGTAAAAAGCTTTGTTCGGCTGTGACAAGAAGAGAACTCAAGTGAAGAGTTGATCTTCTCTTTTCCAACAATGACTATTAGATCTCATGATAGCGAAATACCCAGTTATGGTAAGATTTTAGCAAGAAACACCATCTGGGTTTTTATCAAACTAAAAAAAAGTGATTTTTCACTATATGTTGATTTCGTTTCTCATTCTCTTTAGTTTATTTACTACTCTACTATAAATATCTATAACTCTACTACATCAATCCAAAAAAATGAAGAACAACATCGGATGGGTGCAGACCACTCCCGAATGGGCCTATGGTGTGCAATATGGATTTAGTCCGGGCTCCAATGTGAGCTCTGGACATTCGATGGGAAACACAAAAAGAAATAAAAAAATCTAAGAAATGAACAAGACAAAAAGAAATAAAATGTGCATCAAACAAGAAAGTCATTGCACTCTCAATTGAAATTCATACCGTTAGTTTTTAACGCCGTTATGTTAGAGAGACCAAAATTGATTAACTTAAGTTAAGACTTAAAGGATTAAAAAAGTTCAAGTTATATTCGAAAGACTTTTAAATGAACCTACTCCCATAGGTAAGGGATAATCCTAGCCCAAAACTCGAAACATTTTCCTTCGTACCGAATGCACCCTACTACTTAATCACTGCAAACCAAACCAATCTGGAAACTATCATACACAGAACACTGAACAAAAAATTAATTTAAAAAAATCAACTTTTTGCTTAGGGAGAAAAGGGCAAACTCCTAAATCCCAGTTCGAAGCAGCTAAATTCCCAGATCAACGAGAACATTGTAAAATGCATATGCTGTAAGAGAAATTAAGAAAGATTCTTCTGGAAAAAAAGGGCAAACTCTTAAACCCTAGTAATAGTTCACAGGAGCTATAACTCACATCAGCATGCTTCACATTTTTTCACTGTAAAAACCATAAATTTGCAGATGGGTGTGAACATAAAACCAAGATTTCATATCAGACTAACAATTGCAGATAAAACAAAAACAATAGCAACAAGCAGAAGAAGAAATCAACAACTTAAAAGAGTGTAAATTACCAACAACAGCAATTTGGATAGTGCCCAAAGTGACGAAGACGTCCACAAAACTGCGAATTAGCTTAACAAAGAGAAGCCTCCATTTTTTTTCTTCTTGGAGGCGCGATGGAAGTGATGAAAACTTAGCGTTCACTAATCTTTAGTAAACATATACTACTTCTTACCATAGGACACACAAAATTACTCTATGTTATAATTATTTAAAAAAAAAAAAGGAAAATTAGGTTTAAAATGGTTAATTTTTCAAATATTGGTAATATTTGAAAAATCTATATATATATATATAAATCTGGATATGAAAGTGCTGATGTGGCAGCCCTCATAGGCCAGCATTAGAATTTATATATTTTATCTTTTTTTAAAGATTTTTTTTCTCTTATTTTTATCTTGATATGTTAGTTAAATTAAATAAATATCCTCTATTGATTATTTCTCTTTAAATTCCTCCATTAATACCTTTATTATTTTAGGTATATATAAGTTACAATTTATCCCTTTAAATATTTAAACCTTTCCCTATTCCTTCTTAAAAGTATTACTAAATTATAATTAAGACACTAATGATCAATATAAGTTACAATTGTAGTTATTGATTACTCCATTACTCTTTTAATTTATTTATTCAATAATTAAGAATTTATGGATTACTATAAATACTAAAATCATGTCATCTTCACCAATGCAAGAATTTTTTATTTTATTTTTCCTTTCTTCATCATATTTATACTAAATAAAGTACATCACTTTGGTTATTTCTAATTTTATAATATATAGTTTATTTGTTACTAACTTTTACAATGTGGAAGATAAAATGAGCATTTGACAATTTTGGGAATTCAAATTCAATGAGAACAATATCTAATTTGAGTTACCAAGGTATATCACTTTGATTATGTCTAATTTTATATATATAGATTCTTTGTGACTAACTTCTATTGTTAACAATTAATAGTGTGAACGAGTATATGACAATTTTGGAAATTCAATTTTGATGAGTACAATATTTCAATCATGTTACTCTTTTTATTTCAGTTTGTTTGATGTCTTTTATTTACAATATTTTTTTTGTTCTTTTTTTTTTTGTTTTTATTGCTTTTTTCCTCATTATTGATGATTTTAGTGTACTTATTATTTTGCGCATTTTTTTTTAAATAATCTTTATTATTTATAATGGAAGACAAGATGAACATATGACAATGTTTAAGTTTAACTTTCATAAACTCACAAGGAAAAGGAACCCTACATTAATGTTTATGTCCATTAATCTTCAAATGGTGTAGTGAACATTGAGAGTGTGTACAAATTGAATAATTAGAGGCTGGATAATTTTCTTTGGTATTCCTACAAAGATTATTTTGTTTATTTATTAATTTTCATTTATTTTAATTTTCTTTGGTACTCCAACAAGGATTCTTTGATTAATTTATCTAATTATAATTTATACCTACACTAAATAATATTATTGAAATTTCAGGTATATTAAATTTAACTTTGAAGACTTGAATCATTTTGTTTATTATCTTTTAAGGTTTTTTTAATGGTTTCAACATTGTATATATTTTATTTTGAATAATGAAATCAATTTTGAGGATTAGGCAATTTCACAATTTTTATTTATGTTTACCTTTTAGAATAATTTAGAAATTGTAACTAAAATATAGGTAAGTTTAAAGTTGTATTTTAGTTAATACATATATATAATTTGGGTTTAATTTATTTGAATACTTTATATTATTTGCGTAATTGAGACTATTTATCTTTCAATCTATTCATTTTTATATAAATAATAGGCAGTATATAATAATCGTAGTAAAATTAGTCAAGATAGAAAATGATTTACAAACATTTCATAATCTAAGATTAGTGAAAGATGAAAAAAAATTCATTACTAAAGGAAAGTATAATACTTTTGAAGGAAAAGAATAGATATTAGAAAAAAACTATATTTACATTAAGCTTATTATATTATTAAATTAAACTTAAATTTCATAAAGAGTTCAACTTATTACATTAAATTTACTTTTCTTATTAAAATAAAGAGAATAAATTTAGGATTTTTTTTTTATAATTTCGAAAATTCTTAAGCGATTTCAAATTACAAAAGATATAAAATTTAAGTACTAATAATAAACTTAATTAAGACTTAAAATTTGATATATTTAGATTAAAGACTATAAAGAATCTTTAGAAATATATTTAGTAATCAACTATTCAAAAAAATAATTATTTAGCAAATTTAACGAGTAATTTTTTATCGCGCAAAGCGCGACTAAGTTCACTAGTTATCAATAACTTGCAAGAACATTTTTTTGTTAATCATATGGATATTATTTTTATGTTATTAATATATGAGTTAAATCTTTAAAGTCGAATTCTTTAGCTTAGAATTTTATCATAGTTAAAACGTGTTTTGAAAAACAGAGTATAGTATTATATAGAAGTAGAGATAACAAAAAAGAAGAAGATATTATTACAAGAAATTCCTTTCGAGTTCATTTGTAATGGTTCGTGAATCATGAGTTATTATAGTTATCTAACCCCAATAGATTTAATGTTCACGCTAGGATTTGTGCTATTATTGTATTTGGCGAAGATACTAGATATAATGTCGTCTATAATTGTTTAGTCTCAATTGTCAAAGTATTGTCAACTGAAACTTGACCTCTGGAAAAGTGGGCAGACAGTCGATTTCAAGACTCGACTTCTACTTAATGCTTTCATTAATTTTGCAAGTTTAGCTACTTCAAAATTTGGGAGATTGAAGTTTTAAAAATTTAGACTTATCGTCAGGAGTTTGACTTGCTAAAGCTTATATATGTATACGTTTCAAACACAAACATGTTTAAAATTAGATTTATAAAAAGTCAGATAAAAATGTTTGAAGTGTGACTTGACAATTTTAAATTCGAGCTCTTTAATCTTAAGTCTGATTCAATAATCTAATTTAAGATTTGTATATTTAAATAAAATTTGAACTAACAAGCCTTGACATATTTTATAAATTTGAATTCAAATTTCACGCTTGATTTTTTCAACCCACTTCAAATCCAACCTCAAATCTATAAATAAATTCATTGCTCAAAATATTTTGGAATTTTTTACCAAACTAAGTTATTATTTAAATCAATTTACCAAAATAGTATGTTTTAATCTTTTTTTATAAAATTAGTATAAACGTATTTCTCTGTAAAGTTTTAGGATATTTTTATTTTAAAAATTAAACGGACTAAAATTGATGAAGCTGACGACGTTAAATGAATAAACGTTACTGTGAGTAACGTTTTAAGCCATTACGTAACCTAGGCCCACGTCTATTATTTATCGAGCTACTCAAATAAACGACGCCGTTCTCGTTGCCTCAATTATTTTTCTCCCCAATTCAAATCCATTTACCTAAAACCCTTATGCTACTAGCGATGCAAGAAATTTCCATCCCTTACAACTCCATTTTCAATCCTTGCGATTCCTAGAGCGCGTAGTAAAGTGGTGGATCAATTATTCGTTTGTTTGTAGGTGATTTTTTAATACTGAGTAATATAATGGTTTCCTAGATGTTGTGATTTTATATTTTTTCAAAAGACGAGCAATATGATATAGCTTGGAATAGAGTATTTTTTTTTTCTATGTTTGTTGTATGTACAAGAAATGCTTGTATTTAAGAATTGTATCTTCTCGTATTTATATTATTTTTGTTTTGTAGAATACTGAATAGTTTCAATCAAATAACTTTGATTCTTGTATGTCGGGTTATTATTTAGAAGATTCATGTATGTTTTAAAGTGAACATTGAAAAATATTCTATTCTAGAAGTTGCACAAGTAATGAGTAATGGTTTCCCTCTTAGAAACTTGGTAATGTCTATACCATTCTCATGTCTTAATTGACAATAAGGCGTCCAATCAAAAGGTGACCATTTACATCCCATGTTCGTAGGCGCGGAAAAGGTGGTGTTTCTGGTAGGAGGGCACGTGCTATATACTAAGACTTGAAAGAGGGCGAGTTCCTGTTGAAATGGATGAAGTAGTCTCAGAAGATGATCAAACAACTTGTGATATTGGTTCCACTTCGAGGGGCCACACTCAGGAATTCAGTCATGTAGCATCAAATATGACATCAACCAATAAATACTGAGATTGTCCCATTATCCCATACATAGAGCCATAAATATCAAGGGATCCCAGTCTCACTACACCATTTTAGGTCTACGGCAACACTAAATCTTGACAACGCTTATAAAGTGTTGCCTAAAATACTTTTGGGAACACTTTTAAAGTGTAGCCAATGATTTTGACTTTTAGCTACATTAATTTTAGCAACACTTCTAAAGTGTACTCTTTAATGGGATAAACTACACTTTATAAGTGTTGATAAATATGATATAATTGACAACACCTATTTATATATATGGTAAAGTGTTTTATTTTTAAATTGAAAATACAACACATTACAAGTGTGGCCTTAAAATTTTCACTAAAATATTATATTCCCTCCAAACATTTTTATATTCCCATTTCTATTTGAAAAAATTATTAATAAAACATTAAAACTCTTTTCCCCAAATTGAAGAACACGGTCTCCATATGTAGTTCCTCGTCGGACTACAGGGCATCGACCTGAGCGATTTAGGAGATTCCAAGCTCCTCCTCAGAAGCTGCCTCATTGCAGCGATCAAGTGAATGGTCGGACCTAAGCGTCGGTGCCGCTAGTTTTCCTCCCTCCGCAGTGAAGAGGTTGTTCCATCATATTCTCGTTGAATCATTCCCAGATTGAGTTGTTCCTTCATATTCTCACAGAAACTTCATCACATTGAAATGATTTTGTTTAAATAGGGTTTATTAGTTACTAACTCCTCTTGTAGATGCAGTTAGTGAAGGATGTGTCTTTCTGATGTAGCTATCAAGTTTACTTCATCAAGTAAAAGTGCACAAAGAGAAAGCTTTATCCCCTTCGAGATCACATCTTGAGAAAGGTAACACCATTATCATTTGTTCTGTTCATCCTCTGTATCTTATATCCAATTAAATACTAGTTCTGCTAAATCTAGATAGGACGTTGAGAATAACCTTATCTATGAAAATCTACTTATATTTGAACTGTGATACTAAATGATAGATTTATGTTCTGGTGAAAATGTTTTTACCATTATAAAAAAAAATATAAGTACATAACAACAGTACTATCATGGAGCATGGACCGTCGTGGTCGTGACGGGTCGTCGTGGTCATCCGTCGTGGTCATGACGGGCCGTCGTGGAATCCGTCGTCCCATACTTGCAAGTTTCTTCTGCTACTTCTCTGATCTTCATGACGAACATGCAGGACGGACCGTCATGGCTACGACGGTCCGTCACGCTTTCCGTTACAGCTGAACAAGTTTCTTCTGCTACTTCTCTGATCTTCATGACGAACATACAGGACGGACCGTCATGGCTACGACGGTCCGTCACGCTTTCCGTTACAACTGAAATTTCAAATTGATTAATTGTTAAATTTCTTAATTTTGTGTTCTTTCTTGATGGAACAAATTTGTTTACTAGAGGAATTGATATTCAAGCAGTTAACGTTGTTTGCGTTAGTTTACGTGCATCATGGTTATTGTATAACACCAAATATTTTATATTGTTTCTTATGAAGTTTGAACCCTAATGCAATATCTTATTTGTGTAGGGAAATGGAGGTGATCAAATTTGAAGTGGATGATGAAGAGTTTTTGAACTATTGTAAAAGTTTAAATACATATTTGATTTATTGTGTACACATTTAGAATATTGATGTATAAGTATGGGTATGTACACAACACATACTATCTTTTGGTTGTACATGAAATATTTCTCGAAGTTTATTTGAAATATATAGCTTCAATTTAATGATTAATTAGTTCATTTTGTGTTTTAGGTCACTTGTATGTATGTAAATATATTATATATATTTGTGCTACATGTAGCCTTATAAATGTTGAAGTTACACTTTGTAAGTGTTGCTCTAGGTAGATAAAAAGTTACACTTTGAAAGTGTTGCAATAGATGACCAATAAAAGGCAACACTTTTTAAGTGTGACCAATAAATCTGAAAAGACAACGCTTTTAAGTGTAGCCAAAGATGGCAACATTTAAAAAGTGTTGCCTAATGTCAAAGGTTACGCTTCTTTTGGGCAGCCCCTAAAAAGTGTTGCTGAATGTCCAAAAGTGTAGCCTTTTATCAAAGGCCACACTTTTTGCTAGTTTAGGCTACACTTACTTGGTGTTGCTGTAGGCCGAAAATGGTGTAGTGTCTTTTGTCACTTGAGAATGTCTTTGGGAATGTCCTAAATTTTACCTCATCGCATGTGCCAATGTCCATGGAAACCCCTGATGCCATGAATTATTTAGAGGACTCCAACATAGATGTAGAAGGTAATGAGTTGGATGACGCTGATGAAGTATATGGTAATTATTCCGAGAATGCAAGTGGAGGTAGGAAATTGACAGTGAAGACAGGGGTGGCTCGACAGTGTTAAAAAAAATACGTGTCTTAGGCCCCCAAAATTTAAGGAGCCTCATTTTTTTTATAATAATAGGTTATACATTATTATTTTAACAAATATTGAATACTATTTGTAGAAAAAGTAAACATTTCATGAAAAATGAAGGGATTATTAGATGAAATTTGATATATTTTGAGTACTATATCTTATGAAAAATAATTTAAAATAAGAATGATTATATTATAAGGTGAAAACTAGAAGAAATAAATTATATAAAAGTTATTAACAATTCAAGTTTAAGGCCCCGTTTAATTTTTGCTTTAGGCCGCTAATACGCTTGAGCCGCTCCTGAGTGAAGAAGAAGCGTATAATTTTTCCTAGCTTTGTGGGACTGGTATTTTAAAATCTTTACATCATTTTCTAAACAAAACTTCTCCTTTTTTGGTTCTATAATTGAAAAATTGTTCTTACTTGCCAGGGAGTCACCATCTTAACCAGCATGACGTACAGAAAAAAAAGTAGCAAAGACTCTATAATAACAAAAAAAAAAAGCAAAGGATAAATCACGAGGCGAAGACTTACAAGTAAGCGTAATGTTTTTCCTGTTCTTAGCCTTTCAATTGTCTTGTAATGACTGAAAACGAGGTGTTATACTGAAACTTATTATTGACTCAATGACTAATAAGTATCAAATAGAGAAGAAGTAGTGACTAGTTCAATTGAAAATACATTGATCATGCTTTGTCTTTTGATGAGTCAAATGATGAACTTATGAATGAGTGAAGAAGTCTTTGTGTCTTACTCATAAAGCTATTTCTTGTAAGTTATGACGTAAATGGTTTGGAGCATCTGAATACTTGCTAAGTCTTAAAAACATCATATATATGTTTGTATGATAAATGCTTGCTTGGAACTAGAAAGACAAGTGATCACAGTCCCTTAGTTCAATCTCTTTCAAGTTGTTTAAATAATAGAAACTCTCGATTAGGTAGCAGCTTTTCTTTGTTTGGGATATGTAAAATCTCACCTTAAGAATAATAGAAACTGTTGAAATGTCATTGTTTTGAAGTATGACAAAGTTAAGGAGTTGTAGCAGTAACATGACAAAAGGGGGAAGATGTGTGTCTTAGTTGCTGAGTTCGTAATGTATATTTGTCATCATCAAAAAAGGGATTTGTTAGAATGAGAAAGATTTTGATAATTGACAAATACAGAAACAGATGAAAGAAATAGGTTGTCCGACGTGTTCTTTACAGACTGAATCGGACTTGGATAAGGAGAACGTCAACCACGTAAATTAGAAGTTATAAAGCTGTAAAACTATTGTTTTTTCGACAAGCAACCAGTACAAAAAGTTTCTTTTATAAAGGAGTTCAAAGCCACTTGAAAAAAGGAAAACTAATTCCTATTTAAGGAAATCAATTTAAGGAAATTGTGTTTCCTTATTTATTTAAGAAAATTGTGTTTTCTTATTTATTGAAGGAAATTACGTAGAAAGGTTTTTCCAAGATGAGTCCAACGAGAAATTCTACGTGAAGAAGGATTTCAAGTTAAACAAGGAATTGAAGACATGACAAAGTCCAGTTTGAGTTGAACAAGACTTTGAGGAGATGTGATCTATAAATAGGGTGATAAATTCGCTTGAAGAAAATTGTGCACTTACATATAGAGAAGATCAAAACACGATCAAGAGGTTTGAGCGAGTTTTGAGATATATTGGGAGTGTTGCAATTTGTGAGAAAAAATTGTAAGATTTTATTCAAGAGTCTTGTTTACAATCTGAGTTTTGTGAGTAGGAGTTGTTCGACAAGTTGTAGAACTTGAAGAACATTAGAAAATATAAAATCGAGAGGTTTTGTGTCTTTGGGTAGATAAAAATTAGAGTTTATAATTTCTTAGCTAGGAATTAGAGTTTATAATTCCTTAGATTACATAGCTTTGTAATCTTTTGTTGAGACTTGAATTTTAATAAACTGGAGTTAAATCCTACAGAGGTGTAGGTCGTGGTTTTTACCCTTAAGAGTTGGGGTTTTCCGCGATAAAATATGGTGCTATTATTTTATTTGCTTCACAAAACTTAACTGTTGTAATCTGTAAAGGAGCATATAGAATAAACCTGTTCCTAAAGCAATTTTGGGGGTCAGAATTACAACAATTGGTATCAAAGCAGGTTATCTTTGAAGAGTTTAATAACTCAAGATAAGATCATTATGAATTTTGGATCTTCTCTTGGGCATGATCAAGGGCAACACATCAACAGACCACCATTATTTAATGGAGAATACTACTCTTGGTGGAAGACAAGGATGGAAGACTTCATTCAAGCTGAAGATTATGAACTATGGGTTATAATTACTAATGGACCATTAACTCCTACTATTAGTAATAGTGAAGGGTATAAGATACCTAAACCTACAGAAAAATATGGAGAAACTAACTATGAGATGCTAGGGAAGAATGCAAAATCTAAGTGCATTCTCGTATGTGGACTAGGAACAGATGAGTTTAACCGCATCTCTAGTTGTATCTCTGCAAAACAAATATGGAACACCTTACAGAATGCTCATCAAGGTACAACTCAAGTTCAAAAAATCAGAATTGGCAGACTTTGTTCTGAATATGAAGCCTTCAAGATGAAATCCGGAGAATCACTTCAAGACATGATCACCAGATATACCATTGTTGTAAACGAGTTAATATCCTTGGGCAAAGTATATACCACTGAGGAACAAGTAGACAAAGTACTAAAGACTCTGCCTAGATCATGGAAAATAAAAGTCACTGCAATAAGAGAAGCCAAAGATCTAACCAATATGACTTTGGATGAACTAGTAGGAAATCTCAAAACTTATAAGATGAATGTTTACAAAAGAGGTGAAGGAAACAACGAGAAAAATCTTGAATTCAAAGCAACTAAAAGTGATGAATCAGATATGGATTATGATCAATTGACACGAAACTTCAAGAAAGTCTTCAAAAGGAGCTTAATTCTGAAAAAAAGATAACACATACTAAAGAAAAGAATACGGAGAAACCACAAAGTGAAGGATGCTTCAAGTGTGGAAAAACTGATCATCAAATTAAGAATTGTCATATATGGGAGGTAGAATGGAGAAACAAAAGAGCTAAAAAGGCGAAGAGAGAACTTTTAAAACAAAAGAAAAAATAAAGAAGGGAAAGCGATGTATGCTGCCTGGGGAACAGGTTCAGTGAGATATGACGAAGATGATGAGGACCTCGCATTGATGGCCGTAGAAGAATCAAAAACTGAACCTGAATCAGACTATGAAGGAATGGAGGTAAATTTTTTTTGATTTAAAATATAAACTAGTAAAGTTCTCTAAGAAAAAATATCATTTTTATTACTCACTTTCATAGATACAATTCAAGAACTAGTTAAAACCAAGAATCAATTGCTTGCTTCAATGACTAGTTTAAAGTTTGAGTATATTGATCTTGAAATAGTTAATTCTGATCTCAAGAAAGAAAATCAACTCGTAAAGGAACAGGTACAACAACTTGATTCCTGCACTTCGGCTCTCAAATCTGAAATTCTGAAACAAAGTGTTACTGGAAATGAAAAAGAAAAAATTAGTGGTGGCCAAATCAGATGTGACCAAGATCTAATGAGGTTAAACAATTAACTATATTTTGAAAGACAAAATTCTAGGAGAATGAATCTTGAATTGTCTAGGATAAAAATTTATCTGGAAAGAGCTAATAAATGGACAAAATCTTCCATGATGGTAACAAATCTAGGTGATAATACTCGAAACATAAGAACTGAAATAGGGTATGAACAACCTATGATTGGAAATTCTTTGTTATGTATTATTTGTGGTAACTCCGGCGACTCTAAGGAAAATTGTCCGAATTACGGAGTTAGTGCAGAAAATAATGTAAAGGAACTTATAAAACTGTTCAAAGGAACAGGTATACTCAAAGGAAAAATAATATGCCCAAGTGGGCTTATAGAGATCTTATTCATCCTTTTTATCAATACAAAGGATCCAAGCTAGTCTAGGTTCCTAAATCTAACCTCTGAATTTGCAGGTTAAGTGAAAGGAAGCAGACAACATTCACCAATTGAACATATTGTTTCAGATGCATGATTGAAACTAGAAAAAAATTTCTCTTACTTGGGAAAAAAAGGAAATGGATGAATAAAATTGACTAGAAAAAGAAAAGGTTGAAAAAAAAAGGAAAAGGGAAAGACTGAAGAAGTATGTGAAAGGAACAGGTCCAATCTATGCAGTATCTAGTAGTATGCGCAATGTTCATTAGCCATTTAGGAATACTCATGTGACTTTAATCATCCCCAAGTTTCAAATTTTTCCTTTTGGAAGTGTTTTCCATGGCTGATCATATTCATCCTTTTTATCAATACAAAGGACCCAAGCTAGTCAGGGTTCCTAAATCTAACATTTGAATTTGCAGGAAAAGTGAGAGGAAGCAGACAACATTCACCAATCAAACTTGTTGTTTAGATGCATAATTGAAACTAAAAAAAAAAATTCTCTCACTTGGGAAAAAAAGGGAATGGATGAATAACATTGACTGAAAAAAAAGAAAAAAAAAAGAAAAGGGAAAGACCGAAGAAATATGTGAAAGGAACTGGTCCAACCTATGCAATATCTAACAGTTATGTGCACTCAGATAATCAATCAATCAAAAATATGATCAGCCATGGAAAACACTTTCAAAAGGAAAAATTTGGAACTTGGGGATGATTAAGGTCACATGAGTATCCCTAAATCGCTAATGAACATTGCACATACTTCTCTCTAATCTTGAATTATGTGCTCAGTTTTGTACATTAAGTTGTATGTCTCTATACCACTTTTAAAGTCATGCTACTTATGCACTATAACATTGTATTTGCATCTAGCACAGGAGAGAGTGTTAGTAAAATTGAAGCAAAATCAGCATTATCCAGAGATCTAAGGTATGTGCACTACAATTATTCATGATTAAATATAAAGTCAATGCACCTGAACCTATTTCTTCTACTTGTTTCAAAATAATTCGTGCCCTAAATACTACCAAAACAAATATCTTCTTAAAAAGCCTTATCCCAATGTGATGGTCTATGTTGAGATGAATTTGATGGAGGATACCTCTACTTTGGTGCCTTATAAATATAGATTAAGAAAGTAGAGTGTGCTGGTTATTAGGGGAAATCTTTTGTATTGAGTAAAGTCTTGGAGGATTTACATTGTGAGGGGGAATATTTTGGGGACCCTACACTTGAACAAAGTTCAGTTATTAGGCTCACCTAGGGTGCATCTAGTGAGGGGGAATTGATGGGAGACCCATCTATCGAACCTTGTTCTTCTATTGGGAACCATATAAACTGGAATTTTTAATTGATATAAAAAAAGGTATTATAGTTGGTGTTGCACCTAATAGTACACGTCCAGGGAACAGATTGAGAGAACATGTTCATTTATAAGTGATATTCAAGAAAATTTGTTCCTTTTGCTGACTTTATTGAAATTAAATATGAGTGAACTGTTGTTTTTGCAGAGGGAACATGATTGATTGAACAAGTTCCTTAAAAGTGATATAAAAAGAGGGGAAAAAAAGAATTGAGCGTGCATAGACCAAGATTACCTTTGAAATTGAGAAGGCTGCTAATCTTGTTAATCCAAAAGATATCTTTGCTACTGAAAAATGACTTTTATTTATCCTCTCATCTTTTGATATTACCTAGTCACTCTAGCCTTTGACTTCCAAAATTTTTTTCTCATCACAAGTGCTTGATTCTATATTTAATTTTGATTATATTTGTGGTATATATGCTTTTTGATTAATGCTAATGTTGGGTTTGTGTTTCACGTTCATGTTATTTCATATGTTTGTGCAAACGCTTTGTTATATCTAACTAAGTATTTGATTTTTTAAGTGTTTGAGTAGGTGATAGCTAGTAGCCATGAGTATCAAATTTGCTTCTCTTAGTATGGTGTATGCCTTCACAGTGTTTTATTTTTGCCTGATGTCAAAAGAGGGAAGCAACTGCATATGAGTCATGTGTACCTATTCAACGCAAGCAGATAAAATTGTCATAGTCAAAAAGGTGGAATTTGTTAAAGTGTCATTGTTTTGAAGTATGGCAAAGTTAAGGAGTTGTAAACATGACAAAAGGGGAAAGATGTGTGTCTTAGTTGTTGAGTTCGTAATGCATATTTGTCATCATCAAAAAGAGGATTTGTTAGAATGAGAAAAATTTAATAATTGACAAATACAGGAACAGATGAAAGAAACAGGTTGTCCAACGTGTTCATTACAGGCTGAATCCGACTTGGATAAGGAGAACGTCAACCACGTGAATTAGAAGTTATAAAGCTGTGAAATTATTGTTTTTTCGACAAGCAACCAATACAAAAAGTTTCTTTTATAAAGGAGTTCAAAACCAAGTGAAAGAAGGAAAACTTATTCCTATTTAAGGAAATTGTGTTTTCTTATTTATTTAAGGAAATTGTGCTTTCTTATTTATTGAAGGAAATTACGTAGAAAGATTTTTTTCCAAGACGAGTCCAATGAGGAATTCTATGTGAAGAAGGAATTCGAGTTAAACAAGGAATTGAGACATGACAAAGTCTAGTTTGAGTTGAACAAGACTTTGAGGAGATGTGATCTAAAAATAGGGCGATAGATTCTCTTGAAGAAAATTGCGCACTTACATAGAGAGAAGATTAAAACACGATCAAGAGGTTTGAGAGAGTTTTGAGACTAAGATATTATAAACTCTAATTTCTAGCTACCAAAAGACACAAAATCTTCCGATTTTATATTTTCTAATGTTCTTCAAATTCTACAACTTGTCGAACAAGTCTTACTCACAAAACTCAGGCTGTAAAGAAGACTCTTGAATACAATCTCACGATTTTTCTTGACAAATTGCAACTTAAACCAGGGATGAATTGATAATTAAAACGGAGAAACATGGTGAACTTAAAAATGGACATTGTGCGAGTAGTTTTACTACTGTAAGTAGTATTATTACTAGTTAAAAATCGACATTGTGTTCAGTTCAAAATAATGCTAGATGTGTCCTTTTCTTATTCAAACAAAAAAGTAGAAGCTGACTAATAAACTGAGTTTGCACAAGTCAAATTGAGTTTGAAAATGTTCAAAGAGATAAGTGAAAAAAAGCAGTTCAAGCAAACACTTCCGAAAAATGCTATCAAGCAAATGCCCACCAAGTGAAGCACATTTAAGGTTTATAATAAAAACGTTCACATTTTTAAGGTAAAACATTACTCTATTGCTATATTTGTGTGATTGAATTCTTAAAAAACGTAATGTGACTCAAAGTCACGTATTATAAAACATATTTGTGAGTCACGTTTTTAATGTAAAATGTTACTATGAGTAACGTTTCTCAACCTAACACCGTCAGATTTTTAAAAAAATAAAAAATACCCTAAAACGTTACTGTGGAATACGTTATGCTAGTTTTGTAAAATTAAAAAAAAACGTATTATTTTGATAAATTAATTTAAATAATGGCTTAGTTTGGTCAAAAATTCAATATTTTGTGTCAATTTTCATTTAATTGTGATGTAAATTTCTTTATTGTCATTGTTCATAATAGTGCAATGAATCTTAGCATAAAATCCGAAATACGTTTTAATTTCATGGCTAAAAATTCAATATTTTGTGTCAATTTCCATTTAATTGTGATGTAAATTTCTTTATTGTCATTGTTCATAATAGTGCAACGAATCTTAGTATAAAATCCGAAATACGTTTTAATTTCATGGCTAAAAATTCAATATTTTGTGTCAATTTTCATTTAATTGTGATGTAAAATTCTTTATTGTCATTGTTCATAATAGTGCAACGAATCTTAGTATAAAATCCGAAATACGTTTTAATTTCATGGCTAAAAATTCAATATTTTGTGTCAATTTTCATTTAATTGTGATGTAAATTTCTTTATTGTCATTGTTCATAATAGTGCAACGAATCTTTGTATAAAATCCGAAATACGTTTTAATTTCATGGCTATATATATATATATATATATATATATATATATATATATAGAAAACGTTATTGTGAAATACGTTTATACTAATTTTGTAAAATTTAAAAAAAATATATTATTTTGACGAATTACTCTATGTAATGGCTGATTAATGCATTCAAAGAACTAGTGTTCTGTAGTCTCTTCATATTCACCACATAATAAACACCTTGTGTCCAGATCCTATTTCATCATTTGCAGTCTTTTCCTTGTCAATAGTCTTTCATGCATTGCAAGCCAACTTATAAATCCATGTTTAAGAATGTTCAGGCTGCTCCATACTCCTCTCCACCATGGCCATTCCCACATCTCCATTTATAACCACTTTTAATGGATTTTTGATCTTTAATGATTTAATTTTTTATTTAACAGATGACAAAATGTTAATAAGATATATATATTATTTCTCCAATAATTTGGCACAACAGAACAATAATGTAACTTTATATAATGCTCGCGACAATTATTTTTTTCTCGCTCGCCACTCTTGATGGTCTCTCCCTCATCTCTCTCGCTTTTATATGTGTTTGTATAAAAGCGAGAAAAAATTGTATATATAGATATATTTTCATTTCCTTCTCTCCCCTTTCCCATATCTCGCTCACCACTCTCTCAAATCTCACTCGCTTCTCTCACTTTGTACAAACACTAATCTATATATCGCGTTTGTGTTTTGTATAAAGCGAGAAAAAATTGTATATACAAATACAACATATATTTTCGTACGTCCTATATAGTTATGATTGTACAACTACAGATCTTCCTCTGCTGAATTTCTTTTGTTTTTCTCTCTTCTCTCGTTTTATACAAATACAAATTATACATTGATTCTTTTGTATATGTATATCAAAACAAATTATACATTTGCTTCTTTTCTATATATGTATAGTGAAATATACATATTTATAGTCATAGCTAACATAAAGTTTGTTATAGAGTGCAATTATGCAAACTATAACTAAAGAATACAAATATGATTTTTGTGTTTGTTATATGTGAAAGTTATTTTTTATATTTGTGTAGGGGTGAAATAGTAGATTATGATAATTTTATTGGATTATCGATTTATGCAATAATATAATATTAAAAAATAGAAAACAACCCGATAAGTAGATATTTTATTTTTAAAAAGCCAACTCAAAATCCAATAATCCAATAATAATAAACCAATAATATTTTTTCAATTCAATTTTTTGATCGGTTTTAGTACTCATACCCCCTCTAATTGTATTTACTTACTAGGAGTATCTAAATTTTGTTATATTATTGAATAGGAAAACCAGAAGAAGATAGAAGAAAATGGGATAATTTTAATTGAGATAATTTTTAGTGTGGTGTAGTTATTTTGTTGAATTAGTGTGGTAAAAGTTTTTTTTTTAAATTGCCGTTATTTTAAAATTTTAAGTACTATGATGGACAACAATGGGAGAATGACGGTTCTTTTAATAGGCGTTTGAACATGCTAATAAAATTATAAGATGAAATTAGTGTTTAAATATTCAATTTCATATTGTGAAATGAAATTTAAAACTCTTCAAAAATCACGATTTGTAATTTTTCAAATATAAAAATTACCTCATAAGGTTATATTTTGTAAAAACAATCCCTCCCTCCCCACCTATATATACTAGTTAGTTATTCATATATAAATGTAAATAAAATTTATAATTCATATCATTACTTTTTAAATTATTTATATCATGAAATTTTTCACTAACATATAATTTATTATTAGTTCAAATCAACTTACACTTTACCATTGAGTCCGAAACTCAAAGGGTAGAAATTTTTTACAAAAATTCCAAAACGGTATATAAAATTTTATATTAACCAAAACGGTAAAATCGCTGCAGGAGCAGCGATTTACAAAGTAAAATCGCTGCTCCAGCAGCGATTTAGCAAAATTTTTTTTTTTAATAAAAAAATGAAATCGCTGCCCGAGCAGCGATTTCAAAAAAAAAAAAAAAAAATTTAAATAAATCGCTGCCGGGGCAGCGATTTATATAAAAAAAATTTTTTATTTTTAAAATCGCTGCCCGATCAGCGATTTATTAAAAAAAAAATAAAAAAAATTACATAAATCGCTGCTACGGGCAGCGATTTATTTTTTTTAATTTTTTTTTTTATTAAAACGCTGCTAGGGCCACGATTTATTTAAAGAAAAAAAATTTCCTTATTAAATCGCTGCACGAAGCTTTTTTTTAAAAAAAATATTAAAATTTTTGAATACAGCGATTTTATATTAAAAAAAATTATAATATTTTTTAAAATTTAAATATATAACTTATAAGAAAAATTTTATTAAATCGCAAAAAATTTTAATACCGTTTTGATTAATATAAAATTAAAAAAAATTATTAAATCGCAAAAATGTTAATACAGCGATTTTATATATATAAAAAAATTATAATAATTTTTCTTATAAGTTATATATTTAAATTTTAAAAAATATTATAATTTTTTTATATATATAAAATCGCTGTATTAACATTTTTGCGATTTAATATTTTTTTTTTAATTTTATATTAATCAAAACGGTATTAACATTTTTGCGATTTAATAAAATTTTTCTTATAAGTTATATATTTAAATTTTAAAAAATATTATAGAAAAAATATTATAATTTTTTTATATATATAAAATCGCTGTATTAACATTTTTGCGATTTAAATTATTTTTTTTTAATTTTATATTAATCAAAACGGTATTAACATTTTTGCGATTTAATAAAATTTTTCTTATAAGTTATATATTTAAATTTTAAAAAATATTATAATTTTTTTTAATATAAAATCGCTGTATTAAAAAAATTTAATATTTTTTTTAAAAAAAAGCTTCGTGCAGCGATTTAATAAGGAAATTTTTTTTCTTTAAATAAATCGTGGCCCTAGCAGCGTTTTAATAAAAAAAAGTTTTTTTAAAAAAATAAATCGCTGCCCGTAGCAGCGATTTATGTAAATTTTTTTATTTTTATTTTTTTAATAAATCGCTGCTCGGGCAGCGATTTAAAAAAAAAAATTTTTTTTTTTTTATAAATCGCTGCCCCGGCAGCGATTTATTTAAATTTTTTTTTTTTTTTTGAAATCGCTGCTCGGGCAGCGATTTCATTTTTTTATTAAAAAAAAAAATTTTTGCTAAATCGCTCGGGCAGCGATTTTACCGTTTTGGTTAATATAAAATTTTATATACCGTTTTGGAATTTTTGTAAAAAATTTCTACCCTTTGAGTTTCGGACTCCTTTACCATTTATATTCAACAACTTCATAATTTTTTTATCAAATATATTTACCAACCAAAATGAGCAACAAATGACTCAAAGTAACAATATTGGTTCGTCTTCTCAATCATATGAATAAAAAACGTAAGCTCAACTTAAAAAAATTATTTCTAATATGTAAGAGAATTATATTAAAGACTAGTACACCACATTTTATGATTAACTAGGGCTTACCTCTTTGATAGTCCTGACTCCTGATGTTGTGATTGCTGGTGTGAAGGCAATGTGAGTAATCTACTTTCTTTATATTAAAGACTAGTACGCCACATTTTCATTTTTGAAAATATTACTAGTTTCTCATGTAATACATGATATTGTAATCTGTGAATGTTCAATATTGGATTGTGATATGATGACTTGTTTACGCATGATTAATAATAACATACTCGATGTAATACTGTATAATAGGGCGAGGTAGAGTGCAACCGTACCTTGGAGGTAAAGAGGCAAATGTAATGAACTAATCAAGAAGAATAAATTATTTTACCACCACTGAGCATCAACCACGGTCCTAAATATATGGTCACACAAGTAATATAGCAAATGAATTTATATAACTCATGAACACAAGAAGATCATTCACGGGTAGTAATATTATTAAATTATTATATGAATCAGTCAGTTTGAGTTTTCAAATCAAATCAAATCATTCGTGCTGGATTTTAAAATCTATAAATCAAATCAAACTAATAAATTCGAGATTTTCAATTTGAGTTTTTTTGAATTTTTTTGAATTTTTGAATTTTTCTGATAAAGTATTCATACAAACATATAATTATCTTGTGTTTCAAATAATTTTTGGTCCTATCAAAGTACAGCTATCTAAGGTTTACTTAAGAAAACAATACAAAATATGATACG
Organism: Solanum chilense; assembly: GCA_032847665.1. Taxonomy (NCBI): domain Eukaryota; kingdom Viridiplantae; phylum Streptophyta; class Magnoliopsida; order Solanales; family Solanaceae; genus Solanum; species Solanum chilense. Next base: position 70,834,380 of record CM064971.1, on the reverse strand, counting down.
AGTACAATAAAAATAATAATGATATCATTTAAAACAAATATTGCAAATGAATATGTCATATGAAAATAATTATAATTTGAAAATATTAAATTATGGCTAAAATAAGTCTTATAAGTATCAATTGCATGACTAAATATCAAATAAAAACTAATTAGGTTATTGATTTTACTAAAGAACAAATATTTAATATTGTCGTCATTTTTAGTGTTTTATTAATTATTTTGTTAGCACTAAGCATTAGTATTGATTTGATTTGAGATTTATTAGAGTTACTAATATTTATGGACTATAACTTATATTGGACCATTCAAAATTCTAAGTCAAACTTGAAATAATATGTTAAAAAATAAAAAAAATATGAAAAAAGTATAGGAAATATTACAAATTATATCAAAATAAATATTTATGTTTAAAATAAACTTTAAAAATTATATATATAATGTTGGATTGATTTGGTCTGAAATTGATTTTTTAAAGTTAAAACCTAATTAACACAAACATAATTGGTTATCTTCCAATACTTGAGTCAAATTAGATCACTAGTCAATTTTTTTCTCGGGTTGACTCAAGGTGATTTTCGATTAAGATTTGCTCACATACACATTATATACAAACATATATTAGTGTATAGATCGTATATCAAAATATAATATACAAATTGATTTACATTATTATTTTTTATACTACCAAATTTTATATAGACATGTTTTACTGTATGAATTATGTAAAAATTATGGTAAATACAAACTGATTTAGTTAATGAAGTGATCAAGTAATGGAGTTTCGAAGAAATAAAAGATAATAAATGTATTATGTATGATAGAATTTCTGAATTTTCAGAAATGAGAATATGAGGAAACAAAATTGTATTGAGAAATTTATGAAATAAATATCAACTAATGTATGGAATTGATATCCTGTGTCAATTTTAAAACTCTTTATTTATGGAAAGTAAAATTGAATTAATTAATGATTAATAGAATCTACCATAAGATATTGAAAATTAAAATATATATATATACTTTAATTCTGACTTAATAATAAGTACTCCCAACAAAATTATTTTTTACCAAGTTTTCATTATATTGTTCCCATGAGTAAATAAAATTATCTAACGCGTCAAAGAATTTGTGGAGAAAAAGGTGATAGTAGCATTGTATTCCACTGAAATTTCAAATATTTATATATATATATATATATATATATATATATATATATATATATATATATATATATATATATATATATATATATATTATATATTTTATATTTTTTTTATTTTTTTTGCTTCATTACTTCATCCTTCTTTTTCTTTTCTGGTATTTAATCGATAGGGACTTGCACTGTGTAGTTGATATTAAATATTGACGGGCATGCAATTGGTTCTTTGGAAAATTGGTGGTGGAGTCAAAAGTTTTAATAAAGAGAATTAAAATATAAAAAAGTAAACATACGAACTAGTAGAAGAGAGTTTGAAATCTATTATATATATCAAAAAATAGTTTTAACTATGTATAAATAATTATTTTTCGTCGAAAGTAATTCAGATGAATCCCCTAAATTTATGTTGCCTTCGATCTGTCAGAAACAATTTCTTTTATCTTGAGGTAAGGGATATAATATGTGTAAAAAGGCACACAAAGGATGGACGAGTGAGATATATAAACATTTAGCTCATTTGATACTATTAGAAAAACTCTACTTTCATAAAATATCTTTACAAAGAGGGTTATATAGGTGCTAAAAGAGTACTCTAAAATAACAAGTATTAATTAAATATTTTTTTAAAAAGAAATAATCTTATGTGAAATTATTCTTTCGAGACCTTTGCTGATAGTTTAGTTTATTTGACTATTTCCTGCAAATCATTTCTTTTTCCTTTCTAAAGAATAATGTCTATTTATGAATCTTTTGTTTATGAATCAAATACGCGATAAAATTCCTTTTTTAATAAAAATAACTACAAAAATTTCTCTTTATAATGAAAAAGATCAAATTTTTATACTCAATGTGAGAAGTGAAGGTTCTAAAGACGTACATTTAAATCTAACCACATACACTTGAATCCAATCACATTGATATAATAAAAATTACCTAGATATATATAATACAAAAGATCATGCACCTAGGATAACTAAAAGACATGAATCTAGACACTCAAAACATTAAAGTTTACTATTTTGAACATTCACTTTTTAAACTTAAAATTTTTTTTGTTTTCAATCTTCTTAACAATTTCAATTTCATTTTCATCATCCTAGCTCTTTGTTTACATGTTCATTCAATTTTATATAGACAATTCATTCTTCCTCAGCATCTAACCTTTGGCTATATACTAAACACAAACTCACAAAAGACTTCTCTTCCTATATTGTGAAGTCCTTCAAGAAAGTTATTATCTTCACAAATTTGGAGAAATTAACTCTTTTTTTGCAAATGGCAAGCCTCCCCAACAAGTCCTCAAACTTAGACATAACTTTCAATGGACATTGCCAAAATCTTCATCTTCACAATTTCAGTATTATTGAACTAATGCTTTTTTATATCATTTGTTAGAAATATAAACATGCCCTTGATAACATCATAGACACAAAGAGGATAGAAGAGTGAGGTAAACATTATGGCATTTCATATCATTAGAAAAACTTCACTTTTACTCCCTCCCTCCAACAACAGTACTTGTCAAATTTAGAAAATTAAGAGATAATTTACCTTATTATTAAATATTATTTATCATCTAACACATTTTTCAAAGCGTTACATTTAATAAAATCAAAGTATAATACAGTAATATTACCTTATTATGTATTATTTCTTAAGAAATCTGTCAAGTCAATAGTGGACAGGACATAATATCCTTTCAAAGGGGGCTTATACAGGTATTATAATAGAGTTTTTCGGAAGCACGCCTATAAATTAAAGTATTTATACATACACTTGAATCTAATCACATTAATACCATAAAAGTTATCTTCATATATAGCACAAAAAATCATGCATTTAGGATAACAAAAAGACATATAATCTAGACATGACTTAAATATTTAAGTTAACTATTTTCAACGTATATATATGGTCGACATCTGAAGAAAAAATAATCTACATATTAATTAATCAATCAATTAATCTCAATCATATCCATATTTTTTACCTTTAAACCCCTCCCACTAGCTCTTCCTCTTCTTTTATATCTTGAATTGAATTGAATTGAAAAAAAGTTAATGAAGGTTATACCTTTTTCTATAGTTTCTCCGTCTAATAACAAAATCGGAATTTTCACTCTAAAAATTAAAACACAAAATAAATAAATACATAAAATAAAGTGAAAAAGGGATTCACTTTTAGTATAGACAGGAATATGCAAATGAAACAGAAATAACACTTTATTAGAATGCCTAGAACCCTTTTACAGTAAGTTTGTTTTTTTGCTCACTTGTATAGAAAATTCCAAACCTATTTTGTGATATTTATGAGTACCACTATTAGAAATTTCCAAGTAATTCAACTATAGTAAAAAAAATAATAATAATAATTGACCTAACAACATACTCTATATAGTTAATTTTCCAACGAAGGAATATCAATCGACTCTCTGAACAAGGGTAGGTCAACAAATAATGGCTTGAAAAGGACAATTATACCCTTGTTGCAACAATAAGTAAATAAAAGAAGAAGAAATTGTGATAGCTAGGGCTTACTTGAGAGTTGGGAGTTTTGTGAATGAAGGGAGATACAAATTCCGCGAAACCATCAACAGGTGATGCTGCCACATGATCTGATCTTTCCTCGTACGGAGCAATAGAAAAGTTTAGATCATGCTGGCAGCTTCAACTGCTAGTGGTTCACGATCCAGTATTCTTCACATCTGTCCTAGATCTAGAACTTATAAGAGTACACACAAGTACTTGAAATTAAGTATAGGAAGTAGATGTGTATATATATATATAAAAGGGTGAATGGAAAGAATGCACCCCTTTATCTTTGGGGATCTATCTAGGTAAGTCTTTGAGGTATAATTTATTAGGGTGAAAAGCTAGTTGTGAAAGATGCATAAATGTAATAATTCATAATGTATGTAGGATTTTAAAATAAAAATAAAAAATAGAAGTGGTCCAACTATATATTAGGCTATATATATATATATAGCATATAGTGAGACAAGTTGAATATAATCACGCCCACGCCACAAACCCATGCAGACAAATTAAAGGCAATCACCTCTTTCAGACTTTCCAAAATATACTCCCTTTTGAAGCCTTAACTTTTGTGGATATATATGTGTTTAGCTTATAATATAATATTAAAATTTATTTTCATTTATAACGATTCATTTACGAATACTAATTTAATTAATTTTTAAAAGTAAATCGAGTTAGAGTATTTTGATATTTAAAATTTAGATGTTCGAAAACTATATGAAAACATATTGTTAATCATTCTTGTATTCATATGGCAAAAATTATACCTTAAAATGTTGGTCAAATTAAAGTCTATGCAGTTTGCCTCTCGCGAAGTGAAACATGATAAGTAAAAGTGAATAAGATTTGAATCACCTGACAATCTTATTTAAAAGCAAAGGTTGTTAGAAATAATATATTTCTAATTATTATGTCTCTTAGTTTTTTTATCTGAGGACCTGATTTATTTTCATGGTCAAATACATGCATAGTTTTTTTTGGGGGGGTGGGGGTGGGAGATGGCTGTGATGTTTAGACTTAGGACTAGTGGAACATAAGAGTTAACTATGAGAATTCAAAATATAAAAATGTAAATATACGAAAAAGTCACGAAAGTTACTGATAACATCTAGCATATATATGTGAAAAAATAATCTTTGACATTATATAATTAAACTCAATGAAGAAAAAAAATTACTATGCGATTCTTCCCATCTGTCCTACCTTTGATAGATAGAGTTACCTAATATATATTACTATGAGAGGTGATAGATATCCCGTGAAATTAGTCGAAGTGTACGAAAATTGACCCAAACATCATAATCAATTGAAAAAATAAACGTCACGTATAATATAATTCTCTAATAAAGAAAGTTCAGATAAACCCCTAGCTAGCTCCAACCATATTATAACCTCTTGTCTATTATAATGCTATATTAAATGGTATACTTATCTTATAAAACAAATAAAAGATAATGTAATTAGTTACTATATTATGTGTCAGCCAAACAAATTGAATCAATGGGTCTGGTCTGGTGTTTAAAGTAGGAAAATTACTTTATGATGAACCACCCATTCATGTATTCCTGTCTGTCTCCACCACTTGTAAGACATAAACAAGTTGAATATCCACGCAAAACGAGAGATTAACACATGCTTCATGGTGGGGGACCCTTAATTCATAATTTTAATGCATGGCTGAGTTAGAATATCGAAAGAGGTTCATCTGAATTTTCATTCAACGAAAAATTACATTATCTATAACAATATAAGATCAAAATCATAGATATTATTGACTTTTGATATATATTTTTTCATATATTTAAAATTTGTTTTGATGAAAATTCTGACTCGAAGGTAAAACTATTAAAAGCATCAAAGAAAAAAGACGATGATATCATATCAAAGAAAAAAGACAAAGATGGTATAAAAGCATGATGAGATCTTCTCTCACTTGTCAAACCGAACAATACATTCACTTTCATGTGATTGTGGTGACTAGTCGATGATATCATATCAAAGTAATATTTCATGTTTCATATATGAATAAAGTTTATTTTTCTTTTGAAATATATCTATCTTGTCTTTAAATTGTTCAATGAGGATTGAGGGGTTCATTTACAAATATGAAATGTAATTTGACGTTAGTGGCTTTTCATATGCCAATGGCAAATTAGTCACGAATTTTTATATGATAAAAATTCAAAATTATGAAAATGAAAAACAAATTTTGATCTATCTATGTATTAATTAAAGGGATTCAAAAGTTTGTATACTTTCTTTTAAAAAATTATCAAAGGAAAAGATTTTTTTTGAAATTTGTGAGATCTAAAATAAACCTCGAACATTTAGGTCACTGGAAATCATTTTACTTAGAATATTTTATTTTTTATTTTCTACAATTTTAGAATATAAGAGGAATTTTCGATGTTTTTTAAAAAGTAACATTTTTTTTGGACGGCAAGGAAAGTGTATGCCACGTAAATACAAACAAAGAGAGTATTATTTTTGTCTTATTTGCTCAAAATATCGTTTAAATTCAATTGAATCTCTTACTTCATATATATTTGGCGGAAAATTGCATTGGCCACCAAAATCAATAACACAAGTCCGTAGCATATTCTTCAAAACTTGAATAGTCATCTCAGACTGACCATCGATCTGAAAACTTGAATACTCTTCTCAGACTGACCATCGATCTGAGGGTGAAAAATTGTACTGAGCTCAACTAGGTACCCAACTCCCTATGAATAGTGAGTAGACCTCAAGAAATGTGAAGTGTATCTCTTATATATCTATACATTATATGTTAAATTTGAATCCCTTAAAAGGAAAATCTAAATTTATACCCCTCTGAATTTCTTATCAATATATAACCAAAAAAAAGAGAGCTGCTAAATGTAGCCTTGATTTATGTTGTATATTTGTGGAGATTGGAGTCTAATCAGTAAAGGTAATATTATTTGATGCTTGTACTGCTTTTTCATGTAAGAATAAAAGAAATTCATGATCCTTATGATGACAAGCAGTTAGGATTTTGACATTTTATTGTTTTAAACTTGTTTTGATTCCTTTGGTTGGTTTGACAAGATAGGAACCAATTGGATATATGCAGTGTCAAAAGTAGAAAAAATCACTATATTTATAAATTATAAATAAGTTCCCAACTTATTGGTTTGAATAAGGCAATAACACCTATTCTATTCACTTTTCTACTTTATTTATTTATATTTATTTATAAAAAAATATAATTTGAGCTAAATTTATGGATATAGTAAAAAGAAAAATTGTCCTTTTTTGTAGATTGCTTTATATATAGGCACAAAGCCTTGTCGTTGTTAATTTTCCTTTTGTCCCTACTTTAGTTTATATTCCTAGCACTTTCTCTCATTTATTACTTTACAAAGAGGCCAAGGGATTGTGACTTGAATTTTATTTTTTTAATTCTTGATTTTGACTTGCCCATTGAACCATTGCAAACTACAAGTGAATGAGAGGGGGTGGGGGTGGGGGTGGGACGGGGGCGAGGAGGGCATAATTATGGACATTAAAATTTTATAGGACATTACAAGACGTGTCTAGTATGTTTCTCAAAGGATATTCTATTCTAAATTTTAGTCCATTCATATATAAAAGATAACATATTTCCTTAAAGAGGATCTCGAATTTTACATGAAAATTTTTGAACATTTACAAAGAGATCAAGATGTTGAATATTAATTTCTCTAAGCTTACCTGATGATTAAATATAGTGCAAGGAGGTTTAAACTATCCTATGTTCGAATAATACACTGCTAACTATTGTCGAATCAAAGAGAAAAAATAGTAGAAAAGAATCAAAGACAATACAAGAAATTGTATTCACATTATTTACTAATAAATTATTTCTTTTTTTTTTTCATAATTTGTTTGTAGTTGGAGTTTATTTTTGAATTTGATGCAAACAAATTGACAGACGGCACGCCTAGTGGGATCGAAATCATCCTTCATCCTTCTATGATATTGTTAATTCTGGACCACAGAGATGGAGATTCATTTCTATGAGTATTTAAGTCTTATCTTTGAATTTTATCAAGTCTTGACAAACTTTGAAATAAAGGATATTTGTAGACAACAAAATGTAGAATTCTACTAGATGAGTTCAATTTTTGTTAGAGTTCTTGGAGATTACTTTATCGTAAACTCAATTAACGCTTATACAAAGGATGACATATTCCCTTGAATAGACATTTCTAATGTCTCATAATCATAAAGAGACTTAGATGTGACCAGACCGTTCATAATCACATATTTCAAGAAGATCCTCAAAATCATTGTGACTTGAAAATCAAATAAATCTCAATGAGGTTCAAGTTATTCTACACTCGAGAAAGACACTATTTACAACTCTCAAATCACTTAGAAAATTCAGAAAAAAAAAAGAATTTAATCACCTTGTTTATTAATAAAGTATTCCTATTTCTTCAAATATATTTTTTATTAAAGCTTATTCTTCATATATTAAAATTTAGAAAAAGACATAAACTCCTCTTGAACTTCTCCCCTACATTTATAGATGATTACTATTACTTTATAGATGATTCTTTATCCTCTACCCTCGATCTCATTTTAAGTGAATTTAATATTATTCAAATAATTAATATGATAAATTAAAAAAGTAAACGCGTAAAATATGAGAATATAAAGAAAAAAAGATAAGTGAAACCCTTCTTTTTTTTTTGGGTCAATAACTTTTCTTTCTTTTTTCTTCTTCATACCCCACCATCCTCATCCTCGTTTTTCTTCTCAAGTCCTCACACCCCACCACCCTTAGTTAGCCACGTCCCAAACCCTTCTTCTTCCTTACCCCATCATCTTCTCACTAGCTACCACCTGTCACACTCCTTTTTTCTTCGAAATTAAAACACTATACCCACCTCCTTTATCCTTCGTCGAAATTATGTGAATTTGACGTGATAATAATGTGGTACGATGTGGCAATGGCATGACGTGTATGTGATGTATTTTTCATTGTAAGACTAGTGTTATTGTTTTAGGGATTATATTTCAGACAACAATAAAAGAGTAAATAAATGTTTATAAAATTTAAGTGTTAAAAGTAAATTTGGTTATCAATTCCAAAATGACTTTTATGTATATTTTCTAAATTTTATTGCAAACACGTACATTTAAAATATACATCGTTCATACACTATTATACAGATAATTATGCATCTTCCATATAATACAAATTTTTTTTAATGTATGTACACAAAATACACAAAATCCTTCAATTTATGCAAAATTATATCATATACAAAATTTTACATATAATAAAATAATATGGTTCGATTTTGTACACCCTACCTAGAAGACATACAAAGGGTATGTCAAGGTGACAACGGCAAAACATGCTCTTGCGTGAAAGATATAAATGAGTAATGCAAATTAAAATTTATCATAGGCAGAATTTTGATTGGATGAATCAATCTGAAAATCACGAAACATTGTTGCAATATTTTTCTTTCTAAGTTAAATTGTGGATTTTTCTATTTTTTTCCTATACAGTCTTCGGTATTAAGAGCTTTATTAAATTTGAATTTGAGTTGGATAGTTTTACACTGGGATAAAAAGTATTTCCTAACAAAGGCGACTCTATATTCAAGGAGAATCAAATTTGAGATTTCTTTATTGAGGATGAAAGAGTACTTACTGCTTCATCACAACTCTTAGTGATTTAGAAATTTAATTTTCTTAATACTCGAATGATTTAAGAATTAAAAAAAAAAACGTTATCAAAGACTTTAAACAGGCAAAACTCAAAACAAACTTGGCCAGCTTTGATGGCCTCTATAGCTAGCTTGCGTTTGTCATCTATAACAAGCATGTTCTGCAAAATTATTTTAAAAATTCGTAAGTTTGTATTGTCATCTATATAAGCATATTTGGTAAAATGTCATAACAACAAATACAACTAATATGAATCTGAAAGAAAAAGAAAAACATTTTATTTGTATAATTTGACTTGTAGTTCTTTTTTTATGAACCACAACTATCCAATAGATCTACTATTTTAAAATTGTGGATGCACTCAAATTGACTTGAGTCAAAAAAATTTAATTGCTTCAACAATACTAAAAAAGCATTGAACACACACCGAAGATTCAATAGGCCAATAAAATTATTTATTCATTAATATTTTTATATTAATTTTATATAAATACCATTTAATTTCTCTCTCTCTATATATATATTTTTCGAGACGAGGTTAATAAATGTTTAAGCACCCACTCTATCTGAGTATGCCCCGTCTATTTACTCCTCCTTGCAACTTAATCAACACCTTGAGCAGCCAATAAATTAGTTTGAATACCTATCACTGGTTCATTTAGTTCGCTGTGAACAAAAGAATAAAAGAAATAAAGGTAGAGAAAATATTTAAATTGTACATTTTAAATCAAAATCATTATCTATGGTTTATCGCAGAGGGCATCTAGATAGGTGCACTAATTACAAAAAGATACATTTAAATATAAATTTAATAATTAATCAATTGACCTTCATACTTTTAACACTCAATCATTAAATTTCAAAAAATATAAGTTCAACATTATTAGTTTTAAATTTTAATATACATATTTTATTTAATTATATAATTTTTTTACCATATTAATATATTTTAGAGATTTCCAATGTTACACACTCAAAAATTTTGAAAAATTAAAGAAAAACAAAACAAATGAAAAATTGATTATGACGCCAAAAGTGCTATAATCAATTGAATAGATGATATTAACTCAAATTTTATATTTGTATCTTTGAGAAGTGCATCCAATCAGCCTTATTACTAATGCACCCATTCATCCTATATATAAATTTATAAATAATTTAATAATTTCTAAAACTTAGAAATATAAATCATACAAAAAAAAATTAAAAGTTCAAATATTTTTTTTCAAAACTTACAGCTCGAACACATAATAATACTTAATTCACCAAAAAAAAAAAAACTTAAAAATTTGTAACCAAACATTAGTTTAGAAGTGTTGCAATTGGGTACCTACAGATCACTGGCTCACTGCAACTATTAAGACGATTTTTTTTTTTTGGTTAAATAACTATAAAGACGATTATTATTATTATAAATTACTTGAATTTATCATAAAAACCATATATATGAAATCCGACTTCCACTAATATTATATGACAATGTATAATTAACAAGACGTGAATCTTAACTTTTTTATAAACAAAAATGACTCGCTATTTATAAAACATACTCCCTCCGTTTCAAAATATAATAATTCTACTACCTTTTTAGTCTGTTTCAAAGAGAATAACCACAAGTTTAACAACATTTTGATACATTTGACATAACTTTAATTTAAAACAACAAATTAAAAAAAAATCTTTTTTTTATTAAACTCTAATTTCAAGTCAAATTAAATATCCTTTTTTTAAAGAAGAAAGTAATTAAATATATTTTGCATCAAGAAGACTCTGAAATCTTGCTTGACTGGTTATTTAACAAAACATAATACACATGACCATTTCCTTTTAATTACTTTTCATAATCTTAATAAAAAAAAGAAAAAATATTAGTATTCAGTAATACACTGATACTTTAAAAAAAAAAAAAAGGATCCAGCAACTAGAATCACATTTGATCATATTCCAGGAAGGTTAATAGAGTAGCTGATGCACAAAATAGATTACAAAAGGAATTCGAAGGATGTAAAAAGGACTAAATATATAGTTGTAACAACAATTTTTTGTAAAATGATAATAAATTTAAATAGGTAAAATATAAATCCAATCTCAATATGGTTAAAGACTTACTAATACACAAATACCCTTTGACACATCAATTTGATACCAAATAAATTAAAATATCATTTTTTCATAATCCGTTATCAAGAAAGGAAGGAGTGAGGCTGTCCGAGCATGACCTAACCTTAGTCACTCATTTTCTTTATAAATGGCCAAGTTTAGATCATGCTGGCAGCTTCACTTGTTCCACTCTAGACCCCTTTCATACAAATAACAAACTTAAATCACATATGATGTGATTATTACAACTAAAAGTGAAGAGAGTTTGTTGTTACTATTAATTTGGGATGTAGGGTTTTGATTTATTTATATATAGAAGTGATAAGAAATGAAGGATATATTAAAGCCAAAATGTGTAGGCAAAAATTAATTAAAATGTGAAATAAATAGCTATTATATATGTATATAGGTAGGTAGGGTGTACAAATTGAAGATGCAATATAATTAGCCGAAAGTGGGAATATTAGGGCGGCATATATCCGCAAGGTGGCGATCCTTGTCCTTTTTCTTGGTTATCTAAAACTTAAAACCCTACTTCTCCTTACGCCTTTCGCGTTATTTGATCCGCGGATTAAATTATTTTGAAAAAAATAGGCATAAATAAAATTTTAAAAAAATAAAAATATATTATTGATAAGTAGTGGTGGTACGTTTTGTTTTTTTTTTTCTTAATTTTTTTTCAAAAAATTTATTCATGATTTGAGTGTTGTTTGTTGATGTATTTTTTTTAAATTAGAATGATTAGAATTTAAATCTTATTAAATTTTATTTATTCTGATTTTTTAACATAAATAGAATTTCTTTTTAGGAAAAAGTCTCGAATTTTATAAATAGAGATTTTAGTTAATCAACATTCACAATGTAGTCGTAAGATTTGCGGTTAGGAGGAGAATTTGTGAACCTCCTTGTATTATGAGCAAATTGGTTGAGGTTATTTCTTTCTATATTTTGTAATCTCGTATTTATAATGAATTGTTCATCTTCTTTGTAAATGTAGGTCGATTGATCGAACTACGTTAAATTTTTGTGTTTTTTTTGATATATTTCTATTTGTTTTCTTACTCGTGGTCTTTCGAATTTTGCTTTGCTATCTTCTGCATTATATCTGCTTATTTTCGATTGTAACAAGTCTTTCATTAATTGACGAAGTATTTGAAATCTTCACTTTTATAAATATCCAAAAATTTATGAAATCGTCTTGCAGAATCACATAAATTCTCAATATCTACAATTTCAACCAAACACAATATATATTTTATTTAAAACATCGTCTTATCTCACATACCAAATAATTCTAGCTGCGAATATGAGTTGTTCCGAAATATTAATTGCGATTAAACTTTATACTATGTTGATATTAAGTATGAAATTATTTAGTCCATATAAAATATGAGATGAATAATGTTGGTTATAGTTTGAAAATTATAATACTAAAATGATTTAATTTTTGACCAAACGACCTTGGGATCTAACTTTTTGTGGCCAACGTAACTAAACGGTCCCCAACTAACCAACTATAAGTTATAACATAAAAAATAAATAATGACTTAATTATTAATTTTTTGTTAAATAAAGTATACTTGATTCATTGGTTGAAAAATAAGATATAAAAAGTATAATATAAAACATTTTATAGTTCAACACTAAATAACTTTTAACTACATTTTTATTTTTAAATCTAACCTTACTTTTTTCTTCAAAAAGGGAGAAAATGGGAAAATGTATTATATATTTACAATATTATTTTATTTTGAGATCAATAATCCCAAGAATTAAATATATTAAATATATTATAAAAAATATTTAATTTTTTAAAATTACTATTCATTATCTTACCAACCAAATGAGCATGCGTGATTGATTAAGGCAGGACAAAAGCAGAATTTAATTGCCCAAGGAAATTAAAGTTGATAACTACTCAATTTAAATAACACATTGACTTTTCATTTCACTGCTCAGTGCTTCAGAAAAATTTAAAATAAAAAATAAAAAAAAGGTTCCACCTATCTATATATCTATATATATTAGCTCTCTGAACCTAACCATCTGTCACTATTTTATCTTAATGTTCATTTGACCCACAAAAAAACAAATGTTTTTTAAAAGTAAGTTTGTTTTTTCTTGATTTTATTAGTACTATCAAGATTGATAGAACGTGATTTAAGATCTATGTCCAGGTAAAAGAATATTAATTAAAGTAAAATTACCAAAACGTCCTCTTAGAGATCGTTTGATAGCTGGTTAGAGTTATTTAAGTATTTGTAATCAATGAATTAGTTATTGATGAATTTATATAGTATTGAAGATATTCTTGAGGTTGACGAAAATTATTAGTTTCATTGTCGAATAACTTAAAAATATCTTTTTACTTGATTAACTAAACTTAGATACACGCTCAATTTGCTATATGTCGTAACAAGTTGTCTCTAGCTCTTAATAAAAAGTCGAGAGAAGCCTTGTAAACATCCCTAAACTTGGCAAGAACTTAGGATGTATTTTATTAATGTTGCAAGATTGGAGGTGTAGTTAAATTAATTAATCAAGTAAATGCGTTTTTAAGACTGTCAATAGTTTGAGAATAAAACTAATAATTCACGCCAAGTTTATTATGAGTGTTTTCAATACTTCTCTCATTATTTTATGTTGAAATTAGTTATTCATATACTCCATAAAATAATACATAAATATTCTCAGAAGTTATACATATATTAATTATGTGAATTTCTAAATCGGTAACCAAATACCGTATTATCCTTAAACTTTATACGTGAATAAGCTATTCACACCAAATTTCATTACCTGTTATCTTAGAAAAGTTATCTGAGTATTACATACATATGTAAAAATATATATATTTGTACCTCCATAATAAGTCAAAATATACCGATAATATAGAAAAAAATATCAGTGTATACAACCAAATTTCAAAGAAACAGTTAAAGCAAACAACAAATTCAAAGCAAATGTCGAAACAAGTTAGTGAGTAATACTATTATCTAATCCTGAATTCCATAATTTCTCAAAGTTAAATTTTTAAAAAAATACTAATGACTTTGACCTTTTTTAAAAAATAATTGTTATAGGAATATATATAAGAGTCCGAAACTCAAAGGGTAGAAATTTTTTACAAAAATTCCAAAACGGTATATAAAATTTTATATGTTACCAAAACGGTAAAATCGCTGCAGGAGCAGCGATTTACAAAGTAAAATCGCTGCTCCGGCAGCGATTTAGCAAAAAAATTTTTTGCTGCCCGAGCAGCGATTTATAAAAAAATTTTTTTTTTTTTTTAAATCGCTGCCCGAGCAGCGATTTATTAAAAAAAAAATTACATAAATCGCTGCTACGGGCAGCGATTTATTTTTTTAAAATTTTTTTTTTTTATTAAAACGCTGCTAGGGCCACGATTTATTTAAAGAAAAAAAAATTTCCTTATTAAATCGCTGCACGAAGCTTTTTTTTAAAAAAAAATATTAAAATTTTTTAATACAACGATTTTATATTAAAAAAAATTATAATATTTTTTAAAATTTAAATATATAACTTATAAGAAAAATTTTATTAAATCGCAAAAATGTTAATACCGTTTTGATTAATATAAAATTAAAAATAAAATTATTAAATCGCAAAAATGTTAATACAGCGATTTTATATATATAAAAAAATTATAATATTTTTTAAAATTTAAATATATAACTTATAAGAAAAATTATTATAATTTTTTTATATATATAAAATCGCTGTATTAATATTTTTGCGATTATTATAATATTTTTTAAAATTTAAATATATAACTTATAAGAAAAATTATTATAATTTTTTTATATATATAAAATCGCTGTATTAACATTTTTGCGATTTAATAAAATTTTTCTTATAAGTTATATAGTTAAATTTTAAAAAATATTATAATTTTTTTTAATATAAAATCGCTGTATTAAAAAATTTTAATATTTTTTTTTAAAAAAAAGCTTCGTGCAGCGATTTAATAAGGAAATTTTTTTTCTTTAAATAAATCGTGGCCCTAGCAGCGTTTTAATAAAAAAAAAAAATTTTTTAAAAAATAAATCGCTGCCCGTAGCAGCGATTTATGTAATATTTTTTTATTTTTAATAAATCGCTGCTCGGGCAGGGATTTAAAAAAAAAAAAAAAATTTTTTATAAATCGCTGCCCCGGCAGCGATTTATTTAAATATTTTTTTTTTTTTTGAAATCACTGCTCGGGCAGCGATTTCATTTTTTTATTAAAAAAAAAAATTTTTTGCTAAATCGCTGCCGGAGCAGCGATTTTACTTTGTAAATCGCTGCTCCTGCAGCGATTTTACCGTTTTGGTTAATATAAAATTTTATATACCGTTTTGGAATTTTTGTAAAAAATTTCTACCCTTTGAGTTTCGGACTCTTTGACTCATATATATAACGTATTGATTATACTCACATTGATTATAGTAAAATTATATCATTATTAAGTTGTATTCAATTTCATGAAAGACTATTACACCTGAAAGAGTTGGTTTTGGTTCTTGTGGAATCAAACTAAATGGAAGATGAATTAATATGAATATTTGGTAGGAAGATAATTAGTACAAAATACAAGTCAAAGATTGTATCTTGGTAGGTGAAAGTTAGGCAAACCATAAAATGGTTTGGTATCTTAACCTTGACAATTTTGACACATAGTGATGTCATGAATGACATCAATAGGATGAATTTATTCCTATAAATAGGTAGCTCTTAATTCATTTTCAAATCATCCTTTCACTTGCCTTCTCACCTTCTAAGGCATTGTGTTCTCTCTCTTGTAGTATTTCACTTATATTCTTTGTATAGTGAAATAAATATTGGTGCAGTTGTTCTTTGGTGGACGTAAGATCATTTTGATCCGAACCACGTTAAATATTGTTGTTCTTCCTTGTTCTTTAGTTTCACGTTTCCGCTAACAATTGGTATCAGAGCCAAGGTTCTGTCTGAGTATGCTCTGTGGTTGCAGCACAGTCTGAACTTCCACATCAGAAAAGGATTACTTTGGTTTTCTGTAGTTCCAAATACATTATAGTAGAAAAGGAAGAACAAGTAAAAGAATGAGTTCCATGAAGTTTGAAATTGATAGATTTAGTGGGCGCAACAACTTCAATATCTGGAAAATCCAGATGATAGCGTTACTGCGGAGGGAAGGTTCAATACATGCTATTGACGGAAAGTACCCCGATAAGATATCGGATTCCGACAAGGAAAAGATTGAAGGAGATGCATTGAGTGCAATCCAACTGTCCCTTGCACCAAACGTACTTTGTGAAGTGAGTACAAGTACCGAAGAGACGGCCAAAGAGTTATGGGAAAAGCTGGAAGGGCTTTACCAGGACCAGTCAGTGACAACAAGGATGTTGTTACAACGGCGTCTTCATACATTTAAGATGGATTCAGGTACTTTGTTGCAAGACCATCTAGATGCGTTCAATAAACTTGTGATGGACTTACAAACTGCTGGAATTAAAAAGGACGAGGAGACACTTGCATGTTCTTTACTATTTTCATTGACTTCAAAATATCGTGATATTGAGAATTCAATGATGTATAGCAAACAACCTATTAAACTTGAGCAAGTACGACAAGCACTAAACTCTTGTGATGTGCGGATGCATTTTGAAGGAGACAAAAGTGACGAAGCTAGTGGACTCTTTGTAAGAGGTCGTACTAGCCAAAAGGGAAGGAACAAATCGAAGTACAGATCAAAGTCTCGTGTGAACAAAAAGAATGCGGAGTGTTGGGGCTGTCACAAGAAGGGGCACTTTGAACGAGATTGCCCTATGTCGAAGTCCAAAGAAAAGGCGAGTGCATCCATTGTTGAGAAAGTACATGATAATGATGATGATTATGTACTAACAACATCATGCAATAATGGAGTCTATGACAACAAATGGATCTTAGACTCTGGTTGTACTCTGCATATGACATTCCGAAAAGATTGGTTCAGCAGCTATGAAACAAGCAGAGGAACTGTATTAATGGGCAATAATGCAACTTGTAAAATAGTTGGCATTGGTTCAGTTCATGTTCGCTGCCATGATGGAATCGTGAGGACTATTACAGAAGTCCGTCATGTTCCTGATCTAAAGAAGAATTTGATCTCCCTGGGTACTTTAGATAAACAAGGCTATAAGTACATGAGTGAAGGAGGAACTATGAAAGTGACTAAAGGGTCTTTAGTCATGTTGAAGGCCAAGCTGGAGGATGGCCTCTACACACTTGCGGGAAGCACCATTATTGGCTCTGTAAATGCATCTACAGTGCAGTTATCTAATGATGACAAGGCAAAATTATGGCACATGAGACTAGGCCATATGAGCGCACGAGGATTGGAGATGTTGAGCAACCGCAACCTTTTGAATGGTGAGAAGATCAGCACACTTGAATTTTGTGAGCACTGCGTCTTAGGGAAGCAGAAAAAGGTCAGCTTCAGCACTGGCAAGCACAAGACGGGAGGGGTGCTAGACTACATCCATTCAGATTTATGGGGTCCCTCTAAGCTTCCATCAAAGGGAGGAAAGAGGTATCTTCTCACATTCATTGATGATTTTTCACGAAAGGTTTGGGTGCGTTTCCTGAAGACAAAAGGTGATGCTTTTGAAGCATTTAAAGAGTGGAAGATTTTGGTTGAAAATCAAATGGAGAGGAAAATCAAGTATCTTCGCACGGACAATGGCTTGGAGTTTTGCAGTGAAGAGTTCAATGATTTCTGCAAGGTTCATGGGATCGCAAGGCATAAGACGGTCAGGCACACACCACAGCAGAATGGAGTTGCCGAGAGAATGAACAGAACTCTTCTTGAGAAGGCTCGTTGTATGCTCTTACAAGCTAAGATGTCCAAAGTATTTTGGGCTGAAGCAGTTCATACTGCTTCTCATATTGTCAATCGGTCTCCAGCATCAGCGATTGACTTTAAGACTCCGAATGAGGTCTGGTCAGGTGAACCCTCTAACTATTCATACTTACGAATATTTGGGTGTCCAGCTTATTATCATGTTAATGAAGGTAAGCTTGAACCAAGGGCTAAAAAGGCCATATTCGTAGGGTATGTTGATGGAGTAAAAGGGTACAAACTATGGTGTTTGTCTTTACTCAAATTTGTAGTTAGTAGAGATGTTACCTTTGATGAATCCTCTATACTTGATCCTCGTAAAGTTTCTGTGGAGTTATCTAGAAACGAGAACAACGAGCAGGTGGAGCTACCGGTGGAGCTTACCAAGAAACGGGATCAAGAGACTCAAAGTGATGAGTCAAAAGATGCAGAAGAACTTGCTTCCAATGAACCATACACAATTGCGAAGGGAAGGGACAAAAGGCGGATACGGAAACCGAAACGTCTTATAGAGCAAGAAAATCTGATTGCACAAGCGTTCGTAGCTGCAGAAGAAGAGATTAAGGATCTCGAGCCCTCTTCGTATATTGAAGCAACTTCTTGCAAAGATGCTGCACAATGGCAGTTGGCCATGATGGAAGAGATGGAGTCTCTTCACAGAAATGAGACATGGGTCTTAGTTAAAAGGCCAAAGGGGATGAGGACAGTTGGATGCAAATGGGTCTACAGAAAGAAAGAAGGTATTCCAGAAGTGGAAGCCGCTAGGTTCAAGGCGAGATTGGTTGCAAAGGGTTTCAGTCAGAAGGAGGGAATTGACTACAATGAGATCTTTTCTCCAGTCGTGAAACATAGCTCAATTCGCGTGCTGCTAGCATTGGTTGCACAATTTGATTTAGAGCTTCAACAACTTGATGTCAAAACTGCTTTTTTACATGGTGATCTAGAAGAGACAATCTATATGGATCAGCCTGAAGGTTTCCTAGCTGAAGGAAAAGAAGACCATGTATGCCAACTGAAGAAGTCTTTGTATGGTTTGAAGCAATCCCCTAGACAGTGGTACAAGAGGTTTGATGCATTCATGACTACACATGGATTTTCGAGGAGTGCATTTGATAGTTGTGTGTATCACAAGAAGATGTCTGGTAACTCTATGATTTATCTTTTGTTGTATGTTGATGATATGCTTATTGCTGCTAACAACATCACAGAGATAAATATTTTGAAGAAACTGTTGAGCAAGGAATTTGACATGAAGGATCTAGGAGTTGCAAAGAAAATCCTTGGAATGGAAATTTCAAGAGAAAATGGTGTTGTACATCTTTCTCAGAAGAGGTACATCCGAAAAGTTCTTGAAAGATTCAATATGGATATGAGCAAGCCTGTAAGTACACCTTTAGCTTCTCATTTCAAGCTTTCAGAGTTACAAATGCCTCAATCTATGGATGAGGTGGAGCATATGTCAAAGGTTCCTTATGCGAGTGCAGTTGGTAGCATTATGTATGCTATGGTATGCACACGTCCAGATATTGCCCAATCTGTAAGTGTAGTAAGCAAGTACATGGCAAATCCAGGAAAAAGGCATTGGGAAGCTGTCAAGTGGATATTGAGATATCTCAAAGGAGCTCCTGATGTTGGACTAACCTTTCGGAAAAGTGAAGGTATTTCAATTCTCGGTTATGTTGATTCTGACTATGCAGGGGATCTTGATCGAAGGAGGTCCACAACTGGATACATCTTTACTCTCGTTGGTAGTGCCGTTAGTTGGAAATCGACTTTACAGTCGATTGTCGCTTTGTCTACAACAGAGGCAGAATATATGGCAGCAACGGAGGCAGTGAAAGAAGCTATCTGGTTGAAAGGTTTGGTGGCAGAATTGAGTTCAGTTCAGCTTAAATCAATTCTAAAGTGTGATAGTCAAAGTGCTATTCATTTGATTAAAAATCAAAGATTTCATGAGCGCACCAAACACATTGATGTCAGATTTCATTTTATTCGAGATGTCGTAGAAAAGGGAGTTATCAAGGTTGAGAAGGTTATCACAGACGATAACGCTGCAGACATGTTGACCAAAATAGTCCCGCTTGCCAAGTTTGCACACTGCAAGGACTTGGCGGGAGTATGCATCAATTGATGCAACTCTAAGAGAACAACTGCTAGGTGGAGCTGGTATGTTCAACAAAGGTTTGATTCTTCTTGTTTCTTATAATGGGATTGCCCAGTAAGCTTAGAAGTTTTGGCCGGAGTTGTTTATACGCATGCTTGGAACACAAACCAAGGTGGAGATTGAAAGAGTTGGTTTTGGTTCTTGTGGAATCAAACTAAATGGAAGATGAATTAATATGAATATTTGGTAGGAAGATAATTAGTACAAAATACAAGTCAAAGATTGTATCTTGGTAGGTGAAAGTTAGGCAAACCATATTATGGTTTGGTATCTTAACCTTGACAATTTTGACACATATTGACACAATTTTGACACATATCTTAATTCATTTTCAAATCATCCTTTCACTTGCCTTCTCACCTTCTAAGGCATTGTGTTCTCTCTCTTGTAGTATTTCACTTATATTCTTTGTATAGTGAAATAAATATTGGTGCAGTTGTTCTTTGGTGGACGTAGGATCATTTTGATCCGAACCACGTTAAATATTGTTGTTCTTCCTTGTTCTTTAGTTTCACGT
Source organism: Solanum chilense (assembly GCA_032847665.1). Taxonomy (NCBI): domain Eukaryota; kingdom Viridiplantae; phylum Streptophyta; class Magnoliopsida; order Solanales; family Solanaceae; genus Solanum; species Solanum chilense. Next base: position 70,813,354 of record CM064971.1, on the reverse strand, counting down.
TTCCGCTAACAACACCAAAATGGGCATTGTTTGAAAACAATTTGGTTGCTTTTCAAGATGTGTGGCCTAAGGGCAATGTTTGGAAATAAACTATATATTAGCCGGAAAAATCTTTTTTGGCTAGAAAATTTGATCAGAATGATATTTTTTTCTATGTTATTTCATCTTTTTATCTTTTTAACTTAAGTGCAAAAGTAAATCTTGATCCACCTGTTGTTGCATTTGAAATTTCCTATTTTACTGTGATTATGTATTTATATTAATTCTTTGTCATGGATCACCAAGTTTTTTGATACTATTAAGAATCATGTTTTTGAAAAATGTGAATGGTACACAAAGGAAAAATGATATACTCCTTTAAAATGCTTTATTTTACAAAGAAACGTTGTGCTTTTTAATCATATGACCATTTCTTTTTCATGTAAGGAATTGTTGGGTTTTAGTTAAAAGTTTAAATGACACGTTGAGAGAAATTTTTTTTTAGAGGAAAATGAAATATTTGAAATGTTTCCTTTTACTAAGGAGCTTTGTCCCTTGTGAGATCAAAAAATAAAAGATTATTGTGTTTATTATAGAAGCATTTTTTTTAGCTCTTAAAGAGTAGAGAAGATAACACGCCTTATGTTGTCATCGCTCGACTTTAGATTAAGATTCAATTAAATGATTTGAGCGGTTTATATACTTTTTGCATCAATTTTTTTCTATTTTTGTTATTTAGTAATTCCTTCGTTTAAAAAAAATGTTTTTTTTTTTAGTCTATTTAGAAAATAATGACCTCTTTCCTTTTTTGACAACGTTTTAACTTTAACTTTTCAGGTAACATGTTTAAGACCACAAGATTAAAGGGCATTTTAATACACTTGATATAACTTTAATTTAGAACTACAAGATTAAAAAGTCTTATTTCTTTTCATAAACTTCGTTTCAAGTCAAACTAGGTCATCATTTTTGAAACGTAGAGAGTACTATTTCTTTATATAAGTTATGCTAGATTCTACGTGGAGATTATTTTTTATTATTTTTGTAACTCAACAATTATCAACAATGCAAAAATTAATTATGCAGAAGTTAGTTATACTATTTTTTACCATTTAAAAAATTATAAATAGATTTTCTCATAACTCGTATTAATAATGCGACTTTTGTAAATTAGTAACCAAATACCATATGAACTTTATACCTAACAATTAAAATACTGCCAAAGGTGTTAGTTATGTTTGATTTTAATATAAGAATGCAATCAAACAATCCCTATGTAGTAATAAGCCAGCAAGAGATGCTACATTAATAGAATTGAAGTTGACAACTCAAACAATAATTAAGCTTTTGCATAGTGTACTTGTATTGAACATATGATGTTAATCATACAGGACTAGTCGTGTCAAATAGACGGGTTCAGTTGAAACAAGAGATGTTAAAATGATTTCAAATAAGTTGGGGTTTGATCTCCTTATTCTCAATAATTTTAATATACTATTATTTAAATTTTATAATTACAATTTGAATTTCAACTGAATTTTTTTTTAAAAAAAGAAGTTACTAATGAGTAGATAAATCCTAAAAAAGTTTTAAATAGAGAGTAATTCGTACCTTTAATATAGAAACAAACAATATATTAATGCAAATAAAAAGTAACTGCAATTAGCGATTAAATTGAGTTCAATTGAGAATCTTCTTAAAATGAATAAATAAATTCTTAAAAAGTACTCTCTCCGTCCGTAATTGTTTGTCATGGTTTCTATTTTTAGAGTCAAACTATAAAAAAATTGATTAACATTTTAAGATGTATTTTTTCATCATATTAATAAGCAAAAAAATTGTAATTTATAGTACTTGTAGTTTTAGAATATCTGTTTTTTGTTTAAAATATCGAATTAATGTGATTTAATTTACTTTTGAAAATTAGTCAAATTGATTTTCGATAAATACAATATGACAAACAATTCTGAGCGAAGAGAGTGTTAAATAGAGGATTCTCTTGAGTCTAACCCAAAAAATTGCGAACGAGTTCGATGAATTACCTATAATTGAGCTCAACTATGGTCAAAACTCAAAAGGCAAATGAAATGATGGAAAGGAGTAATAATAAGTAGTAGAGGAGACTCACAACATGTTTAAAACACCTACAAGTCTACAAGCTTATATAGAGTGGTCCTTTATTATTCTTTTTTCCAGAAGAGGCAGAAATAGAGAGAAGTGCATTGGTTTGATAATTTTACAACCTTTAAGGCAGAGACCTAAATGATACCTCAAGTCACTCTCTATCTATCTTTGGAGCTTTCACTCTTGTCAAATATTATTACTACTTTTTTGTAATTGAAAAACACATTTTTTAGAAATATTTGAGGGATTATATTTGGTTGTTTGGGAATTGGGATAAGGGTCCAAGATGAATTGTGGAAATACTTTATTTTGATGTTTGGTATAATTCTATATTAAATATCTTGAGATTATTTATAGCATTATAATTATGGATTTTTTTTTAAGCTATACTTTTACAATGTAGGTTTATTGATATAACATTGTAATGCATTAGATAGAGGTAGAAATAAAGATCAATGCACAAATCATATCTAAGAAATAGAGCTTCAAGTATCTTGGTTTTATAATAATATTAAAAAATAGAGAGATTAATGATGATGCCGCATATTGTGTTAGCTAGCGTTTAATAATAGATTTTTAATATTTTTGGTAAATATTACATTTACTATATGATTTAATTATCTATACACTAATAAGTTCATATAATTCATACACATTTAATTATATCATTTACTAACTTATACAATACTCTAATTAAAGATACACAATACATTTTAAAAACAAAATTCATACAATAACATATATTATAATTTAAATAGAAATAAAGTTTTGTACTATTAAAAAAAAATTCATACACAAATGATACACGTTTCATACACATTTTATTCACTAAAAAAATAAAATTCAGACTTCATGTACGCTATACAGAACATACTGTTTCTTTCAAAAAAAATAATTACAAAGTATTACAGATATACAGTTAACAAAAAATTTTAACACTATTTTAAATGTAAAAAACGATAAATCTAAATTAAACAACAATTCATAATTAAAAGAAACAAATCATAACTAAAAACTAACCCGAAGAATTCCACTTTCCACCATGTTTAATTAAAATTGACACATAGTTATCCATCAGAATTGAAATATGCAGCTATGAAAATAATCTTGATTTTTTTGGGGAAAAAAAGAATTATATGTTGAAAGAAATTTCAAAATAATAGAAAAATTTGGAAGAAGAATAATTGTAATGCTAATAATTTATCTAGCTTTGATTTAACTCAATAAAAAGGTAAACTCTTCAAATTCTCAGGCAAGCAACATTCAATAAATGCACTGTCAAAAGCAACTTAATAAATGTTGTCAGAATTCTTAATCATTAATAAATGGGGAGATGTTGAGTGTATTGGGGAAGATAAAAGAGTATTGGTTGATATGAGGTGGGTAGTTATTGGGTAATCATATAATATGAAATTAATTGAAATCAAATCCTTAATTTTTAGATTTCGTTTATTAAAAGGTAACTATATAATATGAAATTTAATTAATATTTAATAAATAATAATTTATTATTTATATTAAAAACATTAAAAGGTAATTGATTAATAATTAATAATTTATTATTTATATTAAAAACTTTAAAAGGTAATTGATTAATCAGTAATAATTTTAAAGGTTTTGTTGATAATAGGTAAGTGAATAAATACTAATAATTTAAACATAATAATTATTAGTTAAATAATAAAATAATTTTTTTATTTAATATATTATTAGTTAATATGCTATAACTTGATAATAATATGCTATAAATAGTTTATTTTTTAAAATATATATTTTTTAATTAATATATTATTAATTAATGTGCTATAAGATGATAATAATATGCTATAAGTAGTTTATTATTAAAAAGTATGATTACAACTTGATATTTATCCTCTTAAATGTGTGTGGGATGTTAATTTTTCATAAAAAAAATTATGAGAGGTTAACTATAGAAAGAGTTAGGAGAGACAAGTATAATGGAGTAGAGCCGGAGGAAGTGATTAGAGGGTGTATGTAACTAAACTTTATCTTACCGAGGACATGACTAAGAAGTACGATAGTTGAAAATTACAATACACGAATGTTAGCTATAGAAAGAGTTAAGGAGAGTCAAGTAGATCAGAGTAGAGCTGGAGGAAGTGATTCAACTCTATCTTACTGAGCACAGGATTAAAAAAGTATGGTGGTTGAAGATTATAATATATAGTTACTAGGTAATCGAATGTTACGACATTTCATATGGTAGAGGCAAGGGGCTAGCTTCCCCCCTTTTTAGTAGTAGCAGTAATCGCTTAGTTTCTTATTTTTCATTGTGTCGTTACTATTTATTAATTTATTTGTTTTGTATCTTGCTATTTTGTTATTGTATCTCCTTTACTTCAAATGTTTCACTTTTAGATCGAGGGTCTAAAAAAAACAACTTCAACCATCAAAAATAAGAATAAAATTTGCATATATTATATAATCCCCTTCATACTCACTTATAAATTCACAGTGAGCAAGTTATTGTATTTTTATACAACACTAAATGTAATAAACAATTTGAGGATTAATAATTCAGAGATAAAACAAAACTATGAATTTCTTACTATGAAAACATTGTCCCTGTGTTATTCAAATACTTCATCCTGTCTCCTATTTTTTATTTTTTCAGCTTACAAATGCAGGAACACATGCAAATGCATCATAAAAGGAAATGCAAGAGAGGAAGTGCAGATATAAGAGAAAAAACACTCCAAACTGGTTATTTCTGCAACATCAAAACTGTGCGCTATTTGGATTTAGTAAGGGCTCCAATGTAGGCACTGTACACCGGGTGAAAAACCAAAAAAAAAAAAAAAAAGTCTATCTCCGATAAGTTCTTTATTTCTCTCAAACAAATAGTGTGTGATTTGATTACGAGCACTAGACAGGTTCACCAACTCACTGTTAGTGCATTATAATATCAGCAGTGAACTGGTCTCTAAAACCAACAAGGTAGACGAAGGGCTGCACCGCTCCTCTTCCTTAGGCTAAGGAAGGAACCGAATCCAGCTACATGATTGGCTGCTGACATTGCACTTTAACAAATGCGCTGAACCTGCAATCTGAAATCACACTAAGCAATTTGGTAGTTATTCAATGTCAATGTCAATGTCAATGTCAGCAGTTTCTGTTCTTACCATTTGACTTGAATAAGTAAAAAACAGGTTATGGTATCCAATTCTGATGCAGAAATGGAAGATTAGATACAATCCACTCAATTTGAAAATCAATACAGTAACAAGACAATGTATATCAAACCAGATAACATATCATACTGAATTAATAAAACACGACGATGAAAATGGAAAACATTGGCTTGCTGACCATCATACGCTAGTGAGTGGTTCATGAAATTTCTTTAGATTAAGCTGTATTATTCTATCATTTCTGATAATGTGGAACTATTCTTCCACAAGATTTCACATTATTACGTCTGTATGAGATCAACTTGATCCATGTACACCATATTCCAGCATCAGTTGCTTTTAGTCAATAAGTTAATCTTTAACGCAATTTAACTTTTCCCATTTCCTGAACATTTTCGTATTGTTGGCTCTTGAACTTGGATTATAGTTTTCATGCCATGAGTAATACCAATGCTGATAGTCTAAGGAGAGGACAAGTTGAAGAGCTCTGACACTCAAACAACAGTTATTATACTCTGCAATTGTTTTGAGTTCATTCTCAACTTGACTCTGATTCAATAAAGAGGTGTGATCTGATGCAAGTTCAAACTGTAAGCACAAGCAGGACAATAGATCTAGATCACCATGGTAAATGTCGCCTTCCAACAGATTGACATGGAACATTCATATGAAAAACACACCTTTATTTAGAAAGAGGAGTCTTGATTTGTAGTGGACCTCATGAGCTCCTCAGAGTTGCCAAAGACTCCAACCACCTCCAACTTCTCTGAACTAATATGTCTTTAGCTCACTGCAAGAGGACATATCAAGAACTAACATCTCTTATTGAAAAATATGCTGAGCATGTCTTCTTTTATATCAAGTTTTTCATTGATAATAACAAGGCCAATTTGGCCGTATACAAGAGATATACAAAAAAATAAGGAGAGACCTAAAAAATATGGTTCTCTCCAAAGGCACCTGATCCTCTATACAATCGGGAACTACATGGGTGCACCAAAAGAAAATAAGATACCGGAAACTAATTTTGAATTGAGCAGAGTTCATCTCCACCCCTTCCAAAAACTCTCCTATTTCTCTTTCCAAATGATCCACATTAGAGCTAGAGGAGTAACATTACATGCCTTGTGCCTTCTTCTCCTAGCTCCACTCTTTAAACTGAACATCAACTCCTATACGGATCTTTGCATTACCTAAGTGATGCCAAACCATGTAAACATATCCTCCCATAACCTCGTGGCTAATTTGCAATACAACGGAATATGATCTATGTCCTCACCAGTCTCCTTACATAGGGAAGACCAGCTCATGTAGACAGACTTTCACTTTCTAAGGTTATCTGCCGTAAAAATCACCCCTATAGTAGCTAACCACGTGAAGCAACCTTCCTCGGCACCTTTGATATCCATACCGCACCATATGAAAAAATATCCTCCACCCTCAGCAGAAGCTTCTCATAGATGTTGAGTACGTCTTATAAGTGGGTGTTACCAAGCAGTAGAGTTAGTTATCATCATGAAGTTCTTAATAGAATAACCAACTACTAGTTTCACCAGAAATCTCCACAGGAACATATCCCATCCCTGAAATGGTGAAATCTTTTGGCATCTCTAACTATAATTTCTCGCTCTAGGAACTTTGAAGCTAGCTTACTGAAAGTATGGCAATCACTACAGACACGGAGATTTTTTGTGATTCGAATGGGGCTTCTATCAGTACTAGCAAGTAAACTATATGCAATAGCTAGTCTTTCACTGTGTCCTTTAAGCAACTTAACTTTTTCTTTCTCCTCCACCTTGTGCAAAACATATTTGGTTTGGGCCACATAACCTGCTTCCTTCTCCAATTTCTCAGTAAGATGAGCTAATTTTTCATAAATCTTATCACACTCTGGGTGCGACTTATCTTGAGCAACAAATGTATGAACCTTATCTCCTACCTCTATCCAGCTACATGCAGGATCTTTGTTTAGCCCTTTTCCTTTCATTGTAACTCTGACTTCTTCCACATCGTCCCATCTATTAGTCGCAGCATACAGATTAGATACAAGAACATAATTTCCTGGATTCTTGGGCTCTAGTTCAAGAAGCTTCGTTGCAGCAATTTCTCCTAACTCTTTATTGGCGTATACCTGACAAGCACCAAGGAGAGCACACCAGACGGCAGGTATATCCTCCAAGTTCATTGTTTTTACAATTTGGAATGCCTCTTCCAAGTGATTTGCACGTCCAAGCAAATCAACAAAACAAGCATAGTGTTCTGGCCAAGGCTCCAATGCGTACTTGCTTTGCATTAACTTGAAAATTCTTTTGCCATCTTCTATTAGCGCGGCATGGCTACATGCACGAAGAACAGCCAAGAAGGTTATGTGATCTGGGTGAATATTTTCCTTCTCCATCCTCATGAATATATCAATTGCTTTCCTACCACAACCATGTAATCCAAAAGCATTTATCATGCTCGTCCAACAAACTGGATCTTTGCTCTTTAAATAATTAAACACCTTATATGAGTTCTCCAGCGTCCCACAGCTGGCATACATATCTATTAGAGAGCTTTTAATAGAATCTTGCAGAAGGAGGTCTTTTCTAACCAAAAATCCATGAATCTCTTTTCCTTTCCTTAAGGAAGATAGATCAGCAGCAGCAGTGAGCATGCTTAGGACTGCAACAAAATCTGCCTCAATTGCCATTTCATTCATACAGAGCATGAGACCAAGAGCCTCATTTGCAAGTCCATTTTGAACATAACTGCACATCATGCTTGTAAATGACACAACATCTTTAACTTCACTCAACCTGAAAATACTATTTGCATAGTCCACGTTCCCACAATCTCCATAAACACTCACAAGAGTTTTCTGCATAAAAGGATCATATATTCCTCTTTTAATCACATAGCAGTGAATTTCCTTTGCAAGTAAGTTGCACCTCAACTCAGTACAAGCAAGGAGGACGCTTCCAATCATAAGTGCATCAACATTGTTTCCTTCTGCCAGTACCTCGCGAAATAATTGCACCGCCTTCCAGGGAGAACTATTCTGAGCATAAGCAGCAATAATTGTAGTCCAAGAGACACTATCTCTATGCAGCATCCTACCAAAGACATAGTCCATGTAATCTAACTTACCACACTTGGCATACATATCTACAAGAGTATTACCAACCTGCAAATCACTATCCAAATCATTTCGCAGTGAGAAGGCATGAATTTCCATCCCAGTTAACAAATTTCCCTGTCTTCCAGATGCGACAAGCATACTCATAAGTGAGACGTGGTCAGGTTTCTGACCTGCATTCTTCATCTTATGAAACAAATTATTCGCTTCATCATAAAGTCCGTTCTGTACATAACCTGATATCATGGAATTCCAAGAAATGTTGTCCTTTTCTTGCATATGGAAGAATATTTTAGCAGCTTCATCTAATATATTGTTTTTAATGTACATCATTAACAAAGCATTCACCACATATGTATCGAAAGAATAACCCAATTTCAGAACAACAGCATGAATCTCAATCCCAAATTTTCCAAAATTTGTCTCCTCACATGCTTGAATTGCAGCAACAAAGGTATATGTGGTAGGTTCAACACTGGCATTCAGCATTTCAATGAAGAGACTTAAAGCTTCCCGATTCATCCTATTTATAGTATAAGCAGAAATCATAGAATTCCATGAAACAGCGTCCTCTTTTTCACTCATTCCATTAAACAACAATGATGCTGCCCTGATATCATTGCACTTGGTGTACATAGTCACTAGTGAGTTCACCACAAAAACATTAGAAATAAGACCAAGTTTTATCGCGACCCCATGTATTTCACTTCCACAGTCCAAAATTTCAAGCTGACTAGTTGCCTTCAATGTACTAGAAAAAGTATGAGCATCTAAAACAACACCCAAGAAACGCATGTCCCTATACAACTCAATTGCTCTAATAGGCACCCCATTTACAACACAAGCACCAATCATAGCATTCCAAGTAAAGACAGTTCTTTTAGTCATTCTATCAAACACCTTCTGTGCATCACCAATCGACCCACACTTACCATACATGAAAACAATCTTGGTGTTCAAGAAAACTGCATCATCACCGGATAAACCCAGTTTGAGGACATGGGCATGGATTTGTTGGCCTTGTAGTAAAGCTTTTTGAAATGCACTAGTCTCAATTAAATTAGAGAGGGTAAAAACTGATTCTTTGAAGTTGTCTTGCCGGCAAATTTGTTTGAGAGAAGGAATAATGGCAGATTTTTGAGAATTGGGTGAGCTTTTGAATGTTGGAACTTTCTGAATATTCATTGCTAAAGTAGGTGGTGATGAGGAAAACGAAGACATGATTTGGAGTATCGCATTGGCAGTCATATTGTTGCATAAGAATAATTCCAAGAATCAAAATACTCTTTTAGTAGATGGGATAGTATATATTTTTGTTCTAAACTCTGTTGACACAGAAAGAGCGGTTATCAACACGAATAATTCTAAAGTTGCTTTATTGATCTAGAGTACATAATCATTCCTAAAGATCTCGGTCAGAGAAGGACATATCTTCTTCAATATCTTCTATGTCAGGACGCAGTTTAAGACTTGTCTCGTGTGATTTACATATATTAGTAAAAATATATTGAATGCACACAAAGTGTTCATCCGAAGGCAAAAGTTATAGTAATTGTGAGTTATTTTGAAATTTTTTTAAAAATGACATATTCAGTAAAATCTAATAAATAAAGTCTTAGAATCGTACATAAATCTTACTAGTATCTTATGAAAATAGAAAGGTTATTTTTGAAAGACCGTCAACACAAGTCCTGATATAAAATAGAAGGAAACATAAATTAGATATTACAATAACAAAGAAACTGTGTAAAAATTATCATGTAGAAATAAAAACAACAATAAAATCAAATATCAAAATACACTAAATAATATATTAATATAGATCATGATAAAAATAAATAACAAAGATGAAAATTTATGAAACTTGTATCTAAATCAATCCATATTAGTATGATAGCAAATAATTTAAATTATAAATAAGATTACTATTAACTATGGTAAATAACATTCTTTTTTAAGATGAAAATGGATCGAGGAAGTAGCATAGTTAGAGCTAGACATTAGTGTCATTTGATATTCGATATTTCTCGAATACCAAATCATTTACTTAATGAATATCATATATCAACATATTTATTACTCATTAGTAGAAGTCCAAAGAGAAAGTTAAAGAATAAGCATGAATAATCCAAATGCATGTCTTTTAGTTGTATCGATTTGTTTTTCTTGATATCTTGTTATTTGTTGATCTTGTACTATATTGTGCATTCACATAAAAAAAATAATTGGATAAATAATATTAACTTTGTAATACAATCATCTATAACTGCAATATGGTATTATCGAATAGAGTACACCATATCGAAGTTTAATTTACCATTTTCTATATTACCAAACCAAAATTTAAAAATTTTATATTTGATATCTACTTTTACAATTACCAAATTATAAAACCCAAACTAAATACCTAATGTTTTGCGTGATAATTATTTTGGTATGTTTTATTTGTTAGGTCGCATTTCAATTCATTGTACTACTTTTAAGTTTTAATATATTATAATACAAAAGAGCAGTATTTTACCAACAATTCCGTTATCGTCCAGCGGTTAGGATATCTGGCTTTCACCCAGGAGACCCGGGTTCGATTCCCGGTAACGGAACTTTTTATAAAATATTATTTATATTTATCACAAATGGCAAAATTGAAGTTATTAAAAGATAATTTTTCTACTCTGGATCTATTTTAAAACTTTTTTTTTCATCTCAATTTAGTACTAAAGTCAATCCAGTGATCCTCTGAAACATAATGACGACATCACCCCAGAAATAATTAGTTTGAATTTTTAACTTGATAAAAAATTTATCATAAGTTTTTGTGGAAGGACCATTTCGTGTATTGCTATCGTGTGCATTTGAAAAGAACACCATTCTTGGAAACAAATAGCAAAATCACATAGCATACCAGAAACATGAACATCAAAAGCTAGTAATGAGAAATCACTATCATCCTTCATTTACTTTGTATCGGACAAACTGATGCAGAAATAACTGTACAAGCATTTTCAACTGAGAAGACATGCATATTTTGACTAACCAATAATAATAAAAGGGAAAAAAAAAGAAGAGAGGAAGCAACTCCTTTTCTAACAGGAAAACCAAGGAGCGTATGACCCCAATTCAATCTTAATAAATAACCTGCGAGAATATTTTTTTTACAAAGCAAAAACAGGCCTGCAACCTTCCCCTTGCAATCATTTAAACGAAGTGAAGCCAAAGCGAACAGCTACATCTGCCCCCTAAAGTTAGCTGGATCAAATTACAGCCAACATGATGTTACTGGCAAAAAACTTGCACATTTACAACCTCAGTATACACTGTCAATTACCGTCCTATGTACAACAGACCCACCAATCTCCCATCCCAATACCCCAAAATCCCTCTACAATAATCGACAACAACATATGCAACCAACTTGTTCCCGAGTCCAACATCTGGAGCCACTAGGCACTTGCTCAAGAAAGATCATATGCTTCATGTCTTCCAGGAAGCGCCAATACACAGATCCTTCTGTTTCCTTGGATCTGTTCCAACTTCCAAGTCAGCAATCTTATCAGCGGTTACTGTGCAACGTGCACACCAGTTCATGTTGCTCCCTGAGCTCATTGAAACCATTCAGGTTGTCCTTTAATTGCCCCCCTAAGAAGCCAAGTATATTTTTAGAATACAAAACACACATTGCTAATCCCAGAATCACCCCCGACTAGTCATGCTTTTCAAGCCCTCTTCAGAGAGAGTCCACGAAAGCAAATGTCCTCCAGAATCTCCACTCAACAACTGTTTCAGATCACTAGTAAGGTGGAGGGCAGTTACAGGATGCTTATGAAACTTCAGTACCTTGTGAAGGATCAACCTATACTCTGGTACTCTATCCCCGAGTCCTAACCCTCCAGTAGGATTCCCACTTGGTTTACTTTGGCCACTGTCCTCGCAAGAGCAATGCACCATTCTCCAAATTTTAATGGCTCCACTCTGGTGGCCTGAAATATACCAGTTAGTTTGCAGCCAATCCGAGAATGTGCAACCAGCAAGTGAAAGGATGAAGTCCGACGGAAGCTGTGATGTGTTGATGACAGCAAGGCAATCCCCATTGATGCTCCAAACAGCAAGCATTACACCAGCAGCAGTCATAATTTCTCCAGTCAGATCATTCACATAAATTGCTGAAACAGGAGCGGGTAACTGAGGAAGCTGCCTAACAAAAACCATGGAGCTAAGGTCCCACAAGATAACAGTGCAGTCATCTGATCCACTCACAATCATCATGTACGGCTGACTAACTTGTAGGCATGTGATTTTTCCTGTATGAGCACAGAGAGTCTTCTCCAACTGCAAGCGCCTTACAGAACGGGGTGCCTCTTTACCAATCCTCCAAACACAAACCAATCCCTCGTCAGCCCCTGTAACTAGAATGTGGCCATCATGACTAGCACTGGCACACTGTATCTGGTTCCCTCCATGAAGATTCTCATGAGTGGAGAGAAGCCTATCTTGATCATAGCTAATAAATCTCAAACTGCGGTCAGGAAAACCCCAGGCAACATATTTAATGAATGTTCTAGGTTTCAGCAATGTATTTGCTCCTGCCACTAGAATTTTGTCACCTGATGTGACAATCTGAGATATAGAAGATGAGGTTTTACGAATCTCGTGCGGAACAAGATGCTGAGAGTACTTCAACGGGTGAGGAGGAAGCTTCCGATTAGTTCGCCTCTTGGCATGGGGTTTGAGGAATAGTTGTTTTGGTGTTTGCCCAAAGTGATTAATTTGAGCAAGAATTGAGGCTTTCATTGCTGGATCACTAACCGAGTCAATGTCAACACTGCCTTCATAAGTGTAGTGATAGAAGACATTAACTGCTTCTTCAGCTGCCTGACAACAACAAAACATTTACAGTTTATTTTTCTATTCAAGAAGAGAGAGAGAGAGAGACAGACAGACAGACAGATCAGAAGTGGTAAAATAATATTTGACTCTCAAATTCTAACAAATCATGAGAGAAATGGTAAAAAGAATGCGGTAATTTATTCAGGAAAAGCAACGACTTAAAACAAAAGACGAACAATTGACAGTGAGAATTGATTAGCATTCCAATTGATCAGTATTCCAGGCAAACTGTTTTTTAGTGCTTGCATAAAACACAATGCAAATCAAACTTCAGATCTAACAAGTAAAACATAGAAGGAACCTATATGGACTGTATGGGGAGAGAAATAGGAAAGTTTTTGATGGAACAGAAAATGATTTTAATCATTTGAGGAGTAACCTCTTATTCCTTAACTGACTTTGGAGCACCTATGAGGTTCCTAAGTGGACAAGATTGGATATAGTTTATCGAGAATCACATGTTTTTGTGAAGTTCCCTACATTTTGGGTTAACTTCTTGTGTATGGGCGTTTGTTGCCCTTAATTAATAAAAATGTGTTACTTGGTTGGAAGAAAACATAGAAAGAACCTCATATTTTTGTATTATGATGTAATCAAGATGCAATGACAGAAGAAGAGAACATCTAAACACTTACTTTCCCTCTCTGTTTGTAGCCAAAGATTAGGTCTATCCAGTGATGCAGATTCTCTGAAACATAATCAGACTCCAGAGCTTCTCTATGCTTTTTAATAAACTCTCGAACACTACCTTTAGCCCATGGAGGCAATACAACATCGCCAACCTGGTGAAGAACCATACACTATTAGGAGACTTATTTGGATTAACATGGAAGTTGTTCTATCTAGACAAGTTACTTCTCAAAAAAAGAGGAATATCGAAAAAGAATACAGAGAAGCAAGACAAACCTTCTCTCCAGACTGTTTCTCACCAAGGTCAAGATCGAACGTATTCTCCAGGAACTCTGGCATATAAAAGAACTCTGGAATTAATTCTTTAACATCTGATGTATTGCCTTTCCCTGCAGCACTCAGCCAGGTGTCCTTTATATTATTGAAAAGACGATCTGCATGATCAAATTGACCACCCTGCAGCTTCTGATTTTCACCACTGAAAGGGGGAAGGCGTATGAGGTAGAATAGGACAATTCCAGCACTAGAGTAATGAGAACCATAATGAAATTTGGGAACCTCAGGATCATCCCAGCTCTCATATCTGAAACATGGACAAACATAAAATATAACTATCACGGAGAAGTTAAATGATCGAGAAGGGCAAATGGTTCCAATAAAATATGAGCTCAACAGAATTTCTAATTGAGTGGCAAATCGTTCCAATATAATATGAGCTCAACAGAATTTCTAATTGAGTGGTAAAGCACCAACCTTTTTCTGAATTCCTCTTCACCTTCCGCTGTTTGACAGCCCATTGGTTTATCAAGATTCCGGAAAGTTTGGGGATCTGAGAAATTCAGATTCTCACTCTCATAATCTGCTAAAATCCAGGGGAACACAGGATACTGGGTGAGATCACTATAACCACGCCCCGCAAGTGTGTTGAGGTGCATGAGGTACTGGAAATTGCTGATTTCACCATTTTGCCATCTCTTAGAGAATGAGTTTGCCATAACCTTGAAAAGACGGCTCCCTTCATTGCTATCTGGTTTTACGGATCCTGATATTGTCGTGTCCAACCTGTAAAATAGGCAATGACTTCCTTAGAAGACAACAAAGGGAAAGATTTATGATGATCGATTAAAGCAAAAGTATTAATCAATTAAGCACAAAGTCCGTTGATTTTACCCTGTTCTTTAATCACAGAAATAACAAACTGGTAAACCTAATCTGTAGGAAACCAGGCACAACACTATAAGTAATACCATCATATGATTCTAGAATGGAGCCATGTTGGTTTGCAGCTATGTATATTGATCTTTGGTGACCTTATTGAAAAGTAAATTCAAGTAAGAGTGGAACCAACAATTCAATTGCTAGATGAGAGAAGCAAAAGATATGAGCAAATTAGAGTAAAACATACATGGTGTTCCTGGGAAGATTCATGGCCACCAAGTTCTTGAAAACCTCTTCTCTCTCCTTTTTGTGGAAAACCAGAAGATCATTGCAGCCATCCATGCTAAAGATCTCAATGGCAACAGGCCGAAGTTGATAATCACGCTTTAGAATCTCATGAACACTATCAAGCTTCCACATATGCCAAAGATGGGGCACATTACTACTAGTACAAACCTTTTCCTTTCCCCATGCGCCACCATTATATGCCCATGCCCGTCCCCCAACATAGGCCTTTGTTGTTACAGCCCAGGAAGAACTTGACTTTGAGTGGGAATCCATACAAGAAAAATCCTTTTTTACACCTAAAGCCTGATCGATGATAGATAGATCATCTTCGCATTCTTTTTCACATATGCACCCAGAGTCATCAATGTAAAAATTCTCAATGATGTATAATGATAATTCTCCAATCAGAAATATACCATCATGTTTATCAAGACCAACCACTCTCTCGCAGTTATATTTGTACTTTATTCTCTCAGAAGGTTCCAAATGAGGTCTAATCAAGTATTCACCATTATCACTTAGTTCCTTCTCCGGTTTGTCGTCCGCCGTTCTTGTTTCATCAGCTTTTAGAGACGAAGATTGCCCAGGAGATCCTAGTTCCGACTTCCGTTGAACACTCTCAGCTTTATGAATGGAAGCACTACTCGACTTGGGTCCAAGTTCAAGAGCAGAGCTGAGACTCGTTTCATTAATGCTACTATCATGGTCATCATTCCATCCAGCTCTACTAGAAGCTGCATCTCTAACATCATCCGAGTCTTTGAAAGTTGATCCATCATAAAGTTCACTACTGAAAGAGTCCTGTTGTGGATTTTCACTCATGAGATTGAAAAAAATATCAGACTCACCATCAGAGGCATTAGTTTCATTCTCAGTCCTCTCCTTTGAAAGTTCTAGCCTTCCTCCTAACTCAAATTGTCCAGTCAGAACATTTTGGATAGTGTCAATTGTTAATTTGCAACGCTCGAGCTTCTTCCGCATCCTATATGGACCTTCAATGGGGCAAAGCTGCCACTCAGATTCTTCACTATGAGAGGACTTATTCAATGGGAAAATTCCTCTCTCATGGACAAGTTGTTGTAGATGACTCTGCCACTCACTCTCTGCATGTAGCACCCACCCATACTTATCCTGGCGAATAACTCTTAGTTCAGTAGCCACTGCATCGCGAACCAACTCAAGAGCAATTCTTCGTTCATTAATCTGCTCCCAATGTCTTCCATCCAACTTTGAGATCTCCTTGAGTTTCCTCCCCATTTCTCTCTTACGTCGACCATCCATGCCTTTAATCCTCACCCCAGGAAACTTAGCTGACCCAGTAATAAACTGAACCCACATAATGGCAGCGCACTGTTCCAACACTCTATTAACTTCTTGTTCAGAACTATGAAGCCACTCAAAAAATGCAGGTAAGTTTCCAGTTAAGAGCTTGTCAAAACCACCATGAAGAACATCCAATGGAGGTCCTTGATTTGGTTTAGAGACGAGAAAATCTTCAAGTGCAGCCCTTCGGTGTACTAGCAGATACTTGAGAATATCAATAGCCATGTTCTGTGCATGACGCCTATGATCGCGAAGAAGAGAAATTAGATTTATGCAAAGACAGCAATTTAAATCAGTGTCAATGTTGCTGGGACAAAATATTATCCTTCTATTAGCGACTAGCAACTGTAACACCGTGCAAACATCAATTCCACTATCCTCCGAGGATGGGTTCAAGTGTACTCTTTTCTTTGGCTCCACTTGCAAACCTAAAGAAGAAAGTAGTTCATCTTCTCCGATGGTTATCAAGAACAACGGGAGGAAAGAGAATAATATCATTCTGTTGGTGTTCTTCAGAATCGCAAGTACATAAGCATCGAGTTGTCTACTTCCTCTACCAATGGAAAGGATCCCTTTCCCAGTTGGAGCAGCTTCTTCAACGCGCCCATCCTTATTAGCCAACTGTAGCATAGATAACAAGAATTCCAGAGTCTTCAGTACACCAGCAGGCCGAGGAAAAGCACCCATATAAACTCTATCTACTATCAGCCAGCATAATGCTTCCAAGTTGAGAGACCAACGACCCTTATCCAACTTTTTCTCATCTTCCTCATCATCCCGCAAAAGACGCCTTTCAAGGAAGTTCAGTAGTCTAGTGAGGCACAGTCCCTGAAATACCAAAACAGATTCAGCATCAACATACAATGGAGCACTCTCCAAAATACCCTCGATGACAGGTACCGACTTCACTTGTTCAGTTACCAAACCAGATAAAACTTCCGCCATAAAATCTAGAACAGCTGTAGCTCCAGCGGAGCATGGCCCTCCACCATACCCACAGTCATCCACCTCAAGAAGCAAATTTGAACCAATCATAAACATTGTGTTTGCAGCAGACTGTCCTTGAGAAGCGGATTTCATCTCAGGAGAAGAATCCAATTCACTGATAGATGCAGCAGACTCCACCAGGGGCGTTGATGCTAGGTTGACTTTTGATTCACCTCCCATCCAAGATGTCACCACTGGAGACGTAGATGGGGTTTGCGCCATTTGGGAGTAGGATCTCTCTGACAATATAGGAGATTCAAACATGTTAAAGGATGCTGAACTCAGTGAATCAGTTTGCCGGACGGGATCCACTGTGAGTTTCACATCGCGGAAGCTAAGATGTTTGCTGCTGGATGTGACAGCAGAAGCATGGTCAACAACATCATTGTCTATTGCTGCAGTGACTTCTGCTTCTTCCTGTACTGCTTTGATATAACCTGGCTGGGATGAAGTAACATCAACCTCTGTCGTATCTACATTGTTCGACATCACTGGCATATCTTCAGAACTTGTACTAGTCTGTCCCTGAGGAAAGCTTCCCATACTTATAGATGTCTTGGCCGACTGTTCCTGTTCATGAGGTAAACTAGAGAAAGTATTTTGGGAGCTACTAGTTTCATCACTATCATTTAAGTTCTTCTCTTCCACTGTTACAGAAAGTTTTTTAGCCATTTTCACAGCTTGTGCAGCCCTACATGTCAGAGAACAGAAAAAAATGAAAAACAAGCAAAGAATACCTTTAATATAGTCAGATAAAAAATAACTATAAGCATACGGGAAGGAAATTTTGAGTGAACCTGACACAAGAAAAATAGAGGTCGATGCAACTTTCAAGAAAATCTGCTCTTCGGCAAACAGCTGAGAAAGATAGACACATTTTTGCAAGATCAACCATGAACCTAAGGACAGCGGTAGCAGCAGCAGGGGCTGAAGCCTCGCCGCCCATCAGCCGTGCCGCATAAGTTTTGTGCATAAGAGCTTCACCCTGAAGCTCTCCAGCTATGTCAGTATTGTCTTCTGCCAGCTCTGCTACAACTCCAGCACTGACCTGGGAAAGGTTGCCAGTTTGATGGGCAAGCATTGCCTGCATAGACAACCTATCAAAAGTTGCCTTTGCCATAGCAATCACAGATTCCAGCAGCTCAGTAAATTTCAGATCTCCATAAATGCCATCACTTGGCATTAGGGCATGAAAGTCTAGCATCCGAACTTCAGGCAGTCTTGGATATACAGGCTTGCCAAAAATAAGACAAAACAGGATATAGTATATATCAGGGGAGTCATAGAAACTTGGGAGTACTCTTGCCAAACCTTGATAGCCTCCACTGGAGCGAAATTTAAGTGCAAATGTTGGAGAAGACACAAGGCACACGCCAAGAAGAGTCATGACCCACCTCATACTTGTAGGATGTACAGCCTCATCAAGAAAATAAGTTATTAATTTTGATGAAACAATTTTGTGCCACTGCTCTAGCAAATCCTCTGATTTTATTGTCACTTGCAGATCAATCAGCATCTCAAGCAACATGTTCCTTACAATAACATGCTTCCCCATAGATTCTCTCATTATTTGATGCCGTGATGTTAACTCTGGTGGATCAAATGTCATTATCACAAATCTAACCACTTGCTCCAGTTCAGAGGGTAAGAATCCATCTTCCAATATAACTCCTAACAATACAACCAATTTTTCTAGCACCGGTACTTCCACATCACCTCTTTGTAAAGTTACAAGTAAATGTTGAACAAGGTTAATTCTGCGCAGAATTGTCAGATTATGATTCCTGTACCAATGCATTGAAACAAGATGCTCAAGAAAGCCCAGTAAAGCAATCTGTATTGGAATTGGGGCTGTTACCCAAACAGTCCAGTCCAATAAAACATGCTCAACCATATCAGCATTTGAAAGAACAATGCAATTAGATGTTTCGGTTGGCATTTCAGCATTTTCAAGCTCAGAAATCTGACTCAAGGAATCTTTAGGTGCAGAAAAATCATCCATGTCTCCATGAGATCCAACTGAAGAAAATTCTTCCCGGAATTTGGATAAAGTAAGGTCTTCAATGCTTCCTTCATTGACGGGAGTGATAGGTGGCAGTGTCTTCTGGGAACTATAGAACTTCTTTGGTTCAGAGAAAGAGGCCTCACATGCAGCAATCTGGAAAAAGATTTCAAGTGATTGCATGTCAAATAATGGCATTCGCCGGTGCAAAAAGAGAGCAAGCAAATGGTATCCCCTGTATTGCTGCATGTCTCTAACATTCTGTGGATTTTGATGAAGAGCACAAGCTAGTAATGTCAAAGCCATGTGCAGCATGTCCCTCGTTTCAGCTGCTTCTACAAGAGCTAGAATAACAGCCATGCCACCAATGGGACGGATTGTCTCACCGATAACACAATGCTTGCAAATATAGACATCCCCAATAAGTCGTCCAAAGCGTGGTATACCTGTGGATAATCAGGATTTAGGAAATCAAAGAGAGAAAACAGCTGAATAAATAGTAATTCTCACTTTGATTTGAAAAATTTACCAGCAACAAGAAAAGAAAGATTAAAATTATTCTACTCACCTCCAATAGGAGAAGCAGCAGCTGACATTGGATCAACCAGATTGAGCACAGAGAATGTTCCAGAAGCTCGAAGTAACTCTGTACTTGTCCCATCAAATGCAAAAATGAGCTTCTTACCAGAAAGTTGAAGTGAGAGATTCCCTAATTTGTCCAAATCCCATACAAATCCACTCCGATCGCACTGCACACTCCCTGGCTTTCCTGCATTATCTGGCTTTTGTGGGTTGGAAGCCAGAGGTAAGTCAGCATCCAAAGAATCTAAAATTGCCATGCTGCCACCACCACAGGCCTGATTAGGAACAAATTGCAGCAAATCTGTGTCCTGGAAGAGACCCCTATACCCTCTTCCAAGAATATACATAAAGCAGATTGAACCAGGGGAAAGAACTTCTTCAAAAAGATAGCAAGATCTAAGCTTCCATGACAAGTCACTAATTCGTGCACAAGAAACCGGGGTACCAACAATCACCTGCAACGACTTGCCAGCTGGAGAAGGAGAATATCCTAAGCGACCGGTGTGTCTTAACTTTCCATTGAGGTAAACATAAGCAAAGCTAGACTGAAAGAGGCCAGCCAGCGCATTTGGTTTGCTATGCACAACAGCGAGGTGATGCCACCTCCCTTCCTCCATTTCTAATCCTGAAAATGACAAAGAGGAAGAATTGCTAGTTGCAAGGGTGAGAACACCATCCTCCTGAAGACGAAGTTCAGCATAGAAAGTGCTTGAATTGTCTACTGCTCCAACAGAAAATATCCTCAGGGCATGTGGCCCATGATGCTGCCCACCTACGCCTTGCCCTTTAGTATATCCCATTTTAGAAGCATCATTCTCCTTTGCCTGTGACTTGAATAAATTTCGGAACTGAAACCAACAAACAAAAGAATAACCAGCAGCAGGTGGCCATGACCTTTCTCCTAAGGGCACTTGGATTGAAGCACTCCCAACCTTGCTCATGTTCATCTCGACAAATGGTGCTAGGGAGACATCTTCTGAGGCCATATCCTCTGTAAGAATCAACCTTTCCATCATATCAACTAGATAACGACCCGAAGTGGCTAGTCGCATCTGCAGAATGTATCTAACGAGCACTCGAAGTTCAGATGCAGATAACCTGCTATTATGACTATTGTTAGTTTATGTATCTGCACACTAAAGCAACAACAGTTGCTAGCAATATAGGAAGCACAGACAACACATTAGGTAGAAAAGATAATTACGTAATTCGAGGACAAACAAAGAAAGTGTCCGAAAACAAAATAGGTATAAAGTCAGAACCTCAGTGTATTCGTTTGGAACACCCCCGTTCTTCTACTAGACAGAAAAAAGACACCGACTCCCTACACTCCAGAGGATGGAAGGCTAGACTGAGTGGAATATGTAGAGTATCATATCTTTTTGTTGATTCTTTACCTTTTGGTATACCCCTTGTATACGGCCATCTTGTCATGTGTATGAATGAAAATATGTTAACTTGATTAAAAAAAGGATGGCTACGGTGATAGATAAGAAATGACCTTGGAAATAACTCAACCCCAAAAGCTAGCTCATGAGGTGAGGATTCCCAAGACCAGACAAGGAGACCAAGAAATCCACATCCCTGGATATGGGACAACTCAACACGCCCAGGTCTGCAAAGTGGAGCTTGGACAACATATAATTTGAGGGCCCAAAACCGAGAACAAGCATCGGGATGAGTCAGGCCTGAAAACCATGATAATAAATAGAAGTTGGACCAAACTCAGCCCCGAAACTAGTTCATGAGGTGAGGATTGCCTAAGACCATGTAAGGAGACCAAAAAATCCACATCCCACCAGTGTAGGTTAATTCAACAATGCTGATGGTGTTGACATAGCATGGAAGAAATTTCAACTAACGAGTCTTTCATATTGCATAACACTGGGTTAGACTTGGCCATAAGGATTATACTTCAAGTTTGTTTGTTTTTGGATGGTAACGTTGTATGCTTCAGCATTTAAGGATATGTCGGAGACCTTTTTACAAAAGAAAAAATAAACAGAAAAATAATATTAAGGATCCCAGGAATTCTAGAAATTGATCAGAACCTCTAATTCTATCTGTTTACACCACAAAAATAGAGATACAATGCAATTCCATTTAACCTTGGGAATGGATTGGATCTATTTTCAAAATTTCTGCTATAACTCTCCTTCCACACTGTTCCCCAGATGCAATGTGGGTTTAGATTTCACCAAATCCTGTGTCTTGCTTACTTCAAAAGGAACTAACAATACCAGTATATCACTATCTGTAAGACTGTATATATGGAGTACCTTAATGGAATATATAGAGTACGTTAACTGACCTCTTTTCTTAGAGAGAAGTACATTAACTAACCTTTGGTCTGATAGTATTAAAATTTCTGTTGAAATGTATTAAATATATGGAGTATGTTCTTTACTTCTTTACACCATTGGTATGATGGACATTAATTTAGTATTCCTTCTTAATTAGAGACTATTTTACAAACAAAATATACAAATTAAACTCATATAATATTAACACTAATATTGCACTTATCTAAAACCTGTCTCTGGGTCCAATACAAGAGTAGTTTACATCTTTATGACTTGGTCAATAGCAGTCGAGTGACATTACCTGTATGCCCCAAGAACTTCGATGATATTCAAAGCATGAGAAAGTATTGGCGACGACCCCAATAGGAAGGGATAAATTGTTTCAAGGAGAAGTTCCACGCAACCTGACGATCATCAACTATTAATACAGGATTAGAACTGAAAGATAGACGGAAAGTAAAATCTCTTCTTACCTACAGATGTAAGGTTTTCCTGGTTGTAGGCGCTAGCACGAGCAAGCTTATCAACAAGGTTTAGCACCTCTAATTGTAACTTTGGAGTAAACAGCAACAAAGCACGCAAGAGCACCTTCACAGCACCAGCATTATAGACACGTTCCATGTCAGGAACAAAATTTCCAGATGGGGTAACTAGAATAAATCCAGTTGTTTCCTCGTCAGAGGTATTAGATAATGTGGCACCCTCAGACATCACGAAGGGAGGAAGCACTATCTCAAGAGCAAGCTCCAACAATAGCTGTACAACTTGTCGTTCACAATCAACACTTATCAAACCAGAATCAGACAGAAGGTCAAAGAATGTCTGAGAAGATATGACTGCGTGCAACTTTGTCCGGTTAATAGTGTTATCACAAACAGCTGCTGTCATTAGGCGTAACAAGTATGTGAACACTTTAAAGTAAATTGTCAAATTTGACTGATTTGCAGGTTCTCCTTCGCTTTGGAAACCATGAAGTGTGGTCAACAAAAGAGAGAACCCAGTGGCTTCACCAAAGACCCTCTGAGCAGAATTATTAACTCCTAGGATGCGCCATAGAGCTCCAAAAGTGTCACACTTAGCATCATCATAAAGTGTGTAATGAGTTCCTAAAGCACTTGTAATCATCCCACTTTTTGAAATATCAACCAGTGCTCCTAACTCCTCTGGATGGGCCTGACAAAAACGATACAGTCAACCTTTTTTGCAGCAAATATTCAAAACGAGACATAATCTAGGATCAGAAAATATGCAGGGGAACCAATCCGACTTATATGACAAACAAAAGACGTATCAGATATACACATTACACGCCATATGAATTTAATCTATTGTTACAGTACAGGGAGGAATTTATACGCTAAGAGGACAATACTAGCAACTAACTGGTGAAGACGTAGATTGACATAAACTAAAACTTAAAGAGATAGCAGCTATTTTGGAAGGCACCATGTTCTTCCAAGATACCAAAGCAACTTGCTGGTTAATATAAGGGGTCCTTTGGTTGGGAGCAAGTTATCTCGAGATAATTAAATCCAGGATAAGTTATCCCAGGATTAGTTATTCCATCATGTTTATGGGATAACTATAGCAAAAATGGTGGGAAAAATAGTCCAAGGACTACCTAATACCTCCAATAAAACATGGACTAAAATAATCCTACAATTTATCTTGGGATTATTATACCATATATCTCAACACCAAATGACTCCTAACAGTTCAACTATCTTTATTTTTCCAGCTCTGTCTGCAGTCTCCTAACACTTGCAAAAGCATATCGACGATCAAGAAACACGGGTAAATCAGCAGGAAATTTATATTCCAAAAGAGTTCATGCTTAGAAACCTGATCTAAAATTACACTCCATCAACTAGGGAGGAACATATTCAGAAATCATACAAACAATATGCAACAAAGTATGTAAGATCCATCCATTTGGGGGGGGGGGGGGGGGGGAACTTGATTGGTAAGAAAAGTAACTCAAGATTTTACATTAATATTTCATCAAATGTGAGGCACAAAAAGTAGAAGAGCACTTTTGGAGTATTGTTGGTGTATTACAAAATAAAAAATTCAGATTTTACCTGTGCCACATCTTCAATTATTAAGCATGACAACACCCTAAGGACACCTGGACGATGAATGTCAGATGCCAAGAGAGGGAGTATAATAGTCACCCCACTAGCTGATCGAAATGATGCTTGATTTACTTCTGCTTTCTTCAACAATGAGACCATACAGTCCCAGGCAACTCCTACTGTGCCTTCAACTTCAAAAAGACGGAATTTCCCTGATTCAGATTCCACTAGTTTGGGTGAAGAAAGTATAGCATCCTTATTGTCCAAGTGTTTCTTAAAGCTGCTTGAGCTTGAAACCGATTTCCTCTCAAAATGATTAGGGTCATCAGCATGCTGCTCTGAACCACAAAGAAACTTGTGTTGTTTCAGATCCTCCAGCAGAACCTCCAGTACACCAACTTCCCTTAAAACTTTTTTGTATTGTTGATCAAAGGATAAGAGCTTTACAAAGAAAGACAAAATTGTATGCTTCAAATCGGGTGTGATTGGCTGCTGCAACAAACAACAAAGAGAAAGCAACTCTTGCTCGGGTATGCAATTTACAACGGTCACTGCATATTCAAGTATCTTCAAAATTATCTCTTGCAAGGATGGTGGGAAACCATCCATGTTAAGGATCAACAGAGGCACGGTCCGTAACTGCTGACAAAGCTTGTAATTGTCAAGATGGCTTGAGAATATTTTGAACATTCTGTTGAGTACTTCACCCTGCAGCGTCCTGCTATCAGCCTTTAGAAAAATGTCTTGCAACATCTGAACAGCTTCCAGGTCTTTAACTTTGTCAATATCCTTATCCCAGACATCATCAACGACTCTGTCAGATGATGACGTACGACTTCTGCCATGCCCACTAGGCTTAACATGAGAAGCTTTGAAGCCAGATGCACTAGTAGGGCCAGTTTGAGCAAGACTAACAAGTACATCAAGTAACCTAGAGAGTGTAGGGGACACATCTTGTGATAAAGCATCCTCTCCTTTTTCCTCCAAATCGCTTTCACCCACATGATTAGCCAAATGCGGATAATCCGAAGTAACTCCTCGATCAGGAAGTAACTTAAAATGAGAATTCTGATCTCGACCCTTTGCGAGAATTAAAGCAAACTGAACCAAGAACTGATAACCATGAGCGTTGTGGATATCCTCCCTAAGCCTAATCCCACCAGCCTCTACAAGTCAAAGTTTTCTAGAATCAGCAACAAACAGAGACAAAAAAATAAGGCTATGAATGGATAAAGGACCCAATGGATTATTTTCTGAAAGTACAGTCTGCAAAACTGCAGAACGATGGCCCAACAGTTCAAGAGAAAGTTTCAAGCCTTCAATAATCACATGAGGACATTGGCTACAAGAAGAAAACGCAAAAGAGTTACCTGGCCTATACGACAATTCAACACATTCAAGAAGCAAGTCCACAATGCTCATCGTATAGGCAGAATCTCCACAATCAGAGTTAAAATCCTTAACAGCCAAGAGAAGAACTTTTATCTGGGCCATCAAAGATGATGAGCATCAGCAAAGAAATGCAAAGAATATCAAATTTCTGAGTATAAATAGTGCAGTGCTAAAACGCATTAGCCCTGTAAACAATGAAACAGATAATGATGTATACACCAACTTCTCCACAATATTGCATCATTCATTTCACAAATGGTAAAATATATTCAGCAAGTCACCAATATGAACTATGTCCAGACTCAAAAGAATGAAAAGAGGCATATTGCTCATGTAAATTGTATATGAGTATTTCGAAAGATGAACAGGCTCAAAGTGACCCCTCAACGATTAAAATCAGAAAGAACAAAAGAAAGAGAGACTTCACACTGAATCATCGCATTACAACATCCAAGTTAATGCATCCAACTTACAATCAAACCCTAGACATCAATGCTTCAATTGAAACCCGCATCAACCAAGTGTGCAATATGACAATACTAAATTGTGCATATTATGCTGACACAAACCCCACAGAAAGACTAAGCACCCAAAGCTTTCAGATCTCTTGACAAGCCCAAACAAGAGTTTCTCAATGCGTTCTGAAGAAAATGCAGACAATACAAGGACTTCTGAATATTAACTCACTTGTCATCAGATATTAAGCCCTCAGTATAATGCTGGATAGCTTTTCTTGAATCTCAAAAGCACTCAAGAAAGGACTTCAGAAAGTAGTTTCTCAAGAAGCTATCACTACAAGCATTTTTTTCCTTCGAGAACACAAGTATAGGAAAGATCCCCAAATGTGATGGTTACATATGATGATTGAGACAAGCACTTAAGGGTTAAAAAATCCTACAAAGGACTCCTCAAAATGAAAAATTGTTGAACGGTACCCAAGCCTCCTTGAGGAGAGACTAGAATTTGTCCACACATAAGAGAGGAATAACCCTTCCAGAGAAACAGAACATACTCATTAATGGAAAGATCTAAAATGGTTGAACCAAATTCTTATCCAACATTTCGAGATAATAGCCTGCATTAACCATTCAACAGAGAACAAATACCAAATCTAAACAAAATAAAAGAGATATCCAATTAAACTTGTTAGTTTTCATATTCACAAACGATATTTTTTAAAAATACTGAGGTTCATTTTGGATGTCTTTCCATATTTCTTGTACGCCTCAAATATTTAATAAAACATCAATTAAACAGCATTTCATCAATTATGAAAGATCAATCCTAGAGTCTGGGAAAAATTTTGTAAATGCTCATGAAATTTGTGCAGCGCCTTCAGAGATAGTATAGATCAATCTAATGATCTTATGCACGGAAAAATAGGATACATTATTAAGCCTTATCTAATAACATTATTCATAGATCCTCAAAGTCGAAAAAAAATGTCCACTTTTGTGAAGGACCAAAAGGTAACAAAAATAACTCTATCAGATTACAGCAATCTATTTGAACACACTATTAGCCAGAGAACAAATTAGAAAGGCATACCAAATGATGCTTCCGAATATACTTGGCAGTGCTACCATTGTCATTACCCAGAAGAAGACCAAGAATCTGAAGAGTTAACAATATAGAACAGAAAGAGAATCAAGAACTGAAATTTCATCATATAATTGAAAAAGAATTACTCCACTGCTTCAGCACTGTCAATCCCTTTTACAGGATAAGCTTTACCTGCATAGCATGTCTGTGTAACTGAATGGTATGCAGTGGCACCATGCCTTCCTTATACTGAGAAAAAGCAACTAAAGAACCATTGGCAACCATTTGAAAAAGTAACATGAGGGAGTTGTCTTCTATCAAACTTTGTGCAGCAGAAGGATGTGCGGCCAATGCCTTCATAATATGCACCACACTTCCTTCAACCTGCATGGATGAGAACATCTGAACCTCTGAAAATTCATACAATTAAGCAAACAAAGTGACAATGTTGAAATTTTGCTTCAAGAAGTTCTGATTATCCTTAAAAATCACAACTCTTGACAAATTAATATAATGTTTATTTTGAACTGCACAGACCAGAAATTAAAAGTTATGACGAAGAAAGAACATTCAAGGAAGGTACCTCAAGCCGACGGCTTGATTCCATGTTATCCTGATTTTCCTCTGTCGGTATCAATTCCTCATCATTACTAACTTTTTGCCTCAGATATCCCTCATTAGGACCAATAAGAGAGTTGAGAATATGAATGAGACAGCACAAGATTCCAGAATCAAGGAGAGATTGTTTGTCGACAGGCTGTAGATACAAATATATATATATCTGTTACAATTGGAAAAGTTTGATCTACATCACAGAACTAAGTTTCTTCTCTATCCTCTCATGAAACTTAAGCAGCAAGCCATCCCTAAGTTGCTCAAACTCGGATGTGTATCTTAAGGTCGGATTCTCCATCACATAGGATTCGGGTACATATACAAGTGATGGAATATGACCAATTAATGTATTATTTTTTTATAATTATGGTGTCCGGGCTAGCTTTCACGCACCTCAACTAATTCCACGAGATACTACCACCTCCCACCATCAATAGGTAAAGGGTAGAACAGATGAAAAGAAACAACTATTGTTTTTTTGTTTCTGTTGGGATTTGAAATTCTCTCATGGTTCATAACCCACGTCGTTGACCACTAGGCCACGCCCGTGAGTGTAGATTATTGTGTATTACGACATATATAGTATATACCTCGATTAATTAAAGCTATTGAACTAAAACTAATAAATATTTAATTATTTATAAACACCTTAAATTTTATTCATAAAATATCTCGTGTAATAGCAAAACATTATCATACTCATCTGGCAAAGGCAGGGATAAGGTCTGCCACTCTGCCTAGATCCAACCCTCCCTAGATCCCGTTTGTGAATGTTGTTGTTGACAAATCCAAAAATCAAAACACATACCCAATCAATCTATACTTCTCGGTCATATATGTAGTCAAAGCACTCAAGGTAAGTTTACCAAATCGAGTGTGGATCTCACACCCACACCCATGTTGTGTCGATATGGATGCGGAAGGATTTTGAAGAGTCTGAATAACACAATTCATATACGCCTAAATTAGACTGTGATACTCAGTAACAAATTTACTACCTTGATAGAAGTGTATCTATTTCTATATTTAAGATTGCCAATTTGATGAAGATATTGACATATGCCAGTGACATTTATAGAAACAAATTACCTGAGGTCTAAATACTATGAAAATTCATTAGCATGAACGAAGAGAGTAATCAAAATATTAAAAAGTCAGGCAGGTAGAGGACATACACCAGAGACAAGGACCTCTATTGCATACAACAGACTTGCACCAGGCCGGATACCATCCTGCTTAATATAACCAAAATAAACACCCATAGATAAATAACACAAACTATGAACGGGCTTTATGGAAACAAGAATTTCAGATATAAACAGAAAAGTAAGCAACCTTGGTAACTTCAGAGAAAAAATTTAACACTCTTTCAACTTCCAAAGATCTTATTTTGCTACTAAGTTTCAACTTTTCAATATCTGTTACAAAAGCTCTTCCAACAACAAAGGAAAATATGTGTGTCTCTACTAACCTGTAAAAAGGAACAAAGTACTGGTTAAGAACCATATGCTGACAACAGAATAAAGCACATAAAAATATTATCCGTGTCTCAATGCATTTGACGGGGTTAGACTGAATAATAACTTAACCATGGGTAGCTTTAATTTTCATTTATTTTTTTCAGTGTGGAAGAGAAAGAGGTGTTGACAGCAGTATAGATTCAGGTGCATGGAGTATAAAATGGAAGTCAAAACCAAATTGCACGAACAGCTATAACTACAATTTCCATACATAGTAATCAACTGTGCTACATTTGCCTGTTGCTTCACTAATCTACAGAAAACATCAACGGTCAAATTTAAGGCCTTTTCCTTCTCCTGAAACAAAGAAAAGAAATGACCATTAATAACTTCGACGAATAAAGCAAGCTTACTTTGATTCAAATATATAAATATATATATAAAACCTTTTCCGAGCTTGAGGAGCGGAATTCTTCCCAATATCTCTTAAAATCCAACTCCAGTTCATGTTTGTCACTGTTTTAAATAACAGAATAAAAAAACATAATGCAGAGTTAGATCTAAAACTCCGTAAACATTATTCAGGAAGAGCTTATGTCATATGAAAATTCACTATAGGTTAACCTGAAAAATCATAGTACAACAGGTTAAACCCATGAGCTGAAGTCATTGGTGTAACAGTATAGCGACAAGATGGTTACGGCAAAGATCATTTCACCTCTAAGGAGATAAGAGCAATATAGGAGTACAAGACTAACATGCTTTGTCATTTGCAAAACTATTTGGGATAGAAATTATACTAGTTTTCACTCACTAGAGTAACTAGGAACAGGCAACACTCAACAAAAGTCCAATTGATTACTTCTATACAAAATACTATTCAAGGACAGACATGAGTGTGGAACCATTCAACTACAAAACCCTTGAAACTTAGCAAATGTTCTCCAAAAATAACCCATAATCATACCCATACTTCAATCCATAACATCAATAATTTAATTTTACAGATCCACTAGGTTCCTACTATCATTTGATTCAGCATCACCTACATAAAGATAGAAATCCAGTGACACCTACAGATTCAAGTTGTAAGGACAATACCTCTCAATTTTCCATTAGTCTTTACATCAAGCTCTGGAATCTTAACACATAGGTTCCCTATTGGTTAATTAAGACTTATATCCATTAGTTCGCAAGCAACAGTAACAAAATCTTCGTGGGAGATCTTTGGTATTCCAGTTAACAGAGGTAAAAGCCAACAGCACAAGTAATTCCATGTAAACTAATCAACCATACATTGTTTCCTTACTTGAGAAGAAAAAAAGCATACACCAAATATGATCTTAATTTCCACTCTTCGGCAAGCAGTTTTCTAATATTTTATGACACTCTTGCAAATTTAAATGATTTATAAAGAAACGAGAAGATATGGACCATTAAATTATTGAGTAGATTCATTTCAAGGCATCAAGAAGATACAAGCTTTACAAGGATATATGAGCTCACAAAAAAAGGATTTGTAGCCTCTTTCTAAACTATAGAGATAACAAAATCAAGAAGAGTTAAATAGTCATTGAGCTTCTTTAGGATAAAGTGCACAAGATAAGCAAAATGTGACCCACAAACTTTTTGTTTTTTTATGACAAGGAAAACTCATAGCCGCTACCCTTTAGGTGTGCGCAGGATCAAACCTCCGCTCCTATGCAATAGCTCGCAAATCACATAAGAGAGGTAACCCGCACTATGCAAGCTCAATTCGACGAGCTCGGTCCAGAAGGAAAACCCCTTGCTTTCACTAGCAATGGGTTTCAAACTTGAGACCTCAAGTCTCAAGCCCAAACAACTGGGCCACCCCGAAGGGTTACACATGATCCACACACTAGACAAACTGCAGCTTCATTTCGCACTCGGAACCCTTTGCTCGACGAACCGAAACAGGCTTACTATTTAACAAAAACTAAACCTCAACCCAAACTAGTTGGGCTGGGCTTTAAAGATAAAGCAGTTACCATACTCAGTATAAATGAAATTCTATGGGAAATAATTTTGATCATTGACAGGCTAAAATTAACAAGTTCATTTCAACAAAGTGCATTTGAAATTTAGCATCAAAGCTTACTGAAAAATAACTCCTCCAGTTCAGCACATGTATTACACGGCTAACAGAACTAGGCAAAAATATTAAGAGCAAACAGGAATGATATAACGAATTGCAGCAGGAATTCAAATACAAAACTAAAAAAAATTCAATATAGATGAGTATTAATGTCAAACCTTGAAGGGGAGTAGGTGAAGTCTTGTATGGGAAAAGAAGCATTGCTATCACGAAAAGGTGAGGAAGCAGAAGATGAAGGAGATGATGCAGCAGAAGGAGACTGAGCAGCGAGACCGACTTTTTCTTTGAAGTCTTTAAGCAATGTTGCCCATTTCATCGTTTTCCAGACGGATTTCTTAAACCCGCAATAACTCTATCATCAGACGCTATCAACGGCAGATTAAATATCTCCCACAGATCCGGTCCGGAACCTTGTAGATAGATCTCCTTAGCTCAATCGATAATTTTCATGAATCGCACATACAAAATGTGATCGGTACAATAAACAATCAATTGATTGAACTAAAATTAATAGATTCAAAGCAGCAAGATCTATTTCATTAACAAAATGATTGTTTTAGTTTGTAAATTTGTAATTATAGTGATCTAGCTTGTTCTTCCTTCTTCTTCTTGTTGCTGCTGCTGCTTTGAATATGCATGTATGTATATATTTTTCTGGAAATGAACACAGTATGAATATTTTTGTTTTTGCCCTAGAATAAAGGGAGAAAACGAAGACGAAGAAGGAAAGAAGAAAAATGGCAAAGAGTTTTCTCTCTCTTCCTCTCTCTCTCTCCTCTCTCTCGGCGTGCTTGATTTCGGACGGCCTCTCCGCGCCTTGTTTCTCGCTCTAAAATCTGCTCCTCCTCTCTTTTACTTTCTCTCTCTATCAATTTACACTAATCGCTCCCTAATATTTCTCCCCTATCTAAACTCTAATAATAAACCCTCTACCATAAATCTCTTTTCTTTTTTTTTTGTAATTGCCACGTAAGCAGTGGGATCCACAACTACCAGTGATCCACGTGGCTTCATGCGATGGTTAACCCCAACGTGACGGCCTCTAAATCTCACCTTACATTTTAAATTTTGAATATATTATAAAAGGCATATACTATACTATTATCTTTTCTTTTTTAATGTCAAA
This sequence comes from Solanum chilense, assembly GCA_032847665.1. Classification (NCBI taxonomy): domain Eukaryota; kingdom Viridiplantae; phylum Streptophyta; class Magnoliopsida; order Solanales; family Solanaceae; genus Solanum; species Solanum chilense. The sequence continues at coordinate 70,780,498 of CM064971.1, read as the reverse complement.
GGTATTATTGGGGTACGAGTATTAAGACATCATCCATAAATTATTATTATTATTATTTCTTTTACGTTCAAACTTGAAAATTATGTATTTCTTACGCGTTCAAATTCAAATTTGAAAAGTTTACTTAATACATACATAGTGGTACATAAATAAAACGTGAATAAAGTATTCAAATTAAATGGCTTAAAAGAATTTTGATGGTTTATTTATGAAATTGAGTCGTCTAACTCATATTCTAAAATATAGCTCAAATGAAGGAAGATTGTTCAAGTTTTATAAGGAGTTCACTCATGTTAGTAATTACCGATGTAAGACTTTTGTCATTCTTTAACACCCACTTCACGTCAATATTTAACATCTGATATGTGGACAATTTTGTTTTGGGGTCTTAACATCGGGTGTGACGCGCCCTGCTATGATATCAGGTGAAATTAAGTTTTAGGCTTAAACTCATACCCCAAAAGATAACTTAAAGGGAGGAGGATTGCTCAAGTCTTACGAAGAGTTCATCTATCAAATTTTTTTAATTTATTATAATATTGACATAGCTAATAATATGAGCTGTACGATTATTCATATGTCACTTACTCGTATGTGTGATGAGAGACTACATAATTTATATTTATTGTTGTTTTTCTTACTATCCTGATATCTATATTTATGAGTTAATTCGCATTGCATAAAGAAAAAACGCTTCTACCAAAAAATTACATATTCAAAACTTAAACAATTAAATATTTTTTTGTTGTTGTTGATAACAGTATGGTTCATATTTGTGTCATCACCAAATATTTCTGATTAAAAAAATATTATAAAAGCATAGTAGTACTGACTATTCTTTTTACGTCAAAATCTGATTTCTTGTCTTTTGTTTCTTTCCCTCTTTTGGCATATGGTTGTGAGTTGTGCTTTTTATTGGTCTTCATTGATGATGCTTCAAGCAGAAGGAATTAGGATAGATCACGTATAATTTCTTTTGTCTTAATTTATATGAATTTATTTAATTTATAAATGTAAATTTGAAGAAAACAATTTTTGACTATTTTTCTGCCCATCTACTTGTACCTATAATTAACTACACTACTTATAAAATCGCCTAATTATTCTCGTGAAATTAATAATAGTACCAATAATAGATTTCAAGCGGATAATCAGCTATTATCAATATATTCATTATCTTTGGGAATCGTAAAACCTACTTTAGTAAATTATTTAATTCAAAACTAATTTCCTTTGAGAGGCATTTTGTAAGTGAATTTATTGTAATTATATGGTCCAGTAATTGCATTATATGATTATTTCAAAAATAATTTATTTTTTCATGACATAATTAAAATTTTACAAATATAGTATTTTCTTACTAGGAAATAGAAAATAAATAGTACTTACTAAATTTTTTTGTCTAATTAGCTTTCGAGAACAAAAACATTAAATTTTTATTACAGTACATATTAAAGGGAAACATGACAAGATTTTATATAGCAATTATAGACGAGTCCGAAACTCAAAGGGTAGAAATTTTTTACAAAAATTCCAAAATGGTATATAAAATTTTATATTAACCAAAACGGTAAAATCGCTGCTCCGGCAGCGATTTAGCAAAAAAAAAAAGCGATTTCAAAAAAAAAAATTTTAAATAAATCGCTGCCGGGGCAGCGATTTATAAAAAAAAAAAAAAAAAATTACATAAATCGCTGCTACGGGCAGCGATTTTTTTTATTATTAAAACGTTGCTAGGGCCACGATTTATTTAAAGAAAAAAAAATTCCTTATTAAATCGCTGCACGAAGCTTTTTTTAAAAAAAAAATATTAAAATTTTTTAATACAGCGATTTTATATTAAAAAAAATTATAATATTTTTTAAAATTTAAATATATAACTTATAAGAAAAATTTTATTAAATCGCAAAAATGTTAATACCGTTTTGATTAATATAAAATTAAAAAAAAATTATTAAATCGCAAAAATGTTAATACAGCGATTTTATATATATAAAAAAATTATAATAATTTTTCTTATAAGTTATATATTTAAATTTTAAAAAATATTATAATTTTTTTATATATATAAAATCGCTGTATTAACAATTTTGCGATTTAATAATTGTTTTTTTAATTTTATATTAATCAAAACGGTATTAACATTTTTGCGATTTCATAAAATTTTTCTTATAAGTTATATATTTAAATTTTAAAAAATATTATAGAAAAAATATTATAATTTTTTTTTATATATAAAATCGCTGTATTAACATTTTTGCGATTTAAATTATTATTTTTAATTTTATATTAATCAAAACGGTATTAACATTTTTGCGATTTAATAAAATTTTTCTTATAAGTTATATATTTAAATTTTAAAAAATATTATAATTTTTTTTAATATAAAATCGCTGTATTAAAAAATTTTAATATTTTTTTTTAAAAAAAGCTTCGTGCAGCGATTTAATAAGGAAATTTTTTTTCTTTAAATAAATCGTGGCCCTAGCAGCGTTTTAATAAGAAAAAAATTTTTTAAAAAAAATAAATCGCTGCCCGTAGCAGCAATTTATGTAATTTTTATTTTTTTTTAATAAATCGCTGCTCGGACAGCGATTTAAAAAAAAAAAAAAAATTTTGATAAATCGCTGCCCCGGCAGCGATTTATTTAATTTTTTTTTTTTTTTTTTGAAATCGCTGAAAAAATTTGCTAAATCGCTGCCGGAGCAGCGATTTTACTTTGTAAGTCGCTGCTCCTGCAGCGATTTTACCGTTTTGGTTAATATAAAATTTTATATACCGTTTTGGAATTTTTGTAAAAAAATTCTACCCTTTGAGTTTCGGACTCAATTATAGACTGCCTATGTGATTTGAATTGTTTGGATATAATATAGTAACTTTGGTGTTCATGCACCTTCATGATATGCAAAACTTGCATGTTAATGGAATTTAATGTGAAATAATACTGACTTATTTTAATTTTACACATGACTAAATTTGAAAATTAAATTTAAATACTCAAAAGTAAAATATTTTGAATAAAGCAATTTAAATTTAAACATAAGATTACTGGTTTATGAGTATGTATATATAGATGTGATGCTCGTGGCGATATAATAAGTAATATAAATCTCATGACATAATGCATTAATAGTTTTGATTCAAATTATTTAGATAAAAATTATATATCATTTAATATGATATGAATTGTTGATTCAAAATGTACATTCAAATTATTTAGACAAAAATTATATATCATTTAATATAATACGAATTGTTGATTGAAAATGTAGATTCAAATTATTTAGACAAAAATTATATTCCATTTAATATAATAAGAATTTTTGATTCAAAATGTAGTATACCTTCTAAAGAGAAAGAACCCAAAATTCAGTAAATGTGTAGGAATTTTTAAAAAGGAAAAAAATAATCATATCTATTATAGTATACGCTGAATTTTTATTAAGAAGTGTATATTTCTAAAAAGAGAAAAAGTTAATAATTTAACTATCAAAAAATCAGCGCGTCATTAAGTTACTTCTATAAAATAATAGTATCATTTTATTAAACATATAGCTTACACGTAGTATTAATAGTATATATATATAATAATTTTTTTCTAACGAAGGGTGCGAAGGGGTATCGCTCAGGGGCGGAGCCACCTTGATAGAAGGGGATTCATTCGAACCCTCTTCGATAGAAAATTATATTATTTATACATAATTAAACTAATGTTTTACATATATATATATATAGTAGATGTCGAACCTTCTTTAAATACTCTATATGTTTATTTATATAAATTTTAAACCTTTTATTAAAAATTCTAATTCCGTCATTGATATAGCTCGAAACTAAAATTTAACATAAAAGGGATTAAAGTGCCACTAGTTTTAATTTTACTTTTATCCAAGTGGACAGGAGTTGGAAACCAAAATAAGCCACAAAAATATAAAAGTAACCAAAATAAGCCATTATTTTAGTAAGTAACTAAAATAAGCTTAGTGGAAGAAAAAGTTCCACTATATCCAATAATTTAAACGTTTTCCGTTAGTTTCATAACGTTTATTTTTAATATATAACGGAACTTTTTCTTACACTTTATAAAGTAGAACTTTTTATTCCATTTTATAAATTGAAACTTTTTATTCTACTTTATAAAGTGGAACTTTTTATTACACTTTATAAGAAGAATATTTTTCACGTCTTGAAGAAGCTTTTTCAGTGTTGTCATATAGATTATATTGATTTGAGTTGTCATTAAAACGGAAAAAAATATTTCATTACGTATTTTTATTATTATATTCTGAAAAATCTATTTAAGGACGTTTATACATAGTCGATAGCACCTACAACATAAAGTCTTCTATATTTGTTCATTTCAATCTAAAAAAAATATCTTCTACACCTAAAGTTAAAGTTTCAATTTATTGGGATGACGAAATTATACATGACGGAAATACCATTTATTATAATTGTCCTCACAAACGCAATGCTAAATATCCAATAAATGTCCGATATTATAAATTTATTTCATCAATTTATAAATGAATGGGTATAAACAGTACGATTATAATTTGATTATAGCCGAAAAATACCCTACTTCATTTTTATCACAAGGACAAATAAATTTTAGAGAGTGAATTATATATAATGACGAATCGTTGACCGACTTTTTAAGGTTCCAAATTACTATATAGATCAAATCAAGTCAACAATACTTGGAATCTATGTTTGGAAGGAGCCTAAGATTAGTCAACAACGTCTTCCTTTATCAGTCGATGTTCATCCCTAATTAGAAAATCATAATAGCATTGATGGATTTCCAATAACTCAATCTACTGATTTTCCTAAAATGACTCATTATCAAATACTCTTACCGGCAGATATGATTTTGATTTAAACAAAACTATCAATGATAGTGATCGGTAATGATATTATATTTCAATTATTGTTTGTTGATTTTGTCAATTTATTAATTTATATTATTTATTATTCTTATTATTATATAATTTGTAGCGGTTTACCTCAGCAAGATAGGGATATTGCTCCAAGTTATGAACTAAATAATTATTTTGATTAGTCCTCACACTTTGAAATGACGGAAAATGTTGGGACATCCTCAAATTTTCATGTTTTGCCTACTTTTGATGTAGATGATTATCGCTATGTCTAACACTTATTTTTTTAAGTGAATTTTTTATGCAGATGACCATCTTCAAAGTGATTTTTTTTTTTTTGGAAGCCATGGAAAAAAAAAGGAGAGAAGGTGAAGGTGAAGATGAAAAGGTAACTTTTTATAAAGTGGAAGAAAATCTTTCACTTTATAAAGTGGAATAAAAAGTTCCACTTTATAAAGTGGAAGAAAAAGTTCCGTTATATATTAAAAATAAACGTTATGACAGTAGCGGAAAACGTTTAGAAAATTGGATATAGTGGAACTTTTTCTTCCACTAAGCTTATTTTAGTTACTTACTAAAATAGTAGCTTATTTTAGTTACTTTTATATTTTTGTGGCTTGTTTTGATTCCCAACTCAGTGGACAGTGATAGATATTAAGCACTAGCCACTGGGAACAAGAACTAGACTATACGTCTATTTCAAATTTGTCATTACCAATTTTTTAATAGAAAAATATTAGCTCTTTTTAAGATTTCAAAAAAGCCAAACCATCATATTGGAGAAGTCAAAACCAAATCCGACGTCGTATAGCTTGACATGTTCCATTAATTAGTGGAGATTGACCTGAAAATTGAGATCTAATACAAGTCATCCTTTTTAAAAAAAATAATATTCATGATATTACATCACTTTATTTGTATCTCGATTCACTTTATTTTAATTTAGTTATTATTATTTTAAATTTTACGTCCTTTAAGAAATTATGTAATCTTATCATTTTATTCTTATTTCACATTTTTTAAAAGATAAATTTTCATTATTTAACTTTAATTAATTGATTAATAAATATTAGTTAATTATTATTTTTTATGTAAATTAAATGTGTACTTTCGAAGATATAACCCTCGACGGTAAAATAGAAAAAATAATAACATTTATGCGTTAATTGAAATAACAAATATTAAGAACCATTTATTTTTCGTAAAGACGACATGTAATTAGAAACAAAGAAGTACCTCTCACCTCTCACGATCACATGTATCAAGTAATTCAATACATCAAAAAATTTAACAAATTAAATAGCTAATATTTTTGACTGAGAACTGAAAATTTGTAATTCGATCCTTTGTGAATTATTAGGTCACACTTTTGAATTATTATTTTTTTTCAAACTAATGTATCCTAAGTTTTCCACAAAATGAAATTATACACTTGTATTTATAAATCAATCTAATCGAAGTGGATTAGGTCAATTAATTAAACATCACTACATGTTGATGTAGTTTTTGTTTTTTCTTTATGTTGAAGTGATGACAATGTTTGGTGAATGGCTTGAATGTTTCAACTACAAGACCAAGTGTAATATGGTGTGAACAAATAATATGTTCACACAATTAATTCACCATTGTGTTGCTAAAAAGCAAATTAAGTCTTTAAATGCCCTACGTCGTTATCCTAATAATCTAATTAATACTATCTAATACTATCTTCAATAATATAATTTGCATTCTTCTTCATTTTTACTTTTTCTTTTATTGATAACTTGTAACCTAAAACATTTGTGTTGGCTCTAATGACGAATTTAGGATTTGTAGCACATGTGTGCCAAAAAATTTGTATTGGATGGAAGTTAATTTCTAGAACTCTACCTAAACAATTCATCATTTTACCAAATGCACCATATTTTATTTTTTTAAAGTATTAGGGTGTCAAAAGATAATAATAGTATATTAAGGGAAAAGGATTTGATATGATTTTTCTTTTTTTGCAATTTAGATTTGATATACTTTTACTATGAAAATGATTTATATATACATGTACTATTACGCAAATGACTCACATATACCATTTTTCTATAATGAAGATGAAAAAATAATTTAAAATTAATTTTATTTTCTTAGAATTATATGTGAGTCACTTTTGTAATAATATAATACATGTTAATTATTTTTGTAATTATATAAGTATATATATATATGTATCACTTTTATAGTAAAAATATATCAGTTTAAAATAACTAAGTATATAGAGTGTGTTTGGTATGAAGGAAAATGTTTTCCATGGAAAATGTTTTCCTAGAAAATGTTTTCTTGGAAAACAAGTAGATTTTGGACTTATTTTCTCATGTTTGGTTGGTGAGTAGAAAATATTTTTCGGAAATGATTTTTAGTGTTTGATTTATGAATGAAAAATATTTTTGTGGAACATCTTTTATTTTTACTAGAGTAGAAAATAATTTATGAAATTGAAAATATTTTTTAAAACATTTTTTTTGGGGTGGGGTGGTTGGGGTGGGGAGGCAGGGGAGGGGGATAGGAGTGAAAAAATAAAAAATTAAAGTTGATAGTATTTTTAAAAAGCAAAATTAATTTTTTGAGGGGTTGGGGTGGGGGTGGGGGCTGGCCAGGGGGGAGGTAGGAGTTTAAAAATAAAATTTGAAGTTGAAAAAATTATTAAAAAGCAAAATTAATTTTTTGTGGAGGGGGTGGGTTTGGGGGAGGGGGGCTGGGGGGAGGGTGGTCAGGGATCAGTTTTTAAAAATAAAATTTTGAAACTGAAAATATTTTTATTTTTTAAAAAATTGATGTTTTTCCAAAAAAAATGTAATTTGAAAATGAATGAGAGATTTGGAAAATGTTTTTCTTAATTTTTGAAGGGAAGTCATTTTTTTATTAATCTTGAGGAAAATGAGTTGATTTGAAAAACATTTTCCAATTTTTTGCCCCAACCAAACATGAGAAAATTGAAAAACATTTTCTGGAAAATATTTTCGTTCATACCAAACACACTCATAGTATCAAATTTTACTAAGAAATTATTAATGGACGTAGCCCATATTTTAGCATTAAATTCGCCCATGATTAGCTCTTATAACTCCATTACATTAATTGACTATGACAATTAAAATAGGCACTTAAAAGGTCAAATTCACCCAACTTACTATTCTAAAACTATAAGAATATATAAAATTTATTTATATCTTATTTTGTGCTAATGTAACATCTTTCTCGCATTGTGTTGGTGTAAATATATTATAAATACAATAAATAATAGTAGAAAATAAAATAATATATAAAAATAAAAATATATCCAATTTGAGGCACAAATATTTCACTCAATTTAATGAGATTCAAATCAACTGGCGGCATAATTTCTATATCGGTACAATAGTATCACTCTTGATTTGTCTCTTTCAAGATACAGTAACCCATCAACGACGTACAACTCAAACAACTTTGAGTTTAGTTGAAGAGTTTAAAACTCCACAGAAGAACACCTTCCTTCAACATATAAATATTCTCTTATATACTGTGAATATAGTTGAAGACTTAAAATATATATTTTTTTCTCAATTTTCTCTTTCACTACATTAACTTCATTACAAACTCCTCAGTTTTTTCTTATATTGTTAAGATTGTATATTTCTTATCGTTTTCACAAACCATCACTATTTATAGGTACTGAATTCTCCCTTACAATGAATAGAAAGATCATAAATAGTAAATTTGATAAATGAATAACTTATAGGTTACAAGAATAAAGAAATAGAATAATAGGTGAAATGAGGAATTGATGATTACATAAGTTACTAACAACTAATGACCATAGATTACACAAGTTACTAACAACTAATGACCATATTCTTATACAATTGATGAGAGTAATGAGGAACAAATGTAATGTCCATCAATGGACATAACATGATACATGAAGTGACATATTTTAATTAATATTAAAGTCACACTTACAACCCCCGCTCATATTAATATTAAGATAAGAGAGTACTTCATAATTTAGTTAAAGGCGAATTATTATGGATAATAAGGTGCATTCTGCATTGAAACTCCACTTAGTAAAACAATCACATTTACTTTAGAGTGAATTGATCTCATACTTGAACTATGACTGTTTATGGAAAATAAATATCATTACTCACACATAATAATCAAGGGGTTGACATAAGTTTTAATAACCAACACATTACGACCTTGTACTAACCCAATTTTATGAGTGTTTTTTAGAACAAGTTCATTCTCATATAAAGCGACCTACTTTCACACTCAGATATTTAGTGAAATCTATCGGGTGCTACTATAATTTGATACCTCTTTCGTACTAGATACATGAAAAAAGCTCAATGATTCGATTTCCACAAATCATTATAGGCTAAATGCACTAACATCTCAGGGAATGAATAAAATAAATATATAATGCATTTTTATATTAAGTCATCATATGTTCCGTTCTTCCCATTGAACTTGGTTGTAGTATCTCTAGTCCCTATGTTGGATTTCCTCATAACTCGAAAATTTATGAGCTTGAATTTCATCCCCTCGATGAGTTTCAAACCCTTTTATCTTGCTACAACCTTAGTTTATGAATCTGCAAAATTGTCACAAATTCTAAACACAATTAATATTGATGGTATGCTAGTGATCAATATGATCTCATCATACTGTATTTTTTTTCTTTTAATAATGATTTTGTACTCTATTATTAATATTGGTACCATCTTAATTCTCAATTAATCAAAATTAGAAAAAATAATTTCTCAAAATAAAGTATTTGATATAGTGAAACCAATTTACTTTTTTACTATTTGAAGCTCAATATATATATATATATATATATATATATATATATATATATATATATATATATATATATATATATATATATATATATATATATATATATATATTTACTTGAACCTCCAAAGTAGAGTTAACAAGCAATATGATAAGTTTTTCCACTTCCATCAAATAGCACCAAGTTTTCTCATCTACATCAACAAAACTTTTAAATATAACATAATATTTTTCCTCACAAAACAGACTATCAAATTTCATATCAAGTAAATTTACCTAATTCATTTGTACATGATATACTTTATATACAATATCATACAAAAAGGAGCTACAAGACTATAGCAACCAATAAAATTGTATGCCACAAATTTTTCAATATTATATGTGACTTGACAAAGTAAATGTCATTACATGTTTTATAATACATTGCAAGAATGAAAATTCTCCGCTTGAATTGAGCAAGTAAAAATAATACATCTCTTCTTTTTCATCTCTCGAGAAAAGCAACGTTGAAGTATAATGATGATGAGATCTCCTATCTTGATATCTACACTTTTTCAAACTGTAACAAAACATTAATCTTTAAAATTATTGATTTAAATATACCACAAATACAATAAATTATAGTTGAAAATAAAATAACACAAATAAATAAATATTCATGTTGTGCGTAGATATCTTGCTCTCTTTGAGGAGATTCAAGTCCAATGTAACATAATCTACACTGATCCAATTTACTATCCATATTTCACTCATTATTCTACGATTTTATTCTTTGTTAATACAATTAATTTATATTAACGAATAAAATAGTTGTTGATATAAATGTTTTCAATGGTACAAATCAAATATATCAATTGTATTTGCGATACAATCATTGATCAGATATATCATTATAGGTAAGGTATACAAATCTAATGTATCTAGCTCGTTTGGCTCCCCCCTCTACTTATTTCGTTTGTTTTTCTTCCTTTTAACAATTTCTGATACAATTATATTTATAAATACAAATCAACTGTATTCGTGATACAATTAACAATAATATGTTTAAATTTATTGTATCTCTCTCCTATATCTTGCTAGCCTCTCTATCTCTTCCTTCTCCTAATATCGCTCGTGTCTCTCGTCCTCCTAACATATAGTTACGAATTGTAATCAAGAAAACTATAGCTATACATCTCCAACTAATATCAGACTATAGGAAGTTCCTCAAATAAACCGAAACCTATAAGTTAAGATTTCTAACTTTAAAAAAAAAAGGGGGATGGTTTTAAATATATACAATAAATGAATTAGTTTATAACAAATATAAATCTATTTTATTTATATAAAATAGCTAAAAATCATGGAAGATATACAATGGCTTTACAATCTAGCTTGCTAACAGTCATAAAAGCATACACTAACTATAAAAAACAATTTGTATACACATGAGCTATACATTGACTATATATGGCAAACATAATTTATGAAATAACATTATATTAGTATAGTTTACATAATTACATTCTATGAGTATAGTTTAGTTTGTTATGTATCTTTTAATTTGTATAATTTTTTTTTTTTTAAATTTATTCAATATTTTACTTTCTCATTGAATGGTAACAGTAGCTCTAAATACGATAACAAACATTTACACAATCCCTTGATTTAAGCTAATCATTTAAAATCAAATATTTTTCTCAAAAATAAATTAAATAAATCGTATGAAACACTCAGACGTTAATTATCCTATTTGTATATATATATAAATTGATTATATTGTATATATTTGAGAAATTGTATATAGTTTTTATACAATATTCATGTGTAATTTACTATATGTTATTAATTGTATATGTGATTATCATAACATGAAAATTGTAAATATGATAAGTGTGTTTGTTTTAAAAAAAAGAATGTGTTGTATTTGTTTTTAATTATCTTTGTGTAGGATATTTGTATTGTACAATATTTTATTACGTTTATATTTTTATTTTTTTTATATTTAGGAATTTGTATAATGTACAGTAATTTGGTATATGGATTATATTTGTATATGTGCATATTTAATTTCTTGTTTTTTTTTTAAATAATGATTACAATGATCATATAATATCTATTTGTCAATTGTATAAATGGTATGCTTGAAATTTGTTTATATATTTGAGTGTGTAATGTTTATACATACAATATTTTATTATGATCATATTTTTTTTGTATATATCAATTAATTTGTATAATATACTAGAATTCTGTATATGTATTATAGGATGATTTTAACAAATTTCTTTTATATAAAACTAAATATTTGTATACAAATATCTACTGTCTCATAAGACTTTGTATATGTTATCTTGATATACATACAACTCACGATATATATAACTTTAGTAATTGATATAAAACTTATAGAATATACAATTAACAATTGTCTCAGTACTTTGTATATATTACCTTCATATACAACCCACTATATACATAATTTTAGTAGTTTGTAGCTAAATTACTTAATGTTCCTGATGTTCTTCAGATTTGTCTAGTTCTGTCCAAATCTGATAAGTTAAATCCAATCTCCTCTGAATTTATGTATACGGCTTTTCTTTTACTGCCGCTAGATTTCACGTTGTTGATGACTTTCTGAATTGTCAGTGAGTCATTTTTTTTTTATTGAATCTCAATTCAACAAATTGTTCAACTTGAACTTATTTATGTTTTCCATAGACCCTATATTATCCAAAAATCACGAGTTAACTCAATTAAAAACAAAAGTATATTATTAAAAATATTGACATGCAATGACATACCTCTAGCAATCCTCATAGATGGAGATGAATTTTCATTCTCATTTTGAAGAACTTATAATCTGATAAGAACGAAAGAATTTTTTTAAAAAAAATATATGAAAAAACCTAAGAAACATTACATATATAATTGTTGATGAAGGAAAACAATAATTAAAAAAAGATTCATGGGTTGATTTTGGCGGTGCGAAAATTGAAAGTAAGACAGGAGGTAGAACGTGAAATTTTTCCAAATTCGAAATTTTAAAATAGGCGCGGAGGAGTGATTTCAGGAGAAAGATATAAAATGGGGATAGGAGAGATAAAATTGATTTTGTATAAAATTATATACAAAAGCATAAAAGGATCTTTTGCGATTGGGTATACAAAGAGGTGATGAGTTCCATTAATCATGGCAAAAAAATGAAACTATAATTATTGAGAGTAACTAAATTAAACTACACCCTTATTAACTAATTACTTAGGAATGTTTGTGATCCCACGTAATTTTCCCTATTATGATCAAAGGTGTAAAAATGAACCCAAATATAGTTAACTCATCTAGAATTTCATGGGTTAGGCTCAAAATAACTTGAATTTGGCTCAATCCCAACCGATTCAAACATCTAACAATTTTAAAAGAGTCTTTATTTGAACCCAATTTAATCTTTAATTTAAACCGTTTTAAGACTCTTTATTTACGTAATTGTAATGTAGATTCTCGTGTTTAAGGGATGAATTGCTATATATTTATATTTTTCATGATTTATTTATCAATTTATTTTTTGTTATTTTTATTTTTTTTAGTTGAAATTCAAACTGTGATTATAAAAGTAAATAAAAATATGTTAAAATTATTGAAATAAGGTAGGTCAAATTGGGCGGGTCATGACCCAATCCAATTTCTAGCCCATTTGAACGCAAAGTAAATTTGGACGACTGATAACCTGAACCAATTTTTATTTCAATCTATTTTAGTATCTCATATTTCAACCCAACCCACTCATTTGATACCATTAATAATGATAGATCCAAAAAACTGAATATAACTAACTATACATTAAATATTCACCGAGTATACATGCCACCGACTATTCAATCTCGGTCAATTCAAAATCACCTCTAGACAATCTCAAAGTTTAGATATGAAATTCTCGAAGGAAAAGTGTCAAAATTGCCCTTAAACTATGTGAAAATAACAGAAATGTCTTTACCATCAATATTTTGGCTAAAAAATGCCTTTGCAATCAATACTTTGGTCCAAATGCCCCTATAGTTACAAAATGGCTCAAAAATGCCTTTTTTTCCCCTGAATAAATGTATTATTTTTTCTTTTTAAACACATCTTCTTCCTAACTAAAATATTATTAAGAAACAACTATTTCTTGTTTTCTTTCTTCTAAAATCACTTTAATAACAAATATAAATGTAGGTAATTTTTTTTTTCTTCTTAATCTCATTTTATCAATTAAAATAGAATAATTTCATGTATCCTTTCGATAGATAATATATGTCATACATATAAGATCATAGTATATCTATTATTAATTTATATTTATATAACAAGAAAAATATTGATGATAAAATAAAAAAAATATTTCCATTTTTTTTATTTTTTTTTGAATTAAAGTAAAATAAACATTTGTTATTTTTTTTTAAAGAAACATTAGATAAAAAAATGTGTCAAATTTTTTTTTATTTGAAAAATGAGTTTTTTTGACCTATTAAATAACAATAAGGATATTTTTTGGACTAAAATATTAATGGCACGAACATTTTTTGATCAAATTACAAAAGGGGACAATTTTTTTTTCTTTCCGCATTGTTTAAAGACATTTTTAAACTAAAGTATTGACAATAAAAATATTTTAAGCTAAACTATAATCCAGAAGACATTTTTATTCTTTTCGCATAATTTAAGGACATTTTTACCCCATTTATTATTTTTTTTTAAAAAAAATTCAAATGTATAACCTAAAAACAAAATAAAACAACTAAGGAAAATTTAGTTAATTAGTCAAAAAAATCAACTTATTTAGTGATAATATCTATACTTTAATAATATTAGTAAACATGTCAAAAATGTCATTATTTTATAAATAAATAATTATTATGATATTATTAATATTTTCTCTCTCATTATTTACACTCTTTCTTTCACTCTCATATATTACACATTTTCCTATATTTTTGTAATTGGATAGATATTAATGTCATTTGAATTTTCTCTCTCTTTTCTTAAGTTTATCAATCTCTCTCTCTTACTTTCTTCCTAATCAAATTTTCGGATTTTTCTATCTTTTCTTATTCTTCTTTTCAATTTCTCTCTCTAACATTCTTCCAAATCAATTCCACAGATTTTCAATTCAATATATTAATATTTTCTATTATTCTCATTTAATTTCGTTGCAATATTTGATTTGAAGATTAACATTGATTTGGGTATTATGTTTTTCAGATTCCTTATTTATTTACTTGTTTTCTTTTTTTTTTTTTTTTTATTTTGTTGTTGTTCTTAAAACATTTTTTAGGGTTTCAGACTACATAATTCTCTCTTCAATTGACGTTTTCAAGAGAGTTACTAGAGGTATTGGACAAAATAATCAAAGTTCTTCTGATTTTCCATCATTTAATTTTTTTTTTTCACTCAAGAATTAAACAACAACGTAGGTTCCGCTTCTAAATCTAAGGAGGATATACGACGGGGAAAAATCCCACACAAATTCATAACCATGAAGTTGAAGAAGACCAATTTGTTGGAGAAGGAGTTTTTTTTTTTTTTTTTTTTGCATGTTCTTTGTCTTGCATGTTTAGTTTAATTTGTTTAGTAATTTTTAAGATTCAAGAATATTCATGTTAAAATGCGTTTGGAAGTGTATATGGAATTTTTATTATGTTATAGTTAGTATTTATTTTTGTATTTCATATATCTATTGTATTTTGTATTCTGTTTTTTTTTTGTGTGTGTGTTAATTATGTCAATGTAACACATTATATTGACATAATGTAACTCATTATGAGTTTTGATTGTGTATATTTCATAGTTTTGATGTTTTTTGTATTCATAGATTTGAAAGTATATATTGAATTTTGTTATTGTTTTTGTCAGTATGTATTTTTGTATTTCATTGTTTTATTGTATTTTGTATGCATAGATTTGGAATCATATTTCATATATTTAATTCATTTCGTATTCTGTTTTTTTTATAATTATGTCAATGTATCACAGTTAGTATTTATTTTTGTATTTCATAGTTTTATTGTTTTCTGTATTCATAAATTTGGAAGTATATATTGAATTTTGATACTGTTTTAGTCAGTATGTATTTTTACAATTACCAGTTGTATTCTTTCAAAAATTATGTTGCATTGTTTCAGAATTTGACATTTTTTTTCTAATTTGTATTTATTATAAAGGTATGTCAACTAGTTATGTATTTTATTTAAAAATGAGTACACCAAATATTCAATTATTCCTTTTCAATTTTATATTTTCATTTACTTTTTCATCATACTAATTGTTTTGTATTTTATATATTAATATACAAAATTCTAAATAAAAACTAGAATAAATAGAAATACAAATAAAATACATATTGAAATGAATACATACAAGATTTTTGATGAAAAAATAACTATATAGGGAAAAAATATATGAAAATACAAATATATTTCTTAAATGACTATATAGATAAATTCGGCATACCTATTGGAATGAATACAAACTAATAAATAACTATAATAAATATAAATAAAATATATTGTGGAATGAATATAATTTTAAAAAGGTAAAAATTCTAGAGAAAAAAAAGAATAAAATTTAAATTTTATTTGAAAATGTAACTGATGAGAAAATTAAGAATTCTTACCTTTTTTTTTTTAAATATTATCTCCCTTAATTTTCTCCCTTTTGTTATTAAATAATTATATTCTTTAAATAAAAACAAATAATAAAAACATAAATAAGATACATAACAAACTAAAATTTGACATTTTTACTAAATATTGAAAGTGTTGCTAATGACTACTCTTAAATACTAAAATATTGACATTTTGAAAATTTCCCCAAAAACTAAAGCTAATCTTACTAGATGGGCCGAGCGTTCCGGGCCGTACTTTCTCAAAATTCAACGCTGTTGGGCTTCGTAAATTCTTTCCAATGCCGTTGTACCCCTGTTCCAGTCCACTCCACGTAAGTATCTTCTGTTGCAAGAGCCGAGCAGAGCACCAGTGTAGTAACAATGGTGGAAGAAAATTTGCGAATTCACACGTTTACTGAGATTCCGTCGCCGGAGATATTCTCTTCTCAAATTGAACCCAAAAACGTTCCAGCGGTGACTTTACTATCTTAGAAAATATGCATATCACACTATATGAACACATAAATTTGTTTATGCTGGTCTGCTCAACATTTTTTCTGTTTCTCTTTGGTTTAGGTATTCAAGAGATGTATAAAGGATTGGAAGGCTTTCTCAAAATGGAACCCGTCGGACGGTGGTCTAATCTACTTGCAGGTATTTTTTTTCTCTCATTTCGTTGCTTTGCAAATTATGCTATTAACTGACGCCTGATTCTGTTTAAATTATTAAGCTAACCAAAAAATAAGTATAGGAATAGAAACGAAAACGAAAATGAGGAGGACTGATGGAATTTACAGGCAATTTCTTACTGCTAACGTTGAGGTCTAGAATTTGCATGTAATTGCAAATTATTGAAACTGAAATTGTTTGCCACCACTTGAGTTTTCAATTCCTAATTGAGAAAACATCAACTTCCTTTGTTGTTTGATCTATTGTTTATGC
The DNA here is from genome assembly GCA_032847665.1 of Solanum chilense. Classification (NCBI taxonomy): domain Eukaryota; kingdom Viridiplantae; phylum Streptophyta; class Magnoliopsida; order Solanales; family Solanaceae; genus Solanum; species Solanum chilense. The sequence goes on along the minus strand of CM064971.1, from coordinate 70,763,245 downwards.
AAGTGAAATTAGTTAGTAGTTTTTAGCATCTGGCCTTGTTGTACAAAACTAATATAATAATTGAAAAACTAGAAAAATTGAACACAAAAGTAGAAGTATCTGCCTTGTTCCTAATGTCCATATACAATGTAACCTTCTCAAATAACTTTTACTTCTCTCAAGCTGTCTCTTTCTCTTACAATTACAAAGTTGAAGTACGGGGAACATGTTGTTGCCTCCAAACGCACACACAAGTATACATAGTCATACAAGTAATATAGTGACTTTTTTCAGGAACCGGATGTTGAACCCACGGGTAGAAGATTCCTTAGCAAATAACTAACTCAAGTTAAACTATTAAGATGAATAAGTGAGATCGTAACCAAAAAGACAGTTGATGTGCTGTAACTTCTAACGTGAAATAAATTGAGAGAGGACGTAAGTACTTGGGTTGTCAACAATGAGAGGGGAATTTCCGGGTCAACACGTACTTAACATTCATGTATAACACTAAGTTTCTTTGTTGGTTAAGTTACCTATCCTAGTTGTTGATTCATGGGGTTGATAATATTGTTATGGTCTCCTGAGCCTCTAACCTTCTACCACAATTGGATGCCTAACTACATCATTGAGCGTGAAAGGCCAACCAATTCTGGTGCATGAAGTTATCTTCCCGTATTTGAACCAAATGGGGCGATCTAGGTATATTCGTATACTTGGCGCGTATCTATCCCTAATTTTAGTTAGAAAGTATAACTCATTCCTTATGTCCTTTCTAACTAAGGTTCCGTCACAAAAGGTTTATAGATTTACTCTAATGATAGCTAAGCATTAAAGTAGTAAGAGCACGAACATAAGAACAACCAATAATGATAAACCACAATAACAAACTCAAAACAATGTTATACAATCATGTTTCATAGACTCAACCCTAGAAACGAGGGTTCTAGCCGCTAATGATTCGAATAACAATTGTATAGATTGAAGAGAACTAAAAGAATGTAAAAAGGCAAGAAAGAATCCTAAATAACTTCCCCAACTCGTCCAAGAGGTTTCCACTAAGTATCGAATGATTAAAATATCACACAAGTGTTCTATTTTGCAGTAGAATAGGAGTTATTTGCGATGGGTGCCAAGTCTGTGGCATGTTCTTATCGTGAATCTTGCCTTCAGGAAATCTTCGAGTTTCTGTTCCAAGTCCGTGACACGGACTTGGTCCACTGAAGTTCTGTTTCTTGCTTCAACTTCTATATTCTTGATTTTTCATCATTTCCCATTCATCCATTACCTCTAGCTTCAACTCCAATGTATTCCATCTTCAAGATTAACTCCTTTGTCTCCAATTTTAGCTCATTCAAACATAAATTCATCCCACACAATAGATAATCACATATACTAGTTCATGGACTAAATCACTAATAAATCATGAGAATACAATAGAATTTATTGTAGAACTAAGCTATAATATGGGTATAAAATGACATTTGGACGTATAAATATTATAGTTGCAAATCATTGAAACTGAAATTGTTTGCCACCAATGAAGTTTTCAAGACTTAATATGAATTGTGAAAACATCAACTTCTTTTGTTGTTTGATCTATTGTTTATGCAAGTGAAATCAGTTATTAGCTTTTAGCATCTGGCCTTGTTGGAGAAAACCAATAATTAATAATTGAAAAACTAGAAAAACTAAAACACAAAAGGAGAAGTAACTGCCTTGTTCCTAATGTCCATATAAAGTTTAATCTTCTGAAATAACTTTGAACTTCTCTCAAGCTATCTCTTTCTCTTACAATTACAAATGCACTAAAGTTGAAGTAGGGGGAACCTGTCTGTAACTTAGTTGAATAATATGCTGATTCCTCTCTTATTTCACTCATAAAGCATAGGTGGAAATGTAGAGGAGCTCGAGAGCATTAGTGTCCAGAAACAAGTGGTCGGATTAAAAGCTAATTATTTTTTTAATTGATAATTTTAAGTTATATACTCAAAAGACCTACACAAGATTCGGATTGCAGAAATATAGCATATCGTCTCCTCTCCTCCTCATCTCTGTCTAAAGATCTTTATAATGAGAGTATATCCGATGTCTATAACATAAAGTTACACCAAAAGAAAGACTCACATACATGTAAATGAGGAAATCTTGGAATATATCAAATCTGAATTAAGTAAGCTACTTTTCTTCATAAAGACTTCACTTACTTGAGATGATGCCAGGACTATTGAGGGATTCTATGAAGTCCATCAAATCTTTATACAGGTTGAGATTTGCCTCGTGCTGCTAAACTAGCTAAAGGAATAAAAAGCTGATTTTATCTGTTCAAAGACTTAACTTACTTGAGATGATGCCAGGACTATTGAGGGATTCTATGAAACCCATCAAATCTTTATAGTTTGACTTGCCTATAAAAAGCTGATTTTATCTGTTAATACAAATTTTCCCGTCATTGAACACACTTCTCCTGTGCTCTCAGTTCGGTCCCTGTCATTTAAAAGATAGCAAGCCGGATAGCCCTCCTTGATCTGTTTCTGTTTGGTTTGGTCACTTGACACTTGTAACACTCCCTAAGTTGGGAGCTGATTCCCCACCAACTGATAAACATTTCTCACTGTATACTTGCAAAGCTGCAGTGCTGTGGGAGGTGGAAGCCTCTTCACTTGCCTCTTTACACATGAACGTGCTGACTTATATTTACTTCCTCCCCGTCAGGTTCTTGCAGATAGGAACGTATCCACTGTTAGTTAAGCAAGAATTGTTGGAGCAAATTTAAAAAAGAACAATATTCAATTAGAGTAGTGATTAGAAGAAGCAAAGAGATAGACTTTCAAAGGCATTTTCGAACAGTTAATGCTGAAAGAGTGAAAGATAAATAATTCATTTTCATCGCGGAGGAGCTTCTCAATGCTATTTGTTATCAGCCTTCTGGTATGGGTTTTGCTTCTTTGTCTAACATATTCTTATCTAGGGAGACGTCTGTGCTTCTTTTCTCTATCGGCGTTTAGGATGACAATCATGATATAAAGTCATCTAGCCTGGTCTCACATAGCGAATCTAAAGTCTTCCTTTTATTTTTGTTTTGTGAGAAGAAAGTCCTTTTTTCTTGATACTGTGGTATTTGGGCCAGCCTGTGGGCACCTCAACTATTCCATGGGTAATCTGCTACCTCCCATCAACCCAGTCTTTATTTGTCTCCGCTAGGAATTGAACTTGAGATGTCATGTTTCTCAGCCACTTCATTGACCAATAGACGACACTCTCGGGTGCATAAAGTCTTATGTTCTCTTCTGCAATATTCTGTTTGGATGTGCTAGATGCCTCAAATGTACAATAAGTTGGAAGAAGGAATGTTCTTAATCTGGGTGCTGATGAATATAACATTTTGCCAATTTCAAAAAAAGAAAAAAGAGCGAGTGTTCTTAGTCACTTTCTGTTTTCCTGAAAGGTAATTGCTTGAACTTCTACATTATCAAAACAAAAAAAAAAATCTTTCTGCCTTTGAGATTCATGAAGCAGATGCTAGTGACACTTACAATTATCTGATAGGTTTAAAACTTTCACATAACGTTTTATGTGACTTTAATTGGATTCCATGCTTACACAGTTTTGGTACAGGACAGTAAAACACAATCATGTGAATGAAAAGTAGCATTTGTGAAATTCATTTACTCCACATATTTCTAGGATGAGTGACTGATGTGTTCTCTATGGAACTTCCATTTACTTATGTAGGAACGTGTAGGCTCAGTAGCTGTGGAAGCTATGCTGTCCAGATCTGCACCAGTCTTTTATGGTGATATTAGAAGCCATGAGAGGGTAACTTTTTTGTTTTGAGACATTTCAAGAACATGAAATGCAAACTTCATACTCTTGAATTATTTTGTACAGCTGACCCTTTAACATATATCTCCCTCCACTTCAGGTTCCATTGAGCTTTTCTACCTTTATCAGATATTGCTTGGGCCTATTGAAGAATAGGGATGGAAGGCGAGATGACTTTTTGGAATCTCAGAAGCATAGTCTTGCAGTATCTGACACTGAGCAAACTGATTTACATTTTGGAGAAGCTCCTCAGCAATTTTATTTAGCACAGGTGATAATTTTGTTGAAGATTGGAAATTGGGACCAGCCGATGGCTTGTGCTCTTTTAATATCTTTCCCTGATGATGACTGTGTAGTCTCATTTCTTTCTTTCTAGAGAAATGCTACTAATCATGGATAAAATCTTTTTGTGTTCAGGTGCCAATTCTGAATTTTGAGAAAAAGGAACACATGCAACTGGAGTGCCTTCAAGAAGATATTCAAACGGTATGAGAATGAATGTGTTCCCTCTGCCTGATCAACCCTTTGCTTTCTGGGTGTAGTATTTCTATTTAACTGACATTTAAAGCTATACGTTGCAGCCTGTACCTTTGGAGACCAAAAGCCTGTCTTCTGTTAATTTGTGGATGAACAGCATGAAGGCTAGATCCAGCACACACTACGATCCACACCACAACCTCTTATGTATAGTCTCTGGATCCAAGGAAGGTTAGATATTTCTGTATTTTACAGGAAGGTTCATTAACATGCTATGGTATTCTTTCTTGTGGGAGTTTGTGGGACCAATTGCATCACTGTTCATTTAGAGTGACCGTACAACACCAGATAGATAGAAAATTGTACATCGTTTTGAGTATTCTGTTTCCTTTTTCCGTCTGTCTGTCTATCTCTCTCTCTCTCCCAAGTCTTGATGCTTGGGAAGGAAAGATTAGCTATGGCAGTTTACTTCTTGGTGGGATATTCTGTGCTAGCTTTGATTTCTGGTAGTCACAGATTGTAGTTTTAAAGATAAAATGTAGATGAGGAAGATAATGGGTCCTTATATTTGTTATTTATACTAATGGATTACCTCTGGCTACTTGGTCTTGCCTGCTAGTTACAAGTACAGAAGTACTAGTAGGAGCTACCACAGTTGTCAGTTTTAATGTATCTGGTTTTGTTTTGATGTCTATCAGTTTATCCAAAATAAAGGATGCCTCAGCCTGTTTGTTCTGACCTACTTGGTACAGTTACTAGCAGGAGCTACCACAATTATCAGTTTCTATTATATCTGGTTATGATCCATTAGCAATGAACTGTTTTTTTTTTCCCGCTTGTCTGTTTTTTATATCAACTATACCGTAATATTCACCTTCCAGGGAATTTGTTGGATTATTTAAACTTACTCAAAAGTTTTATTTGGTTGGCAGTTACTTTATGGCCACCTTCTGCAACTCCTTACTTATATCCACTACCTCTGTATGGGGAGGCTTCAAACCACAGGTATTTCATTTCCTGTATGTAATCTTACGTACTTTTTGTGCGCCATAAGCTCATAACATAGATGAAATACATGCCAATTTACTACTTCAATTCTTTTTTTCCTTGCAGCTCTGTTACTTTAGAAGAGCCAGATCTTTCACTCTGTCCAAGGGCGACATGCCTAAACGACTTTTCGCAAAAGGTTGTTCTTCATGCTGGTGACGCTCTGTTCATTCCTGAAGGATGGTAAGATATTACCCTGCCTTGTTTGTTGCTTAAATAATAAATATGCATGATATGTTTTTTTTTGGGGTCTTTTCCCCTTCTCTCTGAATATTGTAAGTCTGCATTTCTCTATGGATTATATCGTTAAAAAAGTATTTGTGCTCTATGGTCTTAACTGGTCTAGGGAAGGAAATGTTCATCTAGGTAAATCCATGGCATAAGTACTGAGGCCAAAATTGGGACCTTTGAATTTCTGGTGCAGAAAACATACAGTTCTGCTAATAACTTATGTAGTGTATGCTCCAATTGTAGATTATTCATTTTGGATAATTTTTCTGTTTCATCAGCTACATGTGTCATGTAATGCTTCCTTAGATTTTTGTGTCTGTATGTTCTAAGGTCCAATTTGTAGTTTGTACCTACTTATTCTGACAATTAAAAAATGATATATCAACAGTACTATATGGCTGAACTTGAAAGTACTGGAGTAGTAATCCTAATGAGTGCTCTCCTACAGAAGCATAAGTTGCACTGAATGTTCCTCATTGCTTTACAGTGTGTTCTGTAAATTATTCCCATAGTTCCATCTGGATTTCTGGTAGACTACTGATATCTTAGAATGAATTTGTTTCTTCGAAAGAGATGCATTATTTCTTTACACAATTGTTGGAGATGGAAGCAATGTATACTGGGAAACTCTCCAATGTAACCATAAGTTTCTTTTTTTTTTGTTTTTGAGAAGGAACCAAATGTCCTTAGATGTTGGTCACTAGATCTATCAACTCATTCTGGATGATGTGTATATGTAGTTGTGCTGCAGCATTTTAGCTTTCTCCTCTTCTTTATCAATTGTTGAACATACCTAGTCATTAGCGTTGATATTCTAGGTTTCATCAAGTGGATAGCGAAGTTTTAACCATCGCTGTCAACTTTTGGTGGCGGTCCATGACAATATCTGGCATGTTGGAGCATATGGATGCATATTATTTGCGTAGAATATTGAAAAGGTAAGTTTTGTCCCCCTCATCTCCTACATTGATCAGATTTATTTTGGCTCTTTTGTATTATTACAAAGAACAATAGACTAATAATTATGCTCATTGGTGCTGTTTCACCTTACGTCGGAAACTGAAGAATGACTGATAAGGAAATGGTTAGTTTTCCTAATCTCTATTCTTCATTTTTGAATTATGTGAATTCAAATTTTATTATTGTAGTAACACTTATGTTGGTCTTTATCACTTCCCTTCCTGTGTGACACAAGTTATTTTGCTTTAGTCTAAGTACATGAGAATTCTTTGACAAGGGATGACGATGAGATTCGAATCTGGGAACTATACTTGCATTTTATAGTATATTAAATTGTGAGTAGTACATCATCATCTAAATGTTTGAACCTTTGACAAGAAGTATTTTTATTATTTTTAATAAAGGAAGAGGTCCAAATTTTCCCCTCAACTGTTGACTTTCACTTGACTATGTACTCCTGTAGAAGTTGCCAAACAAAAGATACCCTTGCTGTTATAAACTATGTTGCTGAGACTCTTCAAAAATGTCAACTGGTGCGTTTCGGATTCTCCGAAAGGAATGTATTTTTGGAGAATCCGACACGGGTGCGGCATCGAAAGTAAAGAGTCCATGCAACATAGGTTATAAAATAGGACATTTTGGGATTTCACCTAACTCACCAAACGAAACCTTGTTTGTATTCACCATCCTCCACGTATATAATTAAACATTGCTTTGATTCGATTTCTTTGCTCGGAGATTTATCTCATTTTTGTCAGTTTGTCTCACTGACATTTTGTCTATTATATCATGATGTTTCTCAGCTAGCTTATATGTCAATTTGACCATTTTTAGTAGATAATACAATTTCTTCCACTTCTGAATCCCAAACAATGATTAGGGGTCAAAACATAGATAAAAGGTCCTCCTTTAAATTGCTCTTCATTTGTAACTTCATAACCTTCATGGTTCGCTCCGTCTATGTTACCTACAAATAAAAGGCCCGTTCAGGAAGACCATCTAATTTTCCGAAAAAGGGATGACTGATATTGTCTAATTGCTGGAGTTTGTTTCTTTTAATGCCTTATTTCCCCTTCACATTTTCTCTTACATCCACCTAACGTCCTCTACTCCAGTACACAACACACATCATTATTTGCTTAACTAATTTAGGAAGGTTGGAGCAACCTTTTATAAAAAATAGGCTGCAACCTCCTTACCTTCGCCTTCTTTTCTTGCAGTTGATCTCTTTCTCTGCATTTTCTTGTTTCTTTCCGTCAGCCATCTGCTTCTTTTCTTCCTTTTCGTTATCCCTTTGCTTGGTTTTATATCTGTTCTCATTAGGGCCTCGAAGATGAGGTGCAATTTTCGTTGTCTCCTTCCGTGTGATTTGACTCCAGAAATTCCTCCTATTTTTCACCATCTTTGTCTCAGGCAGATTCACCTTCGACAATCGCTGCAAATGAGGGCTAAGGGGCTTTATTGTTGTCTGAGCAGGTCTAGTAGAAAGTAGAGTACTGTATTATCGTTGTTGGGTGATGCTCGAACATTGTGGTGGATGAGCTGGTTTGTTTTGTCATGGTAAATTTTGTATTGGATCTGGATCTAGAGATGTTTCAAGCGGGTTGAACTAGTAAAAAATGGCTGGGTGCTGCTGGAGGGAGGGGTCATTTGAGGATGGTTGGGCTGGGTTTTCTTGGGTGTCAGTGTGTGGGTTTGGGTGTGTGTATCATCCATGTATTCTGACATGTCAAGATGTTTCTGTACATCATTTCTAGGATGGTGAGTATGTCATTTCAGAATTAGATAAAATTATATGTCTTGATGTTTGATATGCACTCATGTTCAATGATTGTAATGCCAATAAAAGAGATGGAGAGTACTTTATATTGTTTGATTCAATCGGTTGAAATTGAGAAGTAATAAACTAAAGCCGTTCATCGACTAATTCCAATGACCTGTTGGTCAAACAAAGGAATAAATAAAACCGTTACTTGGTATTTTGGTGGTTAAGACTTAAAAGAAATATTCAAGCATTAAAGATCCATTTTGAAAATCATGAAGTGCATAATGTGATGAGGATAGGATAAGCAAAAGAAAGCTTTGATGACTTGTTATAAGATAGTCGATGGGTGATTTGAGATAACATGGCAGATAATAGTCTTTAGACGTGTATGTTGAGTATTGACGTTGCTAAGAAAGTTTAAATATGGGCATAATTCAGTCCAAAAAGCTATATCATGAGGCGACGTCAAGACATATTAAGAGATCACAATCAATACCCTGAACAATGTGGGACTGTAATACCCTAACACACGCGTGGGGCCGAACATCTGGACTAACATGGGAGCTCAACATTTGCTAACCAAACATGTCGGATGACTGACTCTGAGACCATGTTATTGATGCTGCCTCACACAACCGCAACAGTTAGTTCATGAGATGAGAACTTCGCAAACCATATAAAGAGATTAAAACCAATATCTTCTAGTAATATGGGAATCTAACAAACACCAAGGCATTTTCAAGTGAGGAAGAACTGTTTGGTAACATTGAATTCAGTTGTTGATGCTAGAGGCTGGTAAAGACTACAATTAAGATGGATTAAAGAGAATAGTTCTTTCAACTTTCAAAATTGGTCTGAATTGTTAAACATTAATGCAAAAGAAGGATTTACCATATTGTTGGATAGTATATACGTGATTATCATCATTTTTCTCAAGTTCAAAAAAGATATATACATGATTATTTTCATCTCTCCCTCTTTGGTGACCAGGGCAGAATAAGATGCTGCAATTTCCTTCAAGTAGTATGGATAAAACTATGACTTGTACTACTTCCCAGCCTAGTAATGCATATAGAGGTAAATCATTTTCTTTATTTGCCAGTTTCGAGTACTCACTGATATAAAGTTTTCAATTTTGGGTCTTCTTTGATACCTGTTTAGGAGAAACTTTTTGACGCATGTATGCCATTCATTTGTTCTGAGTACTGTTCTTCTTTTCACTAGATCATGTACACCAAGGAATCAGCACAAATTGTGGCTACAGAAGTTCAAAAGATGAGCTTAAGTCGAAAGTGATGCTGCAAGATTTGGAGCCATGTGCATCACAGTCTCTGAGTGAACTTATTTCATTGGTTCATAACCGTCTCAATCCAAGCAAGCTGACAGAATCTACAGATAATTCATCTGCTGGGGAGAATGATGAGACGAATAAAAGAAAAGAGGACTCATGTAGCACCAGCAATGATCCAGTTGCTAATCTTATTTTGACTCTTCATCCACTTAGAATCCACAGTGTCTTTCTTGCAATGGCAGTGAGTTCATTCTTAACCATAGTTTCGATGAATCTTGATTATCTTGGGTCTTGTATTATTAATCTTAGCTTCCTCTCTTTCCTTTCAACCTGATTTTATTTATATTTCCTCTGCGTCTTTTAATTTCCAAAGGAGATGTATATGCTATAGTCCAACTGAGTAAGACAAAAAGGTTAAGATACTGTTCTGTTCCTTAGGGCTTGAAATTTTGGGGGAGCCTTGTAAAGGTAGAAACATCTTATTTGAAAATGTATGATTATTGGTTATTCTACTTATGCTACCATTTCCTGTTAAAGTGTGATCCAATCTGTTTCATTAGCATGCAATAGTTCCAATGCTATAAGTTAAGTTCTATTTTTGACATTATTGCAAGCTTAAATGTTGCTGCATCCTGTTTCATAACCTTTTCCATGGGTTTGGTCCAAAAGTTCCCACATTTGTAGGTGGAATCCCCAGTGTATTAAAATCAAAATTGGTGGAATCTTTCTTTAGCTATATTGGACAAATATTTTGTGCCAATACTTGAGTGAGTGAGCCTTATCCCTCAAATGCTTTAGCATCTGGGAGGTTGGACAAATTTTTGGATTATGCGATTTGTTTTATCATGGTTTGTTTTATCTTGCTCCTTTTTCCCTGAGACCACTTTGTTTTTTCTAGTCAGCCTGTTGTTTTATTAAGGGTTTCTCAATGCGTTATTCATCTCAATCCATTCAGCTCTTCCATGGTAGTTACCTTTCCCCCTTTCATTGCTTTAATGAGGTTACTTCTCATTTCCAGAACCATTTTCCAAGAACGTTAGAGGCCTTAGTATTACATGCACTCACTCCTGTTGGATCGGAAATCCTCACTCGAAAATTTGAAGAGATGGATCAGCTAATTTCAGCAGACAACCAGTACGTTCCATCCACATGCATTTCTGTGGACTAGAAAATTTCTATTGCTTTTAATATCCCAATTAACTTTGATGTATACAGGAACCAATTCTACCAGATCTTTTATGGCGTGTTTGATGACCAGTCTGCGGCTATGGATGTACTTTTGAATGGCAAGGAGTTATTTGCTCGTCAGGTGCGTCTATTGAAGCTTATGGTTATGTGCTACTTATTTGCTATTCAACTCTTACATTTTTCTTTTGAGAAGATGTTCAACTTTACATGCAGTCTGTTAATTTTGATTTTTAAGCTGGTATCTGTATTTCCTTGTGAAAGGAAAGCAATTTATATTTCTTCTTTTATATGCTGTATTTTCTCTATAATGATATGAATAAATATCATTGTTGAACTGGTGGTAGAAACATTTGATAGATGATCAGTCTACTTAATCGCTAGCCCAAAGTGCTCAAGGAGGGTTGTTTTATTCTATTCATGTGTGATATATTATTATGTACTTGTACATACTGCATGAAGCAAAATGTCTTTTTTTCCTAGCGTCAACTTCATTTTTTTAATTTTTTTTTTTGTGTATTAGTATGTGATGTCAATGCCAACTGTTAAGGCTGGATTTTCTTCATTTGAGTTCTAGTCATTACTCATTATATCACGAGGAAGACTACAATAACTAATCCTTGCTTATAATGACATTACAGGCATTTGAAAATGTGCTCCGTCAGTACCTGGGAAATAATCCTGATGGGCCAAAGCAACAAACCAAATAGATACCAACTGGCACTTCAAAAAGAATACGGTCTTGAATCAGATGACCGACTTCTCCTCTCCACCCTTCTCATTTGGTATTTATATTGGATGACCGGCTTCTCCCTCTCCCCACCCTTTTTCTCTTCTTTTGGTACTGCACATATGATGCTGTTGTAACCCTATATTACTGACCATTTTATTGCGTGTTTTGTAGATTTTGTGACATAATTTCATATTGAAGTTCAGAATTGTTTCTGTTTATGTTGTGTAATTAATACCTATACTATTTTGGATTTGGGAGTTGCGTTTAGAACCACATTTTGTTTAAGGATATTCTCGATATGACAGTTTGTGCTTTTTCTTTCCGCTCTAGTTGATTGTAAGATTATTTTAGTATCTTTGGGGTTATGTTAAATGGCTTGAAGGTTGGCTAATTACCAACTCACTTGCGTCAGTGAGTTAACATGCTTCAAAAATATTTATTTAGGTGTCAACATAAAGAGAGCTCATAAATGATAATGACCTTGAATATTCTTTTTCATTATAGATAAGGGCAACACTTTATTAGGAATCATTTTTGTCCAATTCATGTGAGATTTGAAATAGGATTCACTATGAATGATTATCTAGTACTTTTTTTGTAAATATTTTGAGAAGCTATTATCTTTTATCCCATGTTATTTTGTTCTGTGTAAATCTTTAACAGTAAGACAAAAGAAAATCATGAATCCTGCAGATTCCCGCGCTGCGAAAGACCAAGTTGGAATCAGCCATGTATCAAGTAAGTGCCTTGATTTTTTCTTCTTTAGAAACATGTGTCATAGACCTTTACCTTTTGCATGGTGTACTTGAATGTTCTCAAGTAAAGAAGCACTTGCATTGCATGGGGATTCGAAGTTCAATCGAAAAGAAACTTAAAGGCATGGTAATTATTGGATTTATAAGGAGGAAAGGGATAAAAGGTAAATGTTTAAAGATGGGATAGAATAGAAGCTTTTGTTATCTGGCTGTGACCTAAGAACAAAAGATGAAAAAGAGAGTATCTTTTTTTAGTAGGCAAATGGTATATAATGTACCTTAGAAACTGCAACTTATATTAACTTTCTAAAAGCTTGAATATACCATAATTACTCTGTCATAACTTTTATAAATTCCTTAAGGCCCACTGCAACTAACTTTGGATGCTGAATATACTTTTGTTGAGACTATCTGTTTCGAATATGATTCTTCCTTTCATTTTTTTCTTTTGTGACATTTATGTTTCCTCTTTAATACTTGTGTCTTATAATCAAAATTCTATGTTTGATCCTTAATAATACCATCAAATTCATGCCATGTTTCCAGGTTTTTGAACAAAGATGATGCACTTAGGGAAAAAATAGAGAATATTCAGAGAGTCTGGAGTCGAATATAGGAAAGAGATAAAATTCGATGAGGCAACTTGCTGCAAAAATAAGATTCCTTTGATATTTTGGGATAAAATATCGTCCTAAAAACAAAAAAATTTGTTTGGACTTGCATTACACTGATAGTCTTCTCCTCTTATGGCATCAAACGTTAGTAGATTTAAAATTAAAACACAAATATAATGCTGTCTATAATTTTTTTGTTGTACTATGCGCAAGCTTGAACTACAATCTATATTTCATTTGGTCTTGATATTAACAACAATAACAACATACACACGAGAGGATTTGGATCTATGTAGACTTTTACCATTACTTAGTGGAGGTATTTTAAAAACCATTGGTTCAAGTACAATAAAATATAGTAATTACTAGGAAAATAGTAACATCAGCAAAATAGTGCAATAATTGAAACATCATGTATAAAACTAATACTACATACGACGTAGTTAAAGAAAACTCAATTACGTATTAACCCTTATGTCCTAATCCATTACTTCTACGCCTTCTTATTTTAGGATCATATGCCTAATAAGGTGAAGTTGCGTTATATCCTGTCTAATAACTTCAATCCCATTACGATTGACAAATGAAAAAGGGAAAAGAGGCCAAAGTTTTTTTTGGATCTTTTGCTCGCATGATTTCCAAGTTATTTGTTTAGTGGTCATAGAAAATGTAATAATTTTCATGTCAGAATTGAGGAGGTAAAAATAGAAAGGGGTATATAGTGTGCTGCACAAAAATAAAGAAATTCCTAATGGAATTAATGTGCCCACAAAGAGTTTTGTGAAGATATCATCTTTTATGAAAACCGTTGACATTGTTTGTTCTCTTTTCTTAAATTTAATAATTCAACAAATATAATTCCATCTCTATCTTTGAATTTTTTAACCTTCTTTTCTTTATCTTTTGTTCTTTGTTTCTACCACTAATTTAAGGACCACCACTGTTTACACACTAAGTTACCTTTTATACTCACGCTTATATGCATGTTTTTGTTTTTATATTTATAAACTTTAGAAAAGGCCTATATCTTGCTTCGATTTCATCACTAATTTTTTTCCCCTTTTGTGTATGTAGTTGTAGTTGTAGTTGTAAAATTGGTTAGTACTCATACCTCATATAAAAGATAGATGCATGGGAGTTGTACTAAAAATAAAAAGATTGATGCATGGGAAATAGGAAAATTTTACAATAATTCCCTCTTAACTCAAAAGAGAGAGGTCCACAATTCCATCTCAACAATTCCCACAACTTGTGTATACTTTTACTATTTCCGGCTCTCCTCTTTCTATGAGTGATTTGGTAGAAAACAAGTCATTTCGAAATTAGTTATTTCACTATGTATATATGAGATAAATTAATAGATGGATAAATAGTCTAAGGACCAACCAAACGTGAGATAAAATAATTCAACATTTATTATGAAATTGTTATACCTAGTGATTCACACTAAACTGACTCCTACAACCCTATTAAAGAAAGCATTAAGGATTTTACTCGAAAGAAGATACAATTGATCATGACATGGAATACATTGTTTTAAAAATTGAGTTGAATCGAAAAAATAATAGAATTCATAAAGATTATTCATAAAGTTCTATGTATATTTAATTTACGTTTTTATAGTCTAATTTTTATGTTATTATATCAAAGTCATTAAATCATCTTTATTTTAAAAAAAAATGACTCAGTTTTACCCAAGTATCTCTGAAGTCATTAAACGATATGCTTTTTAGATAACTTTTCTATGATTTATAGATATAAAATAACAGTTTAGTAACTTTTGTGATACTTAAATAAAGTTGAATAACTTTTCCTTTATAACAAAATAGTTTAATAATTTCGCGGTGCGATAAATTAACTATTTAAAAGACCTATGTATGACCTCGCATGGAGATAAAATTCATGATTTCAACTAGCAAATAGAACTGATCATGTACCTAATTATCTTATGTATATGGTTTGAGAAAATAAATAACACACTTAATTTTATTTTTTTTGTCCTTTCTAAAATTGGAAATCGAACTTTTTATAATTTGAATGTGGTAAATCTTACAGAAAAAGTGTAAAGTTGATGGTAAACCCAAAAATATAAGCAGCATGCGGAGTACAAATCCTTTTCTTCTCTTACCAAAAGGCCATACTACTCCGGATTAGAGACGAATTAAGAATTTTAATATATAAATTTGAGATTTAGATATTCTTTAGTAAAAATTATAAATTTCATAATGTTAAGAGTTATAATTAATTACATTTTATTTATATTCTTTTCTAAATTATAAAAAAATTCTTAAAATTATAGGATTTCAGAGACGTCAGGTAACCTGCGGATACATAGCTCAGGGATTACAAATGATACATTACTTAACGAGAGAAATGTGTCCGAGACAGGATATAGACATGTATTCGAGAGGAGAGGGATATAGACATGTATCCAAGAGGAAATTGATGTATTCAAAGGGGATATGGATGTATCAGAGAAGAAGTTTTTGTAATTTTGTTTTTTAAAATGATAGGAAATTTTAGAAAGTATGATATTGTAAGTTTTGTACTTATGTGATGTTTCCTATTTTTTGTTTATTAGATTTTAAATAAATATTTATATATTAATAATTTTACAAAGTACAAAGAGAGCTTATAGATATCAAAGGTTGATTTCACAACTTATGTAATTAATGTTTGTTTTCTCGAGATTTAGTGATTATGAAGTACCCTTCCAGTCAAGTTAGAGAAACAAACTTAGGACACATTTGGACATGATATTAAAGTTGAAATTTTAATATATGTAATTTGATTTTTTAAATTATATCTTATTTTTATATAAATATGAAAACCTCCTAATTTGTGAAAACTAAGAATTTTCTTCAATACTTAAAATTGCTAAATAAGTAAATCATAATGCATAAAAAGGATATTGGTATATCTTAAGACACCAAATTAATAAATTATATATCTCTTTTCATGCTCTTTTATAAACATATTTTTGTAATTATATGGTATTACAAACTTTCATATATAAATAATTTCATAAAGACTAACTAGTCCAATAAAACAATAGTAATAACTAGCCATTCTTCGACAAAATTTTATCAAAATACGAATAATCTCTTCATGTCAAGCATGATTCTTTTTTAAAAAAAGTTAAATTATGTTGGTTTTTTTTTTTGGGTAAAATATGAACATATGAATTAAACTTTTTATTCTATAAAAAATTTGAAATTACAATTTGAAAAGAATTTAAGATTTAGAGTGTGTTTGGTATGAAGGAGAATATTTTCGGGAAAATATTTTTCAATTTTCTCATGTTTGGTCGGGACAAAAGTATTGAAAAATGTTTTCCAAATCAACTCATTTTCCTCAAAATTAAGGAAAATGACTTCCCTTCAAAAATTAAGAAAAATATTTTCCAAAACTCTCCTCCAATTTTAAATTACATTTTTTTTGGAAAAACATCAATTTTTAAAAAAATATTTTCAATTTCTAAATTTTATTTCTTCACCCGATCCCTGACTCCTACCCCACCGGTCAGCCCCCCCAACCCCAACCCCAACCCCTCCTCAAAAATTTAATTTTGCTTTTTAAAAATATCTTCACCTTCAAATTTTAATTTTTAAACTCCTACCCCCCCCCCAAACCAGCTCCCCACCCACCCCAACCCCCCAAAAGAATTAATTTTATTTTTAAAAAATACTATCAGCTTTAAATTTTTATTTTTCACTCCACCCCCCTCCCCCCACCCATTACCCCCCTACCATCCCAAAAAAATTATAATTTGTTTTTAAAAAATATTTTCAATTTCATAAATTATTTTTTACTCTAGTAAAAATAAAAAATATCTCTTAAAAACATTTTTCATACATAAATCAAACACTAAAAATCATTTACGGAAATTATTTTCTACTCACCAACCAAACATGAGAAAATAAGTCCAAAATCTACTTGTTTTCTAGAAAAATATTTTCCACGAAAAACATTTTCCTCCATACCAAACACACCCTTAAATTCCTGATTTGAGGTTGAAGCTTTCATAAACAAACACTAGTTTAAAATCAAAACTCCAAATCATACTTCGAAATCCAATGGCCAAATCCCTACTTATCCTAACCGATCTCACACTTATGAAGAGATTTCATCTTTCCAATGATTCAACTAATTTTAATTCGCTCAAATATATAATGTATTATATAAGAAATGAAAAAAAAGATATATATTTTTTTAAGAGTGGTTGTCAAGATAACAACCACCTTTCAATTAATTTAACTCATTTTTTCCCCTATTTTATCGTGTTTGTTGCTTAATGTTTTTGAAAATTTGTAAAAGAGATTTTTTTTTTAAATAAAAAAAATTAACATTCAATATGATCGTTTTTTACTTTCCTACTATTGTAGCATATGATGAAATTATTATAATTGTTGTTTTATCCCAAAAATATGGGATATATAGCATAGTAGCAGTAATTGATATTTGGTCAAATATGGAATTTATTGGCCCTACTCACATTAAATCCTAAAATTGCATGTACTTTTTTTTTTTTTGGCCATCCAAAATTGCATTAATCTAAACAGGAAAAAAAGATTTATTCCCTCTGCTTAAAATGGATATACTCCAAAAAATTGAACTGTATATTCAAAGAAAGAAAGTAGGGTTGTGTATCAATTGGTTTGATTCGGTTTTACGTATTATCTGTTTGATTTATCGGTTTTTGATTTTTAAATATATCAAACCAAAACCCAAATCAATAAGAGATTTTTATTGGTTTTCGATTTATCGATTTTGGTCCTTAACGGTTCGGTTTTCGGTTTAATCAATAAAAAAATACTTATAAAATAATTATATGACTTCTCTAATAAATTTGACGCAATAACACAAGAACGTAATTTAAAAACTATACAAGTATAACACAAAGAGAAATTAAGAGGAATAGGATTCTTACTTTAAATTTTGACGTTTTGTATAATAAAGTTGTGAACTTAAAAGTCACTTTGAAGTGTGAATGAAAGGTTAAAGGATAAAGACAGTAACTAATAAGGTGTTGAGAATAATATATAATATTCATGTACAAATAAATATAGTAAATTACTAGGCTTGAAGGGTTATCCGTTCACGCAATAACCCAATATTAAAAATCAATATCGAACCGATAATTCGACAATTTCTTTTAATAAAACCATTAAAAAAATATTTAATCCAATAACCCAATAATAATAAATCAATAACACCTTTTTCAATTCAATTTATCGATCGATTCAATTTAAATGGGTCTCGAACTTCTAAACCGCCCGCACACCCCTAAAAGGTTTAGCCTAGTTAAGTATAAGAAGAAAAACGTAAATATATTCAATTTTGTGATTTAGAACGGTTATATTTTATATATATATATATATATATATATATATATATATATATATATATATATATATATATATATATATATATATATATATATATCTTTGATAAAAAAATTAATAAAAATAATCCTAAAAGTAATTATTTTATTTTTAAAAATGCTAAAACGACTCAAAAAATATTACCTTATGTATTTTTAGGACCTTGATTAGCAACAAAATAAACTAAAGAGTAATTCAATTAAAAATAAGTTTTTTTTCCTTCTATGAAAACACAATTTAAAATAAAATAATCAGAAATTTCAAAGTTTAAATAACAATTGTGTAAAAGAATATATATATATATATATATATATATATATATAATACCCTTCAATATGACATTTGATATATTTTCTTTGTAAATATTGAATATCACATCAAATATGAAAAAGTTATGAAATAAATACTGTAATATTGATATTTCAATTAAAAAAACAATTTTAATATAATATTTATTACTATCATGCCACGTTCACATTTATCCTAACCATAAATACACTTTGACAACATTTGTACGGAAAAATTAGTTGCCTTTAGTTTCATTATGTATAAATAAAATTTGAAAATAGTTTTATCTTAGTAGAGATGAAAAAAAAAAGATTAATTTCAATAGATTCAAATACAAGAAAATAAAACACAGCATAATAGCAAGACAATGACAACAATATAATAAATGAAACCATAGATAGTTATACACTTAAAGAAAAGAAATAACATAATTATTAAATACTACTGCTAATAAGAAGTAGTAGAGAAAGTTAGTGACCGTTTGAATTAACTTATTTTAGGTACTTTTAAGATAAAATAGTTTTTAAACAGTTTTGAAGTGTTTGAGTAAAGTTAAAAAGTGCTTATAAACACTTATTTTAAAGATAAATAACAAAAATAAGTCAAAAGCCAATCCGAACAGACCCTTAGTTCTCTACTTCTCTCCCATAAAGTGCGAGAATATTTAACTATCTAACTATTTCTGATAAAGAAAGCATTTTCGATAAATCTTCATTTTCACAAATAAGAAAAGAAATCAAAACATGATAGTAAAAGAATATAGCAACAAAATAACGAGTGTAAAAACATATAGTAATGCACTTTAAAGAAAAAAAACAATATATACTTGCTAGATAATGGAGTACCACTAATAAAAAGAGTAGAAAAAGTTATTCCTCTCAAATTGTGAGAACGCTCGACTATCTAACTCGTTCCGATAAAACAAATATTTTTGTTAAATTTTCAAGTCAATAAACAAGGAAAAAATCAAAACATAATGGTAAAAATATGTGACAACAAGATAACAAGTGATACTGCCCCTTGCATGTTGGGTTATCCCACATCGAAAGTGGAAGGGGCTGGTGGTCAATTTATAAGTGTGAGGGAAAGCCTCAACCTTTGAGCTAGCTTTTGGGTTGAGAAGGCCCAAGACCACCCAACATTGGTATCAGAGCCCAGGTTGTCAACAAGTCTCAGCCCACCGGGAGGAACTGGGTTGTCGTTCTCTCCAGCCCAAGGCCCGATGTGTGAAGGGGGAGATTGTTGGGTTATCCCACATCGGAAGTGGAAGGGGCTGGTGGTCAATTTATAAGTGTGAGGGAAAGCCTCTGTTGCCAGTCTGTGTTATAAAATCAGAAATTACTGGTTCTAATAAATTATTCAGAAACACGAAGTAACTGAGAATTTTTATAACCAGTAAATAAGATGAACAGAAATTTATTTTTTAAAAATAATTTAATCTATAAAAACGTACCAGAATCTGGAATACTCTTATTGAAAAATTAGGGAGAAAATCAAGTCCACTGAATTCACAGTGTCCCCTTAAGGAAATTATTCCCCTCTAGTATCCGAGGTTTGATTTGGAATATAACCTCCCAGGGTAAAATGATTTAATCAGTAGAGTGTAGATACCAAAAACTCTACTGTCAGCGAATCAATCCACAACAGGAAAGTACACGAAGAAATATGTGTTTTTTAAGAAGAAGGAAGATCAGAAAAATTCGTTCGAAATATTCTGAAGACTGAATGGTATTTATAGGCAAGAAGAATATATTCTGAAAGGTTGCAACCCTTTCAGAATTAACACGACCATTAATGAAAGGTTGCAAACTTTCAAATGGTATTGACTGTTCCTGAAAGTTGCAACCTTTCAGAACAGTCATGGCGGGAAATTTTGAATATAACAGAATTTAAAACGGGTCACTCGCGGATCCGAGTCGGGTCGGGTTTTAACTAAAAAATTGAAAACATTTCGGTTATCAACTAATTTATTGAAAATAATTTTTGGCCATTTAAATTAATTAATAAATAATTAAAATAAATTTTGTCCAAAAAATTATCTCTCGATCGATCATTTGCCAAAGCCAAAGCCAAAGCCAAAGCCGAAGCCGAAGCCGAAGCCGAAGCCGAAGCCGAAGCGAGCGAGCGACGACGACGACGGCGCGAGGGGGGTCCCTCTTTCCAACCCTTTTAACAATTAATAGGAGTGTTTATTTATTTAAACTCTCCTATTTTCCTTTCCATTACCGATGAGGGACTATTGCCTTTTTCAATAAAGCATTAGAGGTCTTTTCAAGTTCCCAACCTTTCAAGTTCTAAACCTTTCAAATTCCTCTCCTTCCCTCTATTTCCCATCAATTCTTGCTACATACCCAACAATCCCCCACATTGATGGGGAATAGTTATAACATAGGAATGCACGGACAATTGTGTACTTTACAAGCAAGGATTAATTGCATCTGGATAAGTAGGTTTCCCCTTGGACTTTCCGTAGTGAACATATGTCGGATATACTCGGTCAATCGGTAGATGTGATATCTTTGAACCGTCGAACTTTGGTGTATACCTAGACAACCATATGTCACACAATTAACCCTTTACTGTTTATGATTCTTACGGTTGTGTTCGTTTCAGCCATGAACACCTCCTGGTTTCATGAGTGTATAGAGAATAGGCTTTTGACATAAAATTCTCTTTGAAGCGGCTTCCACTTCACACTCACATAGGTGATTTCTAAACGTGTCATCTCGTAGATACACTATTTGGTCAAATCTACCAAACTTAGCAAATCATTAAAAACTTTAAGCTTTATTACCTCATTAACAAGCCTTAAAGTCTTAACCTTTTCCTGAACATTGTCTTCATCATGAGAATGGATTGAGTTAATTGACAATGTCGAACCGTCAGCCACAACTTTGTTTTTCTCCTTGAATCTAGCTCTTGGGATCTCCAGTCTGCTAGATAGAGTTACCGTCATGCTGACTTGTCCTAAGCCGTAAACCCATTCCCTTAGATGATCTTTCAACTGCCTCTCTCACTAGGCCTTTCGTTAGTGGATCTGACACATTATCGCTTGACTTTACATAGTCAATTGTGATAATTCCACTAGAGAGCAGTTGTCTTATGGTGTTATGTCTACGTCGTATATGACGAGACTTCCCGTTGTACATAACGCTCCCTGCCCTACCTATTGCTGCTTGACTATCGCAATGTATGCAAATTGGTCCAACAGGTTTGGGCCAGAATGGAATATCCTCTAGGAAATTCCGGAGCCATTCCGCTTCTTCACCAGCCTTATCCAAAGCAATGAATTCAGATTCCATTGTGGAGCGAGCAATACATGTCTGTTTGGAAGATTTCCAAGAGACAGCTCCTCCACCAAGTATGAATACATAACCACTCGTGGATTTTACATCATTTGACCCGGTGATCCAATTTGCATCACTATATCCTTCAATCACAGCAGGATATTTATTATAATGCAAAGCATAATGTTGTGTCCATTTTAGATAACCCAACACACGTTTCATAGCCATCCAGTGAGTTTGATTCGGATTACTAGTGTACCGACTCAGTTTACTAATAGCACATGCTATATCTGGTCGTGTGCAATTCATAATATACATCAAACTTCCCAACACTCTGGCATATTCCAATTGAGAGTCACTTTGACCTTCATTCTTTTTAAATGTACAACTTAAATCAATTGGAGTTTTGACTACATTGAAATTCAAGTAATTGAACTTATCCAATACTTTTTCAATATAATGAGATTGAGATAATGCTAGTCCCTGGGAAGTTTTGATAATCCTGACCCCTAAGATCAAATCAGCAACTCCTAAGTCTTTCATATCGAACTTGTTGGACAACATGCGCTTAGTAGCATTTATATCATCAATTTCTTTACTCATTATTAACATGTCATCAACATACAAACAAACAATGACTTCATGATTCATAACATTTTTGATGTAAACACATTTATCACATTCGTTAATCTTGAATCCATTTGCCAACATTACTTGATCAAATTTAGCATGCCATTGTTTGGGTGCTTGCTTGAGTCCATAAAGTGACTTCACAAGTCTGCACACTTTCTTTTCTTTACCAGGAACTATAAACCCTTCAGGTTGTTCCATGTAAATTTCTTCCTCTAACTCTCCATTTAAGAAGGCTGTCTTTACATCCATTTGGTGGATTTTAAGATCATGCACTGCTGCAAGTGCTATTAACATCCTAATTGATGTTATCCTTGTTACTGGAGAATACGTGTCAAAGTAGTCCAGACCTTCCTTTTGTCTGTACCCTTTGACTACCAGTCTAGCCTTGTATTTGTCAATAGTCCCATCAGGTTTCATTTTCCTTTTAAAGATCCATTTTGATCCTAAAGGTTTATTTCCTGGAGGAAGATCAGTCAATTCCCAAGTGTGATTGCTTAAAATTGATTCAATCTCACTATTGACTGCTTCTTTCCAATAAGTTGACTCTGACGAAGACATAGCTGCTTTAAATGTTTGAGGCTCATTTTCAAGCAATAGTGCTACAAAATCTGGTCCGAAAGAAACAGATTTTCGTTGTCGAGTACTTCGCCTAGGTTCCTCACTAGTTAGAATATTTTCCATTGATTCTTCTCGTGGTCGTTTAGATCTTTCACTTGTTGACTCACTTTCAGTTTATACGGATAAATGTTTTCAAAAAACTCTGCATTATCTGATTCAATTATCGTATTAACATGAATCTCAGGATTATCAGATCTGTGAACCAAAAATCGACAAGCTTTACTATTCACAGCATATCCAATAAAGACACAATCTATTGTTTTGGGTCCAATTTTAACCCTCTTAGGTAAAGGAACCTCTACCTTGGCTAAGCACCCCCACACTTTAAAATATTTCAAGTTGGGTTTTCTTCCTTTCCACAACTCATATGGAATTGATTGTGTTTTTCGACGGGGTACTCTATTGAGTATTTTATTAGCTGTAAGAATGGCTTCCCCCCAAAGATTTCGCGGTGAACCAGAATTGATCATTAAGGCATTCATCATTTCCTTTAATGTTCTGTTCTTCCGTTCTGCCAAACCATTTGACTGTGGTGTATAAGGTGCAGTAGTTTGATGAATAATACCATATTCCAAACATATTTCTGCAAAAGGAGATTCATATTCTCCACCCCTATCACTCCGAATCATTTTTATCTTTAGATTCAATTGGTTTTCCACTTCATTTTTGTATTGCTTAAATGCATCAATTGCTTCATCCTTACTATTAAGCAAGTATACATAACAAAATCGAGTGCAGTCATCAATAAAAGTTATAAAGTACTTTTTTCCACCACGAGATGGTGTTGACTTCATATCGCATATATCTGTGTGAATTAAGTCTAAAGTTTTAGAATTTCTTTCAACAGACTTGTAAGGATGTTTAACAAACTTACTTTCCACACAAATTTCACATTTCGACTTATCGCATTTAAAATCAGGCAATACTTCTAAATTAACCAATTTTCGCAAGGCTTTGTAATTAACATGTCCCAAACGGGCATGCCATAAATCACTTAACTCCAATAAGTAAACAGAAGCAGAATTTTTATTGATACTGTCAATAACCATTACATTTAGTTTGAAAAGACCCTCATTGAGATAGCCCTTTCCTATGAACATTTCATTCTTACTTATTACAGCTTTATCACTAACTAGGACACACTTAAACCCGTTCTTAACGAGTAGTGCAGCAGAAACTAAATTCTTCCTAATAGTAGGGACATGCAGAACATTGTTTAAAGTCAACACTTTGCCGGATGTCATTTTCAACATTACTTTCCCAGTTCCTGCAATCCTTGTTGTTGCTGTGTTTCCCATGAATAAATCTTCATCGTACTCAGCAGGAGTGTACGTTGCAAAGGCTTCTTTTGCAGAGCAAATATGTCTAGTAGCACCTGAGTCGAGAAACCACTCCTTGGGATTTCCAACTAAGTTACATTCTGATATCATTGCACACAAGTCATCTGCATCTTCCATCTTTTCCACGATGTTTGCTTGACTTTTACCTTTGCCTTTGTTTTTGTCCTTTCTTGGAGCATGACAATCAGAAGATCTATGACCAGCCTTGCCACAATTATAACAGTTGCCTTTGAATTTCTTCTTGGCCTGTTCTGACTTCTGCCCGTTGGACTTCTTTCTCTTTTTGTCTTTGGTAGGAGCTTCTTCAACAATATTAACTCCAATGATTGTTGAACTCTTACGCGACTTCTTTTCGGCATTTCTGTTATCTTCCTCAATCTTGAGACGAATCACAAGATCTTCAAGCTTCATTTCTTTACGCTTGTGCTTTAGATAATTCTTGAAATCATTCCACGAAGGAGGCAACTTCTCGATCATTGCAGCCACTTGAAAAGCTTCATTTACTACCATATCTTCAGCAATCAGATCATGGAGAATAAGTTGAAGTTCCTGCACTTGTGATCCAACAGTTTTACTATCTGCCATTTTATAGTCTAAAAACTTTGCGACCACAAACTTTTTCAAGCATGCATCTTCTGTCTTATATTTCTTCTCAAGTGCATTCCACAACTCTTTTGAAGTTGTTATTGCACTATAGACATTATATAAGTCATCCTCTAAAGCACTCAAAATGTAACCTTTACATAGGAAGTCTGACTGTTTCCATGCTTCAACAATCATAAATTTTTCCCTGTCTGGCATATCATCAGCAGGGACTGGAGTATCTTCATTTGTAAATTTCTGCAGACCAAGAGTGGTAAGCCAGAAAAATACTCGTTGCTGCCATCCTTTGAAATTCACACCTGTGAATTTACCCGGTTTCTCTGCTTGTGATACAAGAGGTCGGGTTGGTGCAGCAACAGCCACTGTCACACCAGTGTTTTCCATTTCTGATAAACAAAATTGATACAGTATAAGTAAGCAATAAAATTATAATTGCAGACTTCAGGAGATAAAATCACAAAGATTTTTGTCTCCACCAGAAACACAGATTTAATAATTTCCTTAAGATTGTTGCCAGTCTGTGTTATAAAATCAGAAATTACTGGTTCTAATAAATTATTCAGAAACACGAAGTAACTGAGAATTTTTATAACCAGTAAATAAGATGAACAGAAATTTATTTTTTAAAAATAATTTAATCTGTAAAAACGTACCAGAATCTGGAATACTCTTATTGAAAAATTAGGGAGAAAATCAAGTCCACTGAATTCACAGTGTCCCCTTAAGGAAATTATTCCCCTCTAGTATCCGAGGTTTGATTTGGAATATAACCTCCCAGGGTAAAATGATTTAATCAGTAGAGTGTAGATACCAAAAACTCTACTGTCAGCGAATCAATCCACAGCAGGAAAGTACACGAAGAAATATGTGTTTTTTAAGAAGAAGGAAGATCAGAAAAATTCGTTCGAAATATTCTGAAGACTGAATGGTATTTATAGGCAAGAAGAATATATTCTGAAAGGTTGCAACCCTTTCAGAATTAACACGACCATTAATGAAAGGTTGCAAACTTTCAAATGGTATTGACTGTTCCTGAAAGTTGCAACCTTTCAGAACAGTCATGGCGGGAAATTTTGAATATAACAGAATTTAAAACGGGTCACTCGCGGATCCGAGTCGGGTCGGGTTTTAACTAAATAATTGAAAACATTTCGGTTATCAACTAATTTATTGAAAATAATTTTTGGCCATTTAAATTAATTAATAAATAATTAAAATAAATTTTGTCCAAAAAATTATCTCTCAATCGATCATTTGCCAAAGCCAAAGCCAAAGCCAAAGCGAGCGACGACGACGACGGCGCGAGGGGGGTCCCTCTTTCCAACCCTTTTAACAATTAATAGGAGTGTTTATTTATTTAAACTCTCCTATTTTCCTTTCCATTACCGATGAGGGACTATTGCCTTTTTCAATAAAGCATTAGAGGTCTTTTCAAGTTCCCAACCTTTCAAGTTCTAAACCTTTCAAATTCCTCTCCTTCCCTCTATTTCCCATCAATTCTTGCTACATACCCAACAGCCTCAACCTTTGAGCTAGCTTTTGGGTTGAGAAGGCCCAAGACCACCCAACATTGCATACATTAATGAGAACAATACAAAGAAAAAAAAAGGATAAAAAGGGTTGAAAGCCCTCACAACAATTAAAAAAAAATATCTTCGATAAACCTTCAACTTGATTAATGAAAAAAGAAATCAAATAATAGTATAAAATATGACAATAAAAGACTGAGTGAAAGAAAGAGATAAGAATACACTTTAAAGAAAAGTAACAACATATACTTTCTAAATACAATACTTCTACTAAAAAGCGTAGAGGAAGTTATCCTCTAATTTTTCGAACACAAAAGTGTGAAAACACTAACTATCCAATCCTTTGTTAAAAACACATTTTTAATAAATCTTCAATTTAACAAATAAGAAAAAAATCAAAACATAATAATATGACAACAAAATAACAAGCGAAATAACAAATAGTAAAACACTTATAATAAGATGGGTAGAGGAAGTTATCCCTCGACTTCTCCTGCACAAAATACAAAAATATTTAACTACTTAACCTTCGAACTTAATTTTCGCCCTCCATGCTTTCCTGTTCTGATAAAAAATGCAATTACGATAAATAAAAAGCGAAAAGTAATAATATCCGGAAAAAAAAAACTTAGATAATTTTTTAAAAGTACCATATCCATAGTAAAGGTGAAAAAACTAAAACAGAAAAAAAGATTCAAAATGGTTCTTGCAAACTAAAAAAAAAACACTAAAAGATCCTATTTTCATTGTTTTTTTTTTTGTTTTTTTTTTTCTTTTTCTACTTTTTTTTTGTTTTTTTGTTGCAGCTTGTTGCTAGTCCCTTTCTTCCTCTGTTCCTGATAGAGATATCTCTCTATGTTCCCAACAGTGAATCTCTGCAAATTCACCCATTCATAGCACCTTCTTTTATCAGCAATCTCCCCATGTTCCTGTTGTACTGTCACCAGCAGCACCAACACCAGCTCCAGCTCCAGCACCAGCAAAACCAAAGCCCAATGGATGATGCTTCAGCACCGAATTGTCACGCTCATAAAGTGTTTGTTGAAAGTCCTGCATTCTATTTCCACCATATGATAGCAGCAGCCCATTACCCACATTACCATTCGGCGGCACAACTTGCCCACCACCACCACCAACACCAACACCACCAGCTGAGGAAGAAGAATCATCATGATCATGGTGATGATGATGATCTCCAGTCAAACCCAGAAAATCCCTAGTCAGATTGTCCCGTTTCTGCCAATTGCCTGGAATGTTTTCAGATCCGAAACTGAGAAAACCATTGGGTGTCACGTGAGTGAGAGTGCCTCTGTTTAGATGAGCCATGGTGGAGTTCACGTGATTCACAGTGGAATTTGTTCCCATAGTAGTTGCTCTCTGGAGCAATGCGGTAGCGGCGAGCTGAGGGGATTGGATGGGGAAAGAACCCCTATGGAAAAGTGGGTAATGCTGGTCATGGTAAAATGGAAGGGATGATGAAATTGGGAAGTGAATGGATTCAGTCTTGATCGGAACAGGGTGGGTGATTTGGTGGTGGTTTTCTTCATGGGTATGGTTTGGGTTCAAAGGGATTTGGGGTTCCCATGGGTTGAGGGAGATATGGGTTGTCACCCCAGTAGCAGCGGCGGAGATTGGCAGCTGTGGAGGAGGAGGGTTGGCGAAATGGCGCTGGTTGGCCGGGAAAGGGAAGACCGATGATTGGTCGAGATGGAAATTGGGTTCATCGGCGATGGCAACTGAGTTAGCAATGGTGGAAGTAGCGGCGGCTCTATGCATGAGACCTGAGTTAGCTGAGAGCCTGGCACTTTCTTCAGCCAAAGCATCGCAAAATGCCCTGTGAGTCACAAAACTGTCCTTCCTGCCAAATCCATTTTGCAGTAACACAAACATTCAATACAACACTGTTAACATATTCAATATAATTTCACCACGAAAAACAGGGAAGGCCAATATGTACACAGTCGTATAGCTATAGATACACAACGGTTCCTCGATGCAAATAAGCACGATGGAAAAAAGAAAACGGCAATATGTACACAGTCTTATATCTATCTCAGATGGATACCCGATTCAAATAAGCATTTCAAAATCAATAACAAGTGAAAAAACTAACACAACATCAAACATATTCAACTAATCGTAGAATGAAAAAATTATCTCACATAGACCCTCAACTCAAGTAAATTTATCAGAATTAATAAGAAAAAAAGAAATACATTAACGAAGAAACTAGCACAATATTCAATGATGTAATTCAAATTCATTATCTTTGACTCAAATAGATGAGTAAACTAATAATATTAACACAGAGCAGAACTCATTAAATTTAAATTCTGAATTTAATGATGATATTGACTAGAGATTAAACTATTTGAAGGTAGAAGTGAAGATTTGATTCATTGGTGTTCCTCACTAATTATTCGAAACATTTAAAACAAATAGGATCAAGAATCATAGAGTCATCAACAAGATTATTAGATAAGCTTATCCTTAATGCATATACATCACTATTACTTCACTCCATTTTGCAAATAGAAAAAACTAAGCATGACATTTAATTAGTATAGGATTCCCCCCATGAAATATATGCACCATAAATACTTTTTCTTGATTTACAAAAAAGATAAAAGGCTTTATCTTTGGGACACCAAACTAAAAAGATAGAATTGTGCATGCGTTATGGGAGATATGTCACAAAACTTTGATAAAAGGTAAAAAAAAAAATCACATAAAATGGAGTCAAAATTAAAAGTATGTAATGATAGAATAATGGTTATGATTGTTGTGAGTAAGAGAGAAAAAAGGAGGGATAAAGACAAGACAGTTGACTGATGTTTTAACAATTGCATGCAAAAGCATAGCAAAAAAATACATTAAAAAATTGGCCAAGACATAACATATTGCCTCACCTAAAAAGCCTTTTTTGAAATTTGAGCTCTCATGCACAACATGCACTAATCCACCCAACACACTTTTTTAAAATTGGATTTAATTTATTCATACTATATATAGTAATTTATAGTATAGGATAATGTATAAAAATTAAACTCTTTTTATTATATATACACGGATGCACACATGGGCGAATCGGGGTCGCGAAGGGTTCATTCAAATCTCGAACATTATATATATATTTTTAAAAAAATTTAGTGAAAATTCTGAATCTGTTACTGAATATCGGAATCAATATACATTAATCAATAGCTATGATGACTTCAGAAGTACACAGGGTATCTGCCAAGTGAATAATGATACCCTCCATTGAAAGTTTTGAAAAACAAGAAGAGTTTCAAGATTCTCGACCATAAGTCACAAGAAAGCATTCAATCTTTTTCTTGATTGTTTTTTAGGATATCACTATACTAATTATCATATTTTATGGGGGAAAAAAAACTTTGAAACCTCACAAAACTCAGAGCTACCACACTTCGGGTTAAACCCATACGTAAATCGCACTTTGTAAGTTTGGTGTGATAAACTTGACTGAAAAAAATAAATTGGGAAAATTTAAACCCTGACTTTACTTGTAGGATATCATCTGCTAGACCAATTATGATATTTTTACAAGTCAAAATTAAACGTTTTTCAAAAAAAGTAACGTAAAATCCCTATTTCTTGGCATTTTAAATATTAAAAAAATAAAATCTAAACCCTTGGCATGTTTCAAGAAATATAGAGGAAAAATATATTTAATTTTCCTTGTTAGATATATCCCTCTGTCAACAGTCAACAAGGACTATTTGTATTTATTTGTGTTCGTTTCTACACTAGCTACCTGCCACAACAAATTTTATTTTATTTTTTATTTTTTCAACCTAAAATTAAAAAAGAAAAAAAAACACACACTCTATTCAGTGTTCACACTACTCTTGTGTAAAAACAGCCACAAAACAAAAACTAAGTACTCCTAACACAAACAAACACATCCCAACTCAGTATATGACATCACAAAGTTTGTTAAAACAAAAAAAGATTTAGCCTTACACAAATACATCTAACATTTAAATCCTTTTCAAAAAAGATTATCAAGTGACATAAGAAATACACACACAACAAAAAAAAAAAAATATATGTAACATTTCATAGAAAGATCAGACTATTCAAAAATATTATCAAGCGACATAAGAAATATACATGCAACACTTCATAGAAAGACACGACTCTTCAAGAAATATTATCGATCGAGTAATATAACTTATGTCAGTATAAATAAATTAAATTCGTGTTACCTGGCAAAGAGGGTACCACAGTCACATCTATACTCCTTTGTTCCACAAGTTTTAGAGTGAGCTTTCCAGTCAGATTGAACAGCATAAATCTTGGAACATTTGTCACATTTCCATTTTTTCTCACCATGTTTTCTACAAAAATGCTTCTTAATTCCAGTGAGATCACCAAGTGCCCTAGAAGGATGATGATGAACACATGTTGGCTCAGGGCAAACATAAGCTTTTTTCTTGTTTTCTTTGTTAGTCCTTTGCTTCAACTTCCATGGAAGATTGTGACCCCTCCTATGAAGTTGAAGATTTTGATCCCTTTGAAACCCTTTGTTACAAATCTCACAAACAAACCTATTTGTAGCCAAAAGAGTCTTTGGTGACAAAGCTACCACTTCAGCATCTGGATCTGTTACATATAACAAACAATCAACATTTAATTTAATTTGTATGAAACACACATAATTTAAAAAAAATCAATCTAGGTTATGTATGTACAAAAATTAAAATTTAGTGCACCTAACGCTGAAAATCATGAGATATCAAGATTTAAGTTACAATTGAGAAGTAAAATTAAAAAAATCAATCTAGGTTATGTATGTTAACATTTTTTTTGTGCACCTAGCGGTGAAAAATCATGAGATATCAAGATTTGAAATGCTAATCGATATTACAAAAGGAAAAAAGTAATCAATCTAAGGTTATGTATGATTTTTTTTTTCTATTTTTTATGCCGACCAGTAAAATTCAGATTTAAATCGCACCCGATCGAGACAAAAATGGAAAAAAAAAAATCAACCTAGGCTATATGTATAATTTTTCATTTTTGCACATAGAGGTAAAAGATTATGAGATATCAAGATTTAAATCGCTAAAACAAAAAAAATAATGATAAATCAATCTAAGTTATGTGTATAATTCTTTTTATTTTTTTCATCAACTAATGAAAAATCAAATTCAAATCGCGGCGGAGACAAAAATAAAAAAATCAATTTAGATTATTTATCAATTTTCTTTTTTACACCTAGCGGCGCCGGAAAATCATGAGGTATCAAGATTTAAATCGCCCACAACACACACACAAAAAAAACATCAGTTGAGGTTATACATCATTTTTCATTTTTACACCTAGCGGCGCCGGAAAATCATGAGGTACCAAGATTTATATCGCCCACAACACACACACAAAAAAAATCAATCTAGGTTATGTATATACAAAAAATTTCTTTTTTTCCATCCGCCGGCGAAAAATAGATTAAAATTTCAATCGCGATGAAAAAAAACATTAAATGATTCTTTTCCATCTATAGATGCTTCAATTAACAAAAAATACAGTTACTCGACACTTGTGCTGATAACAGATACGACCGGCGAAACAATCGAGGTACATACAAATCGCGCCCCGGACCGCCGTGATACACTAAAAAAAGGGGAAAAAATGTAGATTAAATGTTAAAGTACCAGGATTTCCAGGGAGATTTCTCTTCTTCTTGATCTTCGGTGGTTGTTCGTGATGATTGTGATTCGAAACCATGTTTTGAGCCATAGAAGAAAAAACACTAGTTGATTCTTCAGAGAAAATAAAGCAACCGGTGTTCTGATGATATATTTGTTTGTTCCTTATTTCTTCTTCATTATACATAGTTATATACTAACAATTTTTTAATAAATACAAATCTAACACCTACTTTAGCTTGTAACAACCTTTGGTTTTTATTGAACCAAACAAAATTAATTCAGATACATATAATCCAAATTCTGGATAAAATTAACAAAACAACTAAGCATTAATTTTGTTTTGAAGTAAAACAAGTGGCACTCACAATTTACATTAAGCTAGTTGTAATTATAATTTCTTAGAGTAAAATAAAATAAAATAAAGCCAATAATAATAATAATTAAAAAGATAAAAAAAATAGAGATTAAAAAATAAAAATAGAAAGAAGAAGAAATTAAAGAATTGTTTTGTGAAGTATGAAGATGATGATGATTCTCAAAAGTCACTATCTTATAACAATGGATATATAGTTTGTTCAGAGCAAAATATTAGCAAGAGCAAAAATGTAAGGAAAGAGAAGAGAATATTGGACAATAGGTTTGGTTTATAAGTAGTACTTCTTGATATATAGCCTCTCTCTTTTTTTTCGATTTACGTGGCGGTATTGAACTGAATATGAGTTTTTTCTAAACAAGAAAAGTTTTTAAAATTTATAATTTAAATAAGTTGTTAAAAAATATTTATGTATGATGTAATGATCATATTAAGAGTAAAATAAATATTTAAAAGTTTTGTTTCAATTTATTTGACGATATTTGATTGAATACATAAATATTTTTTAAAAGAATAATTTTTAAATTTTATAGTCTAAAATAAGTCATAGACATTTGTATATGCCGTAAAGGTAAAATAAATATTTAAAAGTTATTATGTCTTCTCTCTATTTCAACATATTTTTTCTACTTTTTTTTAGTCCATTTCGAAATTCTTTAATTTTAACTTTACATGTGACATGCTTTAAGACAAAAAAATTAGAATACATTTTAATATATTTAGTATATTTTTAATATTACATCATTAAATTAAAAAATTTCTATATACTTTTTCAAAACTCGATGTTAAATCAAAATAAAACAAAAGAGTAAATTATTTTAAATGTAAGAAAGTTTCTTGCTCAACTTCAACCTCCATCAACTTATATCCGATTAACTAATAAAGTATAAGTGATCATACTATTAATCCTTTTAAAAAAATTAATTATTTTTTTTTTAAATAAAATAATATCATATAATTTTTTAAAAAAAATATCGACCCCACTTGATTAATCAACATTGCTATACCCCACCAAGTTACCAAATACTCCTCTTTTTTGTAGCTATCAATCTATCTATTTATGCAAATAATACAGGGAACCATCGAAGGAAATTATCAACAGTAGATAAAAAAAATTTTTGTACAAGTTTACAGAATGTGATGATTACTATGGCAGACTAAAATTTGGAAAAAAAATTTGAAGGTCAGAAAAATATTTAGAAATAAATAAAAATTGAATTTAACTTATATACTTTAATATAATATAACTTGTTTTAGACTTACAGATTATTAATTTTACTTTTTTCTGTGTTAGAATTTTTTGAGGTGGCCTCCCTAATAGTATAAATATGAAAAAAAATTTAGCTATAAAATTTATGTTGCTAAATATAGGACATAACTAATAAGATTTTTTTTATAATAAATGTTAATTCATTACTAAAAAGAGTAGCTATGAATTTTATTGTATATCAAGATATATTGTTCATCTTTAATTTTTTTTTTTATCATTGTAAAAATATAAAGAAGATGATTTTTTTAATAAAAAAAAGTATCGTAAAGTAAGGAAACTAGGAAAAAGTAAACTGTCCCAAACAATTGATATTATATAAATATAATTTTATTTTTTCTAAATTTCAACTAGACTTTCTATTTTTATTATTTTCTTGTAAAGTTTGAGTCGGACATTTTCACTCTGTCTTTTACATGTTATGAAACACCCAAATACTATAAAGAGTTTTGATTTTGAATAATAATATAATATTAGATATAATTATAAATGATACTAATAAAAATATTAAGGAGAATTGAGAAGCTTATAAAAAAGGTTGAGAATAATATTGGTATATGCATGATATTGGTGCTACTAAAAAGGCAAATTAAAGGTGATAGCACTTAATAAAGTATATAAAGTCTGAATATTATCATACACAACGATCGAATTAAATAAATATTCTCTATATATTATAACCCCACGGGCCACTAGGCCTAAATCATCATGATTGAATATTACCATAAGACAAAAATATTAAGTAAAGTTTTGTCGAGGTGTAATTAGTAATCACCTTTTTATTAGGGAATTACGTGAATTAGTCGATCAGGTTTATCATTTATTGTTTGGTATGTGTATATTTTTTTTGTTTTGCTATTGCTTGTCTTTATAATATTGTGTTATTCTTTTTTTGAGCAGGAGGTTTTTCATAAATAATTTTTCTACTCGACAAGATAATTATAAGGTTTGTGTATATACTCTATCCTCCCAAAACTAATTTATGTGATTGTATATATAGAATATGTTATTGTTGTTGTATAATATATGCATTTTTTTTATTAATTATATACAATTATACACATATCATATATGAATCTGTATATTATATTCACTGATTAAAATTAGTTTAAGAGGTTTACTTAAATTGATTTTTTAAATTGTTATAGTCCCTACCTTCTAAATCTCTCTCAATTTGAATGAAACTATCTAGATTTTTCAAAAGGAAAAAAAATGTGTATACATAAAATACCACATTTAAAACTATTCCATTATCATATTATATGTGTATCATATTGAGATTTCAATATATATATATATATATATATATATATATATATATATATATATATATATATATATATATAAAAGTGTTTGAGGTCTTCTTTTTATTTTGCAATTTTCTGTTTTCAAGTGTAGCAAATGATTAATGTAATTATTTTTTTCATATTTATTTAAAAGCATATATTAGTACTGTTGTATTGATGTAAGTTTGTTAAATGCAGCATTCTCTATTGTCATGATCACTTGAGAAATTTAGCTTTCAAGAAACAGTAATTAATATTCCTTCTAAATTTTTTTGCACATTCTTTAATCATTATTTCTTAATACAAACTTTTTCATTACATCTGACATTTTAATTCATTCATCGGATTTAATTTAATACAAAACTTAAGAAAATAAGAAATATTTTTAAATTTTATGATAGTGAATTAAATATATATAAAATGTATTAGAATATTATTTAATTTTATGAACTTAAATATGTTACGTAGAAAATTAATATTGAAAAACTTCTAAGAAAAATAATTGAAAGGGGAAGGAATATTTCTTGTTTCCAATGATATGTACTGATGAAACCTTTTTTCTTTTCTCTTTTTCTTTTCAAATTCTGTCGTTTCTGCCTTTTATTTTATTTGATCCTCCTAGTAAGAGACATACCTAGTTTCTTAAATTAATAAATCAATTTTAATTCTTCTATGTTATAAAAATATATATTTTATTTTAAAGATATGCAACTTTATGGTACACATCGATTAGTGATCCTAGGTAGTATATATTACCGCTGAAATTTTTATATATTAAGGTTTTTATTTTTAGTTCTCGAGCACAATTTACAAATAAAAATTGACTTAAAACTTAAGGAAAACAGGATTGCTCGGACCTTATAATTAAGGAGCTCATGATTGTGTTTGTTCATTGATGTGAGACATTCCATTATCCAATCCGCAATCCCCTAGATCTACACATTATTTATTCGAAATTCTCTATACCATCTGATGTGTGCGTATTCATGGATCGAGAATATTTTTTTTACCCTCACAAGTGTGTGGTTTCCTAAGGATCCATACCAAGCCTGTTAAATTAGATCTTGCACTTAATTCATAGTCTAAAAATCAACTCTAAAAGAGAGGACGATTGTTCAAGCCTTAAAAGCAGCTCGAAATTTCATATATTATTATTTTTATTTCAATCCAGCAACAATATTATACCTAGTATAACTTTTATATATGAATTTAAAAAAAATAATAAAAAATACACACACTAAGAATTTAATAATTATTTTCATAAAATCTTTGATTCAAATAACTCATACCAGATTAGTTTATTATTCTATAATACCAAAACGAATAGCAAATATATATGGCTGTAGGAATTTATAATGATGTAACAACCTGTTTAGTCGATTCGAGCAGTAGAGTTTATTTTTGATAAAAACTGACTGGGTCGACGGATCACGCGACGGACCGTCATGGTCACGATGGACCGTCGAGGGTCTTCGTTCCAAAACACTTCAACTCTGAAATCTGGGTACTGAGATCGACTCTCTGAACTTCACGACGGAACTGCAGTACGGACTGTCATAGACACGACGGACCGTCACAAACCTCTCTACTGAATTTAACTCTCTGAACTTTGTGACGGACCTGCAGGACGGACCGTCATAGACACGACGGACCGTCACAGGTTGCCTAAGCCCAACTGGGTCGGATTTCTGCTAAAAGTTTTAAAGGGGTGTTTTGGACTATTCATGACAAACTTTATGAAATTAGTGGGGTAAGTTTAATAATTTATTTACTTGGGTGTTAAAGGAGATAACTTGAAAATAAATAATGGGTTACTTTTATCATAATGAACTATATGATAATTAGGGTAAAAGAAAAAAAATCTGGGGAAGAAAAAGAAAAAGATAGAGAGGGGAGAACGAGAGAGAGAGAGAACGACGAGGAAAGCAAAGGCATTGGGGAAGTAGCTTGCTTGATCACGATTCTTCGGTGGAGGTAGGTTATGGTTATTTCTATATGATAGATAAACTCTAAATAGCGAGTGATATGTATTGGGTGATTCTGTAAAATCTTTTATATGCTTGATTGTGTGTTTGTATGTTGTGATCGTATAATTGTGGTGGTTAGAATGATGAGACTGTTGAATCTTCAATCTTAAATCCTCTCTATTAAGATGACGCCTTGACATAAAGAAGGCTTGATGAACTAAAATAATGAGATAAATGGATCGGAGTGTCACGTTCCGACACGTAGTATTAGTGGATCGGAGTGTTACGTTCCGACACGTAGTATTAGTGGATCGGAGTGTCACGTTCCGACACGTAGTATTAGGGGATCGGAGTGTCACGTTCCGACACGTAGTATTAGTGGATCGGAGTGTCACGTTCCGACACGTAGTATGAGGGGATCGGAGTGTCACGTTCCGACACGGTAGTATTAGGGGATCGGAGTGTCACGTTCCGACACGATAATAATAAAGAGAAGTAATCTTGAATTATGTTAATATACTCAAATTCGAAGAACCTATTCCCAAATGAGTATGGTGTGGAGGCTTGAGTTCTCATAGGTGTGCTTGGTGTTGTTGCCAATGGTTCTTGTACTTGTTGATTGTCACCTGTTGAGTATTGTGGTTGATTTTATATTATTATTCAGTATATAATGCTTTCTATTTTGAGTTGGCCGATGATACCTACTCAGTACGTGTTCCTTGTACTGACCCCTACTTGTAATTTTTCTTCTTTGTTATATTGTGGAGTTCAACAAACATGCTATCGACTTCGACTCGTCCGCAACTTTAGCCAGTCTCCAGCATATCAGATTTCAGGGTGAGCTATTATTCCTATCTCGGACTGGATTCTCTCCTTCACGTCTTGATGTCCTTGAAGTTCGGACATGGACCATCTGTTTACTTATTTAGCTCTTAAATACTCTTAGATTTATAAATTTGAGGATAGATGTTCTTGGGGTGATGACTTCCAGATTTTGGGAATAAAAAGTATTAAATTTTAGAAGTTATTTGTTGGTTATATTAATGAGTTTTGAGTCTTCCGCATTATATTTTGTTAGTTATGGTTGAAATATTGGTAAACGTTGGGGTTTAGATTTGTTGGTTCGCTCACATAGGAGGATAAGTGTGGGTGCCACTCGCGGCTCGTTTTGGGTCGTGACAAATGAACTCGAATTTTTAAATTAATTAAATCTTGAAATTAGCGTTCTCATTACATGGCTGAAAATAATAAGTTTTGCTTGGTAGAATTATTGTTAAAGTTCCATATTTATGTGTTTTGTTCTTTTGGGAAAATAAATTAAAATATTTTCTGAATAATTGGAAATGATCATATATGTTCATTCTTAGTTTCAAATCAAGCGATTTGTGTGCTAATCATTTTTAGTTAGCACAGGCCAGTTTGGTAATGACAGGACCAATTTTAACCAACATTATTAACAAAAGAAAAAATAAAATAATTTCATAAAATTTTTTATCTCACTACAACATGTAGAGAATATTTGGCCAACGATAATATAATTTTCGTTATATTATATCTAATCGCAATAAAAAATATAATATTTATAATCAATATACTCAATAATATGTATATATAAATATCGCTAAAGGATAAAGTAATTTTGATACAATGACCTTAATCTAATTACCATTAAAATATTGTTGTTAAAAGAAAAATATATTGCTATTAAATATTTTTTTGTTGTAGCTCGTCTTCTTCTTCTTCATAGTCTACATTTTTTCTCATTTTGAGATCTTTAATTGCACAAATAATAAGCTGGATTTCCACTTTACTTTTCCTAATCGATATACATAGATATACTTTAATTATATACATAAAATTCATGAATTATATATTTATGTATATATATGCGAGAAGTAGATATGTATCAAGCAACGAAGAGCATGTGTATCGCATAGAAAAAGACCAGAATACCTCTAGATGTTGAATCATATATGTTATTCAAGACGCGTCTACTTCTAAAAGTTTATACTACTAAATATAATTTTATTTTTTGTTTTAAAGAGTTAAAAGTACTCTTGTGAGGTTATGATTACCATATCTCTGTATTGCACTTTCGAAAAAAATATGAAAGATGTAATAATTTCCAATTGAGTATGCAACATTCATTGAAGTGGATAGTAGTATCATATTATTATTATTATTATTATCATATATCATATTGATTGGTGATAAAGAATAATAATAATAATAAAAAGGGCCCATTTAGCTTCTTCACGGGTTCTTCTATTACTAGATTCTCTCATGCAGTACTTCCCCATCTTCTGTCATATAAAAAGGCAT
This sequence comes from Solanum chilense, assembly GCA_032847665.1. Classification (NCBI taxonomy): domain Eukaryota; kingdom Viridiplantae; phylum Streptophyta; class Magnoliopsida; order Solanales; family Solanaceae; genus Solanum; species Solanum chilense. The sequence goes on along the minus strand of CM064971.1, from coordinate 70,723,811 downwards.
TATTGCTCCATGCAAATACATTTCATCTTTTTGCATGATCTATAATAAGCAAAACACTTACATTTTTTCTATCTTTTTCATTTTCACTTTTTTTATAATGGTCAATTTTTGCGCATCTAAATAATTTTCTAGAAGAACAAAACTGTATTATTAGATATTGATTCAAACGCTATCAGAAAATAAAAATATTAGTAACAGATAAAATTTCATAGCTAAATAATCAGTGCCTGTTTGGATTAACAGATTTTATGTGTTCTTGACTTATAAGTAATTTATTAGTTTTGGAGGTGTTTGTAAAGGTTATAAAGTGATTTTAAGTACCTATTTTTAAGACAAAAAAAGTTATTAAAATAAATCAGAAGTAGAGTACCATTTATTTATGATTTTTAACTTTTTAACTTTTAAGTTACTTTTTATAAGCTCATTCAAACATGCCCTTAGAATTTCACGTTAATTTCATTGAGCTATGGACTAGGGACATATTATAAGAAAATTCAATCATTTAGGAGCTTCTTAACGACATATTAGTTAGGAATTACTAATAAATAATTTTGTAAATAATTCCACGTTTTCTTATGTATATATTTTAGATTTATAGTTTCTGAATTTTAGGATATGACAAATAACTAGTCTGAGACAAATTATTGAATAAATATATCAAATTCGTAATTTTATTGTAATCCAGCACTAACTACAATTAAGATTTTAAAAAGATAGGAAGAAATCATGACCTTATTTTATTTTTTCTTAAAATTTTGACTATTTGAGTCATGAGATCATGATTTTTGTTTTGATTCATTGACTACTAAGTAACGTACAACACCTCTTTTTTTTTTTTTTTTTTTTTTTGTTTTTAAAAACTAAAAAAAGTTACATTTGTCTTTTAGAATTTCCAATTTCTCTTAGAGTTATTACTATTTTTCTCTAATTGGAGCAACATATCATAGAGAATTAGAATATGAAGGACATGTGTCCCCTCAAATTCATGTGAATTTGGATCCATATATGGTAGAGACTTATCTAATCACAACTGTGTGGGCCTATTTTTAATTGTTTCCATCTTAAAAAACAAAATTATTTTTATTATATTCCTTTGAACTAGGTATATAATTTGAAAATTTTTCAAAAATTTAAAATTGTTCTAATTCATGACACATATTATCAAAATAGTGAATTCAATTCTCCTTTGATCTTTTGTCTCTTAAAAGAAACAAACTCTACTTTGTAAAGGAAATAATTTAGCTTTCGAAATATAAGTTTTACATTGCGAATGGTCTAATTGTGATTACATTTATGTTATTTATGACCTGCAAAAATGGGTGACGTGATTCTCGAGGTGATCAAGTACATTTTAGAGACGAAATTTTATTTTTGAAAATGAAAAGTTTGACTAAAGTCAACATTTTAGGTTCACAAGTTCGAATTTGAGTCAATATTTTTGGTTCAAAGAATGATTTATGACTTAATTTGATATTTTGAACGAATTCTGAAGAGCTCTGATATGATTTGGTTAACTAGTTGATTTGAAGAATTTGGTTATTAGCCATGACGACCTAGGATTGGTGATTCGATAATTTCAACAGGTACATAACGTGTTTTAGGAATAGTTTGCTTATTTGATTTGTGCCTGTAGATATACAAAGATATTATATATGAGCTTAGAATATACACATACATACATATTTAAAGTAAATGAAAATTTATGATTTTATTTATACAATTAAAAAATAGAAAAATTAGGGTAGTACATAAATAATATGAATAAGATATGGTATACATAGTTATAATAGTATTTAGTATGTGGTAGAAAACAAGCAAATATAATGTGGCTATAAAAATTTAGTATAAACAAGGATTCAAAATAACATGTGTAAGAATATATATATATAAAAGTAAGTAAGATATACCTTGTATATGATGACACCTATTTTTGGGAAAACTACTTTATTCACGTACATCAATATTTATATTAATTTTATCTATAATTTCAAACAATTATGTATCTTATTACTAAATAAGAGTTCCCTATCATATATTGAGAAAGATACATCTAAATACATATATTTCTTGCTAACAGATATACTAAAATTAGGAGAGACTCGAGCTAAAAGGGAAGGGAGATAGTCGTGTATTGCACATATATGTGAATCATTAGATATGTTATATGTATGTATCTAGTGTGATTCACATGTATCTGGGATATCAGATACATATGAGTGTAGCGGGCGAGATGTGTGGGAGGCGAGCGAGACCAACAAGATTTGTATATGTATCCCAAATTCATGCGAATTCGCTTGGATACAGTGCATCTAGAGCAAACTACACCTAATTTTAACCCATGTATACTGAAATGCATGTATCTGGACGCACCAAAATCTGATAAAATTCGTAATATTGCAAACTTGAATGTATCTAAGTAATTAACTCCTAAAATTGCGAAATTTCTATAAGTTTTCCTACATTTTCATATCTTGTAAATTTTGGGCCTGCTTTTCAAAATCTGAAATGGGCCAACTATTTGGGCCAAAATTCTGCCATCATGTTAGTTTTAGTTAAGAAAGGGAGTTGGACCAGTGGGCCAATTCTTTTTGAAAAAATATGCTGTGGGCCTTTGGAGCCATTTTATTTGGTTTTAAAATCAGCCCATCTTTAACCTATTGCGCCATTGCACACATTGTGCGTTTATAGCATTGAGTCTCATGAAATCAGATAGAAGTCATTAGAAAGGTATTTCTTCAAACATATACACATGAAAAATATAGTGAACACCAATAGACCTAAAGATAAAGCTAACTCATAAGCCACCTCGTCAATGTATTGTAGCACCCAAAAGGACCAATGAACTTAGGATTGAACTTGACCTTCTTTCCAAACTTCATAACGCTCTTCATGACTGATAATTTAACAACTTTTTCTCCTTCAACCATGGACTCTAAATTACGAACTTTAGGATCACACAATTCTTTTTTCTACTATGAACAAAAAAAATATTGTTCATGAATCAATTTCACTTTAGCTAAGAAAACCCCAAACAAATTTGTGTTCCAAAATCCAATCTAAAAAGTATCATATCAATCCATCAAAAACTGTTAGGTAGTGGAGCCTTATTAATTTTAGGTTTTCCTATTTATTCTCTATTTTAAGCTTTCCTATTTATTCTCTGTAATAAAAAATACTCTAATTTATTAATATAAATATACCTCACCGCCGTGAAAGTTTACTCACGAGGTGTTACCACGAAATATTGGGTTTTCTCTTTCTCTCTCTAGATCTCTCATCTCTTTCTCTTGAAAGTTCTTGTGTTCTTCATTCATCTAGTGTGTGTGCGTGAATTCGATCCTAACAACTGGTATCAGAGCTAAGGAGATTCAACACGATCACTGAAGATGGATAGTTCGAAGCTTGGAATCAAGAAGTTTGATGGATCCGATTTCAGTTTCTGGAAGATGCAGATCGAAGATTATCTGTACCAGAAAGATCTTCACGAACCGTTGACCGGGGTGAAGCCGGAATCCATGACGGAGGAGAAGTGAAAACTCAAGGATCGCCAGACTCTAGGGTTGATCCGGTTGACTTTGTCAAAAAACGTGGCGTTCAACATCGTGAAGGAGAAGACTACGTCCGGTCTATTGAAGGCACTGTTAAACATGTACGAAAAACCATCGCTATGCACAAGGTATATTTGATGCGTAGATTGTTCAATTTACAGATGTCTGAGAATAGATCCGTTTCTGATCATATAAACGAGTTCAATATGATTGTGAGTCAACTCAATTCTGTGGATATTAATTTCGAAGATGAAATTAAGGCGTTGATTTTGATGTCATCTCTGTCCGAGTCTTGGGATACTGTTGTTGCTGCGATTAGCAGTTCTCGTGGATTTGAGAAACTGAAGTTTGATGAAATCCGTGATGTTGTTCTTAGCGAAAATATTCACAAACGAGAAGTGGGAGATTCATCGGGCAGTGCTCTCAGCTTGATCGAAGGGGGAGAAGTAAGACGAAAGACCAAAATCAACATGGTCGATCAAAATCAAAGAATCGAGGAAAATTCCTGAACAAATCAAACGTGACTTGTTGGAACTGTAGAGAAAAAGGGCACTTTCGGACGAACTGTACAAAGCCAAAGAAGAAACAGAATCAGAAATTTAAAGATGATAATGATTCTGTAAATTCAGCAAAGGACATTGGGGATGCTCTAATCCTTAGTATGAACAGCCCAATTGAATCATGGATTTTGGATTCTGGTGCATCTTTCCATTCGTCTCCAAGCAAAGAGTTGTTCTAAAACTTCAAATCTGGAAATTTTGGAAAAGTATATCTTGCTGACAATAAAGCCTTAAAGATTGAAGCAAATGGGGATGTTTGCATAAAGACCACCTCGGGAAACCAGTGGACATTGGAGGATGTCAGATATATTCTTGGGATCAAGAAAAATCTGATCTTTGTTGGTCAGTTGGATAGCACGGGATATGCAGCAGAGTTTGGAAAAGGTTCGTGGAAGATTGTGAAAGGTTCTATGGTAGTAGCTCGTGGCACCAAATCTTAAACCTTGTACACCACTGCAGGGTGTATAAACATGGCCGTTGTTGCTGAAGGTGCTTCCGATTCATGTCTGTGGCACAACAGACTTGGACATATGAGTACTAAAGGAATGAAGATGCTGGTTGCAAAAGGAGCACTAGAGGGTCTGAAGTCTGTTGATATGGGTCTTTGCGAGAGCTGTGTTATGGGAAAACAGAAAAGAGTAAGCTTCACAAAGACTCCTAGAGAGCCAAAGAAAGTGCGGTTGGAAATGGTCCATGCAGATGTTTGGGGACCATTTCCAGTATCATCACTTGGAGGATCCAAATTCTATGTTACCTTCACTAATGATTTCAGCAGGAAGGTATGGGTTTACTTCTTGAAGCATAAGTCATATGTGTTTGCAACTTTCAAGAAGTGGAAAGCTGAAGTTGAGAATTAGACTGATTTGAAAGTCAAATGCCTAAGGTCTGACAATGGAGGAATGTATGACAAATCAGAGTTCAAGGCAGAATGAAATTGCTGAGAGGATGAACAGAACATTGAATGAGCGTGCAAGGAGTATGAGGATACACTGTGGGCTGCCCAAAACACTTTGGGCGGATGCTGTAAGCACAAGCGCATACTTGATCAACAGAGGACCATCAGTTCCTTTAGGGTTCAAGATTCTAGAGGAAGTGTGGACAGGAAAAGAACTCAAGTACTCACACTTGAAGACTTTTGGTTGCACTGCTTATGTTCATGTTGATACAGAAAAGAGAGACAAGCTTGATGCCAAGGCTGTGAAGTGTTACTTCATAGGCTATGGTTCTGATTTGTTTGGTTACAGGTTTTGGGATGACAAGAACAGAAAGATCCTGAGACATTGTGACGTGACATTTGATGAGTATGTCCTGTACAAGGACAGAGAGCAGAAGGTTCTAGAGTTTACAAAGCAAGTGAGATTTGAGGCTGAGTTGGAGAAGAGTAACCCCAGAGATGTCAAAGCAAATACTCAACCAACTCCTACTGAAGAATCTGAAGTGGAGCAAGTTACACATGAGCAGGTGTTAAGGAGATCATCCAGATCTATCAGGGCACCAGATATGTATTCACCTTCATTACACTATCTATTGCTGACTGATGAGGGGGAACCAGAGTCTTTTGATGAGGCCCTACAGGTGGAGGATTCGATCAAGTGGGAGCAAGCCATGGATGATGAGATGAGGTCACTTGAGAAGAACGACACATGGGTGTTGACTGAGCTACCTGCAGGGAAGAGAGCTTTGCTGAACAAGTGGGTGTTCAGAATCAATACTGAACCAGATGGCAAAAGAAGGTTCAAGGCTCGTTTAGTGGTTAAAAGATATTCACAAAGGAAAGGTATTGATTATGCTGAAATATTCTCTCCTGTTGTGAAGTTAACCTCTATTCGAATTCTGTTTAGTGTTGTTGCATCGGAGAATTTTCATCTAGAGCAAATGGATGTAAAAACAGCGTTTTTACATGGAGATCTGGACAAAGAGATCTATATGCAGCAACCGGAAGGATTTGTGGTTCCAGGCAAGGAACACATGGTGTGCAAGTTCACCAGGAGCTTGTATGGACTAAAGCAAGCACCAAGGTAGTGGTACAAGAAGTTTGACTCCTTCATGACCAAGAGTGGATTCTGCAAAGCTGAAAAGGATCCTTGTTGTACTTCAAGAAATACACTGATTCATATGTCTTTCTACTGTTGTATGTGGATGATATGTTGATTGCAGGATCTAGTATGAGGGAGATTAACAATCTGAAGACAAGGTTGTCTACAACATTTGAGATGAAAGATTTGGGTCCAGCAAAACAGATTTTGGGGATGAAGATTTCTCGGGATAGATCTGCTAGCACTTTAAATCTATCTCAGGAGTTGTACATTGAGAAGGTGTTGAGAAGATTCAGGGTTAATGATGCTAAACCCAGGACTACTCCATTGGCAAATCACTTTAAATTGTCAAAGGAGCAGTCACCCAAGACTGGCGAGGAGCGTGATCACATGACACTTGTTCCATATGCTTCAGCAGTTAGTAGTTTAATGTATGCTATAGTTTGCACTAGACCTGATATAGCACATGCAGTGGGAGTTGTTAGCAGGTACATGGCGAACCCTGGGAAAGAGCATTGGGAAGCTGTGAAGTGGCTTCTGAGATATCTGAGAGGTACATCCAGTACTTCACTTTGTTTTGGCAAAGGCAAGGTGACTCTACAAGGTTTTGTGGATGTTGATCTTGGTGGGGATGTTGACTCGAGCAAGAGTACATCCGGGTACATTTACACCATAGGTGGAACAGCAGTGAGTTGGATGTCCAGGCTTCAGAAGTGTGTTTCTCTTTCATCTACTGAAGCTGAGTATGTGGCAATATCTGAAGCTGGAAAAGAGATGATATGGCTGGCAGATTATCTTAAGGAATTGGGCAAGAAGTAGAGCGAGAAGATTCTTTACTCAGATAGCCAGAGTGTCATACAATTGGTGAAAAATCCAGTCTATCATTCGAAGACAAAGCACATCAGAAGGCGATACCATTTTACTCGCAGGGCAGTGGAGGATGGTGATATGTGCTTGGAGAAGATAGAGGGTGCAAAGAACCCGGCAGACATGTTGACGAAATGTGTTGATGTTGGAAAACTGAGGTTATGTAAAACCTTGGTTTGGTCTTCTGTAGTTGTTGCTACAGATGTTGCGGTGCGGTAAAGATGTTGATGATGAAGAGATTTTTTTTTTAGGATGTATTTTTTTGATGACTGAGTCAGTCTCCAAGTGGGAGAATTGTTAGGTAGTGGAGCCTGATTAATTTAGGTTTTCCTATTTATTCTCTATTTTAGGCTTTCCTATTTATTCTCTATTTTAGACTTTCCTATTTATTCTCTGTAACCAAAAATACTCTAATTTATTAATATAAATATACCTCACCGCCGTGGAAGTTTACTCACGGGGTGTTACCACGAAATATTGGGTTTTCTCTTTCTCTCTCTAGATCTCTCATCTCTTTCTCTTGTAAGTTCTTGTGTTCTTCATTCATCTAGTATGTGTGCGTGAATTCGATCCTAACAAAAACATCTCCTATCATACAAAGCCTAAAGCCTAATCATTCTCTTAAAGATATGTTGAGAAGTATGATGAGTAGATCTATTCTACCTCAGTGCCATTGCAGTCATTTTTTAATTGCCTAAATGAATAAATAAAAAATATTTATGTTCAATATATTTTTTTTGATACAAGTGTCAAAAACACATCTCTGTTAAAGAATGAAAAAAGTTTCATATCGGTGGTTAATGAGATGGGTGGACTCCTTATAAGGCTTGAACAATCCTCCTCCTTTTGAACTAGCTTTTGGGGTGTGAGTTAGGCCTAAGACCTAATTTCACATGGTATCAGATTAGGCCCGTCTCACCCGATGTTGGTGTCCACACACCAGATGCTAAGCACTGGGCGTGAGATGGGGTGTTAAAGAATGACAAAAGTTCTACATCGGTGGTTAATGAGATGGGGCGTAAGACCTAATTTCACACATCTAATTATCTTTTTTTTTTTAATTTCGTACCTAAATTATTCAAAGTGTGAGTTTATACCTACATCGGTTGTTAATGAGATGGGTCGTAAGACCTAACTTCACACATCTCATTATCTTCTTTTTTTTTTAATTTCATACCTAACATAGTATAAGTTTATACCTAATTATCAGTTGTTAGTTTGAGGAACACACCTCAATGGTGTTTGTAATGCACTCTTTCATTTATTTGAAAATATACTTGACACATGGCATTTCACATGAATAAAATATTTTACTTTGACAATAATTAAATAATAAAATATTAATATTAATATTAATTAAAGATTAAAAATTAAAGTATTACTATCTCCAAAAAAAATTATGTTCTTACTCCACTCCACTATCAACCCTATATATATATATATATATATATATATATATATATATATATATATATATATATATATATATATATATATATCAAATAGATAAAAAAAATATTTGTGCAAAATTTCAACTTTACAAGTATAATAACTTCATGAAGGAAACTAGTCCAAAATATAAAGAATAATTTTATAAATATTAAAAATGAGTGACCAAACGTCAATTTTTTTTAAAAAAAAAATTAAAAGTACACTTAATTGTGCAATGAAATTATCTTAATAGACAGAATAGATTAAAAAAAAAATTAATACAATCTTAACAATTAAGTTTAAAGGCAATAGAATACTCACATAATTTAAAGGCATGAAAAATCAGATTCTCATACCTTATAATATTTTTCAATTAATAAAATTTCACCAAAACTTAGAAGATTCTCCTGCCTTATCTCATTTTTTACAAGAATATATTATACCAAACTAGTAAAAAAGAATGATAGGAATAAGAAAGTAAAATAGATAATACACCAAAAAAAATAAAAAAAAGAGACGATGAGTGTTGTTGTGGTTTAACTTTTTCAATATTCCAAAGTGGACCTAAAGGAACAAGTACATCCTTGACCATACCAAATACCAATCAATTGAATTGAATTGAATTGAATGAATAAGGGCCACTCTGCATAGGAAACAAATACGATATTCTCTCTCCTTCATGTTCCCTATAACGAACCAAACACACAAATAAATATATTGATATATACTTGCTCCTTGTCCATCAACTTTTTTATGAATATAATGAATGAATATAAAAGCCATTTTATTTTCAGAATTTAAAATTTATGATCTTAATTGGTTAAGATTAAGGATAATAAAAGGGTTATGTATCTTGATTGAAAGATTATATTCATCAATCAATATATAAAAGTCTCATACTTCGATTACTAAGGATTTTTATTTTCGATAAGTAGGGTGCATTGTGAATACCTTCTTATTTTTTTAAACTCTTGCCGCAATAGAGAAGTTTTCCATTGAACTACTTAAAATAAAAGACTTGGATACCAGTGGCGGATCCAAGAATTTCGTTTAGGAGGTTTGAAAAATAAAAGTATAAACGTGTAAATAAGTTTTTAAAAATAGAACTCTCGAACTTTTTTGGTTTTAAAACCACACTTTTAGCACGTTTTAAAATAAAAAATAAAATTAAAAAAAAAAACTTGAAAAACATTAATGTATTTTTAAAAAAAAAGTGAAACTAAAAAGGAAAAAAATAAATTGTTGTCACAGGGATCCGAACTATGAAAATGTAGCTTAATTTCAAGGGTCTGGCCAATGAGTCATCTTTTTCAATTTTTCATTGAGGGGCTAAAAATATATATATATAGAGAAAAAAAAGTTTCGCCTATGAGAAAAAAAATAGATTAATCATTGCAATAATAGCATCTACGAGTCTATTACTTCGGTACCATGTCCTTTTTTATCAGTCGATATTCGAGCGCCATAAATAACCTTTGCGACACTTGTTTCCTAACTAGATTTCACACAACACAAACATCATAAATGAGAATTAAGCATAGTCCGACTCCCTAGCATAGTAGCCATAAAATCACACGTTTGTATTACAAGGCATTCTATATATATTGCAAGTTAGAGGTATGTCATGAATTAGCTACCCTAGCTAGGTCCTCTACATGAATAATATGGATCATAGCATTTATGATTTCTTCATTAGCTAGGACAATCAATGATCTCTTGTACACTCACACTGCCAAGCTAACATAAAATTCTAACCTACTTGTACCCCCACAACATCTTGTCTTGTTTCCTATGTGGGGAAGATTAATTATTGATGAAATGTGATTTTTGCATAAAAAATCACAATCAAGAGGCAACACACGTTGTCAAGTATGAGACAATCAAAGCCATTAGATTCCAAAAAACCTAAATTTACCTATGCTTTAGATGTCTCATTCAGCTATGTGGAGACACCATATATAACAAAGCATTGCTAAAATCTTTTATCAGCATTAGTTAATTGTCATAAGATTCAATGTCGTTATAAAATTTAGGAACATTTGCAAAAAGTGTTGACCTAAAAGATGTTTAAGTGTGTCACCATCTCTTCTAAATTCTCAACATCTTGCGCTCATGTGTGGGTTTGGCTCTTTTTTGAGGGTGGGAATAGTTTTTAATTTGGATGGTGGTGAGATTTGATCCTAGGACCTCTGTATGTTCTGTACCACGTTGAAATGTACGACGATCTCATCTAAAAGCTTATGCTATTAGAGAAAGCACATTTTTCTTAATTAATGATATTCTCACCAAAAGAGTATACTATTTAGCAATCATTAAACTATTACTACTGATTAATTATCACTAAAAATATTTTTGGTGCAGTGAGAATAAAAAATTATATTAAAAGTACTATAAATTGCAAATTTTTGCATATCAATATGATGAAAAAATACATCTTTAAATGTTAGGTAAAGTTCTTATAGTTTGACTCTAAAAATAGAACCATGACAAACAATTGTAGATCGAGGGAGTATATAGCTGATATTAAGCGGAATACTTACGATATTTATTTTAGTTTTATGTTTATTTTAAAAGATGTCTTCGTTTTTAGGTTACAAAAGATTTGAAAAGTTATTTTGTTAGATTTTTTAAAAGATGTGAATGAAAAATGAATAGATATGTTTGAGAAGGCTTTAGGAGAAAGGTGCAATTTGAATAACATATTTTTACATTGAATAGGTTGTAATTTTTCATAAAAGGCACTAGAGTATATATTTACACTACTTTTTGTTGGTTATAAATACATATCCGCTTCTTTAGATTTTTACTTACGAAAATCGGATAAGCTCCCCTTCTTTCTACGATTTCGGTACATCGCAAGTAATTGGTTGGTGTGATTTAGTTCTTCTTTGAGTTTTAGTTTGAGGTATCATTACACGAGTGTAATTTATTTTGAGAGAATATAATCGTATACTTCAATTACTAACAAAGGATCGAGTTTCATAAAAATACACTGTACATTTAATGGACTCGAATATAATTAAATGTTTCCTCTCCATTTCTAGTTTTTTATTTAAATTTTCATTTCTAGAGCCAACAAAAGGAGATTTTTTTAAAAAATATGGAACATGAACCATTGGACATGAATCATTTCTCACAAATAGAGACAAAGGACACTAAATGGCAAACAAATTAAAGCTTTGTCAGCAAAGTAGTTACAAATTGCCACTTGTGATAAAAACCTTGATTCTGGTGTAATTGGTTCTACTTGTAAAACCTATGTCCATCATAAAGACAACACTCTAAGAACCACACACAAGCAAAGGCGATGTTATCAATTTTGATGTCGCATCTGTGTTAGATTCTCCAAAATACATTATTTTTAAAGAATCTAACACGTATTAGTTGACATCTTTTTATTACCCAAAATGAGAATTTACGATAATCTTCAAAGACCATAAACTTGATCAGAATCTGCATAACCTATGCCTGCATTTGGATCCATAGAGAAAAACAAGAATAAGAGGCAGAGATGTAACAAAGGAAAACCAATGACTGAAAATATAAATAGTAACCAGAAAAACCAACAAGGGAGTTTCAGACTTGACTCTTGAGTCCTTCATGAATCTATCCTGTCAATAAAATTAAAATAAAGTTTACAAGAAAGGCCTAAAGTTACACAGAAAGAGAGACTAGAATATTTGTTCCGAAAGAAATAAACTACCAACGAGTAGCTGGTCGATCCATATAGCTGCTTTCTTCATTCGTCGTTGAATACTTGAAAACTCACTACACAGAATTAAGACACATAAGTTAACTAGCAGTAGTAGTAGTAAATAACACAATGTAGGTTCATACAAGATTTCGATGTAACGATCCAGTTTGAGGCTTTTACTAAGGGCTCGAATCCAAGAACCCTAACCTCTCTGCCAAGACATCTACATCTTCCTCTTCACCGTCTTCATTTCCAGACACGTCCTCATCGTTAAAGAGCTCTTCCCAAAACCCCACATCAAGTTCTTTATCTGTGTTCCCAAATTGCTCGAGCCCTTCTATCGTGTACTCTTCTTGTTGATCCTTTCTTGCTCTACCATATCCCTGCATTTCTAATGCAAGTGCTTCAAGTTCAGAGACTTGGAATTCGTTAGCCTCTCCGAATTCCAAAGGTTCTGATTTTATTGAATGACTAGATCCTCCAACATGTAATGTAGCACTAGGACCTTGATGATCAATAGGTCGTCGCCTTTTTTTAGTTATATCCTCTTCAATTTCTCTCCTCTTCCCTTTTTGCTGGATTAACTGCTGGACAAACTCCGGATTTTGCATTGCTCTTGCTAAAAAATTCATCATTTGTTGCTGCTTCCTCTCTGTTCCTTGTAACCTTACCTCCAAAGATCGAAGATAAGCTCGAGTATTCTGTTGATTCTGTCTAAGCTTCACTAGTTCCATCATCAAAACTTGCTTGTCACGCCTCAATCGATCAACTTCTCCATCAAATCCAAATCTTCCTAACTCGACACAAGGCCCGAGACCTTGCTCTGTAGAAGGCAAAGGCTGAGAAGAATTAGGCGTTTTTCGCCTCTTGATGTTCCTTAGAAGATACTTACTCCCCTTTAGAAATGCCTCGTTCGCGAATTCCCATCTCTCTGAATCAATCTTTCTAAATCCCTGCAACAATCAAATCCCATACTATCATCTTCCAAAATCCATCTTACCAAACAATTCTCGACTAATGCAATTTTTTTTGGTCCGCATCACGAAAAATCATCAGAGGAATATCACCAGATCTTAATTCGTCTGAAATTAATAAAAAAAAAACACAATTCTGAAAAAGTTATATTTATATCATCACATTAACACTCCAAGTGGGATTTTTTTTTTCTCCGTCCTTACTAATAGCCTTGTTCACTTGTATGTTCACAAAGATTTAGCAATCAGGAGCCAACAAATATATATATATAAAAACGAATTCCCCACTTGAAAAAAAAATGTATAAGAGGAGTTAACAGATTTTTGACTTACATAAGTATTAAGCTGTCTAACAAAGCTGGAGAAATTGTTATGTTTGAAGAATTTAGGAAGTAGTGTAGTCGAAAAGGAATGAGGATCCCAGACGACGAAGCTTTGACCTCCTCTGTTCCATGAAACAATATGATCTGTAGTTGAATCATCCACCATTTCATATGTCTTTGTAAGGAACGGTGGTGGACCAATGTCATGAAGCCCTTCCATTGGTTGTGGTGTCGGCGGTGGGGGTTCACCCCCACTGCCAACACCAGAACTTGAACCTGGAAACTCTTCTTTAACTGAATACAATTGATTCATCATCAAACAAACAGGGAAAATATATGTATTTTTATGAAGAAAAAATTAAATTGAATTTTGGATTTTGGATTTTGGTAATGGAAAGTTTCTCTTTTGGGAAGGTAGTTTATGCAGTTAAGCAGTTGGTGAATAAATTGTTATGGACACCATGGATAAAGAAGCTTTGGAAGTAAGTGATAAAAGGCTATTAATAGAAAAGAAGAATCAGAAATTCCACCTATTGAGTTGCTAAGAAATAATAATAAAAAAATGATAGTACTAATAAAATATTGTTTAAGTGGAAGGTTCTAGACTTCTAGACATTTGGGGTGTGAGCATCTTCTTCCTATACAATTCTTTATTTATTATTTCCTCCGTTTCAATTTATATATATGTAACTCGACTAATCATGAAAAATTAAATAAAAAAATTACATTTATCTCTATCCTAAATCTAAGATAAATAAAGTATATTGGTTTAGTATCATTAGATATTTGAGATAATATATTTATACTTTTTAAAACAGACTAAAAAAGAAATTTGTTACGAAACTGAAGGTATAATGTATGTAATCCTATTTTATTTTTTTAATATTAAGTAGTTTCGAAATGGAAGGATGAGGAGAAGGTTCTTTAGAAGAAAGTTCTGGAACTTAGGTATGGTTGAGGTGCTGTTGGGGTCCACTAGGAATTGCAAGTTGCAAGTAGTGGTTTTTGAAGAAGCAGTTTGGGGCAAGTTGATTGGTGGGATTGTGACTCCCCTATTATTGATTGACATCATCATTAAAAAAATATATATATGAAAACAATATACTATCAAGTAGGGCTATTCAAAATTGAACCAAAACTGATAAGTCAGATCGATAAAAAAATTATTGTTTATAGTATTACGTTATTGTTTTAGTAATTTGGTTTTGATTTTTTTTTGTTATCAGGTTATTGATTTTTAACGATTTTGAAGTTTTTTCTTAACGGGTTAACCGATAACCCGATAGTAAATTAAATAATTTATATCATTTTGTATATAAAGTCCTCGACTTAGACTTTAATTTTTTACTTTTATTTTGATTGTCTTAAACACTTGGTTATTCTACAATGTAAAAGTGTTTGTTTTTTTAACAAGAAGTAACTTGTGAACTCAAGTGCATGGGTTATTTGGTTTATCACTTTGTTTCTAAGTGATTTTTAATGTTTTTTCTTTTGTGTCAAATCTTAACGGTTAAATCGATAATTGAACCGATAACAATCAAAAATCGATAAATCAATAACTGAAAAACCAATATCTTAATGGTTATATAACAATTTAGCATCTCTAAAAACCGATAACCATTAAGTCAACCCAATAAATTTCAAAACCGAACCAAATCGACCGATACACCACCTTACTATCAAGACAAGAAAAAAGACAATGAAAAAGAAAACAAAGGGGGTTAGGTGGAAAAATATCATGCAAAAGGTGATAGGGGGGTTATGTTATTTTAAATCTGCAACTTTCAGATACAAATTTTATGTTTAAAGTTTTATTTTTCGCAAAGATATAGCTTTGAAACTATTTTCACTTAGTTTATTAGGTTAAATTGTTCATAAATTTTATTTGATCAAAATATCTTATATTATTAATAAATTATGTTGAACGAGACGTAATTCTATCAATATATCTCGTTAAAATATTCATAAATTTCATCAATGAATTAATAATGCCTTGGTAAGAGCATGTTTTGAGATTACTTCCATTTCACATATTGTTAAATTTTCCACAAATATTACTAAATTAACAAATTCTATAATTTTTTCTTCAATTATTTGCAAATTTTATTAAACTTTTTAATAAATTTTCATTCAAGGTTTGTATTTTTTTTCAAAAATATTAATTAAACTTGACAGATGCCTTCAATTTGAAGAACATTCATCGTTAAAATCCTCAATTTAGAATTTTTCACCGATCAACTTTTTCAAATTCCCATAATACACGTTAGAGGGATTATCATTACACTATTTTTTAACGTTGAGCGATAGTTTATTTTTTAATGTAAAATTTGATTATGTAAATAGTTTTCACCTTCTTATAAATTGCAAATAAAATTGTGCTTTTCCTTTTCCTATTTTTGAATCTTATTCTATGAATTATGTAATTCTTAATTTTCATTTACATTTTACAATATCAGCTTAAATTAATAGTTTGATTGAATCTTTTATTCTCTCACTCTCTCACACACACACAATATTTAACTCTGCGATTAGTTGATTAATTGTATAACTTGACTTAGACTATTAAACCAATTAATATATAGGATTTACAAAAAAATCATATCAAAATATTTTTAAATTGTGAAGATTTATATATCTTTCTTTGTCAAAGTAGTTTAAATTCAACATGTATTTATAAGTTAAAATTAAGACTAATCATCTAAAGTCTTAATTGTCTAATTTAGGAGGAGACACGAAATATAAAATTTGTCCAGAAAAGGTAAAAAATAAATAAAATGGATACATGAATTAGCATATAAAGAATTAATCCTAGTTAATTTATGGATAAAGATCCGATCAAGTATAATTAGGTCAAGTAATGTCCAATGACCTTATATATTTATGTAATGTATATTATAAAATAATTTATGGTTGAGATTTATTTAAATTATATACTCATTATAATAATAGCTAATAAAATTAACAAAGTTATCAACTTTTTTTTTATATATAAAAAAACTATCAAATGAAGCAATTAAGTATAACAAGCTAATATTTTCAAGAAAAAAATTAAGATTACGAGATATGCGAACTTTCTGACTTTTTACCTAGCAACTTCTTCGTGAGTGATTTCACACATGCTTTCTCCAAATTCTGAAGTAATCTCCAAAAATAGATCAAACTTAAAAATATAATTGAATTCTAAATAGTAATTCAATTAAAGAACATGATAATATATATATTTTTTAAAAACTTATTTGGGGGTTTTCAAATAATTATAAAAACATATTTATTCAGATTCTTCAAAAATGCAAAATTCTTTAAAATTAGAATAATTTAGAAAATTCAATTCAAGTATGAGGTTCGGCTGGTAAAAAAGTCAAGAAGTCTGTATATTCCCGTCAGTCTTTTTTTTTCTTGATAGTATTAGCTAGGGTACACTTAATTATTTTATTTGATAATTGTAAAAAATAAAAATAATTAACCAATTTATTATTTTTATTATTAAAATAGATATAATTTAAATGAATATCAACCATAAATTATTATATAATACACATGACATAAATCTATAAGATCATTAAAAATTACTTGACCTAATTATACTTAACCGTATCTTTTATCCTTTATATAGATAGTTTGCATTTTAATACATCAAATGTTGAATGAATAAATGTAATTCTTAAAAGATATAAGAATCCATCAACATGAAGTAGTATAAAGTTACTATTCTACCCCCATTTTATTTGTATTTACTTTATTATGTTTGACTTATACTTTGTAATAAGAAATAAATAATTAGATTGATATATTTATTTTATTGTTCCCGATTATCATAAATTATTTCGATATTTAAATATCAATACTTAATACTCAATTATAAAGATGAAACAGAAACACAAAAAAAAAAAATGTTTTAAATTTTGAAGTTGAACATGTAAAAAAAATTCGAACTATAGCTTATTATTGTATTTTTAACCAAACTAAGTCATTATATAAAGCAATTTATCAAAATAATACGGTTTTTAAAAATTTTACAAAACTAATGTAAACGTATTTCACAGTAACGTTTTATGGTATATTTCATTTTAAAAAAACTAACGGCGTTAGTTGATATACGTTACTCGTAGTAACGTTTTATTACTAAAATGTTACTCTGAGTAAGGTTTTACTCCTAAAATGTTATTCACACTAACGTTTTACTCCTAAAACGTTATTCATAGTATAATTTTAGGAGTAAAACGTTACTTACAGTAACGTATATCAACCTAACGCCGTCAGTTCTTTTTAAAATAAAATATACCCTAAAACGTTACTGTAACATACGTCTATACTAGTTTTGTAAATTTTTTTAAAAAATATTATTTTGATAAATTGCTTTATATAATAACTTAACTTGATCAAAACGTCCTTATTATCGCCAACGGTATAACTGATGTGAATTGCACTATACAAATTCCATGCTTCATGTTCATAATAAAATAGAGAAAAGACATAAAGCACACCACTCTCTATGTTAGGGGACGAAAAATGATATAATTATATCTATTCAAAATTATTTAGTGGGATAATAGGATGGTTGCAAAGTTAAGATGTCTTTTTGAAAATTCAAAATAACTTCATTGTTGACTTTATGTTTTTTCTCTAATAAAATAATATTCATGGACTAAGTTCGATCCCAAATCTCTCTCCACACTTCTTAATCGCTCGCTCATGTTCTTACGAACAAAGTATTTATTTTAATATAACAAATAAATAAAAATAGATCGGAGGAGTATCAAAAAAGATACCAAAGACAACTGCCAACAATATTGTAGTATTGGAAAATAGTCATCAATTTGTTGATACCTTTGTATTTTTATTATTATCTTTTTGTGGTTCACTGCCTGGCAAAGTTGGAATCCATTATCGTACTATTAAATAGTATTAAAATTTGCCTCGTTACAATGGGTTAAATAATATATTAGAATTTTATTCTGACGCCATCTAGGCACAAATGCATAAATATGTTGACCAAAACATTTAGGAAATGTTTTGACCATAAAAAGATACTAACATTTTTTTAGAATAATTTACTTAATTGAAAATAATTCATGTTTGATAATGAGAATTTCAAATTTGAAAAATAATACCTATTCTTGTTGCCTAGCATTTTTTTCATTATATAAATTATTATTTTTAATATAAGATAATAATGATGCTATTAACTGTAAATTTATTAAATTTTCTTGATTAATTATACGGATTTACTAAAGACTGCTCACTTACGAAATCAATCTAAGTTTATCATAATGGACTAATAATATCCCACAAGCTCATTTGACAAAGTACTCCTACAAATAAAAATTATAATCTATTTTATAACTCACTTTTTGTTTTTAAAGCTATATTTAAATTGTTTAAACATAAACATTGTTTCAAATTTTTACAAAACTATTTAAATATAAGTTTAATTTTTTTAAAAAAATTAAAATTTATGGTCAAAATGCCTACTTAAAGTGCCACTTGTGATCTCTTATCATGAGTTCATGACCCAAAATCAAAATGGTAATACCACTCAACTGAAGATACTACTAATATTATATATACTGTACCAATGTTGGAATATAATACTAATATTATATTTATATATATATACCGTACCAATGTTGGAATAAAATACTAATGTTTTATATTATATATACTGTACCAGTGTTGGAATATAATACTAATATTATATTATATATACTGTACCAATATTGGAGTATAATATTAATAATAGCTTAAGATTAATTTAATAACATTAAAAAAAAAGGTTCATTTGACGGTATAGATAACCACCAACTCTTGTAGGACCACGAGCACGAAGAACAAGTATGATATATTAAAAAAATACATATTTAGTAGTTTCTAAATTGTTGTTCTAGTATGTTCTAGAGGTTTCCAGACGTTATAATTTTTAATTATTTTTTTCAGTGTTTAGTTTTTTAGTTTTCAGAAATTGCAGAGGTATGGGTATGTTGTTAAAAGAATATTTATTTTTATAATATATAATTGTGTATAAAAGATTTTGATTATACTTGTTACAAGAAGAGCTCCACCAAGTGTCAACTACCAACTGGCAAATATAAATTTCGGCTCCTCGATTTATGCTAAAGGATAAAGCCTTAGCCATCGCCGGCAAGATATTTTTTCTCCGTTTATCTTACGTTATTTGATTTGACATGAAAATTAAATATTTAAAATAATTTAGGGATGGATTGATGGCAAAAATTAAACGGATCAATAAATCGAGTTAAAACAAAATGATATTGACTTGTTGCTATCAAGTGATTAGGTTAATAATTTTTTAATGATTTTATAAAATAAATTATTGTGTTATTGATTTAATTTTTTATTTTTAAATATTTGATAAATCAATAATTTATTAAGACCATAATATTTTTTTACTTTTGCTATTGCACAAATATTATTGTTATAGTGCTTTTATTTGTGTTGTATTTATATAGCTCTTTTTATATTAGTTATTAATTTTTTTTTCGAGCATTATGTAGAGATACATTATTTTCTTGTTGTGCTAAATTATTAAAAAATTCATATACTTATTTTATACGCATTTTGTATTGGTTAAACCGAAGATCGAATTGTTAAGAACCACAAATTAATAAGTTGGAAAACTGATAAAAAAACATATCTTGTTGATTTAATTATTAATTTAACATATTTAAAAATAAAAAACCAATATATCGCATCAATAATATATAAAATGGAATCGTAATTATCGAGACCCATGCCTATATATATAAATGTGTATCCTATAAATCACGTTTTAGACATCAGACCATCTCCGAGCCACCTCTATTTTACTCTCCATTTTTTATATTTGGAGAGTAAAATAGAGAACTGGACCGTAACACACGTCTAAATCATTCTCTATCTTTATATAGAGAGAGTTGAATAGTAATTCTCCAAATTTGGAGAACTAGTATTCACACTTTCTATTTTACCTTTTTAATATTTTATTATTATTTTTATATTTTTTTAATTAACATATTATTTTACATATATTGTCATTAATTAAATATCTAACATTCATAATTCTTTTTAATGTAATATAATAATTTTAAAAAATATATTATTTAATATATACTACTTTCATTCCGAACGAATAGTATTTTATTTTAATTTTTTCTAATTTTCGTCGTCAGTATAATTTGATTGTGTAATTGATCTTCAGAATACCCAAAATTAAATAATAAGATGACAAATTTAATTTTAAAAATATAATACATAACATGATAATTTAAATATAAGATAACATTACAATACCTAATATAATAATTTAAATACAATATAATACATAACTTTATAATTAATTTATCACAACAATAATTTAATAATTAGGAAAATCGTTTTCAAATTTAGCACTATTTGAAAAAATTAAGGATATGATTCAGAAAAATTGTTACAGTTGTGATTGTCCATTTCTTTCACTTACTTATTGTTTATCTTGTTGCAAGTAATCACATGCAACCATAAAATAAGAACGGAATTAAGGTATGATCCAGAGAATTGTTGTGTATTGGGGTTATGTTATTTAGAAATTTAGTTTAAAAAAAAGCAAATTTTATATCTAATGAAAAATTATATAAAGTAATTATTTGGGAAAAAGAAAGAATTTATATTATGAAATAAGAATGAAATAAAAGCAATAATATAATGGAATCCTACCGGGAATTTATGGGCGGGTGGGTTGTATAGGATTAATTGATTTTCTATTATTTTTTTATTTTAAAATATTTTCTTATAGTATATTTTTCAATAATTTTTTGAATTCAAATGACATGTGTCACAATATAATTTGTCATTGTGCTATGTCATCGAAAATCTATCTCACACACTAAATTTTTGTCTCAAAAAAATGTCAAAGATGTATCGCTTCGAAATGGTAGATGTATTCAATGTATACAAACTTTAGTTGAAGTGTTTAAATAATTTATGCAGACAAATTAAAGTGATTGTCATGACTTAAACCTTTAGTATAAAACAACTTTTACGTAGTTATTACATCCTTTACTTGATAAAGATATTTTTTGAACTCTTTGCTTAGCTAAAAGTACTAATTTATATTCAACAGGCTGATTGTAATAAATTGATAGGAATTATCACGTTGGTCTGGTGACAATTCGTGTGATTGTTGACAAGAAGAGTAACATCAATTTATTTGGACACCCATTTTCTACGAGGGCTTTTGACTAAATATACACTAGAGGTCCATCCCTTAAAAGCTAGGTAATTGATCTTTTTTTTTTTATATAATATTAATCGCTAATTCATAACTAAATGAAATTAACATGAAATTTTGTTGTTTAGTTATAAAATTTTGTCTATCACTAATTTTTTATTTTCTGAGAGGGATATGCGTACACTAAAATGATGTTCGTCAATCAATTTTTGTCATGTATATATGTGTAGAATGTGATCTTTGGAGTTGATATTAGCTAGAACCCTAGAACTAGCTAGTTGCCAAAAATCATTATTCTGTATCACCTTATATGTTTTCTTTGTATGTTTATTTTGTTTTCTTGGTTTCAATCTTTTTCCATTTGTTCATTGTGTTTGATAGATTGACTTTATTGATAGCATTGATTAGCGCTATTTGCTTAAACAAAAACATTATTGCTTGGTGTTATATTTCCATCTTATCTTGGTGGGAAAAAAAATCTTATCAGATTTTAAGAATGAAAGTTGTATATATGCATCCAAGAGATAAGATTAAGAATGAAGAAATGAGATGGGAGCAATCTCGATAGAGGACAAGATACAGAAAATGTATCGAGGAATTTCTAGGCATGTGCATAGAAAAGGCAGGATGTCCCAGTGCAGTGGTGTGATGGTGTGAGAGGTTGGGTATGGATGACATAAAGAGAGGGATAAATAGGCCGAAGAAATATTTGGAGAGAGATGATTAGGCAGAACATGACACAACTACAACTTACAAAGGCATCAATTTCTAATGTCATGTGTCATGTTGAGTTTGAAGACAAGCTACTTTTATTTTTGTCCTTTCAAAGCTGTTTCTAGTGCCTATATGGGGTCATTTTGCGGTTTGTGGTATGTTCAGTTCACTAGGAGGATCGCCCTCCTAATTCAAAGTTTTTCTTGGAAGGTTCAAACTTATTACTATTACAACAGTTGCAACTACAAACAAATTTATGGTTATGACAGGGTGGTATACTCTGTTCTCTTGCCATCTCTATACTAGTCAAAAGACTAAGGCTCCTACTAAAGATAGATTGCCGTTTGAAGTGTCAGTCTCATAGGGCAACCAGACCAAGCCGATTTAGAAACATGTTAAACTTTTTGGACGACTAAAGTATGTACCTTAAGGAACATAATAGTCACGTACAACCTAATATAAGCAATAATGATCTATCTATAGCAATTTATGAGTACTTACTTATAATATTTGTTATATATTTCATATATATAGCACTGACAATACACTCTTCTTGACACAAAATTAAGTCAAAAGATGCAATACTTAGACTCAATACTTAGACTTAAACGTAGCTAGGAAGGAAATATTGTTTACAATATTTATACACATATAAGTAATAGTACTTAGATTAGCTTGGTGGACTTCCTTCTCAAATCCCAATTTGGGAGTCCATATATTGTCCAATACTGCATGCCCAAAAGAACAAGAAACTAATTAGAAACTTAACCCAGATGCTATATAATAATTAAAAGGAAACAAATCTAATTGTTACTAGTTTATGAGCTAATTATTTTTGATACGCTCTAATTTACAATATTACTTAATATACCAAATTTTGGTGCCTCCAAGAACGTCCAAATACACGTATATCGAGGTCAAAATTAGTTGAAAGTTGTTCTAGATACATTGTATCAAAATGAATCCACATGTATCGGGGATACATAACAAATCTCGTTTGTCCTTGTTGCCTCTCTCCCATCTTGCTTACCATTCTCCCAGTTATATGGTATCCCAAGTTAAATACATGTGAATTATACTAGAATACATGAATCTAGTGTGTATCTAGCATGATTCGTGTGTATCTAGGCTCCCTCTCCAATCTCACTCGCCTCTCTCCCTATTTTGTATATCTGATGGCAATAATACATGTACCTAAGTGTATTTTCTTTAATATATGGTAGGAAACTCTTAATTAGTGATAAAATATATAATATTTTAAAAATATAAAAGATAATAACAGTATATATAATAGTAAAGTATGTCTAAATGTTTATTTTTTCCTAATTAAATTGTATGAAAGATCATCAACTACATTTCGAGAAATTCACAATTTCTTCAAAAATCGATGCCCACTTAGCTAAAGCTATTTTTTTATGATAAAAATATTCTTACCAAAAAATAGGAGAAAAAAAGTAAAAATTAATGAATTTAAGTTATACACATGGTCAGTTTAAAAAATAATTTGTGAAAAATTCTTACCCTAATGACGTACGTAACTTAAATTCGAAAATAATTAAGAATAAATTTCTTACCCATCACAGTCCACTTGTGGACCAATAGGAACTCTCTTGATCTTACAAACTTTGAAAAGTTTTCTTCCCTTTTTAACATCAATAATAGAAGAATTCCCACTTTTTTGAAGACACTTACATAAATCTTTAATATCATCAATTGTACTATTTTTTACAAGACTAGCCAAAATTTGAGAACCTTGACAACATTCTGCTGTAATATTTTTTCTACAACCCAATAAAAATGGTTGGCATGGTGATAACAAATCTTGGGCTTGATAGCAAATAAGTGATTTCAAAGGGATAATATTTTGCATAGTCACGACTCCTACAAATCCTAGTACAATTAGTGAACACAATATTGCTTCTTTCATCTTCATATGTATGTTGATATAATTGTAATCAAGTATAATAAAATGCTTTGTTGATTATTGGATATATAGATGGTGCTCAAGTGTTCTCTTTTTTTTTTTTTTTTTTTTGTGTGTGTGTGTGTTGGGGTGGAGTGGGGTAAAATAATGTATTAATAATGTCAATTGGATCAAGTTGTGTTCAATATTTTTGGTGATGATGATTATCATTTTTTGGTGGGAAACTTACATAAATATACAAAAATAAAAAAAAATTTACCATTTATAGCAATAATATTTTTTTTTCATTTGATCACTTTTAATTCATTTATAATACAAGTTTAATATATATTACAAATAACAATTTATTATTCATATATAATACAAATTTTAATAATGGATAATACATTTATCGCACATTTTAATACACTTATAATACAATATGTCAAATTTTTACCAAACAAACATAATATATTTCAAAAAACAATTATAATTCATATATATTGCATACATAATTCACTTTTAATTCATATTGTAGATTTGACATAGCATTGTTATAAATGGTAATAAATAAAAAGTATTGCTGAAATCAGTAATTATTTATTAAAATGTACTAATTTATGTAATTTTTCCTTTTTTGGTTTGGTGGGATTTTTTTATTTTGAGTTGAGTAACATGTACATATTTGATAACTCTAGTTTAGTTGAGGTTTCAATTTTTATGTGCTATTAGTATATTTTAATTGATATGTTATAGCAAGTTATCCGTCTTCAAGTTATTTCTTTAGCTTATTTTGGGCAGTTAGTTGAAGTTATTTTTGGAGGATTTAATTAATAGTGTAAAATTCTTTGGTTCCTTTTCTTGCTTGTTATGTTTCACATAATTCCACTGAAAGCACAAAGATTTGTTTTTTTCTTTTAAGAAAATATTATTTGTAACAAATTTTAAAATGACATAAAATAAATTGCAATCACAATGAAATTAAAAAAACATAACTTTATTGATAGAGATTGCGAGTACAATTTCGTTGATCCCTTAATTCTATTCTCCGGAGATTTATTCATAATTCGAGGGTCGATAGTGGCGTAAATTCTTGAATTGGGATGATTTAGATTTGATCTCTTTATATGAATAATTCATCAATTTGCGAAATATTCGATATCTTGATCTATTTAAGAAAATTTAGTACCCTTTATATAAGCATAAACTAGGGTTCAGGGTTGAGTAGCCTCCAAGAATCCTAATTTGAGTTGAACACAATTTATAGAGTCCCAACTCGAATTGAATGCATCTTGTAGAGTTCTTCTCTTAATGTCTACAAATACCCCCTGCTTCAAGGCTTGTCGAGGGTAAACTTGATGAAATTCAAAGATGAGGCTTGAAATACTCATTCTTCCACATTTGCAGCTTCAGATTCTCAGATTGGATTCAAGGGAGAAGAGATGAAGGGCAAATTTGGTTCCACTGGGCGTGCCAATTTGTTTGCAAAATTTTTTAAAAGAACATAATATAAATTGCAATCACAGTAAAATAAGAAGAAACATAATTTTATTGATAAAGATTGCGGGTACAATTCTGTTAATCCCTTGATTGTACTTTCTAAAAATTTATCCATGATTCGAGTGCCGTTAGTGACGTATTTCTAGAATTAGGATGATTTACATTTGACCTCTCTATATGAATAATCCATCAATATGCGAAATATTTGAGATCTCGATCTCTTTATGGAATTTTTCGAAATGTCTTTTACCCTTGATAGGTATAAACTAGGGTTTAGAGTTGAGTAGCCTCCAAGAATCCTAATTTGAGTTGAATACAATTTGTAGAGTCCCAACTCTAATTGAATGCATCTTGTAGAGTCTCACAAAACTTTAATATTACAAAATATCAACCTAAAATTACTTGAGTTAAAGGCTCATCCTTGTTTTAGTATTAATATCTTATGAGCAATTTAAAGAAACAAGCAAGCCAAACTTTATGCTAATACCAAATTATAGGTGAAACTTATCCGCATCGGGTGTTTACATCAATTCAATTATATAATTAGCTTATCGAATTTGAATTGTTTTATTTGATTTGCTCCAATAAATAGAAGATGATTAATTTAGGACAATTTTTTTTTACTAAAGGATGCTTTTATTATTTTATTCGAATGATAAAACTAACTTTGTAATGTCTAATAATAAAATTATTATAAGCCTATTTTAACAAAAAAAATACTATGTTTATTAATGGGATAATTGTATATAATAGCAAATTAATAATCTAAAATAAATGAAGTAGCTACTGTTTGATTTAATTGTGCCACATAGCAAACGTTTGCCAAAGTTTGTCAGTCGCCTCTCTCCCAAACTCTCGCTCGCCACTCTTCGTCTACTCGTCTTTCTCGCTTTATACAACAGAAGTGTATAAATTGTGTTTCTGTTTTGTATAAAGTGAGAGAAAATTGTATGTACACGTGCAAAAACATATATCTTCGTGTTATACACTTAATTATACAATTTATAAATATTTTACTTCGATTCAATTGTATACAAATGCAAATTTTATATAATATTGCAGCGAAAAAGGCTAGCGAATTATACAATTGCAGTGAAATATAATTTTCTCTCGCTTCATACAACAGAAGTGTATAAATTGTGTTTATATTTTTGTATAAAGCGAGAGAAAAACATATATCTTCTTCCTATACACTTACAATTATACAATATACAAACATTTTGCTTCGATTCAATTGTATGCAAAGCAAATTTTATACACATATTGCAGCGAGATAGGCCTGCGAATTATACAATTGCAGTGAAATAAGTCAGCGAATTATACAATTGCAGCAAAATAGACCAACAAATTATACAATTTAGGCCAGTGAATCATACAATTGTATATGTATAGCTAAGCTAGCGAATTATACAATTTAGGCCAGCGAATTATACAGTTGTATATGTATAGCGAATTATACAATTATATGTTTGCTATGGAGCGTAATTATGCAAACTTTGCTATAGCATACAAATATGAAATTTTTTGTTTGCTATATGTGAAAGTTGCCCTATTAATTCATGTCGCGCCCCATTTTCGCGGAAAACGGGTTTTGTGCACGACCTAACAACTCTTTTGGGGTTTTGGGTTTTGGAGTCGCCACCTAACGAATTAAGGCGCGTTAGGGCACCTATCTAACCTAACTAAGTCTAACTAAGGTCAACGGGCCAGAGATTAGGGTAAGGGTTCAAATTACCTCGAGGGGAAGGTGTTAGGCATCCCTCGAGGTCCACAAGTGTGGTTCCCGGCCGTATCTCATGCAATCTATGTGGGGTAGAAGTAGCAATCAAGATCGTTTAATTTATTAATTTATTTAATCTTAATAAGTGATAACAAATATAAAAACAGTTAATACTATTAACTTAAGCATGCAAGGCTAGGTGATAAATAAACAAGTTTTATTTATATTAAGCATGGGACTAAGTTAGAAACAAAATTTATAAATATTAAACAATTAATATGTGAGAAAATAAGGTTTTGAAAATTGAGCAAGTTTTGAATATGAATTTTTATATAAAAAAAATGTTTGTTTCTTTATAGGGATGAGGCCACGATATTGTTGATCGTGCTCCTCCACCATAGAAACAATTTTTTTTGATTTGAGGTCGGTCTAAAAAATAGTTTATTTAAAAAAAATGATTTAAAAGTTTTAGTTCACATGTAGGCACATAAACATTTACACATAAATGCACATAATTTTTTTTTTGAAATTCATGGGTAGGTGATACTTCCGAGGATGCGTCGGGTTTAAAAAAATTTGGAACTAGACCTCGTAGTTCCTTTGACTTTCCCACTAACGATAGGTTAGGAGACAGTACTTGTAATTTATTTCAAAATAATGTCATAATCAATCCAAGATTTTAAAGAAAAGATTAAATGATGACTTTTAAAAATATGTTGCAAAACTTTGTAGGTACTAAAAGCTAGTAGAACATTAAGGTGGTAAATTTATTAATGCAAAGGTTTTACGATGAAATATATTTAAAGCCAAGTAATTTATTAAATGCATGAAATGATTTTAGCTTAGTATTATAAAAAAACATATTACATCATGAATGAGAAAGGCAAATGGGATTAATAATAACCAATTTTGGGGGGAAGGACACAAATATGCACAAACAAATTTTTTTTTTTATGGATATGCTAAAAGTTTATTTACAATCCTATAGACATGATTTCTAGGTGTAAAAAAAAAAAATAACATATATATGCATGATTTTGTAAGTGATATAAACAACTTAATTAGGCATAATTTCTACATGATAAGACAAATAAAAATTTATAACATTTTTTAATATCTAACAACCTACTAGATTATTAGGATTTGATTTTTACATTAAAATTTTTAATGGAATCTCATTTATTATTTTTTAGACTTATTGACAAAGCATCAAGCAAATTGAAAATTGATTATAACACCTATAAACATTAAATCTAGGTGGTTAAAAAACAAACCTATAGGCATGATTTTCTAAAAAAAAAAAATATAACGAACAAATAAGCATATAAACCCCCCTCCCCTAGACGATCCCCAAATAAATTTATTATATGATTTTTAGGGTTACAATTGTTACAACATTCGAATAAATAAAATAGCAAAAGAAAATAAAAATATATAGATATATATACATTCAAACAAATAAATAAATCCTTCTTCAGTTAATCTTCAACTTGAACTTCAAATATGAAACCTGTCAAAGTAATTAAATAACTACACAAGTAATCACACTTGTTAGTTAAGGTGAGACAATATGCAATCGTTTAATGACGATTTCTACATACAAAACAATAGCTTACACAAATTGTGAATATAAAGATAGTGTGAATGTTAAGAATACTAACCCGTTAAGCAAAACGAATTGATTCAACCTTTACTCGAATAAAGTAGGAAAATAGCAAAGAAGAAACCTTGAATAATTACCGAAATATTAATGTTGTTAAAGTAGCAAGAGAGCAATGAGAAAAGGGAGAGTGATGAGAGAATTCGTGGTTGAGAGTGAATGAATGAGTGTCTGTTGAATAAAAGGAGGGGTCTTATTTATATAGTAGAGGAGGGGGAACAAATAAAGGAAAACGATATTTGAAGGAATCAATTATAATACAATTTTCCTTATTTTTAAAGGATATCCAAATCAGCAAATATGTTAATATATTTCATTACCAAAAATAAACAAGTAAGAATAAATTAATTATTTTTTACCATATATAAACAAGTAAGAAATCTGTCTATTATAATTAAGGTAACATGAATCAATCAGCAGAAATTAATGTGATTGAGCCACAGTAGACAACTATCTTAAAATAAAGAAAATACCCATGCAACGCCCAATAAATTGCAATTGTAATTAGATATCATATTAATATATATACCTTCTATATACAATTAGTATAAAGCTATTACCTGCAATTTGCTCAAAAGGAAGCCAATAGCAATTAGTGGATCCAAACCTGCCAGAATCTACTTATATGGAAAAATTACGCTTCATGTTAACGAATACATATATTGTACGCGTGAATTCTGAGATGAATAATCCATTCACATGCCACAGTTTACTAGCCAACAGTGAGATGGTCAGCATACTAAAATTTTACCACAAAATTAAATACATCAAGAATTAGTTACTGAGCATGAATGAAGTTACCCTATTAAATAATGAGAAACAAATGACCATAATGAATCAATGAGAAGTTCAATCTTAAATATTTTAGAAGCAAAGTGATGAGCACATACGATTTTAACAGAACAAATCACAACATATTAGTAAAATGACGGTGCCTAGACGAAAATTGGCTCACACATATGAATTATGAATTTGAACAAAGTGAAGAACATGAATAAGCATCCCACAAACTGACTCAAGACTAATAATAAAAGTAAAATCGTACCTGGGACAGATCTATAAAGACCCGTCCTTATCCAAATGCTTCTCTTTCGATGTCTGTGTTGCCTCACGATGCTTCTACTGGACCCTCGCTAGGCATTGCTGGTCGCTGCTGCTCCTTACCGGACTGCTGCAGACTTCGCCATCTCTGTGCAACTGCTGGCCAGAGTTGCTGTTGCAGGTGGTTGTTGTTGCGTCATCTCGCCGAGCTGTTGCTACTGTTGTGCACCTCTCCAAGCGTTGCTGCTTCACCGGAGCCTTCTTGTTCTGTGTGGCATCGGCTGTTGCAAGAAGAGAGGACAAGATGAGGAGAAGAAGAAGGGAGGAGAGGAGAGTGGAGAAGGGATAAAATATGGAGGTCGGCGATGGTAGCCTCGCCGACAACGGTGACTCTCGGAGAGGACGAACGGAAAGAGAGAGAGAGCTTAGTGATACTAGAGAGAGGAGAGGAAGAGAGAAGGTGAGGAGAAGAGCAGCGGTGCTGCGACGGCTTCCGTCCGGCTGTCTCTTTGCCGGAAAAAATGGAGGAGAGGGAGAGGGCTGGCGGCTGATGCTGCCAAAGAGAGGGAGGGAGAAAAAAAAATCGATGGGAGAAGGGAAGAGGGAGGCGGCTGGCGCTGGATCTTCTGGTGGCTTTCGCCGGAAGATGGCGAGGAGAGAGGGGCCGGCGCTGGGGAGAGAGAGGAGGGAGAGGGCGGCTGGAGAGAGGCAAAAAGGGGAAGAATGGGAACAAATTTTAGGTTTTGTTATTTGATAGATTAAAAGGAGGACTTGATCTCAACCGTTGATCTAATTTGAAATGAAGGGCAAAGATTAGGTCTAGAAATTATTAAAAGGGATGGATGAGATTAAAAGTTAAAAACTTAAAATCAAATTGGTTGGAGGATTGGAATGGCTAAAATTGCAATTAGAATTGATTAGAATTGAAAGGAAGAGATGGCTATGATTGTAATAAAATTTTAATTGGAGTGGCTAGAATTGAAAGAAATTAGAATAAAATAGGCTAGAACTTAAATAATTTTAAGGAAAGTGTAAAAAAATCATTTAACTTTGAAACATTTGAAATTCGTTAATAATTTTAAAAAAAATATATATACGATAATTTCATAAAGTAGAACATACTAAAATATATAATTTTCAAGCAAAGTCGACTAAAAATTTTAAAATTTAAAATACGTATTTAATCTAATAGTATTCCTAAAAAGGGTCAAAGGTCGGTCAAAATTGGGTGTCAACAGCTGCCCCTTGGTTGATTGAGAATGAAGAATGAATTGTCAGGCAACCAACGTTGACTTAGTAGCCGATTTTGTCCGACCGACGACAGATGTCAGCGGATCAATTGAAGCGAAGTAGAGTTGAAAAAAGGGTACGACCGAGACTTTGGTTTTAAGTCGCCTACATATCTCTGGTTATACGAGAATCAGGTCGTGTGTAGTTCTAGATTCAAGAGCAAATGAAACTCTTAAAAGTTGAAAGAGCGCTAAGGTGTTTGAAAGGTACGATATTGGCTTGAATGGATAATATTAGAGTAGCGAGGAGAGAGAGATTGAGAGGCCAAAAGAGTATGATAGAGAAGCGAGAAAAGCATGATAGAGTGAGGTTATCAACATTTGAACAAGGGTTCGGAGTATGAAAGGCGAAGAATTGATAGAGTCATTGTTGTGATAGAGGATAGCGTGATAATTGTGATCAAGGGCGATCGATCATATCTGCAAATTCTAGATAAAATGTTAGCGTATAAATAGATAAAGTATGACCAATAATAATAAAATATGAGTTCTATTAAATAGACAAGAGGTGATAAAAAGCGTATCTGTTTGAGACGTAGTGCAAGCCTTGATAGTCTTCAACTTCTCGAAGGATTGGACCCATCTCTGAAGAATGACGTTGAACTCCAATAGATTTGATACTATAAAGATATAATAATATAGACAAAAATATCTAGTTATCAGGAGAGTCTAAACGTCATTTTAAGGCGAACGAGCCTAAGTGTCGTTTTAAGGCGGACAGCCTAAATATCTTATAAAGCGAACAAAATATCTTATAAAGCGGACGAACATAAATGTCCTATGAGGCGGACAAGCCTAAATGTCGTTTTAAGGCGGACAAGCCTAAATATCCTATTGTAAGGCGGACGAACCTAGATGTCACATTGTAAGGCGGACGAACCTAGATGTCACATTGTAAGGCGGACGAACCTAGATGTCACATTGTAAGGCGGACGAACCTAGATGTCGCATTGTAAGGCGGACGAGCCTAGATGAAGAGACAGTAGGTCACAGTGGCGAGTTGAATCCGAAGATATCTTTATGGTAGCCTAAATGATAGATGAGGAGCGAAATGATGGTGCGGGTAGCCAGGCATTTGTCGGAGCCTTCGTTTGTAAACAAGTGAACAGCCGTTCAAAAGGCGACTTTGCCTGTAATCTGCATGACTGTAACTTGTAAAATAGTAATTAGAGCAGAAAAAGCGGTAAATGTAAACATGATGCAATTTCCCATATTGACCATGAATGTTTGCCTTAAGACCATGCAAAAATGACGTCTTAGGCTATGATGTCTAGGGCCATGATATGCAAAGTGTATCCTCAGGTCATGAAAATGTTGTCTGTAGGCCATGAAAATGACGCCTTTAGACTATGACACCTTCGGATTATGATAGACAGAAATTAAACCCTTAGGCCATGATATGATGTCCGCAGGCCATGAGGATGATGCCTTTAGACTATGACGCCTTAGGAACATGATATGCATAAAATAAGTCCTCAGGCCATGACATGAAGTCCGCAGGCCATGAAAGATGACGCCTTTGGAGGATGACGCCTTTGGAATATAAATAATGAGTAAAGAGAGCGTATCTGTTTTTGACATCTGTTGATACTCTTGTGACTTGATTTGATTCGGGCGCATGTAAACTTCGAGCACGATGCAATCTTGAGCTTATGCAAACTTCGGGCACAATGCAGTCTCGGGCACAATGCGATGATGCATTTCTTCGGGCACATGCAATATCGAGCACATGCAATGATGCACTTCTTCGGGCACAATGTAATATCGAGCACAATGCAATGATGCACTTCTTCGGGCATAATATAATATCGGGCACATACAGTATCAAGCATATGTAATGGTGCATTTCTTCGGGTACGTAAAATATCGAGCGCATGCGATAATGCAATTCTTCGAGCATAAGTCAATATTGGGAATATGCGATGATGTATTTCCTCGGGCATATGAAATATCGAGCACGTGCAATAATGCATCTCTTCGGGCATAATATAATATCGAGCGGACGCAATAATGTGATTCTTCGAGCATGAGTCAATATTGGGCATATGCGATGATGTATTTCCTCGGGCATAACATAATGATGTAGTTCTTTGAGCATAGGGTGATATCAAGCGTAGGTGCGAAATGATGCAATATCGAGCATAATGTAATTTGTCAGCACAACAGTTGCTTGAGGGCATACAGTAGCTTGGGCGTCCACCTTATTGGAAGGATCGAGTGTCATATGTCGGGCTCAAATGTGGTGATGTTGATTGTTGCAGTTGCCTTTTGTATATGTACCTGTATTTTCTACATTCAAAGAAAAATAGTTAGTTTAAAGGGGGGGAGGGTTGATCTGTATCCGTGATTTGGCGTAGCGGGCTCCTTTGGCTTGCCATCCACACCTCTTCGAGCGTTTTTTTTTTTTCATAAAAAAAAAGGAAAGGAGAGAAAAGAAAAAAATAAAAATAAAAAATAAAATAAAAATAATAATAATAAAAACAAAACTTTCAAAGATTTTGAAATTATCATTTAATAAAAGCTGATGTCGAATCTTTGACCATGGCATAGGTTGAGACGTTACAACGTCTGACTCAAAAGTGGAGCTATCATTTAATCTTCGTTGTAAGCTGACTGCTTGTTGAGAAGAAACTTTTGGTGAAATTTTGAGTTTACTCAAAATTTCTGCCCCAGTATGAAGATGTGCCAGGAGAAGTCTTGATGGAATTTTTGAGATCCTCTCAAAAATTCTGCCCCAGTTATCAGTAGAAAAGGGGGAAATGAAAGTTTTATTTATAATAAGACCGAACCCCATAGGAGCGCCTACGTATCCCCTCTTAAATGGGAATCAGGTCTGACGTAGTTCCAAATTACAAAAGAGCATGAATCAATCTCTAGATGTAATACTTTTTCACAGAATCTGAATTGATAGGTTTTGGCCAAACTTCTCCATCCATTTCTGCAAGTATGAGGGCTCCGCCTGTCAGTACTCGAGAGACTATGTACGGACCTTGCCAGTTTGGTGAAAATTTACCCTTTGCCTCGTCTTGATTTGGAAAAATCCGCTTCAAAACCAGTTGCCCAGGTGAGAAATGTCTGGGTTTAACCTTCTTGTTAAAAGCTCTGGCCATTCTATTCTGATAGAGCTGACCATGACAAATGGCGTTAATTCTTCTTCCATCTATTAATGCCAAATTCTCTGCCCGACCTTGTATCCAATCAGCATCACTCAACTTTGCTTCTTGGATGATCCTTAGGGAAGGTATCTCAACTTTGGCGGGTATCACAGCTTCAGTGCCGTATACTAAGAAGTAAGGTGTGGCCCCTGTGGAAGTTCTGATTGTGGTACGATACCCCAGCAATGCGAAAGGTAGCTTTTCCTGCCAGTGTTTGTGATTATCGATCATTTTGCGCAATATCCTTTTGATGTTTTTGTTTGCCGCTTCAACAGCCCCATTCATCTGTGGCCTGTATGCTGTAGAGTTTCGATGACTGATCTTGAACTTCTCACACATTGATCTCATCAGATCACTGTTTAGGTTGGTGCCGTTGTCGGTGATGATTGACTCAGGAATTCCAAACCTACAAATAATGTTGTTTTTGACAAAGTCATCCACAACTTTCTTTGTCACTGATTTGTGGGAGGTGGCCTCAACCCACTTGGTGAAATAGTCAATTGCGACAAGAATGAATCTGTGCCCGTTGGATGCTGTTGGCTCGATTGGACCAATGACATCCATGCCCCATGCTGCGAACGGCCAAGGTGAACTAGTGACATGTAGTTCGTTGGGAGGTACTCGAATCATATCTGCGTGAGTCTGACATTGATGACATTTCTGGACGTAGCGAATGCAGTCTGTCTCCATAGTTAGCCAATAATATCCTGATCTCAGAATCTTCTTTGCTAATGTAAAACCGTTCATGTGAGGGCCACAGGTGCCTGCATGTATCTCTTCGACCAGCCTGCGAGCCTCTTTTGCTTCGACGCATCTTAGCAGCCCCAAATCGGGAGTTCTCCTATAGAGGATTTCCCCACTTAAGAAGAATTGGGTTGCTAACCTTCGAATTGTACGCTTTTGTACACTTGTTGCATCTTCTGTGTATTCACCACTCTTCAAATATCTTCTAATGTCATCGTACCAGGGCTTTCCATCAGACTCTTCCTCAACATGGAAACAATAAGCTGGTTGTTCATGTATATGAATCTGAATAGGATCGATGTAATTGTGATCAGGGTGTCGAATCATAGAAGACAGAGTGGCTAAGGCGTCTGCGAATTCATTTTGGACCCTTGGTACATGTCTAAATTCTGTTTTGACAAACCTTTTACATAGCCTATGCACGCATTCCAAATATGGTAACAACTTTCGATTTTTTGTTGCCCAATCACCTTGAACCTGATGGATCAATAGGTCTGAATCCCCTATTATTAGCATTTCCTGGACATCCAAGTCGATCGCCCGTCGGAGACCTAGTATGCAGGCTTCGTATTCGGCCATATTATTTTAGCAAAGGAATCTGAGTTTTGCTGATACTGGATAATGTTGCCCAGTGGGTGAGATCAGAACAGCCCCGATGCCGGTTCCATTCAGATTTTTAGCTCCATCAAAGAACATTCTCCATCCATCATATTCTTCAGAAATGTCCTCTCCCACAAAGGCCACCTCTTCATCTGGGAAGTAAGTCTTCAACGGCCTGTAATCATCGTCCACGGGATTCTCTGCCATGTGGTCTGCTAATGCCTGTGCTTTCACTGCTTTTTGCGTGACATACACTATGTCAAATTCGCTCAACAATATCTGCCATTTTGCCAGTTTACCTGTGGGCATGGGCTTTTGAAAGATATACTTCAAAGGATCCATCCTTGAAATCAGATAAGTAGTATGCGATGAGAGGTAATGTCGTAACTTTTGGGCAACCCATGTTATAGCACAACAGGTACGCTCTAGTAGAGAGTATCGGGCTTCGCACGATGTGAACTTCTTGCTCATATAATATATTGCCTGCTCCTTCCTCCCTGTTTCATCGTGTTGTCCCAAGATGCAACTGAAAGCATTATCCAATACTGAAATATACAAAAGCAATGGTCTACCTGACTCTGGTGGCACCAATACAGGAGGATTGGATAGATAGTCTTTGATCTTGTCAAATGCCTGTTGACATTCACTTGTCCATTTCACTGCAGCATCCTTTTTTAACAGCTTGAAGATAGGTTCACAGATGACAGTAGACTGAGCAATGAAACGACTGATGTAGTTGAGTCGCCCTAAGAAACTCATTACCTCCTTCTTGCTCTTTGGTGGGGGAAGATCACGAATGGCTTTGATCTTCGACGGGTCCAATTCTATACCTCGACGACTGACAATGAAACCTAAAAGCTTTCCAGCAGGCACACCAAAGACACATTTTGCCGGATTCAGTTTCAGATTGTACTTGCGTAGCCTGGCAAAGAATTTCCGTAAATCCTCCAAATGATTTAAACTTTCTTTTGATTTGATGATGACATTATCCACATAAACTTCAATTTCCTTATGGATCATGTCATGAAACAAAGTAGTCATCGCTCTCATGTACGTAGCCCCAGCGTTCTTTAATCCAAAAGGCATTACCTTGTAGTTATAGACGCCCCACGGCGTGATGAAGGCAGTTTTCTCAGCGTTGTCTTTGTGCATCTCAATTTGATGATAGCCGGCAAAGCAATCCACAAATGACTGAGTTTCGTGCTTAGCACAATTGTCAATCAGTATGTGTATGTTCGGTAATGGAAAGTTATCTTTAGGGCTAGCTTTATTGAGATCTCGGTAATCCACGCAAACTCTAACCTTGCCGTCTTTCTTGGGCACTGGAACGACATTTGCAAGCCAAGTTGGGTATTCTGTCACCTGGAGTATCCCAGTATCTAATTGCTTTGATACTTCTTCTTTGATTTTCAAACTCATCTCGGGCTTGTATTTTCTCAGCTTCTGTTTTACCGGAGGACAAGCTGGATCAGTGGGCAGTCGATGGGCTACAATTGAAGTACTTAGCCCTGTCATGTCTGCGTATGACCACGCGAAAATATCCTTATTCTCTATGAGAAACTCGGTATACTCTTTCTTGTCTTCTTTTGTCATGTGGATGCTTACCCGGGTTTCTTGTATCACCTCTGTATTTCCCAAATTCACCACTTCTGTCTCTACCAAATTTGGATTGGGTTTTTCCTCGAACTCCTCAAACCTTTTGATTAACTCCTCGGGAACCTCATCGTCTTCGACTTCTTCTAAGTCATTAATGTTAAGTTGAGCAGTCTCTTTGTATGCCATAGTCTCAGATTCGACATTTTTATAATGAATTTTGCTGGTGAGAGAGAAAAAAAAATAGCAAAAATTAAATACAAGACAAAAAAAAATGGGGAAAAGAACTTTATTGATAAAGATTTGAAAAATCATAAGTGCTCATTCGAAAGAAATACAGGGGACGAGAATTAAAATGTTTATTAAAACTCTTTTATTTGAATTAAAACTTGATAAAAAAAAACATCCTCCAAGGCTACCCAGATGCTCGACGAGGTCTGGATGGAGTCGAGGTCCAGTTGCTGACGCTGATCCTTGCTTCCTTGCTTCCACTAGGGCCCCCTTTCTCCTCCTCGTTGATCACGACGTTGCAAACTTTCCCCTCTTCTTTGGTTAGCGATAACCCCTTCAAGTCGTCTGAGATCTCATCAATGCTGCCTCCCATGAAACCTGCTGATCGAAATGATTGATACAATGGTGGTATGGGTTTCTTCAATGGATAGTAGTACCCATCTCTAGGTGGTCGCCAATCGAGCCATTCTTCGGTGGTGTACTCATACCCCAAACCAAAAGTGGTGGAATGTCGAACAGGCTGTATAGGTTCGACTATCCCTTGTAATTCAGCCCCCAAACCTTTCCCAAGTTCGAAACCGAACCAGGCCATCATATCTATGATTTTTTGGCTGAACCAAGGTTGCAACTCAATATTACCAACAAGCTCCACTGTATGGTACATTTCACCATCCATATTCTCTCTTCCTTCAATCGTGTATACAGGATGCCCCTTTTCCCCATGGACTACAACCTCTTCGTAATCCCATTCAAACTTCAGGCATTGGTGAAGAGTAGATGGAACCGCTCCAGCCATATGAATCCATGGACGACCCAACAATAAGTTGTACGATGAAGGGATGTCCAAAATTTGGAAAGCTATGGGGAAAGTGACAGGACCAATGAGCATGTCCAAGGTTATCTCCCCAATAGTGCCTCTTTGAGAGCCGTCAAATGCCCTCACATTCATCTTCCATGTCTGAATTTTTGCACTATCCACACCCAGCCTTGTCAGTGTGCTCAGAGGGCAAATGTTTAAACCTGAACCTGCATCAACTAATGCTTTGTTTATCACCTTATCCTGATACTGAACTGAAATGTACAGAGCTTTATTGTGAGTTGTTCCTTCGATTGGCAGCTCATCTTTGTGAAAAGATATTTTGTAAGCCTCAAAAACCTGCCCCACCATTTGGGATACCTCTCCATGAGTGATGTTAGATGGGACATAAGCTTCACCAAGGATCTTCAGAAGGGCATCTCGATGAGTTTCGGAAGATTGCAGTAACTCCAGAATTGATATTTGGGAAGGGGTTTTACTCAGCTGCTCAATGACAGAGTATTCTTTAGCTTTAACCTTTTTCCAAATACTTTGATCCTCAAGCTCTACGACTGGTGCTTTGGATTTGCTAGAGCTTCCCTGAACTAAATTTTCAGAAGTATAAATTCTTCCAGATCTGGTGACCCCTGTTGCAACATCTGTCTCTTCCACATTCATTTCTCTTTTATTGTAATCCCAAGGTACAGCATGTGTGTCACATTGTATTGGGGAGGATGCCCTATAGACAGCGAACGGTGGTCTGGGTGCAGCAACTTCTACTTCAAATGGGGCGAGTCCTTGCACTATTAGTGGTGCTTGGGCAGTGGTAGACATGGCTTTTTCTGTTTCGATGGCCCAAATAGATTCTTCCCAATCCCAAACATCACCAGCTTCCACCATGTTGACTTGATGGTTAGGGAGAGGATTATTCGCAACATTTGGTGTAGGATCCTTGAGTTGGATGGTTTTTGTATCAATCAACATTTGGACCTTATCCTTAAGGGCTCTGCAAACTTCGGTGGTGTGGCCCTTCATCCCAGAATGGTAGGCGCAAACTTTGTTAGGGTCGTACCATTTTGCACGAATGTCCACAGGTAATGCAGGAATTGGAGAGACGTACCCAGCCTGTTTTAGTCTCTCAAAAAGTTGTGCTATGGGTTCAGCCAAAGGGGTATAGGTTTTTGTAGGTCTTCTTTCATAGGAAGGTCTGTTTCGGTAATTTGGTGTTTGAGTGGGTGGTGGAGTTTGGAAGTGTGTTGGTTGAACATTATAGACAGGATATGAGGCATGCAAGTATTGAGGAGGAGCGTTTTGGTAATACATTGGCATGGGTTGGGGAGATATGGGGGGTGGAGCTGAGGGATATTGAGGGTATGGGGTGTGAGGGTATGGTGATGGTGGTGGGTTTATTGTCTTGTGCCTCAAAGGGGTCCTAGTTCCATGGGCCATCATTACAGAACCTGTTTTCTTTCGACTCTCTGCTATTCCACCAGATTGCAGAGCCTTGTTGGTTGCTTGTAAAGCCTCCAAGTTGATGATGGTCCCATTCTTTATGCCTTCTTCGATTCTCTCGCCTAGTTTGATGATTTCCGCAAAACTCTTTTCAGCCACCAGCATCATTCGATCATAATATTGTGGTTCTTGGGCACGAATAAAATAGTCTTTCATTTGAAATTCCTCCATAGGGGGTCTGGCCCTAGCCGCCTCAGACCTCCATCTTATGGCATATTCTCTGAAGGATTCACTTGGTTTCTTCTTCAGATTTTGAATGTAAAACCAATCAGGTGCGTTTTCAATATTAAAACCAAACCTATTCATGAAGTCCGTTGCCATATCAACCCATTTTATCCATTTCCGCGAGTCTTGCTCAATGTACCATGATAGGGCCTCTCCAGTAAGACTTCTCATGAACAACTTCATGAGTATCCTCTCATCTCTCCCCACCCCTACAAGTTTGTCGCAATACATTCGTAGGTGGGCTTTGGGATCCCCAATGCCATTGAACGTCTCAAATTTTGGGAGCTTGTACCCCTCGGGCAGTTCTACATCAGGATGCATGCACAGATCCTCATAGCTCAATCCTCCCAACTTCTTGCTTCCTTCAACATGCTGTACCCTGTTGGTCAAGTTGTCTAATCTCTCAGTCAGGGTTTTTATTAGGATGTCTTTTTGATGGGACTCTGATTCATGGTGGTCATGGGTCAGAGGGGCAGTTTCAACATATATGGGATTGAGATTATTGTTACCAAGAGAATATGGGATATTTGTGTTTGGGGTTGTTTCTGGGAAGGTTGGTTTGGTATGTTGGTAATAGTGGTGAGATGGGACTTGGGAATTTTGGGCGTGGGGTGGTGGAAAGGTATTTGGACGCGTGGGTTCAGGTGGGGATATATGGATTGGAGGATTGTTTGGAGTGGTTGTTTGGTTAGGAGGATTGTCTATGTTTTCTCCAAATGGGTTCCAAGAGAGATAGACAACTTGGCCAATTCACGCATGTTGGCTACCTCTTCTTCCAATTGCGAAATCTTGCGCTCGAGTCTTAGGACAAGATTATTTTGCAGTTGTCCTCCCTCAGAAGCTTCTACCCTTTCAGTGGTGCTGTTGTCGTCAACCATTTTACCTTTGTCTTTGGAGCTTGCTCTTTGAGAAGAAGGAGAAGGGGGGGTCCCTTTTGATCGTGTATGTGCCAGGATGAAGGACAGATCAACCCTGGGAAATGGGAAAACAATAGAATCAAAAGAAAAGCGTTAGGGGTGAGAATAATATCATAATATCAACACGTTGTTTTGAGATAAAAGCCCTAAATGCACGGAACCTCATTGAGCCAGAGGTAGGCCTAAGCGACACATAAGTGATGCATAATAATTAATTCAAGCCTTGTTTGCCAATTTGGAGTTTAGAGTTAGACAATAAAACGACTTTCAATTATAGAAATAATTTCTATTTATTACATCAATCTAGAGATAACTAAAGGGCTAGGGATAACATATGGGGAAAAAAACAAAGAAAAAAAAACTTTAATTATGCTGCTCTCCAATGTTAGGCACAATCTGCTTCCTCATTTCTGGGGTTATGTCATAATCTGTGTTGAGGAGGTTGCGAGCCCATCTTCTCTCTTTTTCATCGCCAAAACCAGGAAGACCTCCTTCACTCAAATCTCTATGCTCTGCATCTTCTAAAAGCCATACATAATATTCTGGTGTGCAGAATGGTCGGTGCTCTTGAACATCGATAGTTACCACATTCTTCCATCTTCGCAGTATAGTG
The DNA here is from genome assembly GCA_032847665.1 of Solanum chilense. Taxonomy (NCBI): domain Eukaryota; kingdom Viridiplantae; phylum Streptophyta; class Magnoliopsida; order Solanales; family Solanaceae; genus Solanum; species Solanum chilense. Next base: position 70,681,962 of record CM064971.1, on the reverse strand, counting down.
TTCACTTGCGGTAATTCTGACCCAAAGTCGTATCCATAGTGGCTCATGTGGGATCGTAGAGGTATCATTTGGATCTGTCCGAATTGTCGAAGGACTCGAAGTGGTGCGTATGGTTGCACACCATTCAAACCGATAAGCTCAATGAAGTAAAGTTCATTTCCTCTTATGATGGCACGTCGTGGCTTCAACCAATAATACTTCCATTGGATTTCAACGGCTGAGCGCTCCTTTAAGTATGTGAACCAGTCCTCCGTTCCCACAGGGGAGATAAAATGTTTCATCCTTAGGGGATGGTTGATAATTTTGTTCCCCATAGTCCCTCTAACAATGTCTACTTTATTAGCTCTTTGATAGAAATGTTCGACGGCCCAAAGTTGCAGCAGAAAGTTGCACCCCTCAAAGTATCTTTTGCCTTTGGTGCATGTGGTCAAAGCTCTTAGAATTTCTGCAAGTATCATGGGGACCAAGGTCTTCCCACCTCGAGCCAACATACGAACCACATAACACAAGCCGGTGTGGATCTTTCCTCCCTCCCTAGGAAAAACCAATGAGCCTAATAGGGCGACAGCGAATGCATTAAGACGATACCTTTCCCATTTTGCAGAAGAGCAAGCAAATTCTCTATGAAAGTTTTGATGCCCTTCCTCGTCCCCAAAGCGTGAATATAAGAACTCTAAAGAAATCCAACCTTCTTTCAGACAAAGTAGATCTGGATTATGACACATGCCCATTTGCTTCATAAAAGATCTTGGACTTGGCTTGTGTGGAACAATCATTTCCAACTCTTTGTATGCGAGACCCATGAATCCTCCAACTTCTTCTATTGTTGGGGTTAGCTCAAAATCCCTGAACTTGAAGACTAATCTCTCAGTGTCCCAGAATTTTAACAATGCCTTGATTAAGTGACGATCTGACTCTACGGAGATCAAAGCAGTGAGACCGCCTAACAATTCGTTTGCTTCTAACTCTCGATTTTTTTGAATATCTTTCCACCAAGTCTTCAGAATGGGATTAACTTTGACCACCATTTGCGTGTTGGGAAAGTGAGGGTGAGCCATGACTCTGCAAACAAAGTAACAAACAACTTCTAAACTCCATTTTGGCAATGTTGGCTTAATTTAATTATTATGATCACGTTGACACATAAATATGCAATTTGTCTAAGGGTGTTGGGGCCCTTTAGACGAGAGGGTGGCTACTAATTACATGGATTGACACCAAGGGTCAAACCTCCTAGGGCTTATGCAGCATGTATGACTTAACCAGGACTTCTAAGAGTTGGCTTGACACGGACTTGAAAGGGATTCTATGCGAGAGGCTCGTGGCTTCGCGGTAGTAAAACTATCCACTACGTCCACGCATATGCCGACTCTCTATAATGGGTATTTGTGTGAGATTGGAGTAGTTGTGAGAGGTGCAAAGGCACAACATCACGAGAACAAAATAATAAAAAAGGAAGAGGGTCCCAATTGGGGGAAGTATGAGCGGGATGCCAATTATCAAAGCAGTAAACATTTAGCATTTAAATTGGAAAACGGTAACATATAGGCAGTTTATAAACGATAAATAAATAAGTATAAATAAAAGAAAGTAAACATATAAAGATATGAAACTACGCAAATAAAGCAAGATGATATGAGAATAAACATGTAAGCAAATAAGGGGAAAGGGAAGAGGTGAAACATGATAGTAAACAATTAAGGAAAAGGGGAAGGGTGGAGCGTGCAGAAAAGACAATAAATAAGGTAACAAAATAAACTAAATATGGTAAGCACTTAACAAATAATGAAATGACCAAAAATAGAATAAACCCCACATAAAAAGCAATTAACACGTAGTGGTAAGAACCTAATGTCCCCAGCGGAGTCGCCATTCTGTCGCGCCCCATTTTCGCGGAAAATGGGTTTTGTGCACGACCTAACAACTCTTTTGGGGTTTTGGGTTTTGGAGTCGCCACCTAACGAATTAAGGCGCGTTAGGGCACCTATCTAACCTAACTAAGTCTAACTAAGGTCAACGGGCCAGAGATTAGGGTAAGGGTTCAAATTACCTCGAGGGGAAGGTGTTAGGCATCCCTCGAGGTCCACAAGTGTGGTTCCCGGCCGTATCTCATGCAATCTATGTGGGGTACAAGTAGCAATCAAGATCGTTTAATTTATTAATTTATTTAATCTTAATAAGTGATAACAAATATAAAAACAGTTAATACTATTAACTTAAGCATGCAAGGCTAGGTGATAAATAAACAAGTTTTATTTATATTAAGCATGGGACTAAGTTAGAAACAAAATTTATAAATATTAAACAATTAATATGTGAGAAAATAAGGTTTTGAAAATTGAGCAAGTTTTGAATATGAATTTTTATATAAAAAAATGTTTGTTTCTTTATAGGGATGAGGCCACGATATTGTTGATCGTGCTCCTCCACCATAGAAACAATTTTTTTTTGATTTGAGGTCGGTCTAAAAAATAGTTTATTTAAAAAAAATGATTTAAAAGTTTTAGTTCACATGTAGGCACATAAACATTTACACATAAATGCACATAATTTTTTTTTTGAAATTCATGGGTAGGTGATACTTCCGAGGATGCGTCGGGTTTAAAAAAATTTGGAACTAGACCTCGTAGTTCCTTTGACTTTCCCACAAACGATAGGTTAGGAGACAGTACTTGTAATTTATTTCAAAATAATGTCATAATCAATCCAAGATTTTAAAGAAAAGATTAAATGATGACTTTTAAAAATATGTTGCAAAACTTTGTAGGTACTAAAAGCTAGTAGAACATTAAGGTGGTAAATTTATTAATGCAAAGGTTTTACGATGAAATATATTTAAAGCCAAGTAATTTATTAAATGCATGAAATGATTTTAGCTTAGTATTATAAAAAAACATATTACATCATGAATGAGAAAGGCAAATGGGATTAATATTAACCAATTTTGGGGGGAAGGACACAAATATGCACAAACAATTTTTTTTTTTTATGGATATGCTAAAAGTTTATTTACAATCCTATAGACATGATTTCTAGGTGTAAAAAAAAAAAAAAACATATATATGCATGATTTTGTAAGTGATATAAACAACTTAATTAGGCATAATTTCTACATGATAAGACAAATAAAAATTTATAACATTTTTTAATATCTAACAACCTACTAGATTATTAGGATTTGATTTTTACATTAAAATTTTTAATGGAATCTCATTTATTATTTTTTAGACTTATTGACAAAGCATCAAGCAAATTGAAAATTGATTATAACACCTATAAACATTAAATCTAGGTGGTTAAAAAACAAACCTATAGGCATGATTTTATATAAAAAAAAAAATATAACGAACAAATAAGCATATAAACCCCCCTCCCCTAGACGATCCCCAAATAAATTTATTATATGATTTTTAGGGTTACAATTGTTACAACATTCGAATAAATAAAATAGCAAAAGAAAATAAAAATATATAGATATATATACATTCAAACAAATAAATAAATCCTTCTTCAGTTAATCTTCAACTTGAACTTCAAATATGAAACCTGTCAAAGTAATTAAATAACTACACAAGTAATCACACTTGTTAGTTAAGGTGAGACAATATGCAATCGTTTAATGACGATTTCTACATACAAAACAATAGCTTACACAAATTGTGAATATAAAGATAGTGTGAATGTTAAGAATACTAACCCGTTAAGCAAAACGAATTGATTCAACCTTTACTCGAATAAAGTAGGAAAATAGCAAAGAAGAAACCTTGAATAATTACCGAAATATTAATGTTGTTAAAGTAGCAAGAGAGCAATGAGAAAAGGGAGAGTGATGAGAGAATTCGTGGTTGAGAGTGAATGAATGAGTGTCTGTTGAATAAAAGGAGGGGTCTTATTTATATAGTAGAGGAGGGGGAACAAATAAAGGAAAACGATATTTGAAGGAATCAATTATAATACAATTTTCCTTATTTTTAAAGGATATCCAAATCAGCAAATATGTTAATATATTTCATTACCAAAAATAAACAAGTAAGAATAAATTAATTATTTTTTACCATATATAAACAAGTAAGAAATCTGTCTATTATAATTAAGGTAACATGAATCAATCAGCAGAAATTAATGTGATTGAGCCACAGTAGACAACTATCTTAAAATAAAGAAAATACCCATGCAACGCCCAATAAATTGCAATTGTAATTAGATATCATATTAATATATATACCTTCTATATACAATTAGTATAAAGCTATTACCTGCAATTTGCTCAAAAGGAAGCCAATAGCAATTAGTGGATCCAAACCTGCCAGAATCTACTTATATGGAAAAATTACGCTTCATGTTAACGAATACATATATTGTACGCGTGAATTCTGAGATGAATAATCCATTCACATGCCACAGTTTACTAGCCAACAGTGAGATGGTCAGCATACTAAAATTTTACCACAAAATTAAATACATCAAGAATTAGTTACTGAGCATGAATGAAGTTACCCTATTAAATAATGAGAAACAAATGACCATAATGAATCAATGAGAAGTTCAATCTTAAATATTTTAGAAGCAAAGTGATGAGCACATACGATTTTAACAGAACAAATCACAACATATTAGTAAAATGACGGTGCCTAGACGAAAATTGGCTCACACATATGAATTATGAATTTGAACAAAGTGAAGAACATGAATAAGCATCCCACAAACTGACTCAAGACTAATAATAAAAGTAAAATCGTACCTGGGACAGATCTATAAAGACCCGTCCTTATCCAAATGCTTCTCTTTCGATGTCTGTGTTGCCTCACGATGCTTCTACTGGACCCTCGCTAGGCATTGCTGGTCGCTGCTGCTCCTTACCGGACTGCTGCAGACTTCGCCATCTCTGTGCAACTGCTGGCCAGAGTTGCTGTTGCAGGTGGTTGTTGTTGCGTCATCTCGCCGAGCTGTTGCTACTGTTGTGCACCTCTCCAAGCGTTGCTGCTTCACCGGAGCCTTCTTGTTCTGTGTGGCATCGGCTGTTGCAAGAAGAGAGGACAAGATGAGGAGAAGAAGAAGGGAGGAGAGGAGAGTGGAGAAGGGATAAAATATGGAGGTCGGCGATGGTAGCCTCGCCGACAACGGTGACTCTCGGAGAGGACGAACGGAAAGAGAGAGAGAGCTTAGTGATACTAGAGAGAGGAGAGGAAGAGAGAAGGTGAGGAGAAGAGCAGCGGTGCTGCGACGGCTTCCGTCCGGCTGTCTCTTTGCCGGAAAAAATGGAGGAGAGGGAGAGGGCTGGCGGCTGATGCTGCCAAAGAGAGGGAGGGAGAAAAAAAAATCGATGGGAGAAGGGAAGAGGGAGGCGGCTGGCGCTGGATCTTCTGGTGGCTTTCGCCGGAAGATGGCGAGGAGAGAGGGGCCGGCGCTGGGGAGAGAGAGGAGGGAGAGGGCGGCTGGAGAGAGGCAAAAAGGGGAAGAATGGGAACAAATTTTAGGTTTTGTTATTTGATAGATTAAAAGGAGGACTTGATCTCAACCGTTGATCTAATTTGAAATGAAGGGCAAAGATTAGGTCTAGAAATTATTAAAAGGGATGGATGAGATTAAAAGTTAAAAACTTAAAATCAAATTGGTTGGAGGATTGGAATGGCTAAAATTGCAATTAGAATTGATTAGAATTGAAAGGAAGAGATGGCTATGATTGTAATAAAATTTTAATTGGAGTGGCTAGAATTGAAAGAAATTAGAATAAAATAGGCTAGAACTTAAATAATTTTAAGGAAAGTGTAAAAAAATCATTTAACTTTGAAACATTTGAAATTCGTTAATAATTTAAAAAAAAATATATATACGATAATTTCATAAAGTAGAACATACTAAAATATATAATTTTCAAGCAAAGTCGACTAAAAATTTTAAAATTTAAAATACGTATTTAATCTAATAGTATTCCTAAAAAGGGTCAAAGGTCGGTCAAAATTGGGTGTCAACAATTCATTTATTGTTGTTTTAGTTTGTTTTGAAACATTAAAGAATGTTTCTTTTTTATGGATAATTTTTTAAATTTAACTTCCACATGATAAGTTTAAGATCATAAGATTAAAAATATTTTGGTATATATATATCTTTAGTTAAGACCATAAAAATAATTTTTTTATTAAAAAAGAAAAAAATAACTTGAATCTCGAATATAAAAAATATATATTAAAATTTAGGTCTCTAATTTATTTTTGACTTTAGCCACTAGCTTGAGTCGTCATTGTATGTCATTAGGTCTATTCTTTGTAGGATTACATATACCTATAAAAATGTGTTATTGACAATCTGAGACTTCTTAAATCATAACTAGACAAAATTGTTCGCTAAAAAATAAATGTCGAATAATCTATAATATAACTAACGAATATAGTGTAAGCGTCGGTAATAAATTATTTAGGACAAATATCAATTAGATTAAACATTGATTGCCCGTGCAGAGCACGACCCTAATTTTGTAGCTTCCAATTATTTTTGTAATGCTTTTCTTATAGGTAAGAAACTGTAATATGTATATTTTACTTTCTTTGTTTTTTATTATTTAATGAAACTCATTAGCTTGACATATCCTTTAAAAAATTTTAGTTGATAATATATTTTTATTAAACTTACATTAAGTTAAAAGAACAAGTAATACGCCAGGGAGGAACTACATGTGCACTTTCATGGTAGAGATGTAGTTGGTATATGTGCTCGCTCGTATGCCTATTTGAAAAAGGCATTGGTCAATTAGGGGCTTCAATTTTTTATCAATAATATATTATGTGTTAATTTTTTTTTTTAAAAAATAATTTATTTATAATAAAATATATTTTTTTAAAAGATACTATTATTTTATTCTTATTAATCCTTTTTAAATAGAAGAAATTAAGAAGAATTGTTTTATTTTCTCATCATCTCTATGCGAATATTTACATTATTTTTTTTAAACTCCTTTTACACTCTCTTCTTTAATTTTTTGATAAGTTGGAGTAATTGTAACGACCTGTTTAGTCGTTCTGAGCAGCAGATGTTATTTCTGGAAAACCTGACTGAGTCGATGGAACCCACGACGGACCGTCATGGGCACGACGGACCGTCGAGGGTGTCTCGTTCCAAAACACTTAGAATTCTGAAATTTGAGTGCTGAAATCGACTCTCTGAACTCTGTGACGGACCTGCAGGACGGACCGTCACAGATACGACGAACCATTGTGAGGTTCCGTTTCAAAACACTTCAACTCTTGAGAATTGGGTACTGGGAGCAATTCTCTGAACTTCGTGACGGAAGTGCAGGACGGACCGTCGTAGGTACGACGGACCGTCACAGACTCTTCAAGGAAATTGAGTCTCTGAACTTTGTGACGGACCTGCAGGACGGACCGTCACAGCCATGACGGACCGTCACAGGTTGCGTAATCTCAGGCTGGGTCGAATTTCTGTTTAAGTTTTAAAGGGGCGTTTTGGACTATTCCTGCTATAATTATAAATTTCGTGGGTTAATATTAATAACTCAAATTCTTGGGGGTTAAAAGAGATAACCTTGAGTTAATTAGTGGGTTAATTCCTCATCTTTTATACTTAATTATATGTTAATTAGGGTAAAAGAAAGAGGGTTTGAATAAGAAAAATAGAAAGAACAAAGAGAGGGAAAGAGAAACAATCGAGAGAGGAGAAACGAGGAGGAAAACACAAAAGCTTTGGGAAATTGCTTGCTTGATCACGAATCTTCGGTGGAGGTAGGTTATGGTTTTGATACTATTCGTAGTAAACTCTTAATAGCGAATGATATGTATTGGTAGTATTGTAAACCCTTCTACATGCTTAATTGTATGCTTGCATGAATGTGAATATGTGATTGTGATAAAATAAGCATAATGAAGCTATTGAATCCTAAATCTTGAAGAAACCCTAATTCACTTTGTTATTGATGATGCCTTGGTATAAAAGAAGGCTTGATGAACTAAAGTAATGAGATTGATGATGCCTTGGTATAAGAGAAGGCTTGACAAATTGATAGAATGAGATTAGTGGATCGGAGTGTCACGTTCCGACACATAGTATTAAGGGATCGGGTGTCACGAACCGACACGTAGAATTAGGAGATCGGAGTGTCACGTTCCGACACATAGTATTAAGGGATCGAGTGTCACGAACCGACACGTAGAATTAGGGGATCGGAGT